>CM056052.1:221317844-222517844 GCA_029574335.1 Rana kukunoris
CAGCCAACAATGGGTAAATTTAAATAGCCAGTCCTGCTTAAGGCAGGATGGCTATACATACAACAGTGATTATTTGGCTACTTGTCTCTTGCTTATGATGCAAGCTAAAAGTTATGGAGAAGCTAGTCAATGCTATAGGCATATAATTACTCAAGGCAGCAAGGCGAGGTATGAATATTTACAGATCATCGCTAGAAGCTTCTTGATCAAAGAGCATCAATTTAAAAATAACAGCTGCCCAAGAACAGTCACTTAAGGTCTCGCTAAGAGGAGCTTAGGAGAACGATATTGTCAGATTGCTGCAGGTGTTCTGCCAAATAAGATCCGCCTGTACTGCGCAGCACTGTGCCTGCGCAGTACGAACCTCAAAACGAGCCTCAAAAATAGCCGAACATGTAGAGCTGAGAGTCAGCTCTACAGAGCACACGCGCAATGACTATTACACATGCCCCACGCTCCCGATGCTAGTGCTACTCTGCAAGGGGCGGGGAAGATTTTAGCAATAAAGTACACGTCTTAGCGGGACATGTTAAAGCAAATGAAGGGCTGGTTTTGCAGTGTCGATATGAACAGTGACAGTGTAGTCTTCCGGCTGGATAAAGGGAAGAGGCAACAGGGGGTAGCTGAAGCTGAGAAGTATATTATATCTGATAGCCTCCATTCAACATCCATGCAACCACACAGACATCAGGATATACATGATGGTCCTCCAAAATCTTAGCTCAGGAAGTAGATGCTGATCCCTGTTGATGCCTAAACAAAGATGTCATTTCAGGAAATAAGAAAGTCAAAGGCTTTGTCAGTGGTAATATAACTACAGGTGTTTATATAGTGCCAAGAATTTACACAGAGCTTTACATACCATACATTCACATGAATAATACTGTGGTATCTGTGAGAAGTTACAAGTATCTGCAAATATCACATTTACATATTACTTATATGCATGCATGCCACTAGGTGGACAGTAAGGGGCCATGTAGGGTATCCCACTTTTTTTTTTTTTTGGTCAAACTCTATCCGGATGTATCCTCCCTCAATAGACATTCTCATAGACAGTCAGCTCTTGTAGCACTAGAGGTCTTGTCTTCTCCAAGTGTAGGCATAAACTAATTAAGTAGACAGAACTATCATCCATGCAATTAAGTCTACAGGTGTCTTCATTCTAGCTGTTCAGGACTGCAAGGTTTGAAAAATGCCTTATGCACTTCTGCATAAATGCCTCCTCCAGGGACCAGAGTCAACAATGTTAATTCTGGAATATATTTTTTGCAATTTAAATTTCTTTTGAAAATAAAACACGAAGCAAAAGAGACATGTTAAGCCCAAGAACTACGTGAATGTACAGCCCCCCCCCTACATTTCCTCCAGAAAGAGGGAAATAAAAACACAGCCCCAAGCAGAAGAAAACTATTTACGAGGATAGTTCTGCAGTAAATGTTGGGTGTGTACAGGAAGGTATGCACGCAGATAAAGAAACAGGAGTATATGCCGTTTCATTAGGCCAACCAACATCTGAAAGCATGTATTACTGTAAAAAAAAAAAAAAAAAAAAATAAGTGTTCTTCACTCTGTCTCAAGAAATGTGACCCTTTGTTTACATTAGAAAGACAAAGAAGGTAAAAGAGCTGGCATCTCAGAGGGTATTAAATGCTGTTTTGCTGACTGAATGACCTCAAATGGAATATTTTCCATGACAAGAAGAAAAGACGCTGGCATGGTGTCAGACAATAAGATTGCACAGTGTCTAGAGTCTATCCATAGCCGGAGGCACTTAAAAAAAACCTCCAGGCAGGTGCTCCTTTATCTGCTCTTTGCTCACCTGGCTTTTAACCAGCATGCTCCTAAGACCTCACCTACTCTCCATTAACTATTTGTTAGCATTGGCCAGCAAGGAAATGAATTAATGCATGTATGAAACAGCCTGGGGGCTAGGATTCTGGCACCTTTTCCAAACCACAATGCCAAAGTACACTAACCTGAAGCAACAAGCTTGATCTTTCAATTAATGAAGAATAGGAAAACATTTCTAATCTGATATTGGGTAATAGCAACAAGAGTACTAACACACTAATGCCTGCTATGCTCCATCTTTTCTCCGTTAACTGTTCCAAAGGTAATCCACATATCAAATACACCAGTCACCCACACATTTACTTTGTTCTCATTTCTGGACATGACAAATGGGTTCGTGTTATCAGAATTACGTCATGGATTTACAGTATATGCATTTTATAGACAAGATAATCAACAACATTTTTCAAAAAAAAAAGTAATAAATATACTAACCTTTCCCCCAGTTTCTGTATTACAGGGAATGACATCAAGCACCTTTCGGCAAAATCCCAGGGAATGCAGATTATGACGCTATAGCACAGTGCAAGAACATCTCACAAGATTTGGGCTACTCAGCATTCCCTTGTATCTTGCTGGAAGGAGCATTTGTTTTCCCATTTATCCCACTCTTTGAAATAATTAGATAAGCTGATCTTGCGTTTATAGTAAAAGGTCTTCTTGAATAACCAAATCTATCACCCAAGCAGTAATGATTATGACACATATAAATATTTGTGCTTTAACTTACAATGATGCCTGCAAGAACTTCTTGGTAATAGTCAAAAGTAACAAAATTGCATATCAATATTGATATTATATTTAAGCAATACACCAATGTAACATCATAAACCATGGCACTCTCATTCCACAAAAGCATCACACAATTAAGCCAGGGGCTGGGAAGGAGTGTGTTGAATGGCTTATGATTTCATATATAAACTCCTAAAATCCTAACAAGGACTCTTTATAAAGCAAGTATGTCATGTCATGTCATAGGTAGCCACACTGCGGTTGATGAATGAAAAGGGTGTTAAAAAATAACAATTTATGCCTACAGAAACCATTCACAGCCCTTGTTTTATTTTATGGGCTGGACTGTCAAAATGACAGTTGGAAGCCGGTTGGTTTTTGGCAATTTTTTCATATACACTGGCACCTCATTATTATGAACATACACTATATTGCCAAAAGTATTGGGATGCATTTACACGCACATGAACTATGTCATCCCAGTCTTAGTCCGTAGGGTCAGTATTGAGTTGGCCCACCCTTTGCAGCTAGAACTGCTTCAACTCTTCTGGGAAGGTTGTCCACCAGGTTTAGGATTGTGTCTATAGGAATATTTGACTGTTTCTTCCCACAAGCACATTTGCGAGGTCAGGCTCTGGTATGGATAAGAAGGCTCGGCTCGCAGTCTCCGCTCTAATTCATCCCAAATGTGTTCTTGCGGGTTGAGGTAAGGACTCTGTGCAGGCCAGTAAAGTTCCCCCACACCAAACTCACTCATCCATGTCTTTATGGACCTTGCTTTGTGCACTGGTGGGCAGTCATGTTGAAACAGGAGCTCTGCATAAATTATAGATTAGTTAAGTCCAGTGGCGGTGTGTCCATAGACGGCGCAGGAGCGCCACCTCTTCTCTAACCAATAGATTCATGCGATGCATGAATCCATCTATTGTCACCGCTGCTGTCCCCTATTCAGGTGTCCAGCCCCTTGTCGGACACAAGGCATTTGAATTACAGCGGTAGGGTATTTTTGGAAGCGTCCGATTAGAGCCGCGGGCTATAATAGGCAACCTGATTAGAGCCATGGGCTCTAAAATGCTTCCAAATTGGTAAACAGCGGGCGTACTGATGTGCCATCGCTGGTTACACAGTGTTGTGTTAAGGAATCGACTAAATCGCTTCCCTAACACTGACCTGCCTCTCAGCCAATCAGGTGCACCAGGTCAGGTTACCTGTCACCTGATTGGCTGAAGCAACAGGTGCTGTGGCTGAGGCATTCAATCATAGCAGGAAAGGACAGGAGAAAATATTGAGGACTCAGAGGGAGCGTGGAGGACAGCACTGACCCAAGACAGGTAAGTGACAGGTGGGGGGGGGGGGTTCACACAGGCAGCATTTGATGGGGCAAACTGGTGGCAATTGACGGGGGAAACTGGCGACAATTGATGGGACACACTGGGACACACTGGCGGCAAATTATGGTTACAGTAGCTGCGTTTGATGGCACAGTGGTGTCAGTTTAATGGGCACAGTGGTGGCAGTTTAATGGGCACAGTGGCAATTGATTTTTTTGTCCAGTTTGTTTTGCACCCCCCCAGAAATTTTGAGCACCAGCCATCACTGGTTAAGTCTACAAATAGAGCATCAGGGAATGAGCAATAAAGAAAGGAATTTCTTCACATTCAACATTGGTTCATTGAAGAGACTAATACAGGTAATTATACATGAATATATGGAAGGTATTTTTTTATTGCTCATGAGAGTTCTCCTTTAATGCAAGAGGAAATAGTAGTGGCATGATCCAACCGGGACTCAGGAAGAGTTCTTTAACAGATATGGTGTTATTTGTTACAGCTACATATGAAACACTGGAAATTTGGGACCAAAGCTAAAACTATACTTTCTAAAGAAGAAATTGTTGTACAATAGCTAAATATCTAGTTGTTTCATGGTGCCAGTTTAATTTTCAGAAGGATACAAACCTTGCTATGAATGTAATGTTATTGCATATACAATAACTTGTATTATCCAAAATGATTTGACTGGAAGAAATTCTGTTTTAGTACACATTTCCTTCTATCGTCATTATGATGCTGTGAAGACAAGAGCACACTGTTGATATATAAGGTAGAGAACATAGTGCTTCCAGTTTTCTGCTCACTGGGCACTGACCCAAGACCTAATCCTGCAGATAGGCTATCAATGTCAGAATCACACTGCACTGCTAATCTTGTAAATCAGACTTCAGTGCTTCATCCAGTGTTTTTATTTTATGACCTGAAACTTGCATAGATTGATAGAACAGTTACAGGAAGGTCACACTCAAACTTTTAATGCTTTGAAGTTCGGAAATCTGATTTATTAATTTGTAGTCCCATGTCATATTAAATAAAAAATAATGTACGGACTAATTTCCGCCTCACAGGAACCTGTCTTCCATTTTGTGTTATACAGATAGTTATGATATAGTGAGATGAACTGCTGATGACGAGGACCGTGAAAACATTACAGTACACCAGAATACTCTAATGTTTTATAAATAAAAGTTAACCTATACACATATGTAGTGTATTGTGCACACTGTGTATGACTCGAATGAACAATGATCATGTTTTGCCATCGGTATTACTTTCACTTCCAAAAAAAAATATTACTATAGGAGTACCTCTCTACACCTCGTTGATCCTCTTGCATAAATTGCATGATTACAGCCCATGGAAATTAAGCTGCATGAAAAGAGATGAGGACAAGGTGATTGGCTATACCAAAAATGCAAGTAAATGTTAATAGGGCCAGAGTTTTGAATTACTGACTGAAAGACCCTTTTCTGCCCCACACTGTAGGAACTCCAATACTGAAGAGGGGTTCTGCACTGAACAGGAATATTCTAGGCACCACGCATTAAAGCGAAGCCAGACCCTCCTATAAATAGAGCGGGTTTCCTTCTTCCTGCTACTAAGAAGGGTGGCAGTTAACCTTTCAGAAAACCCTCTAGACCTTAGCAAGGTCTCCTCAGTAACCACGCCGCTAGGCTCCACCTGTGTGGGTATGGGCAAAGGACTGGACCCTGCGAGAGAAGATCCCTTGTGGATGGGAGGAAGAAGGGAGGTTCCATGGTCAGTTGTTTGAGGACCGAGAACCAAGCCCTTTTCGGCCAGTGAGGTGCCACTAGAATCAGAGAGGTGTTCTCCAGTTGGAACTTTCTTAGAACTGCCGGTAGAAGCACTGGAGGTGGGAAGGCATAACAAATCCCGAACCCCCCTTGCTCCCTCTCCTTTGTTCCGGGAGAAAAAACAAGGGGTTTTCCGCGTTTTCTTTTGACGCGAACAGGTCTACCTCCGGAGAACCCCACCTCCTGACTAGGAGATGAAAAACTTCCTGACTGAGAGCCCACTCGCTCTCTCTCAGCTGACTTAGGCTGAGGAAATCTGCCGTCTTGTTTTCTATTCCTTTTAGGAAGATCGCTGATAATGACAGGGTATTTGCTTCGGCCCAGTGAAGAATCCCTGATGTAATGGCCGACAGGACTACACTTCTCGTGCCACCCTGCTTGTTCAGATAGGCCACAGCCGAAGCATTGTCCGACCGCACCTGGACGTGGTGACCCTGAAGCTCTTCCTGGAAAAACCTGGGGGCTAGACCGACCGCCATCAGCTCCTTCCAATTGGAGGACTTTCTCAACTCGGCATCTTTCCATACGCCCTGCACTGGAAGGGACCCTAAGTGAGCCCCCCAACCTCTGCCGCTTGCGTCCGTGGTTACCACCTGAGAAACCGGAATATGCCATAGCCGACCCTGCGATAAATTGGAAATCTTCCTCCACCACCAGAGGGACCTCTTTACCTGGGTTGGGACCTGCACTAGGGTTTCTAGCCGCTCCAGATCGTGATCCCAGATTTTCAGGAGGAAAGCTTGCAAGGGGCCGAAAGTGAAGGCCTGCCCATTGGACAGCCGGAAGGGTGGACGTAAGCAGGCCCAGGGTTCGACATCAGAGACCTGATCGACACTTGCCGACTGCCCTGTAGGGTGGCCACCGCCCTGTCTAATTTCAGGGCCTTCTCCCTGGGGAGAAAGACCCTTAGGAGGGTGGAGTCCAAAAGGTACCCTAAGTAAGAAATTTGTTGTGACGGTGACAGGCTGGATTTTTCTAAGTTTAACAGCCACCCTAGACCCGATAGAGTCCTCTTGGTTAATTCCAGATCTCTGGATAGTTGTTCTGGAGAAGCCGCAAAAAGGAGCAGGTCGTCCAGGTAGGCTATGATGCCTACTCCCTGAAGACGCAGAAAAGCTATGGGTTCTGCCAGGACCTTGGTGAACACGTGGGGTGAGGAGGATAGACCGAATGGCAAAGCCTGTAACTGAAGATGCATCACCTCCCCTCCTAGGTCTATCGCTAGGCGTAGAATACCTCTGAGACCCCTCTGCGATGGGTATGTATGCCAGGTACGCGTCCCTGAGGTCCAGGGAGACCATAAAGCAATTCTGTGGAAGGAGGGCCCTGACCGTGAAGATTGATTCCATACGGAACTTTTTGTATGCGATGGACCTGTTTAGGGGTTTCAAGTTTTAGGATTAACCTGTACTTCCCTGAGGGTTTCCTCACCACAAAAAATGTGTGAGTAAAATCCCTTCACCTTCCTCTGTCGCTGGAACCCTGAGGACCACGTCCTGGTTCTTTAGCTCTTTTAAGGCTCCAGTCAGGGCCTCTGATTTTTCCCTGTCTCTGGGAAGTTGAGTGACCAGATATCTTTGGGGGGGAGGAGAAGAGAACTCTAGGAAGTACCCCCTCCTTACTATCGCCAGGACATACCTGTTGGGGGAAATTGATTCCCACTGTGGGAGGAAGGCACCCAATCTTCCCCCCACCCTGACCTGGGAGTCACTGTTTTTTTGCGGGCTGGTCAGGAGGGCGAAAAATCGCTCCTCTGCCCCCTTCCTCTAGGCGTCCAGATTCTCTTCTGAACTTCTGGCTTTGGGACCCCCGAGTGCCTTTGGGGACGAAACCCCCCCTCCCCTTTACTGGAGCCTTACGTCTCTGGGGAAAGGACTTCTTTCTGTCAGCTGTACGATCCAAGACTGACTCAAGACCCGGGCCAAACAGGAGATGCCCTGTAAGAGGTATCCCACACAGCTTGGATTTGGAAGCTGGCCAAGTTTTGAGCCAGAGGGCTCTCCTGGCAGAGTTGGCCAGAGCTACCGACCTGGCTGACATGCGGACGGATTCAGCCGATGCGTCCGCAATGTAAGCGATGCCTCGTAACATTGTAGGGAAGGAGGATAAAATGGTCTCCCTTATCCGTCCTGGCCTCAATGTGCTCCTGGATTTTTAGAGAGCCAATGTTCTAAGTTACGGGCCACCACTGTGACAGCTAATTCTGGCTTGAGGTTCCCAATAACAGAGTCCCATGTTTTTTTCAAGAGGGAATCCATTCTCTTGTCCATTGCATCAGGAAGAGTTCCCATATCCTCGAAAGCCAAGACGGTATTTCTGGATACTTGGGAGAACGCCGCATCCAATTTAGGCACTTTGTTCCAAATGGATGCAGGATCTTCAGAAAATGGGAACCTCCTTTTAAAGGGACTGGGAAAAAAAGGGCTTCCTTTCGGGGTCCTGCCACTCCTTTTTGATAGTATCAGTTAGAAGGTCATGTACAGGAAAAACCCTTCTCTTCTGTTCCCCCAGACCTTTGTACATTTGGTCATGAAGGCTAAGAGGTTTACTTTCGGCCTGAATGCCCAGAGTCGTGTAAATGGCCCCTAACAAGTCCTCAACCTCATCAAGGGACAGTTTATATCTCGAGGGCTTCCCTGGAATCCCCATCCTGGTCCTCATCATCTGACTCTGCCTGAGAACCAGAGGCCACACTCTCCCCTGAGATTACTGCCTGGGAAGGGCCTGCAAGATCAACTGTCGTTGCTGTATGATCAGGTGTGACAGGAGCAAGACCCTGTTCAACTGATTGGGTTGTAACCTGTGTGGGGACAGTGGGAGGTTGCAGCCTTTCAAACAAAGATTTGAAGGAAGCGAAAGTGGAGGAAAGCTCCTTAACAGAAACTGCTAGGCTACCTTCCTGCTCTTCATCCCTCTCCCTGACCAAGGAGTGAATGCATTCCTTACACAACACTTTGGACCAAGACTCAGGAAGAATGTCCCTACAGGAGGCACATTTCTTTTTCGAACCGTGAGTCTTCCCTGTCTTTTCCAGGCTCTTCTGAAAGACATAGGAACAAGGGGCCCCACACATTAACATCCAAAGAAAGAAAAACATTTTTTTTTTTTTTTTAAAACACAAAAAAAAAAACTATGGGTTACAACCCTGGGGAAACTCCTAAAAACAGAACCCTCCTGCTAGGTTCCCCTATGGTCCCCCCCCCCCCCCCCCCCCCCCCCCCTCCCCAAATGACAACCAAGGGGGAATAGTGGGGGGGGAAAGTCGACCAGGCCTAAGGTTTAGGAACCCCTCCCCAGGGAACTCTTACCTTAGCGCTGGACTGGAACCGGAAAGCGGATCAAAGGGGGCTTGACGTTGGTGACGTCACCCGCCCCTTTCCGCCCGAAATTTTTGAAAAAGTATGCGCCTGAAAAAAACAGGGCGTCCTGGAGGCCTGGTTGTGCGCTGTGTCAACTTGCCCCCAGGCAAGCTCTCGGTGAGAAACTCCCTCTCAGCAAACACGCTGCTGGGCCTCTATCAGCGCCCGCGACCCGGAACCGGAAGTCCCGCAGGTGATCAAAGGGTTCGAAGGTGCTTCCGACGCCGCCGTTGATGGCGACTTATTATCGTCTACCCCGCCACGTCATGCCCACCGCAAATTTTTGAAAAAAGTAATGCGGCCTGTAAAAAAACAGGGCGTCCTGGGAGGCCTCCCCCGCCATGGTCCTGTGGACACGATGAGGGGTCCCCCCTCAAGCACATCTGCCGCGCTCTCGACCAGGATTGGGGTGGTGGCGTGCTCTGGCGGTGAGTACCCGCCAAAAAAAGATTTTTTTCCTTAGGAGGCCCCTGCTCCCTTGGTAGCGAGAAAAGAAAGAACAGTCACAGTCCCCCTGACTGCAACCGGCCTAGGTTCCTCTGCAGTGTCTCCCCCCACCGGAGGAAAACACTAAGAACTTGAGGTCCTGGCAGGGGGAGGAGAGTTCTTCTAAAGGCTGTGCAGTGTTTCCTAAAGGTAAGAGGAGGAGCCTATCTCCCTCTATTGTGGCTGTCCTGAAAGACGAGAAGGGGAAAAAATTATCGCAATAAGCGTCTGGTTTGCGCAAAATGTATAGTGCCTACAAAATAGGGGACAGAATTATTATTTTTTTACTAGAAATGGCGGCGATCTGTGATTTTTATTGGGACTGCGACGACGTTATGGCGGACACATCGGACACTTTTGACACATTTTTGGTGTCATTCACATTTATACTGCGATCAGTGCTATAAAAATGCACTAATTACTGTATAAATGTGATTGGCATTGAAGGGGTTAACACTAGGGGGTGAGGAAGGGGTTAAATGTATTCCCTGCATAGTGTTCTAACTGTGGGGGGAGGGGGGGTGACTGGGGGGGTGACCAATCTGTGTCTCTATGTACAAGGGACACAGATCGCTCTCCTCCTCTCCAGAGACAGGAAGCTGTCTCTGTGTAAAACGGCAATGAGAGATGATCTCATATGTTTACATATGAGATCATCTCTCATTCGCCCCCACAGATCGCATCGCAAACGGCCACTCTGATTGGCCGTTCACGGCGATCTGTGATTGGCTGTGTCCAAGGGACACGGCCAACACAGTGTTTCCCCGCAGCGCGCTCTGGAGCGCGCGCAGGAAAGCTGCTAGTGACAAGCCGTCAATTGACGGCTTGTTGGTAATTTAGATCCGCGCTAAAGCCAGTCATTCAGCTATAGCGCGGATCTCAAGTAGTTAAAAAGGCTTGTCGACTGGAGTATACATGGTACAAACAAAGGCTTGGGTCCAATTGGAAAAAACTGGGAGCAGAGGTGCTGTTACTTCTGGCCGCCCCTGGCTACCCACTCATCATACTCCCTGGGAACTCGAAGAGCACCACATCATAGGCCCCTTGCTTCGTTTTCAGGTAGTGTGCAAAAAATTTGACCCATCTTCCTCTCCCGGACTGCTTACCCCCCTACAACACTATCCAGATTTCCCCCTGGCGTGTCTTCTCAATTCTTAGCCACACATTGTCCTCATAAGCAAATCTGTGCAGAACACTTTTTCCACAGGGGCTCCTCCAGGGGTCAAGTCCTGGGGAAAAAAGTGTGGGAACTCCCACCCAAGATCCACTCCCCCACCAAAAGAAAAAAAAAAATGATACGCTCATATGCATAATTACTAACCGCATGTTTTTTTTCTCGATCCACTGTATCTTAGTATTTCTTTATGTTACTGGCCAATTCCTGTATATGTATTCATCGGGTAGTGTGCAAGTTCTTTCTAAATCCTGCGATAACTCGCGGAAGACCTCCGCAATGTTTCCTGGGAACAATGACAAAAGCTCCCAGGAGACATTGCGGCATCCAGGAAGTGACGGAATACCGCACACTACCCGATTAATCCATATACAGGAAGCGGCCAGTAACAAAGGATTACTAAAGTTCGCCTGCCCCTGGCAGTGACTCGAGCTAGGCATTGCCATTTAGTGAAGGATTGGCTCGGGCAGTGCGGTTACTCTCGGCTGCAAAGGGAACCGAGTTCCTGCTGTGAAAAAGTGCAGGAACACCGTTCCCACGCGTTCCCGCAGGACTTGAGCCCTGGGCTTCCCTCATCCCCTATGAGAGGCACAAATCCCAAATGCTTGATTATACCTCCTCTTTTGGACATGCGTTCAACTTTTTCATCACCCTAAACACATCTGGGGCATGGTCCAGACCCCATACCAAGTTTGAAGCTCCCCATCCTACACATTTAGTGGTCGTGCCCGAAGCTGCAAACATTCTGAAAAGGCATACATGAAGGCATTGCGAAGATAACACCCTAGACTTCACTCCCTCACAATACCTCCTTCAACACTCCTCTCTCCTCAGAACATACCATAGGTCGCTACCGTGTTTCCCCAAAAATATGACAGAGTCTTATATTAATTTTGCCAACAAAAGACACCGTAGGGCTTATTTTTGGGGTAGGTCTTATTATGTAATGTGTATTTACCAGTTCCTGTGCTTCATGTCTTCTCTCCCCCTTTCACTCTCTGCCTGTCAGCTCAGGAGTCATTAGCATTTAGCATTGCGAGTTAAAATGCTTGTAAAACCCTATAATCCACTCTTATACAGTACTATATAACAGTGGTCATCAACCTTGTCCTGCAGGGCCCACTAACAGGCCAGGTTTGCAAGATAACTGAAATGCATCAAAGGTGATGTAATTTGCTGCTCAGTGATTGCAGTATTCTAGTCTGCATCTCCCCAAGGTAATACATAAAACCTGGCCTGTTAGTGGGCCCTGCAGGACAGGGTTGATGACCACTGCTATATAATGTCCAATGTTAGTGTTTCTGTAATACAATTGTGTCAAATACCTGTCTGGGTGTTTACGCGACCCTCCGGAGCTCTCTTCCCCACTCCGAGCACTGCAGGGGGGGGGGGGCGAGATCCCCTGCTGACAGCTGGCAGAAGAGGAGAAGAGCAGCAGAAGGTCAGCTGAGCGGCACTGTAATGAAGGTATTTGGCACAATTACAGAAACACTCACATTGTACATTATATAGTACTGTAATGGAGTGAATTATAGGATTTTACAAGCACTTTAAACTAGGGCTTATATTGCAGCCGTCCTGTAAAATCACAGGAGGTCTAATTTTCAGGGTAGGTCCTATTTTCGGGGGAAAGACGGTAGCTATGCACCTTGTTAATGCAGCTAGATGATGCATTCCTTCTAAATGGGGTAACACCACGCCTCCATCATTCATGGAATAGTTTCAACTCGTATGGCAGATTGCAGAAATGGAATTAATCAACATATCGAAAGACACACCGACGAAATTTACCCACACCTGGGCTTGCTGGTTTCAGTTCCAGGACTCACCAGAATATTCTTGGTTTCAGTCAAATCTCACTTGAGATTTGTAGCTTGATACAGATAAGGACCATTTGATATAGCGGTTATACTTCTTGTTCGATATCTCCCTTAAAACTAAATATGACATTCATTCTCTTTTTCAATTGTTACTTAATCATTTGATCATTTCATAAACTTAGACAGCCTGTACTGTTCCCCTCTCGGTGCAGCCCATTCGGGTGGACTGAGGGGATTTTTATTTGTTATTTGATATTGTTAACCTAATTTTGTTACCTTGTTAAAACATTTCTCCTTGTGTATACTAATGGGAGCTTTAACCTCCCAAATACCAAGTTCTGTCCCTTTTCTGCAACACCATTTATGTGAAACTTCAATAGAAAAAAATAAAAAACACAGCCTGAAGTGAAAGTGCTTTTTTCTTTAGCGTAGGGGAAAGCTAGAACCCCTTATCCGAAGTTTTTTTGTTGTCAGTGTCTTTGTTGCAGACTTTCCTCACATCATGTCTGGTGAAAGTGTTGTTAGTCTGACAGAAATTGAGGGGAAATCCTTCAAACAGAGCCCTACATAGTGGTAAAAATCTAACAGTAGTCCTAAAGCTTTTCAAGCTCTATGCAAAACAAAGATAAATATCTTTTGAGCAGACGTACAGTATGTTTAGAAATGTCAAAATGCTAAATTGCAAGCTAAGCTTGGGGCACATTTTGCAATGAAGATACATCTGTTCTTTAAAATGTAAGTTCACCTTTTCAGAGAAAAAAATTCAAAAAGGTGAACTAGCACCATACACCCTCCCCACCTCCTGGTTCCTGTTCTTGTCTCCATCCGTAGGATTTCAGTCCGACTTCGGGGGTGGCAGTTGGGGGCGATTTGACAGACATCTGCGTGGGTTTATGCACAGATGTCTATTGCAACCGCTGAAGGTACCAAAAGTAGTGCAGAAACTACTTTTGGGAATGAGTGCGGAGCTGCAAAGTCGGTGTTGCACCGATTCAGGCGGTGCCATTGCTAGCAATAGGCTCCGATCTGCCATGCGATTTGATATGTTCGGATCAGAGTGTTTCCAATTGGTCAAAACGATCACATGCCAGCATTGACTAATCAGAAATCGCTGGGCTACATCCTGGCACCCCTAAGAAAAGAAGGGGATTTTGAATCCCCAGACTGCTAATCTAGCTGCATGGGCGCTGACAGCTCATAACCCACCGAGGTAAGTACAGTGTGAACTGAGGAGGATGCACAATGTTAGTTCACCTTTTAAATTGTTTCCCTGAAAAGGGGAACTAACCCACTGATGCCCACCTAAACCATTATTAAATGTATTAACTCAATGAAATTAGGCTACATACACAGTAATACATATGTGGCTTGTTTACTTTGTTACCTTGCTAACTCCTGCAGCAAAGAGTAAAATACCCTGTGCTACCACCATATAGAAGAGTCTGTGGTTCTTTCACACAAAGCAGTGTCTTCCCCGCTCCGAGCACTGCAGAGGGGGGTGTGCCCCTGAGATTCCCCGATGACAGGTAGGAGAAGAGGAGGAGCGACGCGGGAAGTCAGCTGAGCGCCACTACACCAAAAGGTATTTGACACAGATATATTTTACAGAAACACACACATTGTACATTATATACTACAGAAATTAGTGGATTTTAGGATTGTACAAGCATTTTAAACTAGGGCTTATTTTCGGGGTAGGTCTTATGTTGCAGCCCTCCTGGAAAAAAACAGTAGGTCTTATTTTTGTGGAAACACGGTATATGTACAACACTATGCGTGATAAAGTATTAGTTAGAGGTAAGTGAATTCCATAGTGTAACAATCAAAAACAACCAAATCAAACAAATTATATATATATATATATATATATATATATATATATATATATAATCAACCAACGAATGAATCAAAAATAATCCAATTTGACAATATCCCTGACAACAACTCTTCCACATTAATCTCCTGTAGGCTTCACCGCTCATGCCCAAAGTATAGATGTGTGCTTAGGATCAATAGCTGGGATTCCCCTGGTATTCGGCTCCAATATGGTCCTCCAGTTTATGAGTGGTGATCATGGTTTTAGTGATCAGACAAGAGACAGCATGAACATTTTTATTGTGTAGTATTTATTTAAAAAAGAGCAATTCAAAATACAACAATGAAAGGGGAGGAGCAAAGGATTTTGCTCTGCCCACCTATGGGGATGGGGCAGACTACTGGTTAAATGACAGTTATGTTTTAAAAAAGTTTTGAATAAAAATTGTAAATATTATTAGCTAAAAGTCTAGTCACATGTTAATAGGGCACGAGTTAGCCCTTATATAAGGATTTAAAACAGCGTAGGAGAAGCAGACAGTGGCGGATCAACAAAGAAGAAGGAACATCCCGCCCTCCCTCCCATCGTCAAGCCCCTTATTATGTGGTTTGGTCCTTTTCTCATAAAAAGGAACAGTTATAGAGATATTAAACATGTCATAGTATTAACTTGAGCTGTTATGGCCGAGTTAAAATGATAGTTTATGGTACAAAATTAAATGAATTTTGTGTTATATAAATTGGACAGGTTTATTATAAGTTGGTAAAAAATTATAATACCAATAATAAAAGGACCCTGGCCATTCAAATCCATTGTTAAAGTTTTGAATAATTTTTTTAAAATATTATTGTATTGGTTTTTTTATTGTAAATTATTTGTTCTGCATACGGTCCCATATATTGCACTCACATGTTTTGGTGCCTATGTACGGGCACCAGTGTGTACAGCGTGTGCAGGAATGGATATCTATGCCGGGCCTGGCAAAAGCCAGAAGTGATGTCACACCGGACCCAGAAGTAACAGAGTCTTTTCTTATGTGCCAAAAGCACGGGTATTTTTGCAATGCAAAAAAAAAAAAGTAGCCCCAGATAGATTACTGTATATGCAGCCTGACTGTATTTCATTAATATATAAAAAGGGATTCATTGGGTTTCAAGTGATGTGTAGCAGCTCGACTCAAGGGTTAAAACGTACTTGCGCAATTACGTAAAGGTAAATGGCAAGATTTAATGGATGTCAATACTGTAGCTTCCATTTTTTTTTTTTTGCAGTTTAGTAAAGTACTGAAAAAAAAAAACACAAAATTCCACAGTAAAAGTGTCATTTCTAAACCAGTTTCAACATGTTATGATGTGCACAGCCTTTCTTCAGCTTGTTGAATAAGTGAGAAAATGGTCATTAGCAAATAGAACATGACTTCCTAACTTGTCAACAAAAAGAAACCTTACACCAGTACTATCGTATGTAGTAAAAGAATAAACCTGGACATTTTCCATATTGGGATATGTATCCTATATCCATTAAATCACTACAAGGGAAGGCTTGCTGATAAATTTAAATAAACTTAGTTGATGCAATAAAATGTATTGTCAGTGGGAAGAAATTGTCTGCCTTCATGTGATGTCTGTCAGGGGAGGGTTGCTCTACCTTGGAATGGTGCTTCCTCTAACAGAAAAATCAGCAAAGATTACCTCAGCCACTATTTCCTGCTTCTACCCTAATGCAAGGTAAGAATCATAATCCCTTTGATCCTCCTAAGATCTCCTGCTCTCTAGCTTTTTCCCCATCTCCAGGACTTCTCTAGAGTTGAAGCCATCAAATTGTATGGCCATTTCCTAAGCAGTCTGCCTTTAGTCAATCCCTGAACACTCATCTGCTCAGGGAAACCTATCAACTGCATTTTAATTGCTCAAACATCTCATCCCTCACAGTTAATACCCAGGGCCATAGGGGAAGCTGCCCTGGGCCCTGTCATTGTTGTGGGGCCCAAAGCAGCTGCCTCATACTTGCCAACTATCCTAGTTTAAATTCCCTTGTCCTTTGAAGTTTTAGTCCCATGCTGTGTCCTGATATCTCAGTGTAAAGTGCTGCTACTAATGCTGCCCATCACTGTCCTATTGTTGTGTACAGATAACTTATCTGCAGACCATGTGTTTATATGTAAATAGTAGGGTTGTCCCGATACCACTTTTTTAGGACCGAGTACAAGTACCGATACTTTTTTTCAAGTAGTCGCTGATACCGAATACCGATACTTTTTTTAAACGTTTTCCCAAATGCAGCCATGTCCCCCCACATATTGCTGCCATGTGTCCCCCCACATATTGCTGCCATGTGTCCCCCCACATATTGCTGCCATGTGTCCCCCCACATATTGCTGCCATGTGTCCCCCCACATATTGCTGCCATGTGTCCCCCCACATATTGCGCGCCCTGTGTAAAGGACACTCCCTCTTGCTCGTGATTGGACAGATCAGTCCAATCGCTAGCAAGGGGGATTGTTCTTTACACAGGGCGGGCGATAGGGAAAACAGATATTGAAAAACGAAAGCGTCATGTAATCTTCGCGGCGGCGGCTTTGTATATACGGCGGCGGGGGCGGCGGCGGGGGCGACGGCGGCTGGGGGGGGGGGTTGGTCAAAGTATTCTATTTGGGTATCGGGGGTATTTGCGGTATCGGTATCGGGACAACCCTAGTAAATAGCCAGCATTCATATGTAAATAGTTGCACCAGGCAGCATAGAAATGGTAATAAAGGCGGCATTCATATGTATATCATGCCCCCCTGCAGTGAGATGGCTGTAACCTCTAGCAACCAATCAGTGAGCAGTAATTACTGTACAGTAATCTCTATTAACCAATCAACAAGCAGAAATCATGTGCTGTAACATCTAGCAACTGATCAGTGAGCTGTAATGTGTGCTGTAACCTCTAGCAACCAGTCAGTAAGCGATGATGATACACTGTAACCTCTGGCAACCAATGGCAATCGCTGCCTGATCTGATACAGCAAACAGATTTTAAGTCTAGCTGCTATTAAGTGTACGTGTCAGAGCAGGTGGAGAGCGAAATTGTGTGGAGGTCCAAAAAAAATGTTTGCCTAGGGTTCAACCACTATTAAAAAGACGGCCCTGTTAATACCATTTGTATTACTAGCCCTTCCCTTTAGATTGTAAACTCTCACAGACTCCCTAATCCCTCTTGTTTTGAATTATATTGTAACTTTAATGTCACCCATTTTGTAAAGTGTTGTGCAAACCATTGGCACTCTATAAAACTTAATAATAATAACACATGCTATGTAAATCTGGCATCCCTGCACTGCATCAAAGATTACGGTTTTAGTCAATTCAAATACCAAAATTAGCATTTCTGTAGAATTTAGTGATTTAACCACTTCCCGCCTGGCCTTTAGCAGATTATCGTCTGGGTGGTGCCATGACTAAGCACTAGTTGAGTGCGAAACGCGTCGGCTATCCTGTTTCTGTGGTTGCGGTGACTGTACATGTTCCTGTTTTTACATTAAAGACAACTTTTTCGTTTGAAATTCTTCTGGAGTGCGGCAGTCCATTTTTCTTCCTCCTCATTGCTATGGGTGGTGGTTCTGTTATCCTGACTGGGTGTCATATCCGATTGTAGTAAGGAGCCTCTGATAGAGGCTTCTTACCATGTGATCAGCTGTGACCAATCACAGCTGATCATCACGTGAACCAGGAAGTGCCAGTAAACAGCATTCCTCGGTTTGCCGATCAGCGGCTCTCCCTGTTGGGGGGGCTGATAATCAGCACATTATCAGCATAGCCCCCAGAGATGCCCATCAGCTGCCAATCAGTGCCCATAAGCTGCCAGTCTGTGCCCCAAAAACACCAATCAGTGCCCACCACAGTGCCAATCAGTGCCCACCTTATTAGTGCCAAATCATCAGCGTCCGTCAGTTAAACGAGAAAACTAAATTTTTTGACAAAAAACAAGATTTCTTTAATTTTTTTCCAAAAATGTTGGTCTTTTTTGGTTTGCTTAGAAAAAAATAAAAACTCCAGAGGTAATCGAATACCACCAAAAGAAAGCTCTATTTCTGAGAATAAGATACAAAATTAGTTTGGGTACAGTGTTGCATGACCACGCAATTGTCATTCAAAGTGCGACAGTGCTGAAAGCTGAAAATTGTCCTGGGCAGGAAGGGGCGAAAGTGCCTGGTATTGAAGTGGTTAAATATTGGTTACTATTAACCACTTAAGGACCCCCGCACGCACATATACGGCCACAGAATGGCTCGTACAGGCACAAGGGCGTAAATTTACGTCCCCGCCTTCGTGCGGTTCGGGGGTCCCATCGGGACCCCCTCCGCGGCGTGCGGGGGTCCCCCTGCCTCTGGGAGCGATCGCCGACGAGCGGGCGGATGTCCGTGATTTCCGCCCCCCCCCCGCGATCGCTCCCAGCCAATGGGAGCGCGCTCCCATTGTGTCAGTTCCTCCTCCTGTGTTTACACAGGAAGGAGGAAATGATGTCACCTCTCATCGCAGCGCTGTTTCCCAGCGCTGCTGATGAGAGAAGACATCACAAGTAAGTGTGCACCAACACAACACTGACACACACTCACATAGGCACATTAACCCCTTGTGATCGCCCCCCCCCACCCCCCTGTCACAGTGTCACTGAATGCAGTGATCTAATCACTGCATTTAGTGTCAGTGTGACAGGCAGTGTAAAAAACAGTTAGTGTTAGGTTCAGGATAGCCCCCCCACCCCCCCTAATAAAGTTTTAACCCCCTGATCACCGCCCTAGTTAACCCTTTCACTCCCTATTGCCAGCGTCACTAAGCGATCATTTTTCTGATCGCTGTATTAGTGTCGCTGTTCCCGCTAGGTAGCTTTTTTTTTTTTTTTTTTTTATTTGGGATTTTTTTTTTTTACTAAAGACATGTGGCTGAATTAATTTTGGCCTAAATGTTTTACTAAAATTTAGTTTATTTGATTTTTTTTATAACAAAAAGTAAAAAAATTGTGTTTTTTTTCAAAATTGTGGCTCTATTTTAGTTTATAGCGCAAAAAATAAAAATCGCAGAGGCGATCAAATACCACCAAAAGAAAGCTCTATTTGTGGGAAAAAAAGGACGCAAATTTTGTTTGGGAGCCACGTCGCACGACCGCGCAATTGTCTGTTAAAGCGACGCAGCGCCGAATTGTAAAAACACCTTGGGTCATTTAGCAGCGTATTGGTCCGGGTCTTAAGTGGTTAAAGAGGACTGGCTTTCTAAAAACAGAACATGTCAAAGCAGATGAGCAGCTATTGTCCAGACCCTGTAGCATCACAAGTAAACAGATGCAGAACATCCGTTCCTACGTTTTCTTGAAGCCAAACCCGGACACTTTAGTGGCACACAATTTTTTTTTATTTTAGGGGGAATGCTGTGTACTCTGGTGTAAAGGGGAACTCTGATGTTAGGGAGTTTTTGCTCACCAAAGCCTCCACTTACAGGAGAGTTACCAGCATACCCTCTAAATCAGAGTCCCCAAAGCCCCCTTACATCAGTCTACAGAGCACCCCTTACATCTGAGACCTCCTTACCCAAGTATGCAAACTCTCTACAGGACAGCAGAGAAAATAGAGGGACGGGTCACATACAGTGAATGGTCAGGTCACCCACCTGAGAATGGAAGCTCAGGCATCAGCAGCTTTCATCCACAACGTATCCGTCTAAAGCACAACATGCTGGGGATTGGAGTACGGGCAAGCAGACACAGAGGGCTAGGAGGAGGAGATCAAGCCCCCTCTCCTCTGTGTGGTTCTGTGCTGGCTATGAGCAGTAAGAGTGTGAGTATAAGTGTGTCAGGGATACTTGACTTAACCACTTAAGGACCGCCGCATGACGATATTCAGCAGAATGGCACGGCTGGGCACATGGACGTATATATATATGTCCCCTTTAAGAACCCAGCTGGGGGTCGCAAGCGCGCCGCCAGCAGCGCGCTCGTGACTTGTTCTGAAGCTCCATGACCGCACCGCGGGACCTTCAGACCCGATCGCCGCGAGTGTCCCGCAATCGGGTCACAGGAGCTGAAGAACGGGGAGAGGTGAGTGTAAACAAACCTTCCCCGTTCTTCTCTGATAATGGGAACGACAATTACCGACGACACACATCCAGCCCCGCCCCCCTACAGTTAGAAATACACATGAGGTCACACTTAACCCCTACAGCGCCCCCTAGTGGTTAACCCCTTCACTGCAACTGTCATTTTCACGGTAACCGTGCATTTTTATAGAACTTTTCGCTGTGAAAATGACAATGGTCTCAAAAATGTGTCAAAGGTGTCCGATGTGTCCGCCATACTGTCGTAGTCACGAAAAAAAAAATGCTGATCGCCGCCATTAGTAGTAAAAAAAAAAAAAATATTAATAAAAATGCCATACAACTATCCCCTATTTTGTAAACGCTATAAATTTTGCGCAAACCAATCGATAAACGCTTATTGCATTTTTTTCTACCAAAAATAGGTAGAAGAATACGTATCGGCCTAAACTGAGGAGACTTTTTTTTTTAATAGCCATCTTTTTTGGGGATATTATAGCAAAAAGCAAAACCTATTGAATTTTTTTCAAAATTGTCGCTCTATTTTTGTTTATAGCGCAAAAAATTTAAACCGGAGAGGTGATCAAATACCACCAAGAGAAAGCTCAATTTGTGAAAAAAAAAACACGACAATTTTGTTTGGGAACCACGTCGCACGACCGTGCAATGGTCAGTTAAAGTTTTTTTTTAAGACAGCAATTTTATATGGTACAGTGGAACCTTGTATAACGAGCATAATCCGTCCCAAGAGAATGCTCGTAATCAAAAGTACTCGCATATCAAAGCGAGTTTTCCCATTGAAGTCAATGGAAACGAAGATAATTTGTTCCGTATTGACTTCAACGAGATGCAATACATGCGGGCAGAAGTGTGGGGGCGCCAGAGAGCACCAAAACTGGCAGAAAAGGCCCGAGGACACTTTGGCTCGTTTCCTGCGCCCCGTACCTCAGGCCAAATGAGGTACTGCATGCCTATTTTCGGCTTTGCTCGGCTTCTGCGCCCCCTGTACATCAGGCCAAATTAGGTACTGCAGGCCTATTTAGCTTGAATTCTGCTCGTAAGATCGCAAACCGAGTCATAATAAAAATAAAAATAAAAGTTGCTCGCAAATCAAAACCCTCTCAACCCAAGTCACACTGTATATTATACATTCACATAAGTCAAGAAGCTTACAACCTAAGGTCCCCAACACACATTCATACATATACTAGGGCCAATTTAGACAGGATCTGATTAACCTACCAGCATGTCTTTAGATAATGCTTTTTTAAGATTCACTCAACAAGCAGGTGACCCAAGAAGTGGCAAAACTGCAATAGTAAATAGCAGTGTCACCATCCTGGCCATCGGGTATAGCAGGTGCATGTGAATAAAAAAAAAAAAAAAAAAATGGCCAAAACTATTTTTTTTATTATTTTAGCAGGTCCACATAGATCTTGTTCATCTTATTTAGCCGACTTGAGTTCCATTATAAAAGTAGTGTAATTACATAAAAAAGGCCACAGGATAAATGCATATTGGTTGCATTGACGGATGGTACAAGTTCTCCCACCCTGATATGAAGTTATGAGTCAGCAAATTCAGCACCGGCTGCTGCTTTCATTCAGGTATCTGCATGCTCAGCATAGCAGCCAAGCTTTACTAAGCAGCCTCATTCAAGATGATGGCTCCATGAGACAGAGTGCACACATTTCCTGGACTCTACTATTTCATCTAATCATCTGCCAAACCACTACAGCCATGCTAAACCCTTATGACACTGACAAACAGTACTTCACATATACATGATCATGCATTGGAATTTTAACAAATCAGTCATTTATTGTAGAGTCGAAGATGATCTACTTCTATATTAATAAAATGAAGTGTACGTGCAGATCAGCATGCTGTAAGCATGTGCCATTGTCACTATATTGATTATGGTCAACAATTAATTAGCAGCAACAACTGTAGCTGGCTTTGCCCAGTAACATAACTGAGGGGGATTATATGTAAGAGTGCTGAGGTGCAAGCATCCGTCAAAATAAAATGATAGGGAGAAATGAATTTTGGTATTTGCCCTGCTCTGCAAAGAATGCGAAGAAATGTCCAACAATCCAGCAAACGATAAGCCCTGTCATCAGACTACATTTGGCTTGAGTTTTCATACCACACCCTGAAGAAACATGGGGCATTCTTGGAGTGGTGCCACCAAGGCCTGGTCATTAGAAACTGCATGGAATTTGTTGCTTGAAATCCCAATAGTGGCATTTGGAACTTGATCTCACGTTGAAGGTTTTAACTCATATCCCTCTTAGCTACCATGTAACACAAGCATCATATTTAAGCTCTGCTGAGTAGAAGCAAGCAAGTATACAGATGTTCTTGTGATTTGTATATCTGTAATTTACACCTTTAGAAGAAGAATGCATTCTAGGGTGTGATATGTTTTATTGAAGGTTTTAATCTTGCAAAGAACCATTGATCCTTTTGAAGGAAAAAGGTACCATCCCACACATGGAAATGTTTGTACAATGCAAGAAAAAAAAAAGTTACATAAAAGCCTAGGATATTCTTTTCTATTTGATTCACATTAGACATGACCCATCAAGTAAGGCACCCTTTATATTGGGTTCCTTAAAGCGATTGATAAGTCTTGTTTAAAAAAATAAACATTAAAATAACAAACATGTTATACTTACCGCCTCTGTACAGTTGTTTTTTGCACAGAGCAGCCCAGATCCTCCTCTTCTTGGGTCCCTCTTTGTTGCTCCTGGCCCCTTCCAATGGCCGAGTGCCCCACACCAAGCAGCTCGCTATGGGAGCACCCGAGCCTAGTCACAGCTCCGTGTGTGCATTCAGACACGGAGCACTGACCCAGCCCAACCCCTCTCGGTCCCTAACCAATTTTGATTGACAGCCGTGGGCACCATTTAAGAGGAGAGTTCCGGATGGCTAAGACACTTGTGGACATCGCTGGAGAGAGATGGGGATCAGGTAAGTAATAAAGGGATGCTGCTACACACAAAAGGTTTTTTTATCTTAAGGCATAGAATGCCTTAATGACTGCGACCGGTGGTCATGGGCAAAATTAAATATTTTACATATTAATTCATGTCTCTCTTTGTTTTTTATTAAAAATGTATCAATCGCAGCTTCAAACTCTGTAAGATTAGTCTCTATTCAGTTTTATATGGGCTTTTTCATTATATTACATACCGTATTTTACGGCGTATAAGACGACTTTTTGGATGCAAAAAAATGCATCCAAAGTCGGGGGTCGTCTTATACGCCGGTGACAGTCTCCGTCTGCTGCGAGCGTCCATGATTTGAAAGCCGCGCCTTCTCCTCAGTCTGTCCTGTGATAGGCGGAACACAAATTTTCCCAGCAGGGCATCTGTTCTGTGTTCCGCCTATCACGGATGCCTTCTCATCCTCGGACGAGAGGACGTCCGTAATAGGCGGAACACTGAACAGAGGCCCTGCTGGGAAAATTTGTGTTCCGCCTATCACAGGACAGTCTGAGGAGAAGGCGCGGCTTTCAAATCATGGACGCTCGCAGCAGACGGAGACTGTCATCGGCCTGGAATCTGCAAAACGTAAGTGATGGCACAGTGTGGGGCAAGTGATGGCACAGTGTGGGGCAGGTGATGGCACAGTGTGGGGCAGGTGATGGCACAGTGTGGGGCAAGTGATGGCACAGTGTGGGGCAAGTGATGGCACAGTGTGGGGCAAGTGATGGCACAGTGTGGGGCAAGTGATGGCACAGTGTGGGGCAAGTGATGGCACAGTGTGGGGCAAGTGATGGCACTGTGTGGGGCAAGTGATGGCACTGTGTGGGGCAAGTGATGGCACTGTGTGGGGCAAGTGATGGCACAGTGTGGGGAAAGTGATGGCACAGTGTGGGCAAAGTGATGGCACAGCAAGGCATGTAATGGCACAGCAAGGCATGTTATAATGGCACAGCAAGGCATGTAAAAATGGCACAGTGAGGGGTCGTCTTATACAGTGAGTATATCCCAAAACCGAATTTTTTCCTGGAAAATTAGGGGGTCGTCTTATACGCCCAGTCGTCTTATACGCCGGCAAATACGGTAATTTATTTTAGACCCAATTATTTCATTATTGGGCCTCTTTGTTGATCATGACTGGTGGTAAGGGTAGCAGGGTGCAATACTTAGCGTCCTGAAAACATCACAGCATGAAAGAACTCAAATCCAGTGAATGGAATGTACAGACAAGAGGCAGTCAGGTTGGGGAGGAAAGTGCTAGATCATCGTTCCTCAGCCTTTTATCAGTCAAGGCAGCCTTTAAATTATGCACAAGGCACCCCATTCTAAAATGCAAAAAAACTAAATAGTTTAGCATACTGCGCCAAGATCCACACATGTAGGACACCCAACATGATTTATTCTTCCAAAGCAAATACACCTTTGCACACTGGTACTGACTAGTATTGCAATGTGTCTTTCCCTCACAATGTTGACCCCAGCACTGATGGACAGGCACCCAAACACTCTCCTCCTCAACTGATGTCGCTGGTTCTTAAAGTGGTTGTAAACCTTACAGACCACTTGGCCCTACAGGCAAGCCTAGAATAAGGCTTACCTGTAGGTGCAAGAAATATCTCCTTAACCCACACGGTTAAGGAGATATTTGCAGAAAAGGCAGTATCGATGTCTACAGCGCATGCGCACCGTAAACAACGGCAGAGGCGCAAGGAGTGTGCCATTAATTAATGTGATTGTGCCGTCCCTGGCGGCTCCCGCGCATGTGCAGGAGTGCTTTCATTGCTGCTCCGGCCAGTCACAGTGCCGGAGCAGTGATACCCAGAAGTTCGGTATCATGGCAGCGAAGGAGAGGAACGAGGGTCACTGCGGGGGCTTTGATCTCAGGTAAGCAATTAATACTGAGCTAGTATGCCAAGCATACTAGCTCATTATGCCTTTCGCTTGCAGGAGTTTTATTTTATTTTTTTAGGAAAAGTTTCAGGAGGGTTTACTTCCTCCTTAAGGCGCTGGTGGCTGGAAGATTTTAATGGTGCACAATGAAAGCCTGTGGCTTTGTGTAAACAAAAAGGCATGCTTGATCCACCCACTGCCTTGTGTACAATTTTTGTGCAATTTTTAGGCATTTTGTCAAGGCACCCCTGAAGAAACCTGAAGGCTTTCTGGTTGAATAAGGCTATGCTGGACGTTGCTGGGCATCTTTCCGCCAGGAAAAAAGGCGGGCTCTGACTTGTTGCCGCTTCTAATGCGCATTGTGAGAAGCTCACAGTGTGCAGTGAAATCAAAGTAAGCAATTACATAACAGGAGGGGAGACCGTATATCTGAGCATTTCCCGCTCTTTTCAAAACGATGAAAAAATGCTCTGGGTGGACAAATATGTTAAGCTTACAGACCATCTATCATACTGCATATGATTGTTTTGTACATATGTTCAGAATGTTTGCAGACTGTTCTGGAAGCCAGTTTACATATTCCTGTCACTCAAGCTGCAATCTAGACAGATACTCAAGTAAATCATCATTAGGGACGTATGTACTGGATAAGTTCAGCCCATATTTCAGTCTGACAAAATGTGGCCAAAGGCAAGCAGTTGCTGCCACTCTATCTTTAGGCTATAATACTCTAAGCTTCCTCTGTCATGTTCTGAATGGTAATGTGTTTGTATATATATATACACACACACAAACACACATACATATACATACACATATACATATATATATATATATATATATATATATATATATATATATATATATATATATACACACACACACACACACACACACAAAACACATCAATAAACACTAGAAAACTTAAAAATAAAATGGCAATGAACCAAGAAAAATATAAAGTATAGAACAGCTATAGGAACAAATTGGAATACCTTATACTATAGCATGGAAAAAGGGAAACATAGAAATCTACAGGTTATAGCTAAAAAATAAAAAAGTAGTAGTTACTTAGGCTATAAAGAATGCTGTCCAATGTATACCGTGATGACACTAGGGTTTGAGATTGCAAAACCATGTCTGCCTAATGAGCTGTACAAGCCCAGAGGCAAAATACAATGATCACAAGAGCAAGACCACAAAATAATATTTTATTTAAGAGACAAGAAACAGTCCATAAACAACACATACAAGAAAGTCATTGTTAGCCAGGACAGCATTATAAAATACCCATTTACAAAAGAAAGCCCACGCTATAAAACCAAAATATTAGCACTGTAAACACTTGACACAAAGGAAAAGAAAAGAAAAGAAGTGCAATAACCAAAGAATAACAGTTTACACCCAAACAATTAAGGATTACACTTCCAATTTGAAAGGAGTAGAGTAAGAAATGTAATGTCACCAATCTTGATGGGACACTTGAACACAATCACAACGTGTGCCATATATGTTAACAGAATTGTCCCCAAACTGTGTGGCTAACCACAAGTGACAATAAAAGGATGATGAGCATAGTGAAAATAAGAGAAGAGCAACAGATCCCCTTGCAGGCAAACACACAGTAGGGGTGATTTACTAAAGGCAAAGAGACTGAACTCTGCAAGTGCAGTCGCATTAGTTTTCCCCAGAACTTAGTAAATGAGGTAAAGCTCTATTGATTTACATCATCCAATCATGTGCAAGCAAACATCCCCCCCCCCCCCATTTTCCTTGCACCTGCATGGGTGAAGCTTTAACATGTTCACATTTACTAAGAAAAAATAAATAAAAAATGCAAAGTGCACAGTCTATTTGTCTTTAGTAAATCAATTCCAGTGTCGGATTACATTTTTTATAGAATATCTTAGACCACATATGCAGCTAAATCTCAATGTTTTAAGACAACGCTTGCTGCAATGACTTCAGGTAATGTAAAGATATTTCAAACTAACCAGTTATTGGAGTTCTATCATTTTCTCCGATAGCATATTACACTTCAGAAACAGAGCCATTTTATAATAGAACAGCAGTTGCATTCAAGTTTTAACTGCTTCTAACCAACATGGGTCCCATATTGAACAGTCAATGGCAGAAGCACATGGTTAACAGGAGTGTGGTCACCCCCAGCTAAACTGGACCTGAAGATGCTACTTTAGAATTACAGTGGTACCCCGAATTGTAAGTAACGCGGTTAACGAGCGTTTCACAATACGAGCACTGTATTTTTAAAAATGGCAACTCGGTTTCCGAGCGTTGTCTCGCAAAACGAGCACAATTCTGCCAAAGCGGTGTGCATTACCGCGTTTAGCCTGAGGTGGGGGAGCGCCGGAGCCGAGCAGAACTGAACAGCGCAGATCGGAAATGCACAGAAAGGCCAGAGGACAGCTCGACCGACCTCAGCAAATCCCGAGGACGGTCTTCCCATGGTTTGCCGGGGTGTCCTCGGCCTTTCCGGCCATTTCCGAGGCTCTCCTGGAACGGATTATGCTCGTTATCCAAGGTTCCACTGTGCCATATAAAATAGCTGGCTTAAAAAAAAAACTTCTATTGACTTTATGGGCTCCAAATGTTGGACTGACTTCTTTTTAAAATAAAAATACTGTACAGGTGGTTCTCAAAAAATTAGCATATTGTGATAAAGTTTATTATTTTCTGTAATGTACTGATAAACATTAGACTTTCATATATTTTAGATTTATTACACACAACTGAATTAGTTCAAGCCTTTTCTTGTTTTAATATTGATGATTTTGGCATACAGCTCATGAAAACCCAAAATTCCTATCTCAAAAAATTAGCATATTTCATCCGACCAATAAAAGAAAAGTGTTTTTAATAAAGAAAAAGTCAACCTTCAAATAATTCTGTTCAGTTATGCACTCAATACTTGGTCGGGAATCCTTTTGCAGAAATGACTGCTTCAATGCGGCGTGGCATGGAGGCAATCAGCCTGTGGCACTGCTGAGGTGTTATGGAGGCCCAGGATGCTTCGGTAGCGGCATTAAGCTCATCCAGAGTGTTGGGTCTTGCGTCTCTCAACTTTCTCTTCCCAATATCCCACAGATTCTCTATGGGGTTCAGGTCAGGAGAGTTGGCAGGCCAATTGAGCACAGTAATACCATGGTCAGTAAACCATTTACCAGTGGTTTTGGCACTGTGAGCAGGTGCCAGGTCGTGCTGAAAAATGAATCATCTCCATAAAGCTTTTCAGCAGATGGAAGCATGAAGTGCTCCAAAACCCCCTGGTAGCTAGCTGCATTCACCCTGCCCTTGATAAAACACAGTGGACCAACACCAGCAGCTGACATGGCACCCCAGACCATCACTGACTGTGGGCACTTGACACTGGACTTCAGGCATTTTGGCATTTCCCTCTCCCCAGTCTTCCTCCAGACCCTGGCACCTTGATTACCGAATGACATGCAAAATTAGCTTTTACCTGAAAAAAGTACTTTGGACCACTGAGCAACAGTCCAGTGTTGCTTCTCTGTAGCCCAGGTCAGGCGCTTCTGCCGCTGTTTCTGGTTCAAAAGTGGCTTGACCTGGGGAATGCGGGACCTGTAGCCAATTTCCTGCACACGCCTGTACACGGTGGCTCTGGATGTTTCTACTCCAGACTCAGTCCACTGCTTCCGCAGGTCCCCCAAGGTCTGGAATCGGTCCTTCTCCACAATCTTCCTCAGGGTCCGGTCACCTCTTCTCGTTGTGCAACGTTTTCTGTCACACTTTTTCCTTCCCACAGACTTCCCACTGAGGTGCCTTGATACAGCACTCTGGGAACAGCCTATTTGTTCAGAAATTTCTTTCTGTGTCTTACCCTCTGGCTTGAGGGTGTCAATGATGGCCATCTGGACAGCAGTCAGGTCGGCAGTCTTACCCATGATTGCGGTTTGGAGTAATGAACCAGGCTGGGAGTTTTTAAAAGCCTCAGGAATCTTTTGCAGGTGTTTAGAGTTAATTAGTTGATTCAGATGATTAGGTTAAGAGCTCGTTTAGAGAACCTTTTCATGATATGCTAATTTTTTGAGATAGGAATTTGGGGTTTTCATGAGCTGTATGCCAAAATCATCAATATTAAAACAAGAAAAGGCTTGAACTACTTCAGTTGTGTGTAATAAATCTAAAATATATGAAAGTCTAATGTTTATCAGTACATTACAGAAAATAATGAACTTTATCACAATATGCTAATTTTTTGAGAACCACCTGTATATACTCGAGTATAAGCCAAGTTTTTCAGGACAATTTTTTGTGCTGAAATGCCCCCCTCGGCTTATACTCAAGTCACCTTTTTGTGCCTGATCTTCCAGATTTTGGGGACCCGGTATCGGCTGGCTGTAGGTCCTCTGGACCCCAAACTTTGTACACATATAGCCCCACTCTTCCTCTACAAGTGTGCATAGTTTATTGTCTGGGGGACCTACGGCCGGGGAGCACGGATGTAAGGCATGGACACGGACACCCTAGGCTTATACTCGAGTCAATACGTTTTCCCAGTTTTTTGTGGTAAAATTAGGTGCCTCGGCTTATATTTGGATCGTCTTATACTCGAGTATATATGGTATGCATGTTAAGTAAAATCGATCACAATCTGAGCAATACGGTAGTTACCTGCATTCTTTAACGTGTAGATTATTCAAATAGTGATAAGAATAAAACCTAAAATGCAAGTTAAAGCTAGAATATCATTTGGCTTTAAACCCATGAGAATAACCTCTAGCATGGTCTTTCCTGACATCTTTGATCCTACAGGGCGCAAATTCAATAACGAATAAGATGAAAAATGTGCCAATTCAACACCTAATCTCATTTTAAGTTTTAATGAGCCCATACTCCATGCCTCACCCAAGAACACCGTGCACTGGTACTGTTACAATACAGGATAGTCATAATTCAAACAAGTAGAAGCTTGCCTACATGTAAACCTTAATAATTGCACATTTTTAAAGTTTGTTTCTCTTGTTTATTTATTTTGTATTTATTCGTGTGATACTATTATTAAAACAAGCACTTGGGGATATAGTCTATACAAAGGTTTTCTTTATGTCCCATGTTTTGTAGCCTTCACGCAACTGCCAACTCCCCTCCTGTTTCCCTATGGCAAATCTGGAAACTCCTGAGATATTAACAGCAGTAGTAGGTCATTTATTTGTGAATCAATGTCAATAAACAGAACCATAACACAGACAATGCTGTCATACACCTACATCTGCAAAAACAAAATATATTTAGCAGAACATGAGACAACTTATGTTTGGTGGCATCTTAACCAATTGTCTTTCAAATTATGAAAATCATATCTAAACCCAAGAACAAAAATGTAATATATTACAGATTTCCAATCCTTAGGCATCGTGGCTAAAATCTTTTTTTATATCGTGACTACAATCGTTTGTTTTTTTCTAGCCTTTTTTTTCCCCTCACCCTAGAACTATAATATTGTATACAGCGGGTAAAATAAGTATTGAACACGTCACCATTTTTCTATTTTGAAAGGTGCCATTTACAAAAAAAATTCAACACATGCTGGTAACAACCTATGCAATCCATTCATACAAAGAAACCAGAACAAATACGTTCAGAAATTAAGTTATGTGAAATAAAATGGAATGACACGAAAAAAAAGTATTGAATACATGAAGGGAGGTTCAAAAAAGGCATGAAAAGCACAGCTGAAATCTATGAGTAAATTCAATTAGAAAGCAATCCTTGTCAGTGGAAATTATTAGCTGGTTCAGTCTCAACTGATGGTCTAAAAAAGGTGTCACATTACCAAGGTGTCACAAATGAAACATCTCATGACGGGTAAAAGCAAAGAGCTCTCTCAAGACCTCCACAACCTTATTGTTGCAAAACATACTGATGGCATTGTTTACAGAAGGATTTCTAAACTTCTGAATGTTCCAGTGAGCACTGTTGGGGCCATAATCCGGAAGCCAAAAGAACATTATTTTACCATAAACTGGCCACGACCAGGTGCTCCTCACAAGATTTCTGACAGAGGAGTAAAAAGATCAGAAGAGTTGTCCAAAAGTCAGGGACCACTTATGGAGGGCTTCAGAAAGACCTAGAAATAGCAGGTACAATGGTTTAAAAAAAAAAAAATAGGGAATACTCTCAACCGCTATGTCCTATATGCACGCTCACCATGCAAGACTCCATTGTTGAAGAAAAAGCATGTTGAAACTTGTATATTGTTTGCTGCACAACATTTAGACTGTGAAATACTGGGAGAATATAGTCTGGTCAGATGAGACCAAAAATGTAACTCCTTGGATGCCATAATACACACCATGTTTGGAGGTGAAATGGCACTGCACATAACTCGAAAAACACCCCCATAGCAAGAGTAAAGTTTGGAGGTGGGAACATCATGGTGTGGGGCTGTTTTTCAGCATACAGTACTGGCAAACTTCATGTCACTAAAGGAGGGATGAATGAATAAAATGTACCAAGACATTCTTGATAAAAATCTGCTGTCAATTACCAAGGTGATGAGGATGAAACAAGGATGGACATATCAGAAACACAATGATCCCAAACACAAAGCCAAAAACAAATTAACTTAAATGTATCTGTTAGACAGCAATTAATTAATATCTATGTAAAATGTATCTTATTAGCGTTGCTTATAAAGAATCTCTGAAATCAGAAATGTTGTTATTTTTAGCGAGTGGTAAAATATAAAAATACCTGGTATGCAGAATGCAGTAATGTTAAGTAGGGAATTCAGTGCAGAGTGTACCGCGATGGTAGTATGTGCAGGAGAGGTGTATGTTGTTTATGGTGGTGGGTACTGGGGAGTATGTGCAAAAGAGGAGTATGGTGTGTGGATATTATGTGCAGGAGAGGAATGCAGTGTATGGATGTGGGTAGTATGTGCAGATGAGGAGTGTGGCGTTTATGTGTAGGTGGGTAGTGTTATGGATTGTTTAATACTCTAATTAAATGACTATTTCTATTTGTACATATACATGCTAACCTCCTTACTCAAAATGACCCCTCCAGACAACCGCACCCATCAAGGAAACAGGAATGCTGAGGCAACCAAAATGACTGAAAGAGACCCGGATGAAACTGGCTAGAAGATCCTTAGATAAGGAATCACCCAATCCATGAATGACAGCACAAGCTACGTCTAGGATACTGCATTGCAAACAATGACTCATGTTTTACTATTGTAGAGCCCCCTTACTTTCAGTATGGGCACTATGCTAAAGTTAGTGGGGGAATAGGAGAGTTATGTTGCTTCCACTTTTAATTTTGCTAAATTTGGGCTGCCGTCATTCCGGAACTGTCCTGTGGGTCGACAGATGGCATCAGAGGGGTTCTGGCAGAGCCACTTTTCCCCAGCAGCCAATTGGAGGAATTTTCCCTCGCGGAGCATGCTGGGTAGGGGTATTTCTGTGGCAGACACCTTTTTCCGGGGTTCTTCGCGGGTTCCAGGTGTGGCACCCACCTTTAGGGTGTGCGCATCCAACAGACCCCGGCGATATGGCCTACCAGGCCGGGGGCGCAAGTTACGTGGAGTTCCTTGCGGATGCTGCCGAGGGGCCCCAGTGACTTACTGGGTCCCCCACTTCTATAAAAGAGATCCTAAGCTGTGAGCTGTACGGTGGGGAATCGGCTCAAGGAGAACGCGGAGGCAGGTTATCTGAGAGACTTGAACAAACCATCGGGGATCTGGTGACCGATAAACTGACAGGTAAATTTCTACTGAGGGATTCACTCTGCTGTTCACATTGTCAGCATTGAGCCTGTGGCAGAGGCTTAATCTGGCATCTTAAACCAAATCAGAGCCAGGTCCATGGCAGGGACCTGTTCCTTCCAGCAACCCTAAAGTGGCACTCCGGCTGCCAGGCTTGTGGCAGAAGTCTGTCTGGGGTGCACTTCACACACTCTGGCTAGAGTGGCGACGCAATATACAGCTACTGAAAGCAGGCTTGCTTTCCTGTTCATCAAAGCCTGATACTGCAAGGTTTTCTTCATTTCATCAACCTGTCCTATCTACCTTCTGTTGATGTTGGTCGTGTTGGACCCAAGAAATAAAGCATTTGGAAAATCTTAACTACTGATTGGACATTCGCTTACTGATCTACTCACCAATTTCACCCCTGGACAACACTTAGAGGCAGAGCTTTTTTTCTCAGAAAATAGGTGCAGGAACTCAACCACGACCCGTTCAGATTTCACAAACAGTAGAAGGGTCTTAAAGGGGCATTAAATACCAGAATTGCATTACATACAGTGTGCAGAGTTCAGGGGGTTACAAAGCAGTCACTTGTAAACACAGAAACCAGACTTCTGTGTTCACAAGTGATTGTGGTGAGCGGGCACCAAAGGGTCTGAGCCAAAGGTGGTGGAACTGAGTTCCACCAAGTTCCCCCAGAAAAAAAGCCCTGCTTAGAGGTAACTTAATACGCCGATCCCAATTCAACCAGTGGCCCTTGAGGGGGTATTGCTACACGATAAAAAGGGCTATATGTCCAAAGCAATAAAAGAGAAAAGTTACTTTTAGCTGAACAAAGTGTCTGCGTGTTTTCTTCTGCTACGTGCATGTATATTTACACTTGAAATTAGGCCATGTGCAGATACTCACATCAGACATTTGTCCGAATATAAAATGGGTAGTATGTGCAAGAGAAGAGTAGGGAGTGTATGGTGGTGGGTATTATGTGCAGAAGAGTAATGCCGTGTATATGGAGGTGGGTGGTATGTGCAGGAGAATAGTGTGGAGTGTATGTAGGCAAGTATATTGTACAGGTGCGGAGTATACAGTGGTGGGTAGTATGTGCAGTGGACGGTGTCAGTAGAGCAATGGACAGTAACAGAATTTTTCTTTTATTTCTTTTTTTTACAATTTATCTTTGTATTTTATTTCATGATGGGGGAAGGGGGAGCATGGACAGGGTCAGTAGGGAAGTGGACTGTGTCAGTAGGAGGACAGGGTGCCGGAGGAGGACATGGAGGGGGGCAGGAGGAGGAGGACCAGGGAACAGCTGGGGATGATCGGTGCAGCGGGAGGGACAGCTGTGAACACCGACTTCCCTGCACCTTTTTTAGCTAACAGCTGTGGAAGGGAGGGGAGATCAACGCTCACAGCTATCTCTCCCACTGCACCGATCATTTCCGGCTGTGAACCAGGCGACCATCCATGTGTACAGTGTGGGTCACAGTGAGCCCCCACCCCCCTCATGACCCATATGGAGTGAACACCCTTCACACATAGATGATATGCCACTGAATCGGAGGAAGCGGTGCTTTAGATTCACACTGCCAATATACTGCTACTAAGCTGTAAGCACAATAATACATAGGTGCTATTACATACTAGAAATGCACTATTTTTCAGAAGCAATTCCAGACAAAAAATAAATCTGCTTATGCACAGTGAAGGTTTCAAGTTGTTCCCTAGAACATGGCACTATGCTGCAAGTTTTGGGGAACATGCCTACCTTAATAACTTGCTGTATAGATGGTTATATAAATGATAGATAATGAAAATAGCTTACAATACTGTATGGAAACAAATGTGAAAATGTTATTATATTCTGCAAAATGTGACATCCTCTATTGTTGGTCCTGAAGAATCTACACAGTTAAACAAAACGTGTTGACTAGCTGAGGTGGCCCTTTGCACAGACATTTGCTTCTCCCAGACTGTTTGATGTATATATGGTTTTGAAGGGTGCACATTGAGGCCACAATGGTACAGTATGTCACATACTTAGTTTTTAAGGAATATATTCACAGTGCATATTTTAATTGTGTACCAATATAAACATTGATGTTTTATATTTATTATGTTAAGTGCCAGTAAAGTCCATCATTGACAGAGCCTAGGTCTTGCTCATATCTTCTCTCTGTAGAATTTATTAGGATGTGGCATGGGTAGAAGTCCTCTCTTTTGGTCTGTATGGCAAATTATCACTTTTTGAGTTTAGTTCCACTTTGAGGACTCCCTGAAAATTTGAAATCTACTCATACTTTGCAGCATTAGAATCTGCTGAAGTTGATCATGGGACCCATTGCCTGCTGGACAGCAGCAGCACACACAAGACCAGCTTTCCTATTCCTCATTGACACAGTATGAGAACAGACAGCTCAACACTGACCTTTATTGCCTGTCACAAACCTGGACAATGCTGTGCATATAGTGGAAAAGAGGCACAGATAGAGCTTAACACCAAAGTTATAGATACCTCATGCCAGGTGTGCCCAACCTTTTGAAGAGCGTAACCGGTAACTTGGTAACCGGTCGCGGGCCACAATAAGCGGAGCGGGTGGATGACATGTCGGTGTCTGTTCTGCTATACTCTTTACTTTTTTAACGGATCGGATTGGAGGTAGGACACAAGTCGGTTTATGTCTGCCACTACTTAGGAGGTGAATGAAGGGTCCGATTGGTCGCACTAACTGTGGGAAAGGGGCCCAAGTCATGCATGTGCCTATACCGTGCAAGTGCATATACCTGCATACAGCCGCATTCTTTAATGATTTCTATGGGAGGCTGTATACAGCAGCCAGGGCTTCCAGGGATGATTTTACACAAGTGCTGTACGGTGCATGGCCCTATTACAGTCAAGTGGATGAGTTTCACTTTTTTCACATTTTATTAAGTTACAGCCTTATTCCAAAATTGATTAAATTCATTATTTTCCACAAAATTTTACAAACAATACCCCATAATTACAACATAAAGTTTGTTTGAAATCTTTGCAAATTTATATTAAAAATAACAAAAAAACACACATAAGCCTTTGCCACGACACTTAAAATGAAACTCAGGTTCCTCCTATTTCCACTGATCATCCTTGAGATGTTTCTATAAACGTGGAGTTCACCTGTGGTAAATTCAGTTTAATATGATTTGGAAAGGCATACACCCCTCTATATAAGGTCCCACAGTTAACAGTGCATGTCAGAGCAAGAACAAGAAATTGTCTGTAGACCTCAGAGGCATAAACTTGTATCGAGGCACATATCTAGGGAAGGGTACAGAAATATTTCTGAAGCATTGAAGGTACCAATGAGCACAGTGGCCTCCACCATCCCTTAATGGAAACAGTTTGGAACCACCAGGACTCTTACTAGAGTGGGCTGCCTAGCCATATTGAGCTTTCAGGGGAGAACAGCCTTAGTCAGGGAGGCAACCAAGAACCTGATGATCACGCTGACAGAGCGCCAGCATTTGTCTGTAGAGAGAGGAGAACATTCCGGAAGAACAACCATCTCTGCAGCACTCAACCAATTAATCCTGTATTGTAGAGTGGCCAGACAAAAGCCACTCCTCAGTAAAAAAAAAAAGGCACATGACCGCCCACCTGGAGTTTACCAAAAGGCACCTGAAGTACACTCAGACCATGAGAAAAAGAAAATTCTGATCTGATGAAACAAAGATTGAACTCCTTGGTCTGAATGGCAAGTGTCATAGCTGCAGGAAACCAGGCACCACTCATTACCTGGCCAATAGCATCCCTACAGTGAAGCATGGTGGTGGGGATATTTTTCAGCAGCGGGAACTGGGAGACTAGTCAGGATCGAGGGAGCGATTAATGCAGCAATTTACAGATACATCCTTGATGAAAACCTGCCAACAGGAAAACAACCCTAGGCACACAGCCAAAATAACAAAGGAGTGGCTACGGGACAACTCTGTGAATGCCTTTGAGAGGCCCAACCAGAGCCCAGACTTGAACCTGATTGAACATCTCTGGAGAGATCTGAAAATGGCTGTGCATCGACGCTCCCCATCCAACCTGATAGAGCTTGAGGTCCTGCAAAGAAGAATGGGAGAAACTGCCCAAAAGAAGGATGTGCCAGGCTTGTAGCATCAGACTAAAAAACTAATTGAGGCTGTAATTGGTGCGAAAGGTGCTTTAACAAAGTAATGAGCAAAGGCTGTGAATACTTATGTACATGGGATTTTTGTTGTTTTGTTTTTTTAATTTTTAATAAATTTGCAAAGATTTGAACAAACTTCTTTCACATTGTCATTATGGGGTATTGTTTGAAGAGTTTTGAGGAAAATAATGAATTTAATACATTTTGGAATAAGGCTATAACATAACAAAATATGGAAAAAGGGAAGCGCTGTAGGTAAAATGTCTACATTTTGATGGTCACCAAAGAGAAGCTATAGGCATATGGTATGGCACCACTATATGAACCTTCTACTCTCTACTGTAAATAATTGTAATATAGCTAGCAGCTTGATTTGTAAAGATACCATGAAGAACATTCTAAAGAATGCAACCTGGAAAATAGGTTTTAATCAATCTGCAGATGAAACCATAAATAGAGCTTCCCCAGGTAATGATGCAGAAAAACAGACTAGCATAGCTGGAGTGTCCATACTCGGGTCTGAGAAAATCTCAGAAAAAGTGCAGAGATCATAACAAACATTTCTTTAGAAGGAATTCAGGACAAGCAGGGGCATGCTGAGCCTCCATAACTGATATATATGCATGTATTCATTCACAAGCTGAATCGTAATTATCTTCCTTCGGGGGGGTTGAACTGAGCCAGTGGCACAGTATAATAACAAGATATAATTACTAGATAAAAGCACATCCCTCAGACCCCACGCCCCATAAAAAAAAGAAAGAAAAAATGCTCTAACAACTGGATGCCTTCAGTTATCCTAGTTCTACCTGTACAATTACAGTAACCTGGAAGAGCCAAGTGAGTATTTAATTTGAGATTACCTTGCCTGTAGTACATTCAGCCTCTCCCATCTTAGCTCAGGGGCACAAGCTTGGAAAATCTGATATGTTGACTACAGAGTTACTAGCTCTCGGACCACCATAAAGGATGACCCACTTCCTCCTAAGCAGTCACTTCTAGAAAATTCCTGTATCGTGATAAGGTGAAAAGGTGCACTTTTTACAAAACAAAATTTGCTTTCCTTCACAGAAAACTACATTTATTTATTTCCAGATTTCCTAAAGTGTACCTGTTGCTATGAACTATGGGGCTCAAAATTAAAAAGTTTCAAAATAATGTGTGCTTGTTACCTATGGCAACTAATACACTTCTGAATTTCTTGTCCTTAGTTTAGAACATGAAAAATGAGGCATGAATGAGTACTTGCTTAAGACTTTGTAAACCCTTTACTATAATAAGGCTTACCTGTAGGTACCATGAATATTTCCTAAACTTGCACCGTTTAGGAGATATTCACTGTATCCGCATGCGTCGACGTCATCGGCACATGCGCACTGAAAAAACAGCACCCACCGGGAGAGTAGCTGAGCCGTGACCGGTGGTACCCACCGGGAGACATGTTGGTCACAGGGGTGTACAGGGATTGCTGCAACAGCTTCATTCTAAGGTAAGCACTTCATAATGAGCTAGTATGTGATGCATACTAGCTCATTGTGCCTTTATCTTAATGGGTTTTTTGTTTTTAGAGTTTACCATCCCCTTTAAGATTTACATTTAGCTGTACACTAGTACATCAGCAACCATTTTGTCACTCTGGGGGAATCAAGGATGGAAAAGGACCTGGGGGTTCTAGTAAATAAGCTCAGCAATGGCATGCAATGCCAAGCTACTCCTAACAAAGCAAACAGAATATTGCCATGCATTAAAAAGGGGATTAACTCCAGAGATAAAATTATAATTCTCCCACTCTACAAGACTCTGGTTTGGCCGCACCTGGTGAATGCTGTCCAGTTCTGGGCACCAGTCCCCAGGAAGGATGTACTGGAAATGGAGCGAGTACAGAGTAGGGTAACAAAGCTAATAAAGAGTCTGAAGGATATTCGTTATAAAGAAAGGTTACGAGCACTGAACATATTCTCTCTGGAGAAGAGACGTTTGAGAGGTGATATGATTTTAACTTAGAAATACCATACTGGTGACCCCACAATAGGGATAAAACGTTTCCGCGGAAGTGAGTTCAAAAACACGTGGCCACTCACTAAAATTAGAAGAAAAGAGATTTAACCTTAAACTGCGTAGAGGGTTCTTTACTGCAAGAGTGGCAAGGATGTGCAATTCCCTTCCACAGGCGGTGGTTTCAAAGGGGAGCATCGATAAGTGTCAAAAAACTTTTAGATAAGCACCTAAATGACAACAACATACAGGGATATACAATGTAATACTGACATATAATCACACACACATAGGTTGGACTTGATGGAATTTTTTCAACCTCACCTACTATGTAAATTTGACTTTAAAATACTTAAATAACTGACGTTCATTGGGGTTGATTTACTAAAAGGCAAATAGACCGTTCAGTTTGCAAAGGAATGTTCTCCAAGTTTAGTGAATGTGGTGAAAATTCAATTTTTATTGCATACCCAATCACGTGCAAGGAAATAGATGCTTTTAAAGCGGATGTCCCCCTGAAAAAAAATATTAAAAGCCAGCAGCTACAAATACTGCAGCTGCTGACTTTTAATATTAGGACACTTACCTGTCCTAGAGTCCAGCGGCGTCCGCAGCAGAGGACGAGCGATTGCTCGTCACCCTGCTGCTCCCTCCTCCTTCCACTGTGAGGGAACCAGGAAGTGAAGTGCTCCGGCTTCACTGCCCGGTTCCCTATGGCGCATGCGCGAGTCGCGCTGCGCCCGATTGACTCCCGCTGTGCAAAAAAAAAACTGTATTTTACCCGAGACTGTGTGGCCGGAAGTGGGTGCAAATACCTGTCTTTAGACAGGTATCTGCACCCCCCTCCCCCCTGAAAGGTGTCAAATGTGACACCGGAGGGGGGGAGGGTTCCGATCAATGGAAGTTCACTTTAGGGTGGAGCGCCGCTTTAAAGTAGTAGTCAGAATAAATGAAGTCCTTTACAGGGTGAAGCAACACAAATAAAGGATAAAATCTAATGCACGACACAGAATTTCCAAAGCACATCTCCCATGCATGTAAATACACACACACACACACACACACTAGAGACAATTTAGAAAGGAGCCAGTTAAAAGAGAAGTACTTTTGTTTGTCCCATAATCATACTTACCTAGGTCCGATGCTGCATTTGTCCCCCGCCGCCTCTGCACTGAGAACAGAGTGATCGAACACTGCTGATGGCTTGGTTCTCTCACCTCCCTGTGTGGAGAGCTTCTGCCTGTCAATCAGCAGCTCTCCTGCTCGGCTACCCCACGCTTATTGGAGAACTGAGCTGTGGAGGGGCAGGGAGCGGCTTTCTCAGTCTCTCAGTGGCTCGCTTAGTGGCTGAGATGCCTATCAGTCCAGGCACCTGGCGGATCCAGACTCCCAGAGTCAGGATGACGCGGTGTGTGGACTGATCTTGGTGACGTCAGGAGAGGGAGGACTTCAGACTGCCCTCTGCTGAAAACGGGTCACAGGAGTGCAAAACGAATTGTACTTCTGTGACCCTTAGGATAAGCCCAGCCAAATGAGCCTAGGCTGGACTTCTCCTTTAAGCTGGAAAAATATGCACACTTCATGCAGATAGCATCCTGACCAAGATTTGAAATCACCCATGCTGCAAGGTGCAAAGAAATGCTAAGTCACTGTGTTGCCCTCAGCAGACAATGCCTAAACAAGCAACGGCAAAGGCATGCCATTCTAAAATGTAAGAATCTAAACTAAATGTTTTACATAATGCAGCAACATTCATATACACAGGACACCCAACATTTGAGGCGATTTATTCTTCCAAAGCAAAATACACCTTTGCACACTGGTACTGACTAGTATTCCTGCATTTCTCCTCTCCTTCACTCAGCTAATGTGACCCTAGTGTTAATGGAGAGGGGCAAACAAGCATGCTGTGCAGGGACTCAATGTCCTCCTTGTTAACCAATGGTGCCACTGGTTGTTAGGATGGCGGCGACTAGAAGGTTGTAATAGAGCACAATGTAAACCTGTGTAACTAAAAAGGCAGGCTTAATCCATCCAGTATACAATTTGTGGCCAATTTTTTTTTGGACATTTTGCCAAGGCACCCCTGAAGAAACCTGAAAGCACCACAAAGTGCCTGGGGCCCCTGGTTGAAAAAGGCTGACCTAAAGAATTGGCAATTTGTAAGTAAGCCGTTAGAGCGAGACACCAGCTTTTGTGTCTAAATTGCAGCTGGAGTTACACAGCAGTGTAACCAACAGCCAAGAGCTCCACCAGCTGACTGTCTATGAAAATACAAAATATTCATTATTCATATGTGTTATTTTATAATTTACCAGACTAAAAAAGAAAATGATGTACAAATCTTCTACAACCATCTTCCTGCATTGTGAAGTGGGTATAGTGGTTTATACTGAAAACTGGCTACCTGCTGGAAAGTACATTGCAGTTAAAAAAAAAAGAAAAAAAAGAGGACATTATCATAGGACTTCTATACATTTTTACTAGGTTGAAGAAGAATTCCAAGTATGGATATTTTTACATGTTTAGGATTGATACCCCCCTTCAGTGCGCAGCACATGATGCAGGTCTCTTGGATATTTTTTCATGGGTTACATTTGACCAATGTAACTATGCACATACCTATGGGATCCCTCTAAAAGCTGGAAATCACTGTAGGAAGCACTGTTACTCCAGTGATCCCCACTAGCTTCTGGGTTTGAGAAGCTGCTCTAAACATAGTAGGTCATCCACTCAGCATGGTGCCATTCAGAGAATGCATTCTCTAAGTGAAATTGGCATCATCGCTCCACCTCATCCATTCTCTGAATAGTGTCCGTGCCATTCGGCCATCCCCCCCCATGTTCAGAATCCCCGGAAGCTGGTGGAGATTGCTGGAGTAGAGGTGCCAACTACAGTGATTTCCAGCTTCCAGGGGATACACATAGTTAGTTACATTGGTCCAGCTTGGATCAATGTAACTATGTAAAAAATGCCAGTCCCAAACTTCTTCTGTAAACACCCTTGACCTCACACTAACTTATACCCTATTCACTCTTCATTTAGCAGGAACTCCCGTTCCTGCTCATAATTTTGTGTGGGCAATTTTCATACGATGCCGCATGGTCGCACATAGGTCAGACCAATCACTAAATTGGGCTGCTCTGTTCTGGACTACAAGTGGCAATCATCAGATGGCACATGGCACCCAAATGTGTGTTGCATGTATTGCAGCGATTGCCACACCATAAGGACTCCTTGGCAGAACCGCAGCGATTCTGTCTGCGATTCCAAACCGCCAAGTGAATGGGGCACTAGTTTGTTGCATGTTTGCTTTATCTGTTGTAAGAAAAATTTGGTATGATATGTCAAGGAAGACTACAAAACTTAAAAGATAAAAAGGCATGACAAAAAAAAAAAAGTTCTGTACTTTCAGGGTGTTATAGGGAATACAGGCCTGGAAAGTCAAGTAGTTAAGATCATAGTGATAGATTATAAATATTGTTTTTATCTGTAAGATTGTGGTATTGCACTAAAGTCTTAGCAGATATGGCTTCTGGTCAGCCAGAGCAAGAGGAGATGTTTGAATTGTGGTTTGAAGAAAGAGTTGCATATAAACAGCATACATACAAAATATTTCAGTACCAAAACGACTGAAAACACCATGTGACCTCTGCCAAAAACGCTGCCTTAAAATGTAGCAGATTTTTTAATGTTAGTCCTACAAATCCTACCTAGCTTTCTTATTGCAGGAAGAATGAAGAAAGCGAGCAACAAAACTAATACGGGGGCTGGAGGACCTTCGTGGTGAGGAATGACTACAAACATTAAGCTCCCTGAGAAGAGGCACTTAAGAGGGGATATGATCGCAATACAAGAACTGTAGCATCGGGGGGAAAACGGTTTAAGCTGTAAGGTTTCTAAAAAAGACACGCAGTCACACAATGAAGTTGGATGAGAAGTGGTTTAGCCACCTCCCAACAGACATTTTTGAAGTGGTTAATCTTAAATGAAAAAAATTGGATCCTGCTCCTTTAAAGAATGTTATATGACACAATGCTTGTCCTGTGTCATTTGGCCCCTGTAACATCTAACAGGGGGCCCCACTCTAACATCTGTCTCCTTTGTGCTAACCTCCCCCCCCTCTCTCCCTGCCTGTCAGCTTGTGACAGTGCAAGCCCCCCCTCCTGCTGCTTGAAAATTACTAACCTGTATGCACCATCCGTGCTGCCTCCCATTGTAGTGTCTCCCTATGTGTATGATTTATAAAAATAAATTCTGCAAAAACGGAGTTTCAGAGCCAAGATCATGATCACGACCGGCCTGATCTCTCTTCCTCCCCTCTTAACATCAGTGGGGGAATCTTATCCCTGCCCGCTGCATCTCTCAAGGAAAGGAGAGATCCAGCCGGTCATGAGATTGTGATCTCCGCTCGGAAATTCGGTATTTGCAGCATTTATTTTTATAAATCAAACACAGATGGAGACACTACAATAGGAGGCAGTGCTGATGGTGCAAACAGGTTAGAGTGGCTTAACAACCAGTTTAAACTACGTTGAGGGGTTCTTTACTTACTGCAGTAAGATTGCAGAACTTCCTTCCATTGTTAGTGGTGGAGAGTGTAGGTTTTTCTCAGTGAACATAATACACAGTGGTATGTAAACTAGTAGATAGCAATCCGTTTAGCTACCAACTATGTAACTAAATTATGCTGTATAGGCTACAGAAATATTTTAATATTAAAGTAGTTATAAAAAGTTAAACAAACATTACTGCCAGCCCCTTCGTTTTACGAAACCATCCTACACTGTGAACATGTTTGCATAAAAAACTGTGCCTGTAAATACCTTATTTCAGATAAACCTCTGGCCGCTCTCCTCCCCCAATCTAAGGGCAACCACGGGAGGGCCCGAGATCACCCTTTGACGTCAGCAGGAGGGTTACATGACTGCTGTGCTCTCCACTCAGGACCTCCCACTATAGCCCTTAAATGGGACAGCAATATGCAATATTAGATCGTTCTCTAAATGTCTGATTTATAGAGGTATGCAAGTCATCTCCCACCCAACCACGCATCATTGTTACATAGTTGCATAGTAGGTGAGGTTGAAAAAAGACAAGTCCATCAAGTCCAACCTATGTGTGTGATTTTATGTGAGGATTACATTGTATATCCCTGTATGTTGTGGTCGTTCAGGTGCTTATCTAATAGTTTTTTTTAAAGATCAATGTTCCCTCCTGAAACCACCGCCTGTGGAAGTGAATTCCACATCCTTGCCACTCTTACAGTAAAAGAACCCTCTTCACAGTCTTAATAAAGTTAAATCTCCTTTCTTAATCTTAATAAGTGGCCCTGTGTCTCATTAAACTTCCTTCCATGGAAAGGTTTTATCCGTATTGTGGGGTCACAAGTATGGTATTTGTAAATGAAAATGATATCCCCTCTCAAGCATCTCTTCTCCAGAGAGAAGTTCAGTGCTCGTAACCTTTCTTCATAACGTATATCCTTTAGTCTCTTTATTAGATTTGTTGCCCTACTCTGTACTCGCTCCATTTCCAGTACATCCTTCCTGAGCACTGGTGCCCAGAACTGGACAACATACTCCAGGTAAGGCCGGACCAGAGTCTTGTAGAGTGGGAAAATTATTGCTTTCTCTCGAGTTAATCCCTTTTTAATGCCTGCTAATATTCGGTTTGCTTTGTTAGCAGCAGCTTGGCATTACATGCCATTGCTGAATCTCATCTACTAGGACCCCCAGGTCATTTTCCATTCTTAATTCCCCCAGGAGGTTCCCCCACCAGTGAGTAGATTGCATTCATATTTTACAAATTCATTATTTAAAATGTTTCCACATTAAAAACTTAATTTGCCATGTAGTTGCCCACCCCATTAATTTGTTCGGATCTTTTTGCAAGGTTTTTACATCCTGTGGAGAAGTTATTGCCATGTTTAGCTTGGTATTGTCCGAAAATACAGAGATTGAACTGTTTACCCCATCTTCCAGGTCGTTTATGAACAAATGAATTATGATTGGTTCCAGCACAGAACTCGGGGGACCCCACTTTCCACCCCTGACCGTTCCGAGTATGCCCCATTTATCACCACCCTCTAAACTTGTCCATGATGCCAGTTTCCAATCCATGTACTCACCCCGTGGTTACTTTGTACAGTAAACGTTTATGGGGAACCGTGTCAAAAGTGGCCTTCCTTAATTTAGATGGCAGCTCACCTCCACATAGAAGGTTAATAGATCGGTTTGGCAAGAACGATTCTTCATGAATCCATGCCAATTACTGCCAATACATAAATCTTGTATAAAGTCCCTTATCATTCCTCCAAGAGCTTGCATACTATTGATGTTAGGCTAACTGGTCTAATTCCCAGGGATGCATTTTGGCCCTTTTTTAAAATATTAGGGCTACATTGGGTTTTCTCTAATCAGCTGGTACCATTCCAGTCAGTAGACTGTCAGTAAAAATTAGGAACAATAGTCTGGCAATTACTTGACCGAGTTCCCCCAAGGACCCTTGGGTGCAAGCCATTTGGTCCCGGTGACTTATTAGTGGTACGTTTTTCAAGCCCATTTCTAATTCTGTCCTCTGTTAGCCATGCGTGTGCTTCCTGTGATGTGTCATGAGGATAAACACTGCAATTTTGGTTACTGAAGCCCATCCTCCTCCCCCCCCTCGATTGCCTCTGTGTCTATGTGTCTTTCGTATTCTATCTTACCTACCCTAATTGCACCCTTACATTTCTTGCTACATTTTTTGTAAAGTCTGAATGCTGATGATGATCCCTCAGCCTTGTATTTTTTGAAGGCCTTCTCCTTTGCTTTTATATGCATTTTTACATTGGGAGTTAAGCCATGCTTTTGTTTGCTCTTTTAAATGTATTTCCAATAGGATGAACTGGCTTCCAAAAGGATCATGTCCCTATCTCGGTAGTTGAGAAAGCAGATCAAAAAAAAAAAGTCTAGGATTAGTCCCGGGCATGGCTTGACCTGTGGGCACTGTATGGGCTCTTTCAACCACATGTGGGAGGAACTTCTGTGAGGCCTAGGTTCTTGAAAAACTGCTCAGCAAATTCTGCAAGACGATCATGTTTTCTCCTTCAAGGAGACCCAGGACTCGAATATGTGCCATGACCTGTTCTCAGTTTCATCTGACTTGGCAACAAGGGCCCACAATGTGCCTTGTAAATCTGCTATGGTGGATTCTCAGTGGCCGATAGTCTGGACTCGGTCAGCCTTCCCGTTATTTTGTCGAGATCATTCCGCATAAGGTTAGATTCTTCAGTAAGAACATCTATGCGCACAGGCATGGAGGTTTTGCTTTGCTCAATTGCTGCTGGGATCATTGGCAAACTATCCTGAGACGGCATTGCTGCCAATGGGGCCTCCCCGGATTCCATGTCCAGCGCAGCCAGCAAAGCCTGGAACTTGCCAACCAGAATTGCGTCAGGCCGGGTAGGTGGAGTCTGTCGCAGCCGATAGGGTGTGGCAGATTTTGTGGACCTATTCTTTGAGGACATCTGAAGGAAGGCCAGGCAGCTAGGGAGACCACTATGTAGGGGAGGGTCCTCACCAGGATGGATAGCTTGCAGGGTGCACAAGAGACAGCCAAGATGGTGGTAGACTATAAGGACAGAGCTATTGGCACAGAAGACCGCAAGATGGCAACGGCCAGACTGATGGCCATTGTACCCCATTAGGAAGAAACCTCCACTTGCTGACCACGTCCACTTGCTGACCACGTCCACTTGCTGGGCACACCCAGTCCTATCCAAAAAAAAAAATCTAAGAACTATCTTTTATTTATCTCATGGACGAAATGTGAGAAATAACATATATATCATAAATAATTCCATAAAGACATAGCACATACACTGCATATATATCATATACAGTATATCATTTGAGGAAAATAGGCTTCTAAAATTGTTTAAAGTTTGCCAATAATAAAAAAAAATATATGTCCCCAGATTTCATTTAGAAAATCTAGTCACCTTATGCAAGATGGCGGCTGGCCACAATTGGGATTAACCACTTATCTACCAGCCGCCGTCAATTGAAGGTGGCAAGGTAGCTCTGTTGTTCTGACAGGACGTCGTATGACGTCCTCGTCTTTAAAAGCTGCTAGGGGGGCGCATCCGCCGCTTTGCTGGGAACTCGATGCGCATGCCCGGCGGCAACGATCACTGCCGGGAACCCGCGATTGCCCAGTAACTGAGCAGGGACGTGGAGCTCTGTGTGTAAGCAGAACACTCACTAGGCTACACATTTAACCCCTTCCCTGCCAGTCACATTTATACAGTAATCAGTGCATATTTATAGCACTAATCACTGTATAAATGTGAATGGTCCCAAAAAATGTGTCAAAAGTGTCTGATGTGTCCGCCATAATGTCGCAGTCCCAAAAAAAAAAGCCGCCATTACTAGTAAAAAATACATTTAAAAAAATGATAATTATGTCCCCTATTTTGTAGTTGCTATAACTTTTGCGCAAAGCAGTCACTATACGCTTATTGCGTTTTTTGTTTTTTTTTACCAAAAATATGTAGAAGAATACGTATTGGCCTAAACTGAGAAAAAATTTTTTTTTTTTTAAATGGGATATTTATTATAGCAAAAAAAGTTAAAAATAGTGTTTTTTTTCAAAATTTACGCTCTTTTTTTGTTTATAGCACAAAAAATAAAAACCGCACAGGCAAACAAATACCATCAAAAGAAAGCTCTATTTGTGGGAAAAAAAGGACGTCAATTTTGTTTGGGAGCCACGTCGCACGACCGCGCAATTGTCAGTTAAAGCGACACAGTGCCGGAAGCTGAAATTTTGCCTGGGCAGGAAGGGGGTAAAACCTTCTGGGGCTGAAGTGGTTAATCCAGCGATCGGGCAGGCAGGATGAAAAATACAATCTGTGAGTGTAGGAACCAGGCCAGCAGATGCACAAATAATGCAGGATTAAAAGCAGGATCGCTGGAGCTCCTTCTCAATGCGCCTGCCGTGGCTTACATCCGGTCACGCTCTATTTTTTTTATGGTTACAGCCTCTTTAAGCCTTTTTATTACATTATACATAGTTCAGATCATAGGTATGCACAGCCTACAGCATTAGAGTGTTCACCCCAAAGCTCAAACACATATGCATTTCTCCCCAGCCTCAGCTGCACGGGGGGGGGGGGGGGGGGAGTGAATGAATTGGTCTGTGCTGAGTGGCTTCCTGTTCACAAACGCAAGCATAGTAAACATAGTTTACTATGCTACAGTTATTAATGGACACCGTAAGCGAGTGTGCTCACTGTTCATTTAGTAAAGGAAGGTGCTGGTAAATTACCGTATTTTTAGTTCTATAAGATCCACTCCCCCCCCCCCCAAAAAAAAATGGAGGGGAATGTCCCTGTGACTTATGGAGCGAATACTGACCATCCCCCCCCCCCCCCCCCCTATAGGTGTGTGTCCACCACCCACCTATAGTAAAAGTAGTAGTAGTATAATAATAAATATTTTTAGTGCACCATTTGGTGCAGAATATTTTTCTTGTTTTCCTCCTCTAAAACCTAGGTGCGTTTTATGGTCAGGTGCATCTTATGGAGCGAAAAATACAGTACATATTTACTAGCCCCTCACCCCGCAGCAGCTGGGGAGATAGGAAAAGAGGAAAACTAGCAGCATTGCAGGGGGCAGGGGAGGGCCCGGGCAATAGGGGGAATCGACACCGTACATAGTGATTAGGTACACCTGGCACACCCCCTGCGCACGCCCTAAGGTTCATGTTTAACATTTGGACACTGATGTTTTAAACCTACATTGAAAATTAGCCCAGGCTACACTTTATTATTACACTGGCCACACTAAAGAGTAATATTTGTCAGATTTTACTCAACAAAGTAGTAAATCCTGCTATGTATTTTTCAATTGCCTGAGAAATCCATAGCAATATTGGGGCAGATTCACGTAGATCGGCGCATTATCATTCCGGCGTAGCGCACCACTTTTCCGTTAGACTTGCGCAATCTAGCCGCGTAATCCGGCGATTCACGTAGCTTTTACGCAAGAGCTTGCGCAAACGTAAGGTTTTTTCCGTAGGCGTAAGGAGGAGTAATACAAATTGGGAGGGACGTGGGCGTGTTACATTGAAATGAGCCGTGACCCCATGCAAATGAAGGGCCGGCCGACTCGCGCATGCGCGCGTGAAGGAAACCATGTCAGCTCCGTTGTGCGCATGCTCACAACTCGGGAGCGGCGCAATCAGTGAAATTGGAAATGGACTAGGGCAACTTTATGAACTACGCAGACAGCATAAATAGACAGACACAAATGCACTTCCTTTGCAAAAGTACATCCCTTTGTATCCCTCCCTATACAGCAAGGTGCTTTTGTTTGTTTGTGACGTGTCTTTGAGATATTTGGGGACTGTTTTGCAGAGTGATTTTTGTCTTTTATGTCTTTGTTGTTATTTTGTTTAAATTATATTTTTGCTGGGCATTTTTTATTTTTGCTCGTCATTTATTTAATTTTTTTGGTTCTGTTTGTGTATGATTTTGGAATGTGGGGGTGATATTCCTGCGGGAAAAGGGGTGTCACCCTCATTTGTGGTGGAGAAGTGATCGCCAGGTCTGTGTGAATGGTGTATGAATGTACAGTGACATAATTGGAGCCGTGGCATGGCGTTGCAGCTCACAAGTCCAATGTGATGAGGATGTGGGGTGTGTGTGCTAGGGACCACAGTGGTGTGCATGCATGCATTCTCATTGTGCCATGATTAATGTGTGTGTTTAACGTGCAAAGATGCATAATGTGAGCTGGCATGAGATGGGGTCATGAGATGGGGTACCAGTGCATATGCAGAGTCACCTTGAAGGGAAAAGACAGGAGGATGTTAGTCATGCATGTGCCACTTGTGAGGTGTGCATCACGGGAGGGGATAGTCATGCCTGCCACCCATGTCACTCACCAACCAGCCAGCTGTCCCCATACATGTTCTGTTGGAAATCTGTGGGGATGGGGCTCTGATTGTATATGTAGCTGTCATGGGTGTCATGGGTGGTGCCATGTGTTGGGCTGGTGATGTCCTCCTGCAGGGTTGTGGTAATTCCATGATGGCATGAGGGGTGAATCTGAAGATGCGAGACACCTCAGAATCACTCATGCCATAGATGTCTATGCGTGTGTGATATATCAAGTGAAGAGTGAGGGGCTTGTATCAGATAAGAATATTGTATTAGATTAATTTAAATTGTAAATTTTATATAAGCAAATAAAAAAATTAAAAAAAACATCTCCCGTGCCCTCCTTAGTGCCATCCTCCGTGCCCTCCTCCTTCTTTGTTCATCTAAAGTCAGTAGTATAGCTATGCGCGACGATGCCCCTGGCATGTTGGCATACAGATTGTTGGGCAACACGTGTGACTGCTGAACTCCTCACTAACAGTGTTGCTTTATCTGACAATTAGACTTTTTTTCAAAATTTAGACCAGCTTTTAGGTCCTCTAACTTTAGACAGAACATTTTGCTGTTGCGCACATCGCGTAGCCTGCGCAGCAACTGCGTTTTTTTGTGGATCCCCGTAACTCCCTCATTAGCATATTTGACTAGCAAATCAATGGTGTGTCTAGCGCAGTTTTGCACGAAGGGAAGCGAATGTCTAATTCAATTACGCCGGACCAAAAAACGTAGATTTCTGGCGTATATTGTTTTGTGAATCGCGTCCAACTATACGCACGCGCACATTTAGACTTACGCACGCGCAACAGCAGTTGCGCAGGCGTAATCGCTCTGTGAATCTGGGCCATTGTTTTTTTTATTAATATGTAGTTAAAAAAAAAAAAAAACAGCATTATTTACAGATTATGGTCCAACAGAATTATAGAAATCAGAGGCCAGGAACAAACTAGATAAAATAAGAACTCATAGAAACCAGGAGAATAGATGAAAGTGCGGATCCCAGGTGGAAGGACATCGAGTGCAGTCACGGATGAAAAGCTGCCAATGACCTAGTGATCCACAAGGAATGACTTCAGTTTAGCTTTGAAGAGAGATGGTGATAGAGTTTGACACAGATCAAGAAAGATGGCATTCCACTGGTAAGGAACAGCAAGAATGAAAGGAGATAAGAGCGGCACTAGTAAGTGATGCAGAAAGGATGACACTTTGAGAACATGAGTTATTTTACTACAAAAAAAAGATACAAGCACTGATTCACAAAAGGCCAGTTCATGTCCACTGGGTTGATTTTTTTTTTTTGTCTTCCCATATGAAGAGTTGGAGTGTGTGTATATATATATATATATATATGAATCAAGTGTTATAAAACCAAAATATATAAAAAAACAATGAAGAAAAAAGTAATATAGATCAAATATCACAACCTAGAAAGAAAGGTGCGAAGAATAATCACTCATTAAACTGAATTTGGTAAATGTGTCATCATATGGATGTAAATACTGATATCATGACAAGTCCATGATGAAGGTGATGTGACAAATTAATAAAAACACCAATGATTATGTACTGAGAACAAATAAAAAGATGAAACTCATCCAAAAAGTATTACTAAAGGCAGTGAAACTGATCAAATCACTTGTACAAAATAATGGAAAGCCTGAAAATATGACCTGTTAGCGCATCTTGAGGACTGGAGTTGAGAAACTCTGCATTAGACCCCATTCACACTGGTGCGGCCCGTGCATTCGCAGTAAAGCACTGCTCGTTTTAGCAGCGATTTACCGCTGTTTAAGCGGCGCTTTTCAGCCGCTAGCGGAGCGCATTTAAGCCCAAAGAAGGGGTTCAAAACTCCTGTGTTGCAGCGCTTCCAAATCGCTTTTCAGGTGCTTCGGAAGTGCTGTCCATTCATTGCAATGGGCAGAAGCGCTTTGGGAGGGCTGTATACAGCGCTCCCAAATTGCCCCAAAGATGCAACTTGCAGGAATTTTTCTAAGATCCCACAAGCGTACCGCCCCAGTGTGAAAGCACCCATTGCAATGAATGGGAATCAGTTTTCAGACACTTTACAGGCGCCATTTCTAGGGCTAAAATGCCCGAAAACTGCCTCAGTGTGAAAGGGGTCCTAGAGCATGTAGTATAAAGGGAAAGTACATGCCCTTTCCATATCTGCAGTAACATGGATTTGTTTAACCCAATTTATTAGGTTTTCAAATAGAATAATTAAAAAATTAGATAAAAGGTTTAGTGCAGCAAAACACTTTCAATTTTTAGATATTGTATTTTTTTAATAGAAATTACATAAGGCCAAAAAGAGGGACAACCGAGATGGAATGTACAGAGGGATTTGCTTAAAGGGGTGTTCCAGCCAAAATTGTGTTTATTAAAAGTCAGCAGCTACAAAAAGTGTAGCTGCTGGCTTTTAATAAACACACACACTCACCTGCTCCACGATCCAGCGACGCGCCGGCCGGGGGGTCCGCTCCTCTCCCCCCCTCCCCAGCCGGCGTCTCCATCTCGACTGTGGGCACCCAGCCATGACAGCCTTCGGCTTCACGGCCGGGCACCCACTGCGCATGCGCGCGTGGCTCGCCGCTGATTGGAGAGGCGATCGCATGGGACCTGACAGTGTCCCATGTGATCGCCTACAGGGAGGAGCTGGTGTAGGCGATTAAGGCTTAATCGCCTAACCAGCCCCTCGGCGGAAGCAGGAAGTGGGACAGGAAGTCCCACTCCTACTGAAGCCCCCACTCCCCCCCCAAAAAAATTACATGCCAAATGTGGCATGTAAGGGGGTGAGGAGTGGATTAAAAAAAAGTAATTTTTTAGGGTGGAACTCCTCTTTAAAGAGGTGGTTCATCTCAATTTTATTTTATTTTTTTAAAAGCCAGCAGCTACAAATACAGCAGCTGCTGACTTTTAAAAAATGGACACCTACCTGTCCAGGTCGCCCGCGATGTTAGCAGCCGAAGCCGAGCTGCAGCTTGGCTCTCGGCTTCCCCCGCTGCCATCCTCGGTAAGGGAATCGGGAAGGGAATCGCTGCAGCTTCACTGCCCGGTTTCCTACTGCGCATGCGCAAGTCGCACTGTGCAGTTTCCACTGGTCCCTGCCGTGTTCTGGGAGCAGAGTGTTTTCCAGAGCACAACGAGTTGATGAAGCGGAGGGGCCGGACTCCTGCGGGAGTCTATACCCAGAAGTGGCGCAAGTACCTGTTTTATACAGGTATCTGCACCCCCTGACCCTGAAAGGTGTCAAATGTGACACCGGAGGGGGGAGGGTTCCGAAAAGCGGAGGTTCACTTTTGGGTGAACCTCCACTTTAAAAAAAAAATTAAAAAAGAAAGGACTGTCCCTTCAAATGAGGGACATCTGAGAGGTATGAATTCTCCAGTTAAAGCCCAGAACTCCAGATCTGAGGCAGGACTTATTCCGTACACCAACATTTAATGCAAAGCTGGTAATGACTTACTATATAAAGAAAAAAAAATCTAGATATATGTTGTACAAATTAAATGATAAAAAAAAAACACAACACTTAAAATCAACTGTAATTCTTGGTTGTAAAATTATAAAATATGGAAAGGTCCAAGTGGAAAATAGGTTATGCAAAGTACTGTAAGGCCTGTTAAAGCTATATACCCATTTAAAAAAATATATACATTTTAAAGTTCCCATATAAAACTAGGAGAATTAGTTCCACGTCACTTGCAATCCAGTGCCATGAACTAGAACAGAGGCTTTATTGTCATTTAAACATCAAGTAATACATGCAGCATAAAATTTAGAGCTACAGTGACCTCTGCTGGTACAACACAATGTAGTTATTGGTAGTAAACAGAGCTCAGTCATTTTTGAAGCTGGTTTGCTGCCACACCTGCAGTAATATTTACACTCACTGGCCACTTTATTATCAGGTGCACCTTGCTAGTACCGGGATGGACCCACTTTTGCATTCAGAACTGCCTTAAAGCTTTTTGGTCTATATTAATACGATAGCATTGTAGTGATCATCAACCCTGTCCTCAGGACTCACTAACAGGCCAGGTTTGCAGGATAACTGAAATACATCACAGGTGATGTCATTTGCTGCTCAGTGATTGCAGTATTCCAGTCTGCATCTCCCCAAGGTAATACATAAAACCTGTTAGTGGGCCCTGAGGACAGAGTTGATGACCACTGCTCTATTCGGTCAAGATCTGGTGACTGTGGAGGCCATTTCTTTCTTGGAAGTCTGACACCAACAACTAGAGTTGCCACCTCATCCCTTTAAAAAGGAACATATATTAATTACACAGGTTCTGTGTCCAATTAAGGTGGTAATTAAACTCACGTGGTGCCTTATCTGTATTAAATTAGCCTCAGAATCTGTGTAATTCAGATGTGTTCCTTTTTGGGATGGGATGAGGTGGCAACCCTGCCAACAACCATGCCAAGTTCAAAGTCACTTAAATCCCCTTACTTTCCCATTCTGATGCTCAGTGTTAACTTGAGTAAGTTGTTTTCACCACGTCTAGATGCCTAAATGCATTGAAATGCTACCATAAGATTGGTTGATTAGCCATTTGCTTTACCAAGCAATTGAACAGGTGTACGTAATAAAATGGCCATTGAGTGTATATTCCTGATGATTAATTATGTTTTAATGTATTCACTGTCATTCCCAACCTTTAGATTTGAAATCAGCACGGTCATGGAGATTCGGACCCCACGCCTGGGCCTTAAAGAGACATGTACAGGTACATGATTGTGCCCAGCCGTGTAATTCCTCCGACGTATATCATCGGTAGGGGGTCCTTAAGTGGTTAATGACCAGGCCATTTTTTGCGATACGGCACTGTTTAGCTTTAATTGACAATTGCGCAGTCATGCGATGCTGTATCCAAACAAAATTGACATCCTTATTTTCTCACAAATAGAGCTTTCTTTTGGTGGTATTTGATCACCTCTGCGGTTTTTATTTTTCGTGCAATAAACAAAAAAAAAGAGTGCCAATTTTGAAAAAGAAAATAATATATATTTTTAACTTTTTGCTATAATAAATAACCCCGAAAAAAAAAAAATCTTCATCGGATTAAGCCAATGTGTATTATTTTACATATTTTTAGTAAAAAATAAATAATATAAAAATAAAATCGCAATAAGCGCATATTGATTGGTTTGTGTAAAAGTTATAGCATCTGTGACAGGTAGTCAGGTAAATCTGTGGGTGTTGTCACAGACGGGAGATACATTTCTGCCTTGTTTAGACAATTCACCAATTACTATTAGGTGTCGGCTGCAGAAATAGCCAGAAAGGTTTAGGGCGTTGGAAAACTTCAGCTGTTCAGAATGAGGCAATTAAGGCCTCTATAAGTTATCCAAAGGATGACAACTCAAAAAGCCTCAGGATGCAGCAATCAGTAAAGGAGAGCAGTCAGAAAGACTTCTGAAGAGGTTAGGTGGTTGTTGATTTTTCTGTGTGATAAAAATCAAAAAGACTATTGTTTCTCTGCTGTATGACCAACAGTGTCTGCCCAGCAGTAGGCTGTGCCAGACTCCATAGATAGGTTCCTGTGTGGTGAAGGTAGACGCCCCAAGTTGCCAGGGTTTATTTTATGTTTTGTTTTGTTTATGCCGTTTGGATGCTTGCTCTTGTTTCCAGCAATATGGAAAAATAAACCAAACTCTTTGTTTTCAACCGTCTTCGGCTGCCTCTCTGTATAGTTCAGTGTGTAGTAAACCCATCCAGGGGGTCACACACCCCCCCCCCCCCCGCTACCGAGCGAACCTCTTACACATCTTTAAAATAAGGGATAGATTTATGGCATTTTTATTATTATTTTTACTAGTAATGGCGGTGATCAGTGATTTTAAGCAGGACTGCGACATTTCGGTGGACAGATCGGACACTTTTGACACTTTTTTGGGGCCATTGACATTTATACAGCAATCAGTGATAAAAATAGCCACCAATTACTATATAAATGTCACTGGCAGGGAAGGGGTTAACACCAGGGGACGATCAAGGGATTGAGTATTCCCTAGGGAGGTGTTTCTAAGACCTCTTTCACACTGACAGCATGGGGGCATCAGCGGTAAAGCGCAGCTAAAATTAGCATCGCTTTACTGCAGTTTTAGAGGCACTTTTCAACCGCTAACCAGGTGCTTTTAACCCCTGCTAGCGGTGCTTTGCAGGCGCATCAGCGGCACTTCCCATTGATTTCAATGGGCAGGGGGCGCTTTAGGCACAGCTACTTTTTTTGACGTCCTGCCAGTGCAGCGCCCCAGTGTGAAAGCCCTCTGGCTTTTACACTGGGATTGCAGATGAGGCATTTTTCAGGCACTTTACAGTCACTATTTTTAGCTCTAAAGTGCCTGAAAAACGCCTCCAGTGTAAAAGGGGTCTAACTGTGGGGGCAGTGTAGTGATTGGCTAGGCATGCGTGTCCCCTAGTGGTCTTAAAGCTCCCGACATACCATGACGGTGATTTGTCCAGGAGAGCCAACCTGTCGCAGTACAATTGCGACGGCTGGTCTTTAAGTGGTTAAAGCAGAACGTCAGTCCTGCTAAGTACCAGACCCCCCCCCCCCCCCGTCATCTCCATTATAGCATAGAATTTCCTGTGCATGTGCGAAGATGGTGAAGTGCGTAGGGAACACGCTTTTTCTTCCATTCTAAAAATTGCAGGGAAAGGTTAGAGCTTCTGTGTCTCTATTGGGAATATCTCCCCTCACTTAGGCCTCATGCAGACAGGATGTTTAAAACGTGCCAGTGCTGCTGCCTGAAAAAAATTCGCTGTAAGCCACGTTTTTAAATATCGCTTATGGGCTTAGCATTTTGGGCCTTTTTTCCAGTAAAAACACTCCCTATAAATGTTTAAAAAAAGCCTAAAAAAAACATGGCTTACAGCTTGTTACAGCGTTTTTTTTTTTTGTTTTTTTACAGCTTAAAAGCCTCTGCTCCTGGACGCACAGGCTGTCATTTTTTTATTTATTTTTTACTACTTCTAAACGCCTCTGACAGTTTATGTGTGCATGGACACATAGGCTAACATGCAAGGGCATTTAGAGGCAGTTAAAAAAAAAAAACACACACACACACCCCATCAGACTCCCTTAACCGCATCTGTAAAAACATGCTGTGTGCATGAGCCCTTACTGTCAGGGCAGGAAATGAAAGGAACGGTTAGAATGTCTGTTAAGCAATGCTTTTTGTACCTTCCCAATGCCCCCCCCCCCCCCCCGTTATTTATTGCAAAGGCAGAACAGAGACATGAGGTCTCCCCAATGCGGTCACAGACATAAAAAAAACAAAAAGGCTGACAAATGTTGAGTCTTCTCGCCCTAAATTTATAAAAAGTTGTCTGGAGTTGGGCTTTACATATGAAATGTATGGGAAAAAAATAAGTAAATAAAAATAAAACCTTACTTGTCTAGGGACTTCTGTGGAAAGATGAAAGCGCCACTACATATCCGATCTATGTAGTTGAGAGGAACTTTGTGAATCTGTTGGCAGCATAGCATGATGAAGTCATACTTGCAGATAAAAAGAGTATTTTCTGTTATAAGTACAACTCGTTCTTTCTCATTGTTCCAATGATCAATTCTGCAATGAAAGAAACAATAAAAAAGTCAAACATATCAATACATACAACCCATGCATTTATATATACTGCCAGTAAAAAAGCATATAAGTAAGCAGTGTCTTAAAAATTATCCCCAGTCACTATTCAACTTTCATACCTTGCAGTGTTTGAGTGTCTTTTAGCTACCCTTGTCTGTGCTACATGACAATCCTACAAAATTGGACACCAAGGCACACTGAGCCGTTTGGATAATGGGAAGCAACGTGCACTGTATAAGAAGGTGGAAGCACAGAGACTTGGAGGCTTACACTACTATAGGAATGGGCTGCGGCGTGTTCGGGATCCCACATGCCCGATCCCGCCAGGAAGCCAAAACTGCACACGGCTAATCACAGGCAGCGAGACATTTTTTGGTCCGCAACTGCACAGATCGGGAAATGTCTTACTGCCCGATTAGACATGTGCAGCATCGTCTTCCTGGCTGGATCGGCAGGAGTTGTCTGAAAGCCCTTCACACAAATGTAAAAAGCTAAAGTTTCCTTTAACCACTTCAATACTGGGCACTTTCACCCCCTTCCTGCCCAGGCCAATTTTCAGCTTTCAGTGTGCTCACACCTTGAATTACAATTGCACGGTCATGCAACACTTTTCCAATATGAAAAATAGAGCTTTCATTTGGTGGTATTCAACTATCATACAGGATTTATATAGGGCCACACATCGCTTTACAATGTTAAAGAACCACTTAACCCCCGGACCATATTGCTGCCCAATGACCAGAGCACTTTTTGCGATTCGGCACTGCGTCGCTTTAACTGACAATTGCGCGGTCGTGTGATGTGGCTCCCAAACAAAATTTTTTTCCCCACAAATAGAGCTTTCTTTTGGTGGTATTTTATCATCTCTGCGGTTTTTATTTTTTGCACTATAAACAAAAATAGAGCGACTATTTTGAAAAAAATTCAATATTTTTTACTTTTTTTCTGTAATAAATATCCCCCAAAAATATATAAAAAAAAAAATTTTCCTCAGTTTAGGCCGATACGTATTCTTCTACATATTTTTCATAAAAAAAAAAAAAAAAAAACTCTATAACTTTGCGCAAAAGTTATAGAGTTTACAAAATAGGGGATAATTTTATGGCATTTTTATTTTTATTTTTTTTCGGCTGTGGCCTAATTGTCCGTGGTGAAGAACACGGTCTGTCCTGTTCAATTGTGGCCCCAGACCTTGGCAGCTGCCATAATGGGATACAGCTTGAAAGAGTGATGAAGACTGGGCGAAGAAGAAATTAAGAGAATTTCTAAAGGCCAAGTTTCGGCGAACCAGTGGTGGATGAAAAATGGCCATGAAGCCCATGGAGGCTGCAGCATCATTGACCACCCGTGGTAGCTCGGCTGACACTGCCGGAATAAACATTGAAATGCTGTTCCGGCAGGTGAGGAACTTGTCCCCCATAGCCAAGTCTGCTACCGCTGCTTGGACTAGTTTGAGATATTGGTCTGGATCTTCACTGGTGTGAGAAAATCAAGACTATACACAGGTACTTAACAAGACATTACATGTGCAATCGCAACGTGCACTCGCAGACAAACATGCACTCGCTGGTGCTGGATGGAAACCTTAACTAAGCTCAGGGAAAAAAAGACAGAAAAAAGATCAGTGGCCCGTGTGCCACTGAAGATGAATGTCCAACTGGGTGCCACTGCGTGTTTGTGTGACTGATTGTTTGTCACTGAAGTGTGTTTACAAGTTAGTTTGTATGCGGGTTTGCACGTAGGTGCGTGCGGCCAAGTTTTTTTTACACTATTGGAGACAATATTGTGTGGTTGCAAGGGTCTCAGTGAGTGTCAGGTTGCTGGGACGATATTGTGTGGTTGCAGGGGCCTCGATGAGTATAAAGGTTTGTTTTGAGACGGCATTGTGCGATTGCAAGGGTCTTAGTCTGGTTTGCTGCAACGACATTGCATTGTTGCAAGGGTCTCGATGAGTTACGAGGGTTTTTTTATGATGATATTGTCTGGTTGTGAGGGTACCGACGAGTGAGGGGTTGCTAAGACGATATTGCATTTCGCAAGTTTCTCAAATGAGTGTCAGGCTGCAGAGATGATTTTGTATGGCTGCAAGAGTGCCGGTGTGTGTGAGGCTGCTGAGGCAATATTGCATTTGCAAGGGTCTCAACAAGAGTGTCAGGCTGCCAAGACGATTTGTCTGGCTGCAAGGGTCTCAATAAATGTCAGATTGCTGGGGGCGAAATTGCGTGGTCACAAAAGGTCTTAATGAGTGGGAGGTTGCTCAAGACAGTATTGCATGGTTGCAAGAGTTTTGATGAGTGTGGGGTTGCTGAGACGGTATTGCATATGCAATGGTCTCAACAAGGGTGTCAGGCTGCCGACACGATTTTGCATGGTTGCAAGGGTCTCAACCGGTGTCAGGTTGTTGGGCCGAGATTGCGTGGTGACCAAGTGGGTATTTTATTTATACTTTTTTTTTGACAGGTGAGAGGTTGCTGGGATGCTGGGATGACAAGGGTGCCAGACTGCTGAGACGATTTGCATGGTTGCAAGGGTCTCATCAGGTGTCCGGTTACTGGGATGAGATTGCGTGGTGACAAAGGGGGTATTTATTTATTTTTTAAAGTGAGAGGTTGCTGAGACGATGTTGCGTTTTTGCAAGGGTCTCAGGCTGCGGAGACAATTTGCATGGTTGCAAGGGTGTCAACAGGTGTCCGGTTACTGGGACGAGATTGCATGGAGTTTAACAAGGGTGTCAGGTTGCTGGGCTGAGATAGTGAGGTGAAAAAGGGGGTATTTTATTAATTTTTTATTTTTTTCTTTGACAAGTGAGAGGTTGCTGAGAAGGTGTTGCGTTTTTGCAAGGGTCTCAACAAGGGTGTCAGGCTGTAAATACAATTTGCATGGTTGCAAGGCTCTCAACAGGTGTCAAATTGATGGGCCGAAATTGGTGGCAAAAGGGGGGTATTTCCTTTTTTTTTTTCGACAAAGGACAGGTTGCTTAGATGATATTGTGTTTGCAAGGGTCTCAAAAAGAGTGACAGGCTGCTGGGACAGTTTTGCATGGCTGAAAGCATCTCAACGAGTGAGAGTTGGGTTACTGAGAAAGATATAGAAACACCAAGTTTGTTTGGTGACTTACCGTACCCTTAGATGAGCAGTATAAGAGATAGGGACGACGTTTGTTTGATTTGTAGGTTTCGTAGGGGAAACTAAGGAATGATATGGGAGACAATGAATGGTAACGAATTGATAGAATATAAAGATTATGGTAATAAATCTTACTTGCGACAGTGGGCCACGCGAGTGAGTTTGTGGCGGACTGTGGCGGGAGTGCAACATAAGTTGAAGGTGTGGTGTGATGCCGTGCACTTATGAATGACCAATGCCTGTGACGAATGATGTCGGGACATGAGCGACAAAAACTCAGAGGCAGGTTTTTACAAAAGGGACGCAGGATAAGAAGCATAACGAATCGCAAGATTGCACATGATACGAAAAGGTTTGAATATTACCTGCGACAGTGAGCGGGAACCGCCGACGAAGACCACGAATGAAGAAGTTGCAATGCACTTGCAAAAGATATCGAACGTGATTAAAAATGCGCAGACTCATGAACATGAGGTGAGCTGGGAAGAGTCGGCTGCTTAAATACCCTCTGGGCTCCTCCCATAAACTCAGGCCACCATACTGGCCTTCTTTTTTTTTTATATCAGAAAGACCGGCCTGCACAGGCCTCGATAAAACAACATTCCAACTTACGTGGCAATACAGATCAGGTTATAAGGGTTACATCAATGCAGCTTGTCAACTTAAACAACATCACAGGGCAGGTCTTAGGGCCCCGTCCGTGTGATAACAGAATCCGTGGGGTGCAGGAGCTCATGACATAATATAGGATAATCTCAAGTGTTCCCTTCGATGTGTCGTCTTGTGCGGTGTGTTAGCGTATGTGTCTCGACAGTTTCCGGAACCCTTCTGCACAGTCCTGTGCAGTGTCCCTGTCATGGTGCCCTTCGGGGCCTAGGGTAAGCGGTTTGTGGGTTCCCCAGGCCGGGGATTCCCTTAGGTGGTCAGACCTGCACAGAACTAGTCTCCCTTACTATTTCTAGAGAGTAGGAAAGGTAGAGGCGGGTGTACTGTGAGAGAAGAAGGGGAGATGGGAAAGTGAAAAAAGAAGGGGGGGGTAGGAGGGGGGGGGGTCCTGAGGATGCGGTCAGGGAGTCAGGGGAAAGCCCGAAATGGCGTCCCCTACACGCTCCTCCCTGAGGCTCTGACCCTCCGAGGAGTATTTAAACATATTCCACAGTTGCCAAGTATTTTTGTATGCCTCTTCCCTATTTTGGCTAGTTAGGATGAGGTCTTCCAACCTGTTAATGTTATCGACTCTATTAAACCATAGGGCTAGGGTAGGTGGGTTTTGAGACTTCCACGTCAACGGGATGCAGGCTTTGGCCGCATCCAGTAGGTGACGTATCACCGATTTCTTGTAGACTCGCAGCGGGATATCCGTCGCATGGAGCAAAAATAACGCCGGGTCGTCCAGGATCTTCCGGTCTGTAAATTTCTGGGTTATTCGACGCACTCCGCTACAGAACCCCTGTAGTCTGGGGCAGGACCAGAAAATATGCAGGAGGGTGCCCCTTTCCTCCCGACAACGCCAGCACAAGTCTGACGATTCCAGGAAGAGCCTGTGCAGCACAGCCGGGGTCCTGTACCAACGAGTAAGGATTTTGTAGTTAGTTTCCTGGGTCCTGGAGCATATGGACGATTTGTGGGTGAGTTCAAGGATATGCTGCCTTCTGCCAGCAGGGAAGAGACAGTCCACGTCCCTCTCCCACCTGAGGAGGCAAGGAACTGGGTTATCGACGGGCGGTGTATTCAGCATCCCATACATAAGTGACAGGGAGTGGGACACCACTCCGGTCCCGGTACATAGTTCCTCCAGGGGCGTAAGTGTCTGTAGCCTACCATCAGGGGGTGGCATACTGCTCAGAAAGTGTCCCAGCTGGAGTGCTCTCATATGGTCTAACCTGTATGGACCCGCGGGGTCCGCCAGTTCCCTGGCAGTCTTCCATTCCCCCCCCCTACTAAAGTGTGACGCCTGGCTGAGTCCCGCCTCCCGTAGGTCGAGGAATTTTTTATCCAGTAGGCCTGGTGTAAAACTGGGATGGCCAAGTACTGGTCTCAGTATGGAGTTATGTGTTGTGAGTGAGGGTCTTGTCCACAATTGCGAACAGATTTTGGCCGTGGCTCCTATCAGCGGGTGACGCTTTAGGCTCGGCGGCAGTGCCGTGAAACACCACATGGTTCCGCGCAGAGGGACAGCGCTTCACTCTTGGGAGCCTAACCCCTGGAGGACTCAATGAAGACCCCGAAATCCATAAGATTAGGTGATAGAGATATTGTTACTATTATTGCTGTTATTATCCATGTTTTAGCTCCGATGTGGGGGGGGGGTGTATATGTATTTTGCATTTTTACATACATATGCAGGGTTTTGTCTCAGACTCTTCCATAGATCATCTAAAAGGTTTTAGATATTTTATAGATTTTACAGGGTTCTTTTTACCAGTTTTTTAGATTTTAGACTCTAGGTTCTGTATTTTTTTCTTTTTTATTATTATATATTTTTATTATATATTTTTTTCAATTATCTGACCATCGTGTCCCCTCTTAAGTGCATTTTATCGTCCTTGTTATAGAGTTTCCACTTGTGGCTAATGACCATATATTTATGTGTATGTATATGTATATGCGTATATATGTGTATATATATACAGTGCGGAAAATAAGTATTTGAACACCCTGCTATTTTGCAAGTTCTCCCACTTGGAAATCATGGAGGGGTCTGAAATTGTCATCGTAGGTGCATGTCCACTGTGAAAGACATAATCCAAAAAAAAAATCCAGAAATCACAATTTATGATTTTTTAACTATTTATTTGTATGATACAGCTGCAAAGAAGTATTTGAACACCTGTCTATCAGCTAGAATTCTGACCCTCAAAGACCTGTTAGTCTGCCTTTAAAATGTCCACCTCCACTCCATTTATTATCCTAAATTAGATGCACCTGTTTGAGGTCATTAGCTGCATAAAGACACCTGTCCACCCCATACAATCAGTAAGAATCCAACTACTAACATGGCCAAGACCAAAGAGCTGTCCAAAGACACTAGAGACAAAATTGTACACCTCCACAAAGGCTGGAAAGGGCTACGGGGAAATTGCCAAGCAGCTTGGTGAAAAAGGTCCACTGTTGGAGCAATCATTAGAAAATGGAAGAAGCTAAACATGACTGTCAATCTCCCTCGGACTGGGGCTCCATGCAAAATCTCACCTCGTGGGGTCTCAATGATCCTAAGAAAGGTGAGAAATCAGCCCAGGACCACACAGGAGGAGCTGGTCAATGACCTGAAAAGAGCTGGGACCACCGTTTCCAAGGTTACTGTTGGTAATACACTAAGACGTCATGGTTTGAAATCATGCATGGCACGGAAGGTTCCCCTGCTTAAACCAGCACATGTCAAGGCCCGTCTTAAGTTTGCCAATGACCATTTGGATGATCCAGAGGAGTCATGGGAGAAAGTCATGTGGTCAGATGAGACCAAAATAGAACTTTTTGGTCATAATTCCACTAACCGTGTTTGGAGGAAGAAGAATGATGAGTACCATCCCAAGAACACCATCCCTACTGTGAAGCATGGGGGTGGTAGCATCATGCTTTGGGGGTGTTTTTCTGCACATGGGACAGGGCGACTGCAGCCTCAGTTAGAGCTTTGAAGATGGGTCGAGGCTGGGTCTTCCAACATGACAATGACCCGAAGCACACAGCCAGGATAACCAAGGAGTGGCTCTGTAAGAAGCATATCAAGGTTCTGGCGTGGCCTAGCCAGTCTCCAGACCTAAACCCAATAGAGAATCTTTGGAGGGAGCTCAAACTCCGTGTTTCTCAGCGACAGCCCAGAAACCTGACTGATCTAGAGAAGATCTGTGTGGAGGAGTGGGCCAAAATCCCTCCTCCAGTGTGTGCAAACCTGGTGAAAAACTACAAGAAACGTTTGACCTCTGTAATTGCAAACAAAGGCTACTGTACCAAATATTAACATTGATTTTCTCAGGTGTTCAAATACTTATTTGCAGCTGTATCATACAAATAAATAGTTAAAAAAATCATACATTGTGATTTCTGGAATTTTTTTTTTTGATTATGTCTCTCACAGTGCACCTACGATGACAATTTCAGACCCCTCCATGATTTCCAAGTGGGAGAACTTGCAAAATAGCAGGGTGTTCAAATACTTATTTTCCGCACTGTATGTGTGTATATTTGTATATGCATATACCATTGGCTTTCTATAATGATGGGTTTATTATTTAACATAGGTATGCAGTTCTAATATTTCTAATGATTCATGTATGGGGTCATGTGTACACGTATAGGTATGTACATATTTGTATATGCAGTCAATCATCATTTTTCTAGCCTTGGTTTTAGCCCCCCTCTGTGTCTATTAGCCCATATACCCTGCTGACCTGATCCTTCGTTCGGATCGCCACTTTTTTATATATAACATAACATAATATAATGTACTTAGTAGATCCCTCGTTCTTTATTCCATCTCTATTTCTACTTCTATCTTTATTTTTTATTTATTCATTTATTCCACAGACGCCCGTTTTCTTCTGTCATTTGCATGATTTGTGGTTTCCTGGTCTTTTTACAACGCTGCTTGAAAGGAATGTTTTTGTAGTGCAGACTCGAGGTCCAAATATTATTATCTAACAGTGGTTAAAAAAAGATAGAAAACAAAGCAAATGGCTGATTGCTGTGTGCATGAACGCCACGTTCTACATTTATTGATACACATTTTGCAGGTGCATTCTAGTGCTTGTCCTCAAGGTGGCAGCATATAGCTAATCAATGCCAGCACAGTAGAAGTAAATTCCACGCCAACATTTTAATTTGACGTTATGGTGATTATTCACTTTGAAACCTTGTTAAAAAATATATCCCATCTGGATTATGAACAAAACTGTAAAACCTCACAAGTTTCTGTGAATAGCTGTCTTCATTTAGAAAGATTCTGACAGCCCCAGAGAAAGTGAAAATAAGAGAAAAAAAAAATATGATGCAAGCAGGTTTTAACTAGGCATGAAAATGTAGAAACCCACACAACGTTTGAGTAGTAAGTGCACAGAGATCTGAACATAACATGGGGCTTTTGCTAGAACACACAATTTTATTCTGTGAAAGGAACAGAAATTTATGTTATTGCACTGCTGACCACAAATGAACCATCTAATAAGAACAGTAATAGATGCAGTGTGCAGTTTTTACATTTCTGAATATACTTAGCTTTCAAAACAGCACAATTCAGGCACAATGACACATATGACGTGTTATACCTTCATATTGGTCTATGGGACAGGAGATGTCCTCTGTACTGAAAGTTCACGTTTAAAGGGGAGTATTTATAGAAACTGGAGCACACAGAATCTAGTGCAGCTGTGCATACTAACCACAATCAGCTTCTAACTTCAGCTTGTTTAATTAAGCTTTTGTCAATAAGTCTCCATTCACATTAGTGTGACTTGTCATGCAACTTTGGACATGCAAAGTTGCATGACAAGTCGCAGCCCAATGATTTCAAAGGCACCCGTTCCAAACTATGCACCCGTTCCAAAAGTCGCAGTGGCTTTGAAAAGGTTCCAGCACTAGTTTAATGCAACTTCCTTGCAACTTGAGTGGCAGAGAGTGTAAAGTTGTATCAAAGTCGCACTCCAAAGTTGCACTCACAATCGTGCGACTCTGGAGTCACACTAGTGAGAACGGAGCCTGAAATCTAGAAGCCGATTGGTTACTATGCATAGGTGTGTACTTTATTCTGTGTGCTCCAGTTTTAGTAAATCTCCCCCTATGTCTTTATCCATAAGTGTTATTTGCTTTGATTGTCTAACCTGCACTATATGAGTGTCGCATATAGCAGGTGGGGGCTGTAGGATCACACACAAATATATAGAATATACAACACACACTTTATTTTTTTTTGGGGGGGGGGGGTGTTATACATTTTCACTGCACTTACTAGGACACTGGCAACTGAAAGACGGAACACGGTCTTGTCTGTATCAATAAAAAGCACTTTCCTTTCTATTAATATGTCTAAATACCCCAGAAAAGCAAACATGTAGGATAGGGAGCAATCATAGTAGTCTTTTCTCCGAGCTTACATCTGACCCCTATTTTCCCTTGTCTTCCTTTTTCTACTTTCATGCACCAACCAGCCATGGTTCAGATACACCAGTGACTCAGGATAGTGTAGATACACAAGCTATCATAAAGAAAAAAAAAGGTAATGAGATCAACCAATGATGTACTAAAATGGAAGGAGAACCTTCCAGCTACTTCAATTTCCTAGCATACGAACACGGAGTTAAAAAAAAAAAAAAAAAAAAGCATTTGAAATACTGCAAATTTACAAACATAATATCTATTTTTTTAAACACCAGGATCTTGCTTGCAGGGGTAAAGGGTCAAAGGATGACCTCAACAGTGTCCTACTGCTCCCTCCAAGCAGTCAAGTAGCCAACTAAACTGAATATTAGACTACCTATTCAGATGATTAAGTATTGATACTACAAAATGATACCCTGAGCTGTTGCATTTCTCTTGGAGTTTGGCTTTGTTACCTTTCACAGTTGTTAAGGTCTAAATTGGGAAAGTGAAATATCAAGTATGAATGGCCCATCTGGTAATGAGTGTAACATTTTTAAAAAGTGCTCTCTGCTGATATGTGGAAGAAACAAACAAGTGGCCATTGCCCCCCACCCCCCCCCCCCTCCTTATAACTGGTCTTTGCAGCAACGAACAGAGGAAGGGAGACGTATGTCAAACAAATACAAAGAGATTTCCAAACTAAGGCCGCGTACACACGACCGGTATCGATGCTGGATAGTCACGCCCTGACATTTTGTCACTTCCGGACTTCTTCTGAGGGCTTCCGGAAGTGACGGAACGTCAGGGCGTGACTATCCAGCATCGATACCGGAAGGGACGTGTGCGTTCCACAGGGTACAAACCAGGAAGGAAGTGTTCCAAGGCGGTCTTCAGGGTCCAGAACCAGTGAGAAAACTATACACATATTTTATTCCGGGTTGTTTATCATTTATGGTGCGCATGTATTTGTAAGGGGGCATCTATTTGGGGATTTATTAAATTTATCAAACGATACTGCTCTATATGGACTTTTCTTTTTCCTATATACTTGCGGATTATACATCTAAATACTGGGAGAGTGATAAACCACAGACGGAGATTAAGGAGGTGTACTGATATGCTGTTTTGAATTTACCATCTAGTGAGTGTTTTCCCCGAAGGTGACCCCATATCCCCCCACGTGGTAATTATTCTTGGTGATTGGAGCATTTATACTAGAAACACTCCTTATCTGGTCATTCAACACTAACTGTGAATACAGCAAACGTATAGTTTGCATCGCTGCTGCAGGACTGGGACTAGACTCTGTATGGGTCTGATTAACATTTTCTGCTTATACCATTTGTACTTTTTGTTTTTTAGCAGCTGCTTGTATACATTAGATTTTATTTTCTGTTTAGATTTTTATATTCTTATATTTTATTATCATCCTAAGCGCAGAGTTGTACTGCAATAGGTTGGGCCAACTATTAATACTTTTGTATACAAATTAAAGAAGGTTGTTTACTGGCTGGCCCAGTTCTGATAACTGGGCAGTAATTTGATAAGTGATAATTTCATTGAATAAAGTAAGTTGTTTAATATGATTAAAACCAATAAAAAAGTACCGCGGCCAAATATTTGCCAAAATAAGAATGTACTTGTGGTTATTTAGTAAGTTAATGGGTGGTGTTAAAAGTGAGTGGGTGTGTGGCCTACGGTCTCACAAGGGTTTAGTCTGCACACAATTGCAAATACATGCATGAGCAACAGGCCCTGTCAAGGCACCCCGTTTTCTGTAGGCCCCAACTGAAAGTTTCCACAATGGGAGCACATGCATTTTAATACATAATGCATATTGATAGACAGGTTAATTTGGTTGGTTGCTGGCTGGTTGTTTGAGCTTGGAAATCTCTTTGTATTTGCTTGATATTCATTTGACTGGACTCAATTGTTGTAAATCTGCATGTATGGTCTGCTTTGGAAGGGAAGGCAAAATATTTTTGCACCAAAAAAGGGAAACGGATACAACTGTTAAACCTAGTAATGTCTAGAGTTCCTAATTTTAAAACATTATCTTGCTTAACCACTTGAGACCCGCATCACGTCATTCAGATATCGCCGTCTTCAGCCAGCGATTCTGTGCACCAGAAGAAAGATCAAAGCGGCGGTTCCACCGCTCGATCGTTCTTCTAGGCAGCGGGAGGGGACGTCCCCCCCTCCCGCCGCCATCCGGTGCTTCTCCGGGCTCTCCCGTGCCATCGGGGGCCCGGAGAGAGAATCGGCCGGCGCTCCTTGCTGAAGTATAGAGATGACTGTTGACCAGACGGTCACAGTCATCTCTATGACCGTCGGAGGACCGGGCGCGATGTGATGACGTCACGCCTGGTACCCCGGAAGTAAACAAAGCCGCTATCGCGGCTGTCGGCATGTAATCAGTGATTTTTTTTCACCAATTTCATGCTTGGAAGCCTGTAGGAGAGATGTGGAGTCTTATTGACCCCACATCTCTCCATAAAGAGGACCTGTCACACGGATTCCTATTACAAGGGATGTTTACATTCCTTGTAATAGGAATAAAAGTGATCAATTTTTTTTTTTTTTAAATGTAAAAATAAAAAAATGAAGTAAAAAAAAAAAAAAAAAAAAATTAAAAACGCCCCTGTCCCGGTCGCTTGCGTGCAGAAGCGAACGCGCATGCAAGTCCCGCCCACATATGTAAACAGCGTTCAAACCCCACATGTGAGGTATAATCGCGTGCAACAATTCTAGCACTAGACCTCCTCTGTATCTTAAAAATTGTAACCTGTAAAAAAAATTAAAGAGTCGCCTATGGAGATTTTTAAGTACCGAAGTTTGGCGCCATTCCATGTGTGCGCAATTTTAAAGCGTGACATGTTAGGTATCCATTTACTCGGCGTAACATCGTCTTTCACATTATACAAAAAAATTGGGCTAACTTTACTGTTTTGTTATTTTTTAATTCATGAAACAGTTTTTTCCCTAAAAAAAAGGCGGTTGAAAAATTATTGCGCAAATACCGTGCGAGAAAAAAAGTTGCAATAACCGCCATTTTATTCCATAGGGTGTCTGCTAAAAAAAAATATATAATGTTTGGGGGTTTTGATTAATTTTCTAGCAAAAAAATTGTGATATTTACATAAAGGAGAAAAGTGCCAAAATAGGCCCGGGAACGAAGTGGTTAAAAAAGGACCGCTTTCTTAATGCTCTTAAGTAAAGTATTTTTATCTATTACCACGGTTTGATTTTTTCTTCCTGATTAGGTCAATTCTAGCCTTTCAATGACCAGGGACAGAATGACAAGTCATTGCCAATATGGCAATCATGGCCTTCGTTACCAAGTCAGGTGTGTCTGAAAACATTGTAATTTTAATAAAAAAATGAAAATAAATTAACATATCCCCATCACCCCCTTCTTTCCTAATTTCTTACAATCCCAACAAAGGCTTCCAGCTGGTCTGTCATCCTCCTAGACCTGCGCACCCACCACTGATGCTTTCGTTTGTTCTTCCCCCTACAGTTCCTGCCGTTTCTGGGGCTTTTTTTGTCCCTTCTCATTTGTTCCAAGACTACAGCTCAATACACACTTTCTATGAATATTACTTGATGTTGTTTCCTGGACGAGCTTCGAAATGTTGACCACAGAGATAAGACGCTTGCTCTTGCCACAGTCTTTGTTGTTTCTATAAACATAGGTTACTGGTTGAATTCACTGAACCTTTGTGCATTTCTGGGCCCTTGTATCTACAGCTCTTTTCTAATAAAATATTTTGTGGAAGTAAAAAAAAAAAAAAAGAAAAAAGGGACACATTGTAAAATACCAGGTTTATTTATTTTTTGGTCATATGACTGCAATGAAGGACTGCATACCCAGCCTCTCCAAGGAGTGGGTATGTGATAAAACAGCAGCCTTCACCAACATCACATATACAAGCTATTGTACCTCAAACTGTGCAGAGGGGGGAGCCTATCAGCATAAGTCTGACTAAAGCTGGCCATACACTGAAAAAAATTCAGCCAGTTCAAAATTTGTCTGGCCTTGCTGAACTGGCTGAATTTTGATTAGTATATGGTCGCCCCCGCTCTACAGAAGTCAATTGCTTGATCAACTTCTGTCAAAAGGGAAGTTTGGAAAGCTTTCCGCGATTAGCGGCTGCAGCCAAACTGCAACCACTAATTAGTGTTGCGCCAATGTTCATGTGGATTCAGACAGACAGCTTTACAGGAGTATAGAACCAGCTTTACAGGTCGTGAATCAGAACAGTATCCTTTAGCTTCCAGGTAGGAAAGAAATGCAACTGACCACACTAGTATAGATTTGCTTCCATGCCTAGTGTGGTCAAAGGGAAAGAGGAAGAGAGTCTTCATGAAGGATTAAGAGCTGTGCATGCTGTTTTACAAATAAAAAAGTACTTACTAAGTGAGCGGATGGGTACTAAGGAAAGCAGTCCTGAACACTTTGTTGGAATGGTCTATTTTTGCCAATGCTCTCGCTGCAAATAATGAATTCCTTTTTTTACAACAGGTTCCAGTGACAACTTATAACTAGGGTTGTCCCGATACCACTTTTTTAGGGCCGAGTACAAGTACCGATACTTTTTTTCATGTACTTGCCGATACCGAATACCGATACTTTTTTTAAATGTCATGTGACAGTTTTCAAACCACAATGCAGACTAAGGATATTTTCTTTAGAATTATGAAGAACTCTAACTCAAGACATTATACAAGAATAAAAATGAGTAAAAATGAATAAAAATGTTTTATTTTCTTGTCACGCAGTAGTAAAAAACTCAAAGAATTTTCACAGAACATGTTGATAAATACAAAAAAAGTATTCTATTTAGGTATCGGGAGCATTTGCGCGAGTACAAGTACTCCCGCAAATACTCGGTATCGGTCCCGATACCGATACTAGTATCGGTATCTGGACAACCCTACTTATAACCCATTGTCCTAAAACAAATTCATAAACATGTACTAAGCAGAACCCTAAGCCATGACGATCTACTGAAAATTCTGCAGTGCATGTTTCTTTAAAGGGAAGTAAAACACTTCCCTAGACAGTAGATCTATCTTGTACACTGCATCCGTCAACAAGCTGTTCCCTGCCACCTGCTCAGTGCTTTAATTACAAAACGTATGCCTATTCTAAAATAAGGTGTCATCCAGGGTGGTTCAATGTTTTTGTCATTTTGTTTCTTCAGCAGCAACCTACTGGGGATATGTTTAACTAGAAACAAATAGAAAACACGATTCGAGTGCCAATGCAGAGCTGGCACAAAACACTCACTGTGACAGACCATTTACTGCAAATAAATTCTTAGTAACAAACAAAAAACGAGCGCTTTGTGTGGATGTAACCGAGTGGAAAAATCCCTGGACTCACTATGAGGATTTTATTTTACTGTTAAAATATAAATAATAAAAATAGTCAAATATTGTTAAATGTTATACTCACTCTGCTAGAAGCCAAGCACTGCTAACCGTCTCCTTCTCTTTTGATAAGATCTGATTGGTTAAATCTTCAAGTGCCTGGTCGAATGCACCTGGCTAAGAGATGAATAAAATGATAAAAAATGAAAATGGTATTTAGTATATATATATATATATACACACACACACACACATATACACATTATTATTTTTTTTATTAATAATAACAACAACAACTTATTTTTTCCCCAGCAGTGAGCAAATTTTTACCCCAAATCTGGCTGTAAGGGTGCATATTCTCAGCAAAAATGTATACTGGGGTTAAAGTATATAATTAGTTTGCATACAAAAAAAATAAAACGCTTTATTCCTATTGAGGAAGGGCAACAGACAACACAGGGCTCAGCCATGTGGCTCGCTGCCAAGTAATCTTCTCACAGTACATTTTTGGATGTGTACAGCCCAATGCTTCTGGCGTGAACGACCCCACAGTCTCGCAGGCAGTACTGTCTTGCCCCTTACACGCGACCAGTTTTCCCCTTCGGAAAAACTCAGATGAGAGTTTTTCGTCGGGAATCCCGACCAGGTGTATGTTTTATCTGACTTTTTCCCACAGAAAAACATCCGGGAAAAAAAAAAAAAGGGAGAGCTGAATCTCTTTTCCCTGTCAGGAAAAATCCTAGCGGGAAAAATGTTTCTCTGTATGCAATTTCAACACACACGAAAACGCTCATGCTCAGAATCAAGTCGACGCATGCTCGGAAGCACTGAACTGTCAGAATTTGGTGTGACCATGTGTACGCAAGACAAGCTTGAGCGGAATCCCTTTGGAAAAACCATTGGTTTCCCCCCCCCCCCCCCCCCAAACGGGTAAACTTCCCTTTTGGCTACATAGAACCATATGACATAAAATAAAATCATGTCATTCAGCCATACAGCTGGTGATTTTTTTTTTCTGCTGCAGAGCTTTACGTTGCTATCATGGGCCCAGGTTCACACTGGGCTGCGGGAGTGAAGCTGTGCGAGTTAAGCTGAACTCACACGATTTCACTCCCGCTTGTTAGTCCCGATTTCGGCCGCGATTTAAGAGACATCTGTGCAAGTTTCTGAACAGATGTCAATGTAAATCGCGGGGTAAAATCGCAAAAAGTAGTACAGAGACTACTTTTTGAAATCGGTGCAATGCCACAGATGCAGCATCGCGCCGATTAGGACAGTGCCATTGTCGGCAATTTGCGGCAAAATCCGCCATTTTGACATGCGATTTTACATGCCAAAATCGCATGTCAAAACCCACCAGTGTGAACCAGGGCTGAAAATAAGTCCTAAAGACAGAAAAGTTGGCAACCAAGTACGTTCAGACTGTAGGGGGAAACAAAAATATGAACATTTTTTATTTCTGGAAGAAACGCTAATTTGGCAGGATTGTGTTATAACCAAACATTTATAAAATGGACAAAAACCCCAAGTGGCTGATCAAATAATATTCATTTTATATGCATAGTAAACTGTAATTCCAACTTTTACAAACATTTTCAGGTGCTTTTAAAATCTTTAAGCAGTTCATAGGTTTCAAACAAATGCTCTAAAACAGATCTTTGTACTGTGTATTTCCAAATTATCAAGTGATGGAAAGTCATTAAACTAAAAGTGATTGTAAAAGGTTGGAAATTAAAATGTTATTCTTTTAAACAACAGGTTATACTTGCCTGCTTTGTACAATGACTTAGGGCCCTTTCACACGTCCGTTCCGTTCGTCCGTTTTTTGGACGTCCGGTAACGGACCTCAATGCTTCCCTATGGGAGCGGATCCGTTAGCGGATGATGCATCCGCTAACGTTCGCTAGATCCGCATCCGTTTTTTCGGACGGAAAATGTCCTATTTTTCTTCCGTCCGGCCAAACGGATCGGATGCAAACGGACAGACGGTCCGTTTCCATCCGATTCCCCATAGAGGATAGCGGAGGAGAGACAGGGCGGTCCCTGCACATTGTGCGGGGACCGCCCTGTCCGCCCGACAGCTCAGCGGAGACCCCCCCGCTGAGCTGACGGACACACGGAGCGGACCGAAAAACGGACCACACGTGTGAAAGGACCCTTAATCCTCTTCTTCTTTGGCTTCCCACTAGCACTTTTGGCTCTTCTCCCTGCCACATGCCCCCATAGAAAGTGTTTTTCTATGGGGCACTACTTCGGGCTTGACCGAGTCAATGGAAACACACAGCACAGCTCGGCCCTGCCCTCGCTCTCTGCTTACTAGCTATGATTGACAGCAGCAGGAATCAATGGCTCTCACTGCTGACTCTGAGCCTACGAGGAGGGAGAGAGCGGAGAGAGAAGTTGCTCTCAACCACAGTACTGGATTGGATCAGGTTCAGGTGAAGTATATTGGGGGGGGGGGGGGTTGTGTCTGGACACAAAGTTTTTTTCTTAACTGTAGAGAATGCATTAAAGGGGCTGCAAAGGTAAAAAAATATAAAAAAGTTTCCCTAATTAGCTTCCTTTACCTTAGTGCAGTCCTCCTTCACTTACCTCATCCTTCGATTTTGCTTTTAAAATGTCCTTATTTCTTCTGAGAAATCCTCACTTCCTCACGTTCTTCTGTCTACACACCGTAATGCAAGGCTTTCTCCCTGGTGTGGAGAAAGCCTCTTGAGGGGACGAGCAGGAGTGTCAGGACGCCCACTAACACACAGCTCCTTTCTCTATCTGCAAAGTAGAGAAAGTGTCCTGACACTCCTGCTCGCCCCCTCAAGAGGCTTTCTCCACACCAGGGAGAAAGCCTCACATTTTTTTACCTTTACAACCCCTTTAAAGCGCTAGTGAAGGCTGCTTGCACACTAGTACTTACAGTTAAGCTCATAATAAAGCTAACCTGTAGGTACAAGCACCGTTTTGAAGTTATTCACTATGCCATTCCTTCTGAGAGGTGTGTCACAATCGTGATGTCATTGTGGCTCAGCTATTCAAACAGCCAGTGCACTCGGTGAAAATGAAAGCTCTGGCAGCCGAGGGGATTCATTTTAATTTTTTTATAATGTGCCAACATGTGCTAGTATGCACCACATTAGGACATCATTTTTTCATTTATTTAAATTTTTTTAAAATTAAGACTACCATTTGCCCGCTGGGCACTTAAACCCCCTTCCTAGCCAGACCAATTCTCAGCTTTCGATGCATGACTGAGTAATTGTCATTCAAAATGTGAGAGCAACACTGTACCCATATGAATTGTGTGTCCTTTTTTTTTCACACACACAAAGAGAGCTTTGTTTTGGTGGTATTTGATCACCTCTGGGTTTTTTATTTTTTGTGCCAAAAAAATAATAAGGATTTCATCATTTTTCATTTGTGATATAAAAATTAGCAAATTAGTAATTTTTCTTTATACATTTGGGCCAAAATTTATACTGCTACATATCTTTGGTAAAAATAACCAAAATCAGTGTAAATTATTTGGTCTTTGTCTACAAGCTATGGTGCCAATCATTGAAAATTGATCACATCCGATGTACTTACAGCCTATCTAATTTCTTGAGAACCTAACAAGCCCAGAACAGTACAAATACCCCCCAAATGACCCATTTTTAGAAAGTAGACAGTCAAAGGTTATTTGTAAGAGGCATGGTGAGTTTTTTTTTTTTTGAATGAATGAATGAAAAACTATAGCGCGGCACATGCGAACCAAATCGCCTCTGGGCGCTTGTTGTATCAGTCTCTCTTGACATCAAAAGAGCAGAGTTTTAATCTGTCTTCTGAAGGTCAGGTGGTTTTCCTCCAACCGAATGCTGGTTGGTAAAGCGTTCCAAAGTCTGGGACCCTGGACCGCAAACCTTCTTTCTCCTTTGGACTTGAATCTGGCTTTGGGTACTTTGACCAAATTTTGGTCACTGGATCGCAGAATGCGATTGGGATTGAGGGGTGCTATTTTCTCGCAAAGATATTGCGGGGCTTTTCCATGGATGCATTTATGAGTCAGACAGAGAGCTTTAAAAGCAATTCTGTCTTTTACTGGCAACCAGTGAAGGGATCTCAGCGACGGTGAGATTGATTCCCAGGGTTTTTTCCCAGTCACCAGTCTGGCGGCCGTATTTTGTACGACTTGCAGACGAGCAATTTGGTACTTTGGGAGTCCGAGGTAGAGGGCATTTGCATAGTCCAGTCTGGAGTTCACAATTGTTCCCACCACGACTGGCACATCTTCTTTGGGAATGAATGGAATAAGTCTGCGGAGTAGGCGCAGCAGATGGTGAGATCCGCTGACTACTGACCCTATTTGTGCGTCCATTGTCATGTGGGTGTCAAAAATGATCCCGAGACTTTTGACTTTGGCGCTAGGGGAGATGATCTGGCCCAGTACATTTTAACCACAATTCTTAGCTATTCTTAGCAAAATTAAGATATTCCCCCTCCCCCCTTTATTTCTTGTACAAACTTGTCATAGTAAAAAGTTATTTCTCTCATACAGAATATGACTGCCACAAATTACAACCCAAAATACATTCTGCTACTCCTCCCGAGTATGGCAATACCACACGTGCGAGACCTTTTCACAGCCTGGCCACAAAAAGAGGCCCAACATGCAGGGAGCACCTTCAGGTGTTCTAGGAGCATAAATGTCACATATCATTTATACCTCTTAGGCCCCTTTCACACTACTGCGACTTCAAAGCCACGCGATTTTGCCACGATTTCAAGGAATGCCTGTGTAACTCGCAACAAAGTAGGACCAAAGTAGTGCAGGGACTACTTTGAAGTCGGCACGACTTGAAATCGTAATAATATTAATGGTTGTCATTGAAATCATGGGAACTACTTTTCATGCTACTTTGCAGTCCCAAATCGTGGGACAAGTCGTACAAGTGTGAAATGGGCCTAACACTTTTGAAGGCCCTGGAGTACCAGGACGATGGAAACGCCCAAAAAATTAACACATTTTGGAAAGTAAACACCCCAACGTATATTCTATAAGGCATAATGAGTTTTTTTTTTCCCACAAGTTTTTGGAAAATGTTGAAAAAAAATGAAAAACATGAAAAACATGGATGGAGCATAGATGTGCCATGGATGGAGCATAGATGTGCCATGGGTTGAGCATGGATGGATGAACCATGACTGGACACAAGCAAGAAAATTAAAAACATGGATGGAGCATGGATGAGCCATGGGTGGGATCTTCATATTCAGCCCACAGCCCTGCTGCATTCAGCTCTCCCCCTGACCTCACACTCTGTACCAATCAGGGGAGTAGCCGAAATCTACATGCTCCGGTTTGTTTACAAGTGATCACACCAACATTGGATGGTGCGATCACGTGGTAAAGGGCTTCTGTCATTGGCCCTTTACCCCGATCCTTGATATTCCCGGGGGCAGGATTCTGGGAGGACGTCATAGTATTCCCTCCATTATATATATATATTTTTTTTTTTTACTAGTCGGCGATTAGCAATTCTGCAGCTCTGTAACACGATCACGGAACACCGGCGGATATTGAGTCTGCGGAACACACAGGCATGGTCAGGGAGCTTGCGGCAGGGGCACGCACCCACACAGTGGCAAATGTAAAGGAACGTACATGTACACCCATTTGCCTGCCCGTGCCATTCTGCCGACGTAAATGTTTGTGCAGCGGTCGGCAAGTGGTTAAAAGATGCTTTAAAAAAAATGTTTTTATTTATTTTCCTTTTTTTTTTTTTCCTTTTTTTTTTTTTATTTATTTTCCTTTTTACACTGTCTCTTTAAAAAAAAATGTAATCACTTGTATTCCTATTGCAAGGAATGTAAACATCCCTTGTAATAGAAAAAAACAGGACAGGGCCTCTTTAATGTGAGATCAGGGGTGAAAAAGACATTAGACCTCTCATTTATACCTAAAAGCAAAAAAAAAAAAAAGTAATTTTACATAAACACAAAAAAAGGGCCCTTTAAGGCCTGAGGGTGGAAGTGACGCGTGACGTCGCTTATGGCCCTTCATGGACAGAGTCGAGTGAGGACCATCTTGCCCTCACTCGACTTCCTGCCCAGCAATCCAGACGTCCTATAGTTTAAGCCGCTACTGACATCTCCTGTAAGCGGGGAAAATGACGGGAAGTTGGGGATGCACCTATCCTGCTGCCCATAAAAGTGATCCTGTGGCGAATCTGCTACTAGGACCACTTTTATCTGACAGAGGATTGCCTGCTGTATGAAAATATAGCAGGGTTATGGTATCTATATACCAACGTATATATATAGTGGGCGGTCCAAAAGTGGTTAAGGTAAAAAAAAAAAAAAAAACACACGTTACGTCAGCCTCTAGAACAGGGGTCTCAAAGTACCGGCCCGCGGACCGGTAATAAGTGGCCCGCAGGCAGGGCGGGTGCCGCGGAAGTGTAGATCAAGGTGCATGAAGAGTAGTGCAGGAAGTGTCTGTCAGAGGTTCACTTCTCTCTCATGTCACGCTGCTACTCCCCGGCGGCCCCTCCTCTCTTCTCATCCATCCCCATTTGCTTGTGATATCATCTGAGATGAACGAGATGAGAGGGGGGGCCGCCGGGGGTAACAGCGTGACATGAGAGAGAAGTGAACCTCTGACAGACGCTTCCTGCACTGCTCTGCATCTGAAGAAAACAACAAGTAAACGCTGACCTTTGCCCTGATTTGATCTCATGTGCCCTGATGTTCTCTCATGTGCCCTGATGTGCTCTGATGTGCCCCATGTACCCTTATGTGCCCTAATGTGCCATGTGCCACATGTGCCCCAATGTGCCATGTGCCCCATGTACCCTGATGTGCTGGGCTCTGTACATCAGGGTACCCTGTGCCCTGTACCCTAATGTGCCCTGTACTGATGTGCTGTGCCTGATGTGCCCTGCTGTGTTCTCATGTGCCCTGATTGTGCTCTGATTGTGGCCCATGTACCCTGATGTGTGCCATGTACCCTGATTTGCTGGGCTTTGTACACTGATGTGCTGTTTCATGTGCCCTGTACCCTGATGTGCCATGTGCCTTGTCCTGATATGTCCTGTCCTGATGTGCCGTGCCCTGTACCCTGATGTGGCCTGTTGTGCTGTACCCCGATGTGTTGGGCTCTGTGCCCTGATGTGTGCTGTGCCCTGATGTGCGCTGTGCCCTGTGCTCTAATGTGCTGTACCCTGTGCCCTTATTTGCTGGGTGCTGTGCCTTGATGTGCTGTGCCCTGATGTGCTGGGCTCTGAGCCTTGATGTGCTGTGCCATGATGGTGAGTGGTCAGTGTGTCGTGTAGTGGTCTGTCGGCAGTGTGCAGTGCAGTGGTCCGTGTGCAGTGGTCCGTGTGCAGTGGTCAGGGTTAATAATGCATTTTCTGACACCAGTGCTGGGGGTTATTAATGTGTCTGCTGACACCAGTGCTGGGGGTTAATAATGGGTCTGCTGACACCAGTGCTGGGGGTTAATAATGGGTCTGCTGACACCAGTGCTGGGGGTTAATAATGGGTCTGCTGACACCAGTGCTGGGGGTTAATAATGGGTCTGCTGACACCAGTGCTGGGGGTTAATAATGGGTCTGCTGACACCAGTGCTGGGGGTTAATAATGGGTCCGCTGACACCAGTGCTGGGGGTTAATAATGGGTCCGCTGACACAAGTGCTGGGGGTTAATAATGTGTCCGCTGACACAAGTGCTGGGGGTTAATAATGTGTCCGCTGATACCCAGGCCCGGATTTACTCCCTGTGCCGCCCCAAGGCCGGGTCCTTCAATGCTGCCCCCCTCACACACACACACACACACACACACACAGGGGCCAAGTGATACAGCCGCCGACTGTAACACGGGAGCGCGCCCACAAGAATCAATCCAAATGCGAGAGAGCACGCATGAAGGGGGTTAATTCTTGCGAGGAGGAACCGAGACAGCCGCCGATCCCCCATTACAGATTCCCCCATCAAAAAGCCCCCATATAAGGTCATCCATCACAAAGCCCCCCATAAAAGGTACCCCATCACAGACTCATCTATTATTACAATGTAATATAAAATTAAATAGTTCAACTCACCATAATAGAATGAGTGGGCGCCATGATGTCACTGTCCCCAGCCAGCGGAGTGCTTTCTTACATCTCAGGTGTCACTGTCCCCAGCGGAGTGCTTCCTTACATCTCAGGTGTCCCCCCCATTAGAGCCCTTCTATAGCCCAGCAGGCAGCAGCAGTGTCTCCGCCGCCATTACCGAAGGCTGAGGGGGAACAAATTAGAGGCAACCATTTTCCAGAAGACCACAGACGACTTATAACCAAGAAGGAAGCCTGCTGAGTGGCTACAATAGAAGTTGAGCGGCGGCACTGCCAGGGGAGGGCTGGCATCCTTAGGCCTGGGGGGCAAGTCCAGTCAAGTGGCCCATTAACACCTTGTCGATCACCCACCTACCCGTCACATACACTGACCCACCTACATGTCACGTACACACTGACCTGACCATTACACACACACACACACTGACTCACCTACCTGACGCACACACTTACCCACCTGACACACACAGATCTACCTACCTGACACACACACACTGACCTACCTACCTGACACACACAGTGACCTACCTACCTGACACACACTGACCTACCTGACTTCTATAAATTCCTGCACTACCCACCCCCCCTCCCCCACACAAAGCTCGATGTAGATAGGGAGGATCCATTCTCCTCCTTACCTCTGCATCTTTGACCACATTTTAGACATCCGGGCTCTCAGCGCTGGGTGGGCAATATTGCTATGGTGTCGCCACCAGCACCACCATCCAGCCTCCATTGGTATCCCCGCCGGCTAGGAGGTCAGCTGACCTCTCGATGCTACCATCTTTACAAAGTCCCGCCCCCCACTGCACTCACACACACACACACACAGTCACAGCACCACTCTAGAGCGACAGGCTGGAGCAAAGGAGTCCCGGAGCGGCGCTGTGAAATTTTACTGTGGGAAGAGGGGGAAGTATGCGGCGGGCAGGGAAAAATAGCTACACACACTGTCTAAGTAGCAAGTGCCGCCGCCCGCGGGGGGGCTATGTTAGTGCGGGGGGCGGCCGCGAAAGCCTAAAAGTCACCGCAGGAGCGTCACCGCCCCTTCACCCACTGCCGCCCCGAGGCCTGGCCTTGGTGGCCTTGTGGGAAATCCGGCCCTGCTGACACCAGTGCTGGTGGTTAATAATGCATCCGCTGACACAGAGCTGGGGGTTAATAACACCAGTACTGTTTTTGAAGTTTGAAAGTTTGCATGCGGCCCCCCATGGGATATGAATACTTGTCTTGCGGCCCTCAGGTAATTTGAGTTTGAGACCCCTGCTCTAGAACCACTTAGATTGCTCCATGCATTGTTGGTAGTTAACAAGGGAAAAGTTAGTGTAGCAGGATATGACCTCTTATGAAATAGTCAGGAAGATGTTAATAATGTCATTGCTGACTAAATATTTGCATAATGAAGGCAGCATGTTTTATGTGTTCATAGGCCAAGCATTATGCAAACAAAGTCATCCGATCCAACAAAGTCTTTGGAAATTTTAGGGAAACAAACGTACCAGAAACAATTGCTAAACTGCATTCAAAAGACCAGTATAAGAACAGATGGTCATAATATGGACAGCCATTACTAAAATTTCATATGGTTAACAAGTATTATATTGTAGATTAGCCACCAAGGCCCAAGTCTGAGTCCTGGTTGGCAAAACTTCAGGGGAGCAGCTAGCCATTTCCTTTTTCAAAACACTTGACTGGTGTACTACTAGTGTTTGCTAAATAACCAACCACCCACCTCTTAACCACCTATATTAAACACTCGAAACCTTCTGGATTAAATGGCCAACAAAGGCCCCTTTATTAAATCCAAAAGGTAAATATAAAATTAACTTTTAAACAACCATTTTAAAATATATATAACCGTATAAACTTTTTAACATTTACCAACATTCTTTTTGAATAAATTGACCCAAACAACCACTGTAGACACAACACTGTAGACACAAAGGTTCCTGAGAGAAAGGGAAATAAAAAGTGCAAGGCAATGGGCTGTCCTCCAACAGAAAATGTCCGGGCCTCTAGCCGTACGTCATAAGCGCAAGAGACCATAGCTTCCTCCTTCATTTACTCTTCAGCCCGATTGCCATAGCCCCCACCTAACCGGATAGGGAAGGTGCCCATCCCATGACAGGCCCCAACTCCTACCAACCATCTCAGGTATATCGATCTTATATCTCTATACCACCCCCACCCAATTCTCAGGAACCCCAAAACCAATGCCACAGACGCATACGGTGACACCTCACACGTGTGCGGCCCGCCACAGCCCTAAGGCCCGTTGCAACCCGTCCTGGAGCCCCCGGACCCACAAGTCAATGCCCACAGGGGTCAAGTGCACCACATCACCCCTGAGGAAAAGGGGGAACTCCCTTTTTAGCTCGCAATGGCGAACCACCAACCCCCCGTGATGGGCGACAAACTTAGAGACGGCCTTATTTGCCTTAATCCTGGCCCAATTAACCCTGTCTACAGGCCGAGCGCCTCTCCAGGCCAACCTCCCCACCATTTCGGACCAAACCACCAAAGTGTCGAGTAGGGTTGTCCCGATACCACTTTTTTAGGACCGAGTACAAGTACGGATATTTTTTTTCAAGTAGTCGCCGATACCGAATACCGATACTTTTTTTAAATGTGTCCCCAAATGCAGCCGTGTCCCCCCACAAATGCAGCCATGTCCCCCACATATTGCAGTCATGTATGTCCCCCACATATTGCAGCCATGTCATGTCCCCCACATATTGCAGTCATGTATGTCCCCCACATATTGCAGTCATGTATGTCCCCCACATATTGCAGTCATGTATGTCCCCCACATATTGCAGCCATGTCATGTCCCCCACATATGCAGTCATGTATGTCCCCCCACATATTGCAGTCATGTATGTCCCCCCACATATTGCAGTCATGTATGTCCCCCCACATATTGCAGTCATGTATGTCCCCCCACATATTGCAGTCATGTATGTCCCCCCACATATGCAGTCATGTATGTCCCCCCACATATTGCAGTCATGTATGTCCCCCACATATGCAGTCATGTATGTCCCCCACATATGCAGCCATGTATGTCCCCCACATATGCAGCCATGTATGTCCCCCATATGCAGCCATGTATGTCCCCCATATGCAGCCATGTATGTCCCCCATATTGCAGCGATGTGTCCCTCATACCTTTTAGATATGCTGATGCCGCATACCGCTGTATCCCCTGCACAATCGCGTAGCGCATTACATTCTAAAAACTTGTAAATGGCCGCGCTCCGTGTATTAAAACTCCCCTTCTCCGGATGGAGGGATCCGTCCAATCCCACGCAAGGGGGAGTGTCTATACGCGGATTTGTGCATAGACACTCCCCCTTGCTCGGGATTGGAGGGATACCTCGAATCCGGAGAAGGGGAGTGTCAATACACGGCCATTTACAAGTATTCAGAATGAATGCTTGTAATGTGTGCTATGCGATTGTGCAGGGGGATACGGCGGTATGCGGCAGCGGCGTCAGCATATCTAAAAAGGTATGAGGGACGCATCGCTGCAATATGGGGGGGGGGGGGAGTATTCTATTTCAGTATCGGGGGTGTTTGCGGGAGTACAAGTACTCCCGCAAATACTCGGCATCGGTCCCGATACCAATACTAGTATCGGTATCGGGACAACCCTAGTGTCGAGTAATGCGCTCCTGCGGTGCATAAAGTCCCACTTGATGTCCCGAATCAGATCTCGGGAAGCTCTAACGCACAGGTCATACCCCCCGACATGCAGCAATAGCACTTCCGGGGCCCTGTCCAGCCTAGCATAATGCTAAACTTCCGACACCACCCTGGACCAAAGCATACCAGGGATGCCAATCCAACGGACAGTAGCCTACTCCCGCGAAAAACCCAACTGCCTGCCCTCACTCCTGACCAATGCCCTCTTTGCCCCCCAATGAACATAGGAGTGACCCAAGATCCAGACCAAGCACACCGAGCATGAAAAGAACGGGGAACACCAGAACAGAGAATCAACACTGAACAGACAAACCACCCCCCAGCACACCACACCCCGACAAAGAATTGACCAACAAAATCACGAACACTGACAAACAGGAAAGAAAGTAACGTTGACCTCCCACCCCCTCACAAAAGCTGCGGACGCACATACAACCTGAACCGGCGGGGCTCCCAGTGACCGATCCGCTGCAGGACCTCATCTCACAAGCCCCACCGCGAGCCTTCTGTCGCTGCCCCGATCCGAAAAGAATGAGAGGAATACTCCGCTGAACAGAAACCACCCGCCACCAAACTCCGTTTGAAAAACTGCCCCAAATTGGTACCTGGTCAACGGAAGCCCATCCGCATGAACCAGGAATGGGCCCACCCCTGGCGGGCGCAAACCCAACCATTCGCGAACAACTTCCACCGGACAAACCCCGAGCCCCAGCACCTTACCCTGGATCACCTTGGTGCCCTTGCCCACTTGATCGTTTTTTGACCTGCGAATAAGCAACGTAACACATCGGACACATGCAATCCACCCGGTACCTTTTTAGAAGGGCTAACCAGTTCCCCAAGCCCCAAAGCCCCGAAAAAAGCTAACACAAACGCCGCCCAAAATAAACGAGCCTCAAAAGGTGAAGAACACACCACCTGCAAAACACCAACCAACGACTCCAACATGTGAAGAGAAACCGGCCTCCTAGAATCTGGACGCATGCGACCTTTCCGGTAACCCCGCAAAGCCTTGCAGACCACAAACGACTTGGTCACATACTCGACACCATTCAACTGAAACAGGAATGCCAAGCCCGACATTTTTGTGTTCAAGGAGGAAACTGACACCCCCTCCTCATAACACTTACCCAAAAAATACAACAGTACATGTAACCGGTCCTCAGACGAGAACCCCACCCCAAGCTCACTCACCAAACTATGCCATTCTTGCCACACCCGTTCATACGATCTCCAGGTGGAGTCAGCTACTGACCTCCGGACCAACTCCATCACTGCCCTTACATAAGGGCCCCACAAGCCACTGGGGCACGGAACCCCCACCCGATCCGCCTCCGGAAGCCAGCCGCCGGAACCTGTCCCACCGCAAACGAGAGAGTGCATCAGCCACCTCATTGTTGACCCCGGGGACATGCACAGCACAAATAACGATATTCAAAGCCAAGCATTTTAAAACCAAAGCCCGCAGCAAACTAACCACTGGCATCAACAAAGCCGACAATGAAGAAATAGCCTGAACCACACCCAAAATTGTCGCAGTGAAAACGCATCAAATCATCAAGCAACACTGAGGCCAAACCGACAGGTCCCGAACCACCCATTCCAAAAAAGAACTGAACATCTCAAAATATGAACATTAGATGGCGCAGCCCATGGGCAAAACACAGGTCCACAAAATACTGACCCTCCCAACAACCGCACACTGTCTGGATGCACCGGCAAGAGCCGAAAGGCCGACTCAATGGCGGTCTTGGCCAACCAGGCCCCCCTGCCCAAACGTTGAACCCACCGCACCGCCTCAATAAAAGATGCATAGCACACTGTACACAATGCCGGATCAATGGCCTCATTCACCGAGCCCCCTTCCGGGTACGATAGGTGGTGGATGAATCAAAACTGATTCGGCTCCCGTTTAGGAACCACCCCAGCGGTGACACCATCAAGTCTCCCGCGGGCGGGGCATCAAATGGCCCTGCCATCCTGCCCAAACCCACCTCCTTCCGGAGCCTTTCAGTCACCACCTCCGGGCGAGTCAACGCCGACTTAAGGTTAGCCGCCATGGAAGGTATAACACCCAAATGCTCGGAATCGGGAAACCATCCTTAAAGCCCAACGACAACACCGGCACAGCTACCCTATTCGGGTACCTACTTAGGCACGGCACCATTTTGTCCACCCTCACCGGCGTCCTCCCTTTTGCCAGCGTCACCAAACCTCTTTTCTCTCTTAAAACACTTCGACAAGGGATGGGCTCCCCCACAACCGGAGCACTCGTGCCTGAAGCAACAAGATCCCCCAAACTTACAGGAGCCCTCGTTGTACTGCCAACAGAAACCCTTGCGTTTTCAGGCCGGCAGCGAGGAGGCCCGAGCACCCCCGGCCCCCTCCCGAAAGGGCTGCGGCACAACCCTGGCCTGAGTCATTAGTCTCATCCACAGGGCGATATCTTTTTGGTTCCACCTTATCTCCGGCCGAACAGCTTTTTTCTGTCGAAACTGCTCATCATAGCGCAGAATGTAACAAAATAAACCCGTGCACTGGTCCAGCTGCTTTTTCCCAATCACGCTAGCCAGAATGTAAAACGCCTGCGCCCAATTCGCAAAGGTACGAGGAATCAGGCGATAACGCCGCCACTCTTCCCCCTCCTTCTTGCTCTCGTCTGGCATCACTTTATCTAAATTAAAATTCGAGGGGGAGCAGCAAAATTTCCACATACTCCCCCTTATAAATCCGCTCCTTCACCTCAACCCTTAAATGAGCCCCCAGAGGTGCATAATAACACAGATAAACCTCGCACCGAGCCGAGTCCGCCAACCTTACCCCGTCCGCCATTAAACCTGACACCATGTCCGTCACCGCCCCACCTGGAGTAGCCCCAGCAGGAGAAACATCCTCAGCGGGACCGTCTACAGGTGGTGCTGGCAGAGGTGGCAACACCGGGACGCGGACACCGTCCCCACACCCGCTAACTGAACAGAGGGGGGGGGTAACCCCCCCCAACAGAACTGCCTAGGGCCTGAACCAACACACACAGCACTGGGATTAGCCAGCCCGACCCCGGGCGGAACCAACCACGCAGCCGAAGGAGGTACTGCGACAGCCGGAGCGGGCCCAAAGGGCCCCCATCAACCAGGGAGGGGCCTGCAACCATTTAATAAGGATGACAGCAGCTTCTGCAGCAACAGCGCACCCGCATCAGGGACCCCCCCCCCCCACCGGCAGAGCCACCCCACCCAACTGAAGTACACCAGAACCCAACGCCCCCCCCCCCCCCGGCAAAGAACCCTCAGCAGTGACAGCAGAAGGAAGTGGAAGGGAAGGAGGGGGAAGGGGGGGAGAAGAAACAACTGCAGAAGACACAACAGACAGTGATATAAAGAACGATTTACCCTGCTGCCCAGTGGAAACTGTCCGACTGGCCGTTGCTCCAGATCCCAGCTGATGCCCCGACGGACCCGATACTTCCTCTAGACCATCCGAGTCCGCGTCCGCCAGTTCACCCTCCGAACGTTGATCCCCTTGCACCGCAAGGGACGCAGAGCCCGCCGACAAGGCCACCGATCCACTGCCCAATGAGAAGCCAGAAGCCCTGCGATCAGGCCGCACCACGTCTAACGATCTCCCCCGCAGAGCCCCCCTGCGATCCAGCAGCAGCCGCTCCCGAATCGCTGTCGTCACAACGCCTTGGACCTCCGCTTCCCCCTGGATAGCTGCAGCCGCTCTGGCTGATGGGCTCCCAGCCGCACACCCCGATCTCCCCCGCCGTGAAGCGACACGCGGGGGCGGGAGTACCCGCCTGCGCCACCGCTCCAGAAGTCCCCCGAGATGTCCTGCCAGGCGACGGGGATGACACCCGCCGACCCGCTTTTCCTTGCTGCCTGGCCTTCTTTCCAGCCTCACATGAAGCCGCAGCCGCCTGACGTTTCTTGCCCCCCGGGAAGGGGGGGGGGCGGATGTGGGCTACTCCCCCGCTGACCGACACCCAATGAAACCCCCAGGGCTGTATCCAGCCGGCGGCCTTGAACGCCTGGCCCGGCGAGGGGGGGGGGGGGCGGGGGGGTGGATGTGGGCTACTCCCCCGCTGACCGACACCCAATGAAACCCCCAGGGCTGTATCCAGCCGGCGGCCTTGAACGCCTGGCCCGGCGAGGGGGGGGGGGCGGGGGGGTGTTTCTCGGAACGTACCTTCACCCGGGCCCGCCAGTAGCAATCCAGCCGCTCCTCATGCTATTGAGCCCCATTTAGTCTGGCCGCCGCAGGAGCCACTCCAGCATGCCCTCCAGATGATCCATAGCTGAGGTAACAATACAGGAAAAACAGCCTGTTTGTTACCACAACTGCAGATGACTCCCGAATGACTGGCCCCACCCCCTCCTCCTCCTCCTTTAATGTGACCCTCCTCGCGTGCCTAAGCCCTGCCCTCCGGCCGGACTTTTTACCAGCTATTTCCTCTTCCTATGTGCGCTCCACACAGTGTTCCCCCAGTCATGTGGCCCCTGCGCCTGGGTTCCCCCTACTTCGGGGCTGTCTTTTATTTCTTATGTATGCCAGCAAGGACTAAACAATCAGGAACCAATTATAGGGAGGGAGTACATATTTATATTGTGCTGTCCAGTGTTCATCTACAGTATTTGTCCACAATAACCTTTCCCATATGGTCTTCAACAATGTCTTTCATATGCATGCAGTGCACATACCATGCAGATACCCATTTCATTTTGCATCTACTGTATGTGTCACCTGTTTACATTCTACAGTCATAAAGAAGGGCAAGGCAATCAACAGGTGCATAATGAAAATCAATACATCCCTGCTGGTCACACGTAGTTAACGCTCTAAAAACACAACTCTAAGTTAATGAACCTATGCCAGAACTTACTAGAATTAGAATGTGTGTTAAGCGCTTACATGCATTTACCAGGGACTTTAGATGGTCAGTTTTCCTGATTCAGGGAAAAAAATATATTTTGTACAGTGCAGCAAAATATGCTGTCGCCATATAAAAATTAGAAATTGCTAATATTACCCATTTAGAAAATGTTTGTAGCGTTCACATTATGTCAAGCTGATCACACATACATACATCATAAGTTTGGATAGAATAGAGAAGGGTTAAAGAGGTTGTAAAAGGTAAATGTTTTTTCACCTTAATGCATCTGACAATACCGACCACCCCCCAAGCCCCCGTCATCCTCCTCGTTTACGAGCCTGGCAGTTGATTGGCTACACTGGATGAATTGAAAGCAGCGCAGCCATAGACTCGAGCTGCTGTCAATCACATCCAATAACGCAGCACACTGGGGGGGGCGAGGCCAAGTGATACAGCAGCAATAGCCGCCGGCTGTATCACGGGAGCGCGCCCACAGGAACTCAGCGCCAAGCGAGTTCGCTCGCATAAATGTGTTGAGTTCTTGCAGGGAGGAGCCGAGACAGCCGCCGAGGGACCCCAGAAGACCAGATGCGGGGACACTGCAAAACGAGCTGCACAGTGGAGGTACGTATAACATGTTTGTTATATATAAAAATATATATATATATATAAAAACTTTTACAACCCCTTTAATTGTGCTGCCTGATTTTTTTGTTTGCCATCTGTGTCCCCCACTTTTCATTTTCACAACAGGAAGTGAGAGAATATCTTCCCAATACAAGGGAAATCCCCTCTTAGAAATTTGTCACAGAAACAAGTAGCCCCATTTGAAAAAAAATCCCACTCTATTCCTGTTCTGCTGGTAACTCAAAACGTTGGCTTCGCCCTTACTTTCATTCCCAATGACAATGGTGATCAGAATACTTAGAGAGAAAGAGAAACTCCATAGCTGGTGCACAGACAGCAATTAAAACCATCGAAAAAAGGGTACCACCAGTCCTCCTGTACAGGGCCTGGGCCAGCGGGAATTAGAAGTGGGCAGGGGGCAATTACTGTTCTTTTGTTTCGATCTCTGTGAAGCAGCTGTAAGCCAGCTTCTACCTTTCTCCCTCTAGCCGGTTTTCACCTGCAGCAGATAGATTCATACAGGGGGATCAGTTGAAGCAACTGGTCCCCCACCACACCGATCACCCTTCCTATGCACCATCCTTTTCCCCCTGTGGATGGAGAGCAGGGGAAGGTGGCAGTAAATATTTACTGACCCCTTACTTTCCTGAATGAAAACAATGAGTGGTCTGTATAGTCTGTATAGTAAACTGTGTTTACAATGCTCCAGTTTGTAAATGAACAGGAACCTCTGTACAGAGCCGCTCTGTTAATTCACTGCACTTTACAGACCACAGTGGCCATGTAAATGAGCCCCAAAGACCTCATTCACACAAAGCTTTATTTATTAACTCAGTACAATTTTATGTTGTGTTTGCTAATAATGCTTTTAATGTATTTTTAGGGAAAATATTGTTTTGATATTTTAGGAGGGCCTAGTCAGGTAGGCTGTATGGGCCCCAGTGATTGCTAACAGCAGCCCTTGTAAGTACTTCCAAACAGCATGAGGACTAGTGACAAAATGCAGAGTTGGAAAATCTCTACCATCATGCAGTGATTATTCACTTTAGGCCTGATTCACACCTACAGTGCGGAAAATAAGTATTTGAACACCCTGCTATTTTGCAAGTTCTCCCACTTGGAAACCATGGAGGGGTCTGAAATTGTCATCGTAGGTGCATGTCCACTGTGAGAGACATAATCCCAATTTTTTTTTTCCAGAAATCACAATTTATGAATTTTTAACTATTTATTTGTATGATACAGCTGCAAAGAAGTATTTGAACACCTGTCTATCAGCTAGAATTCTGACCCTCAAAGACCTGTTAGTCTGCCTTTAAAATGTCCACCTCCACTCCATTTATTATCCTAAATTAGATGCACCTGTTTGAGGTCATTAGCTGCATAAAGACACCTGTCCACCCCATACAATCAGTAAGAATCCAACTACTAACATGGCCAAGACCAAAGAGCTGTCCAAAGACACTAGAGACAAAATTGTACACCTCCACAAGGCTGGAAAGGGCTACGGGGAAATTGCCAAGCAGCTTGGTGAAAAAAGGTCCACTGTTGGAGCAATCATTAGAAAATGGAAGAAGCTAAACATGACTGTCAATCTCCCTCGGACTGGGGCTCCATGCAAAATCTCATGACCTGAAAAGAGCTGGGACCACCGTTTCCAAGTTTACTGTTGGTAATACACTAAGACGTCATGGTTTGAAATCATGCATGGCACGGAAGGTTCCCCTGCTTAAACCAGCACATGTCAAGGCCCGTCTTAAGTTTGCCAATGACCATTTGGATGATCCAGAGGAGTCATGGGAGAAAGTCATGTGGTCAGATGAGACCAAAATAGAACTTTTTGGTCATAATTCCACTAACCGTGTTTGGAGGAAGAAGAATGATGAGTACCATCCCAAGAACACCATCCCTACTGTGAAGCATTGGGGTGGTAGCATCATGCTTTGGGGGTGTTTTTCTGCACATGGGACAGGGCGACTGCACTGTATTAAGGAGAGGATGACCGGGGCCATGTATTGCGAGATTTTGGGAAACAACCTCCTTCCCTCAGTTAGAGCTTTGAAGATGGGTCGAGGCTGGGTCTTCCAACATGACAATGACCCGAAGCACACAGCCAGGATAACCAAGGAGTGGCTCTGTAAGAAGCATATCAAGGTTCTGGCGTGGCCTAGCCAGTCTCCAGACCTAAACCCAATAGAGAATCTTTGGAGGGAGCTCAAACTCCGTGTTTCTCAGCGACAGCCCAGAAACCTGACTGATCTAGAGAAGATCTGTGTGGAGGAGTGGGCCAAAATCCCTCCTCCAGTGTGTGCAAACCTGGTGAAAAACTACGTTTGACCTCTGTAATTGCAAACAAAGGCTACTGTACCAAATATTAACATTGATTTTCTCAGGTGTTCAAATACTTATTTGCAGCTGTATCATACAAATAAATAGTTTAAAAAAATCATACATTGTGATTTCTGGAATTTTTTTTGTGATTATGTCTCTCACAGTGGACATGCACCCACGATGACAATTTCAGACCCCTCCATGATTTCCAAGTGGGAGAGCTTGCAAAATAGCAGGGTGTTCAAATACTTAATTTTCCGCACTGTATGTAGGTTGCATTTTTCAATACACATCTTTGAACCATTGACGTCTATGAAACCAAAAAACAGAATCCAGAAAAAAAAACTGTCCCTTTCCATAAAATGCACAGATGTGAACTACATCTAAAGGAAACCATGTTAAAATGGACTGTAGTGTGTTTCTGCAAAACTGAAAATGCACAAAAAAAAAAAAAAAATTATATATGAACCAGGCATTAAATCAACAGAAACACTTTACCATTAGTGTTGAGCAGAATATGCCATATTCGATTTCGCGATATATCTCGAATATATAGTCGAATATTCGAGAAATATTCGCTAAATACGAATATTCGTGATATTTTTTGGAAATTAAATTATTGCGAATTTTCGCTATTGCGATTTTTCGCTATTGCGATTTTTCGCTATTGCGAATATTCGAGAAATGCGGAATGGAGCACTCTGATTGGCTCAGAATATTCGTGATATTTTATAATACAAAATAATTGCGAATATTCGAGAAATGCGGAAGGAGCACTCTGATTGGCTCAGAATATTCGTGATATATTACAATACACAATAATTGCGAATATTCGGCAAATGCGGAAGGAGCACTCTGATTGGCTCAGAATATTCGTGATATATTACAATATAAAATAATTGCGAATATTCGAGAAATGCGGAATGGAGCACTCTGATTGGCTCAGAATATTCGTGATATATTACAATACAAAATAATTGCGAAATTTCGAGAAATGCGGAATGGAGCACTCTGATTGGCTCAGAATATTCGTGATATATTACAATATAAAATAATCGCGCTATATCGCTATTGCCGAATAATCGCATTGCGATTTTTCGGCAATATAAAATGAGCGCTGCAGCTACTCGGCCCAAGGTCTCTAATCATACCAGCAATGCTTTTAGACGTCGATGGGGATCTCTAGGATGTGATCTGTTCTAAAAAAAAAATTGAAAAAATTAGAATATTCGAAATAGCGAATATTCGCCGCGATATTCGTGTTATTCGCGAATACTCGAATATGCAATATTCGTAGCGAATATTCGCAATGCGAATATTCGTGAGCAACACTATTTACCATGCTCATACCCTATTCCAATATGCCATTGCCTGCGAATCTTTGTGAAATATTCACAAAAAGTATGGCCAACCTTAGACTACCCAGGGACAAAGCTATTGCCAGGCTTGTAGGAATCTTTTGTGAAAACAATCTTTGGAAGATATTTGCAGAAACAGAAACAATCTTCTTTACTGACTGTTCAAAAACTAGTGTCAGATAATAATGAATTGATATTTTCAGGTAAGAGAAATGTACATGCACATTGGGCACAATTATTTGAGTATCTGAAGATGCTTAAACAGATAGTAAGAGTCATTTATACTATGGAACATGGCTGAAAAATTCCCACTCCACAATTATTATTTTTTTGGAGGGGGGGGGGGGGGGGGGGTTATAGTCATATTTGAACTTTCTATTAATATTTTTTAAAATTACCAATTATCTTCAGACTGCTATCTTAGGTCTATGACTAGCCTTGTAAGGTCAGGTAATAGTTTCCATAACACTTATGGCCTTCAAGTATCTAAGTATCTTCTTAAAAGCTATATCCCATCTTATCTTTACTGAAATATGCAGAAAAAAAAAAGGAACATCCAAGTAGTCAGCCGGCAGGGAATATGTGCTCTTCTACTACGGTTTACATGTAGCTAGTTGCTCCTCTTGCAAACATTCAAGGGGTTGTAAAAGGTACAATTTTTTTTTCCTAAATAGCTTCCTTTACCTCAGTGCAGTAGTCCTTTACTTACCTCATCCTTTCAATTTGCTTTTAAATGTCCTTATTTCTTCTGATAAATCCTCACTTTCTGTTCTTCTGTCTAACTCCACACAGTAATGCAAGGCTTTCTCCCTGGTGTGGAGAAAGCCTCTCGAGGGGACGAGCAGGAGTGTCAGGAGGCCCACTAACGTCACCTCCCTTGGACTACAGGGGAGTCAGGACGTCCACTAACACACAGCTCCTTTCTCTGCTACGTAGAGAGCGCCTCGACTCTCCTGTAGTTTGAAAAATTGTACCTTTACAACCCCTTTTAAGGATGCATTCACACCTGCGCAGAAACACACAAAAAATATACATTTTGCCTCACATTTCGGAAACACGCTGCAATTACAGGTCGCAATTGTGGTGCCAATTAATTATTAATGGCACCCCAAGTGTGGGTAGCAGACCTGTTTTTTTGTGCATTTGTGGTATGACAAATGTAACTGTAAAAATATACCATGTTTGGAATTCTTGTTTAAATGAGAAGTGGGATCCTAAAAAAAATAAACATATAGTCACATCCCATACCAATGCTGCAGCTGTCCCCCACTGGCTCCATCACCGACAAATGAGTGTTTACATGACCACCGATCGCGTAGTTCTTGGTCCGCTTGGAGCTGAGAGCGGTGACTGTAACTTACAGCTCTTTGTTCTTCCCCTCCAACACTCACTGGAGTACTGGGCTGAATTCTTCCAGGGCCTTGAGAAGTTCTGTGAAGTCAGGTAACAGTCGGCTTTAACCACGGTTCTGGGTCATGGGAGAGTACAATTAAGTGCAATCTAATGGACCCAAAGAGAACGATGGCCAAAAAAGATTTGACCATACTTCTCAAGCTGACTGCAAGTTTCTTGATCAAGATGCCAATGGCCTTCTAACGCTTAGTTTCAGTCTATGTGGTCTATTCTATGTTTTACACCATCATAGTTAAATTGAGGAATGGATATTGGAATGTGAACAGTGACAAAATAATCACAGTGCCAATTTACTTCCACCCTTTCACCAAGCATACATACATAGAGCATTATTTGAAAGTTTATTTTACCCTGGCAACAAAGAACTTCCTCAGAAGAAACTGTTTGTCGGATTGACTAGTGTCTGTATTTTGTGGCTGCTCTTTTTCCTCTTGTCCCGACTTTCTCCCTGTGTCTGGAGTGACACAAGGTTCTTGCTTTCCCAATTCCACTGGCCGAAATTCATCACCTGTAGGAGCCTGGGCCATGGTTAAAACCTGAGGAGATACAAGATTTATGTTCTTGAAAATAATGCAAGACACTAGATTTTAATAACATTTTGCAAGGGGAAAACAATACTGAAAATAAAAACCCACAAGTCCAACAAAGTTACAAGTTACAAACAGACAACCGGACAACCCATGGCAACAGCCATCAAAAGGGTTTTCTTACAAAAGAAACAAGCATTTACATGTACAAGTCACCAGGGTGTAGTGGGGAAGCATGTGGGGCAAGGAGATCCAAGGTTTATAGATCGGTTTCATGTTCCTTTTAACCACTTCAGCCCCTGAAGAATTGGCTGCTCAATGACCAGGACATTTTTTGCGATTTGGCACTGCGTCACTTTAACCTCTTGACCACTAGGCACTTAAACCCCCTTCCTAACCAGATCAATTTTCAGCTTTCGGTGTTCTCACAATTTGAATGACAATTACTCAGTCATACAACACTGTACCCATATGAAATGTGTATATGAGGTTTCTTTTGGTGGTATTTAACCACTTGCTTACTGGGCACATATACCCCCCTCCTGCCCAGGTGAAATTTCAGCTTCCAGCACTGAAACGCTTTAACTGATAATTGCGCAGTCGTGCGAAGTGGCTCCCGAACAAATTTGACCTCCTTTTTTCCCCACAAGTAGAGATTTCTTTTGGTGATATTTGATCACCTCTGCGGTTTTTATTTTTTGCGCTATAAACAAAAAAATAGAGGTACTTAAACGGAACGCTTCAGGGTGAATTATTGGTGCCACTGTTGATCTGATTTTAAGCGCTTTTATATTCATCTTAAATGTGAGTGTAAACGTTTCATTAAATACTGCAAGTTATCTTACAAAGTTACGCTATGTGTGCCCCTGTTTTTTCTTCTTATTCCATATATCCTGAACTACAACACTGATTGGGTGATCTAATGTCAATATTGAAAGTTTCCATCGGTGCAACTTGGTCGGTTTTTCTTGCTGGATTTTATATATGCAGTATGCGGTTTCTATCCATTGGAATGCTCCAGAAGTTCCATCAAGAATACTTGGTATCCAAGCTGATCTAGTCTTTGGCAATCAGCGATTTTAAGTTTGATCTACCTAATAAGTGTAAACCTACTTGGGTCTGATTCTTCTGGTAAGCCTCCTATTTGGTGGTTGATCTCCTATCAACTTTTCCTCAGTCACTTTGATACGGGCCTATTCAGTTAAAGTTTGGAACGCTCCACAGACTTTTCATGCACGTCTTCCCAGGATAACTTGGCCACGCTGTAGACATATTTTATCTATAGCGAATTCGGCAAGAGGTTAACTGACAATTATGATGTTGTACCCAAACAAAATTGATCTCCTTTATCTACAAATAGAGCTTTTAGTGACATTTGATCATCTCTGCGATTTGTATTTATTAGGCTATAAAAAAAAAAAAAAGAAGAAGAAGAAGAAGAAGAGCGACAATTAAATAAAATTTACTTACACACAAAGGCCCGGATTCAAAAGTTATTTTTTTTTTACTCTTCTACATATTTTTGGTAATAAAAAAAAAAAAATCATAAGCATATATTAATTGGTTTGCGCAAAAATTTATAGCGTATACAAAATAGGGGATAGATTTATTAGCATCTGCGATTTTTAATGTGACTGCGACATTATGGCGGACACATCGGACACTTTTGACACAATTTTGGGACCATTGGCACTTATACAGCAATCAGTGCGAAGGGGTTAACACTAGGGGCGATCAAGGGTTAATTGTGTTCCCTATTGTGTGTTTCAACTGTAGGGGGAGGGGACTGACCTAGAGGAAATGACAGATTGCGGTTCCTAGCCATTATATTTTTTGATAAAGAAAAAATAAAAAAATTGGAGGGGCACTGAATTAAAAATCAGTCCAGTCAGTAAAATTTTCCTCCGACTGAGGTCCGAATCGCATGTTTGTGTGATGACAGGATTTTCCATGAAACTTCGGCCGCTGCCATTCTCAGCAGAGAGCAGCAAGCTATACAATGCTGAATGGCAGGTGGAGTTACATTTTCTTCTTAAACTGATTGGTTGTTAGGAAAGAGCTATCCTAGCATCCAATCTGCTGCTGGTTAACTTGAAAAGTTAAAAAAGATGCATCGCTGCACTGTGGTGGGGCGGCAGCTGACAGAGATAAGATTTATAAGTTTAGTATATTACTTAAAGAGGAGTTCCACCCAAAAATGGAACTTCCACTTTTCCAGTGTCACATTTTGCACCTTTTGGGGGGGAGCAAATACCTGTATTATACAGATTCCGCATCGATTTAAGCCATGTCCGGCCCCTCCTCCGTGTCCCCCCCCCCACTGTCTTCTGGGAGACACACAGGTCCAAGAAGATAGATGGGACCAGCGACACACGCATGCGCAGTGGAGAACCAGGCTGTGAAGAATTCACTTCCTGATTCCCTTACTGAAGATGCCGGTGCCAGCACCCAGGAGCCGAGGGACAGATCGGCTTCGGGTGAGGTGCCCTGGACTAGAGGTAGACCGATATGGGTTTTTCTCTGGCGATGCCGATATTTACTGCTTACTCCTGTCACTCTAGCACACACTTGATGTCCTCAACACAATTACACTATTGGCACTGGCAGGTGGCATCGGTTTGAAACTGACAGACAGAACTAATTTGGGACAGGTGGCACTGGCAATTGGAACTGGTTGGCACTGGCTGGCAGTGACGGGTCACACTGGCTGGCAGTGGTTGGCACTGGCGGGTTTCACACTAAGCTGAGTGTAACTGTGTGAAACTAACAAAGAGGAGAGAGAGAGAGAGAGAGAGAGAGAGAGAGAGAGAGAGAGCGAGCAGTCAGCTTGAAAGTCAGGCGTGGGCAGGACCCAACTGCTAAATGACACCAGCCAATGATTGGGCTGCTTTAGAAATCGAGTGGGGCCACATACACGTTGCGGCCGCCTAGATACCATCCCATTGGCTGATGTAATATAGCTGCTGAGTCCCGCTCACCCCGGCTGGGTCCCACCCACCCCCGACATCAAGCTGACATCTCCTCTCTCTCTCCTCTGTTACTTGTCAGTGGAGAAGGGTGGAGGAACGGCAGTCAGTGTAAAATATCGGTTTAATTTTGATAATAATCGGCCGGTGCCGATTTATTAAAAATGGACAAATAAGCTCTACCTCTACCCTGGACTGGTAAGACTCCTAATATAAAAAGTCAGCAGCTGCAGTATTTTTTTTTTTTTCCGCCGGAACTCCGCTTTAAGAAAAAGTATGTAGCGCCAAAATTAAATGAACAGCGATGAGATGAGAATAATGTGTAATTATTAGACAGCATATACGGTACATCAAGTCCAGCGATATATATATTTATTTATTTTTGGACTTTATTTAATGTGCTGTTCATTTACAACACATTCTCATCCATGTTCATTTACTTCTGGCACTACAAACTTTCTCTTAAAACTTGAAAAGATTAACCACTGGCAGCTCTAGCCCTCCGCCTGCCATTCAGAACTGTATTCTCTGCTGCTCTTTGCTCTGCCAAGAATGGCAGCAGCTGAAGCTTTGGGGAAAAGCCGAGTCCTAAATGGCAGGACCGAGGCAGTACTGCATTTAGACTGCGGCCCGCCATTTAAGGGGCACATTCTTTTTATTCTTTTTATTCCACTAGCCCTTTGCTTTCAGAAAATGTATGGTTTGGTTTCCCAACCTCTAAAAGCTGCAAGTGAAAAGAAAAAAAATCAAAAACAAAAGAAAGATTGCAAAAATGGTCTGGCCATCCGAGTTTAATGTGGTAGTAAAGCCTGGCGGCTACAGCATGTTCGCACATTTCCGGGAGGGTGTCTATTGACCCCCTACTGTGATTGTGCTTCCCGCGCACCCCCAGCGCCATGTTTTGGCATTGATCTGCCAGTTATCGTCAGTCCTCTTCTCACACGGTCAAGCAGCAATCCACACAGGGGACATCTACACTGATAATCAGGGCACTCATCAGCAGTGTCCCGATTATAAGTGCATCTCGAACAGTGTTCATCGGTGAAGGAGAAAAAAAAAAAAAAACATAAAAATTTACAAAATTTTATAACAGAAACTAAGAAAATATTTATTTATTTTTCTGACTTTCATTTAGCAAAATATAAAAAAACACAGTGGTGATTAAATACCACCAAAAGAAAGCTCTATCTGTTCTAGAATAATAAGAAGAAGAATAATAACAACAACATATACACACACAATAACAATTGTGTTTCCCCCAGGAACAGGGAGTATCTGTACCTATTCCGATTAGGGTAGTGGAACTAATGATCCCTAATATATCCTTTCAAGCCTGGGAAAGGAACGGTATTTCAACCCTCCAACAGTTATTAAATATTGATACTCTCAAGTCCTTTGTTCAGATCCAGTCCGAATTCCACATTCCTGCTACAGACCATTATTTATATCTCCAACTCTCTCATCTTCTAAATTCCCTTGCCCCCCCTGAAATACTTTTATATAAACAAAGGGCCAGATTCAGGAACACTTGCGCTGGAGTATTTCGATATGCGCCGCGTAACTGTGATGATGCGCCGTCGTTTCTATGTGCCCGTACCCACCAAACTAGATGCTCCCAATAACGGGTCATTTGCGACCGGCGGAACGTTCCGACGCCAGAGTATCGTCAGCGCTTAATTTCGCTGGGTGCATCAGTCGCGCCTATTGATTTCCCCTGCAAATATGCAAATGAGGGATTTTTCCCAATTCACGAACGGATTAGCACCATACGCTGGCTACATGCGCCGCGCGTATCTCGTCCGTCCGGCGCAAAGTTATTTCTACAAAAGGCTGCTTTATCTTTACTCCAGACGGTCACAGGTCAGCAGGAGAGCAGCTACAGCAGCGTTACCGACAAAACTAGCAAGCTGAACAACCACACTTGCAAGGACAACACCTCTGTGTGCCAACATGCCAGGGGCACTCGTGGTCCTAAGACTAGTACTGGGTCCCTCGCTACGGAGGAGGCGGGCACGTGAGAGGATATACCGCACGTGTATGAACCTCTTTGGCATGGGTGATGAGGAGGTGTATCGCCTCTTCAGATTCAGCCCTGATGCAATACTTGAACTAACCACAACCCTGCAGGGTGACATCACCAGCCCAACACACCGCTCACAAGCAGTGCAGCCACTGGTGAAGGTCCTGGCAACACTTAATTTCCTTGCAAGTGGATCATTCCAGCGTACAAGTGGAGTGGTGGCTGGGATGTCACAGTCCTCCATGAGCAGATGTGTGCACCAGGTTGTCCCTGCAATCCTCAGACGCATGTCCCACCACTTCATCAGACCCACCACTGAGGAGCTGCGGCTGAAGGCAATGACAGATTTCTACAGCATTGCCAGATTCCCACGCACTGTGGGGGCCATTGATTGCACACATGTGGCCCTACAGCCCCCCAGTGCCACAGAGCACATATACCGCAATCGGAAGCATTGGCATTCCATCAACGTACAGGTGATAGCTGATGCCCAACGCCTCATATGGCACGTCCGTGCCAAACACCCCGGGTCCAGCCATGACAGCTTCATATACAATCAGAGTCCCATCCCAGCAGAATTTAACCAGAACATGTATGGGGACAGCTGGCTGGTTGGTGAGTGACATGGGAGTCTGGCATGACTATCCCCTCCCGTGATGCACAACAGAAGTGGCACATGCATGACTAACATCCTCATGTCTTTTCCCTTACAGGTGACTCTGCATATGCACTGGGACCCCATCTAATGACTCCTTTCCGGAACCCCCAAACCAGAGGAGAGAGAAAATACAATGAAGCACACATCAAAACCCGTGCAGTGGTGGAGCAAACATTTGGGCTCCTGAAGTCCCGTTTCCGATGCCTGGATAAGTCTGGGGGGACCCTATTGTATTCCCCTACATTTGTGTGTCAGATCATCGGTGCATGTTGTATTCTGCACAACTTTGCTATGAGAAAAGGCCTGCAGATTGACATGCGTGATGACCTGACCCCCGACCCACACAGTCCCCACCTGCCAGAGGACACCCAGTCTGCTGATGGAAGAGCAGTCAGGAGGGTCCTCGCCGTAGGCATCTTTGGACACTAAACCAAAACATTAATAACACAGACAGTGCACGCGTGTACACCACTGATGTCCCTAGATCACACACACCACATGCACATCGCATTGGATTAGCCCAAGTCCAGCATGTAGGAGTTGGGAGCAGTAACGCCAGCGTCAAGGCCCCAATGATGTCACTGTCCATTCATACACCTTTCACACATCATTCATACAGCCGTGGGGTTAACTTCACCACCACGGCCGAGGGTGACACCCCTTACTGTCAGGAGTGCCACCCCCTCACATTCACACACCATTCACACTGTCCCCTGCACTCCTGACCGTGTGCAGTAAAAAAAGAAATACAAAATCTCATAACCTGAGAAAATAAATAAACAAAAACTCATGACCTGAGTATGTCCTAAAAAATCAGATAAACCCAAAAAAATAAAAGCCTCATCGGGGATGCCGGGGGCTTCTTCTTGCCGCACCTCTCTGGCTCCTCAGCTGTCTGGATGGAGTGGGTGGGGGGGCATCTGGAGGTGGCTGATCCCCAGGTGGGCCACTCCTGGCAGGTGTGGCCTGCATGCCCTCCAAGGCCCTGGCTTTCCGGCCGAGGTAAGAGTTTGTCTGGGCCTGCATCCGGAGCTGACGGGTGACCTGGTAATGCTGGGCCCGCCGACTCAGCCTCCCCTGGTCCCGGATGGCAGCAGTGTTGGCCTGGACGGCTGCAGTGAGTTGTGTAATATCCCCCTGCACCTCCCCCAAACTGGTGACCACTGCAGCGCAGTTGCAACTCACATCCTGCACTGCGTTGCTGATGTTGGCAACGGAGCCCAGGCTGTCAGCCACTTTCTCCAAATGGCCTACTATGGCCCCCATTTGTTCAGTCTGCCTGGCGTGATCCCTCGCCAACTGGTCCTGGACATCATCCGACACCCCCCTGGTCTTCTGGGTGGCCTTCCTGGGGCCAGAAGATGGTTGTCCCCGGGGGAGGGAGTCGCCCTTGAGGGGCTTCCAAGGATGGGGGAGGGGATAACAGACGGCCCAGGAGAAGGGGAGGAGACCGACAAAACTAATGAAAAGTCCTGCTCTGCCACAGCAGGATCCTCCACAACCACCTCGGCAGGTGTGGTGTGGCCACTCTCCTCCACAACCTCTTCACCACCCAGTGGCTCGGGCACACGATGGCGTGGGGGGGATGGGGTTGAATGGACGCTGACCGATGATGTCCCAGCTCCGTCATCTGTGGATGACACAAAGCAGACACATGTTGGTGGTCCCACACACTTGGCACATCTACCCTCCCCCCCCCACATGCAACACACCAAATAGGGGATAAAAAACACTTACCTGTCCTGGAGACTTCCTCCATGGAGTCATAGCCTGGGACCCCCTCCACCTGCTCCCTCTCCAGGCAGCGTGCGACCACCTCCTCCTCTGCGGTCAGGGTGACAGGACATGGGGGACCACCACCTGTGCCCCCCTCATGCCTCCTGATGGTGGCCACCTTGCCCCTCACCTTGCGCCACAGGTCATTAATTTTCTTCTGAATGTCAGAAGCACTCCGGGTGGAGTACCCCAAGACATTCACCCTGGCAGCAATGGACTCCAGGATGCCCTGCTTCCTCTCCCGGCTGGTCTTCCGGCTTTTTTGGCCATGGAGCAAAGCATTCTCAGTCTCCATTGCAGAAATGATGACCGACACCTCCTGGGCGTTGAAATTGAGGTTCCTCCTCTCTCTGGGGGTAGCGGGAGCAGCCATCACCGAGCAAAAGTATCTTCCCTGGGGTGGGGGGAAACGGAAATACTTTTGCGCCGGAATGGCGTTTCCGCCAGCGCTTTTAAGCGCCCAGCGGAACGCATTGCGCTGACGTTTCCCGTGAAGTGGTGCCGACGGAAGTTGTGAGCATGCGCACAAGGGGGGCGAGTGGAGCCGCACTCACTGCACATGCTCCGTGGATGATGCGCTGAACATAAGCCTCTGCGCTGGGCTCCGCCCATCATTTACATATGATCACACCCACTTCCACTTGCGTCGGGTTACGCCAGCGCATTATCGTTACTCTGGCGCAAGTTTACGCGCAACTGCTATGTGAATAACAGTACTTGCGCTGAAAGGGTCTTCAGAGTAACGTAAATGAGATGCGTTACTCCAGAGCAAAGATGCTCTGCTCTACCTGAATCTGGCCCAAAGTTGGCGTTTCTTTATAGAAGCCCCTTCTTCAATCAAAGGTACTTCCCTATTCTACAACATGTTACAGAACAAACTTACTTTCCACAAATCCACCCCTTACCAGAAATGGGAAACAGACCTGGGAGACTCTTTTACCACCTATCAATGGCAGTCGGCTTTTAAGGCCATTTATCAAGCTTCCAAATGTGCAAATCATTGGGAACTGGCCCACAAAATTGCCCTGAGGTGGTACCTCACTCCGTACAGATTATCTAAATTTATAGCTTCACATTCTCCGTTATGTTGGAGAGGCTGTGGGGGAGTGGGCCAGCTCATGCACATTTTTTGGTCATGTAGACACCTCACCAGCTTTTGGAACAAGGTGTTCTGTACAATTTCTGAAATTACGGGGATCATTACTCAACCTTCTCCTGCAATAGCAATACTCAACATAGGTATAGAGCTCTTTCCCCCAGATTGCCGGAAAATTGTCACCCACATCCTACTAGCTGCTAGGCTGTTAATCACCAGGAAGTGGAAATCCAACATGTCTCCTAACGTGTCAGAGCTAGTTGATATGGTAAAACAAAATTTCGCTTTTGAAAATTTACTGGCGTTTAAACATGGCTCTAAACGAGTTTTTGACCGTCATTGGCAGTTGTGGACCCTCTGGGTCAAGAACCGATGAATGATTGTGTTGTTCTCAGGCCCGACCACTTTCTTCCTCTCTCTCTTCTCCTCCCTGACCGACCTACAGCTTGCATTCTGCACCCTCGTTGCTTGTCGTTGTTTATTTGTTATTTGTATTTTGACACGGTACATTTTTCTTTGTCTTTCCCTTTCTTTTCCCTACCTTTCTCTCTGTACACAGTCTAGATGTCTCGCTGAATTGCTGCTGACTATGTCCTTAGCAGCATGTACCATGCTCATGTCATATTTGTTTTTCTAACGATTGCTTCCATGTTCATTTAATGTGATACTATATATTGTACACGAATCTTGTTGCTGTGATACATGTTCTGTATTTTCCTAATCTTTAAATAAAAAAGAATGAAACAAAAAAATAACAATTGTGTTTGGTTACAGTGTTGCATGTCTATGCAATTGTCATTCAAAGTACGACAGCACCAGCACCAAAAGAAAGCTCTACAGGATACGGGTCTGTTATGGATTGTGGGGGGACCCCCACGCCGTTTTTTCGGCGTAGGGGGTCTGCTTACAACCCATAACCGACCTAAGGGCCCGTTATGCTCCTGAGGGGGGAACCCATGCCAGATTTTTCTTTAAAAATCCGGCGGGGATTTCTCGTTCAGGATTCATAACAAACTCCGCCCACGTGTAGAATTGGCGGGAATCCGCGTCGGATTCCCGTCGCTTCTATGACGGCTTTGTCTCCATCGCGGCAAGCCAGCTCGGCGCTGGCTCCCGCGAAGGGGCTCGTAGGTGGTCAATCTCGCCGAGAAAGGGAGCGAGATTGACACAATATCCCAGTCACCTACTGTATCTGTTCTAGAATAATAATAAGAAGAATAATAATAACAACAACATATACACACACACAATAACAATTGTGTTTGGTTACAGTGTTGCATGTACATGCAATTGTCATTCAAAGTACGACAGCACTAAAAGCTGAAAATTATCCTGGGCAGGAAAGGGCCCAGTAGGCAATTAAGGAAAAAAGAAAAGTTTCCACATGCAAGGCAATATAATATGCTAGTATGCACAGCATACGCCGATTGGCCAAGCCACGATGGGACACCGCTCTGAAGGAACAGCATGGGCATGCGCCGGTGATGTCACTGGCTGCTGGTCGCTAGATTGTCTCCTAAACGGGTTCACTTAGATTTTATGGTTTTGTTAAATCTCTCGGCCAGCCCTTTCATCTGCTAATGATAGACAGAAGTAAGCAAAAGTTTAATCTGGAACAGGTCTGCCATCACCTTCTACATGAACAGAGTGCCTTAGGCCCCTTTCACATTGGGGCGTTTTTCAGGCGGTACAGCGCTAAAAATAGCGCTGCTATACCGCCTAAAAAAAAAAACATGCCCTGCAGTCTTCAATGTGACAGCCTGAAGGCTTTCACACTGAAGCGGTGCGCTAGCAGGACCGCTCCAAAAGTCCTGCTAGCCGCATCTTTGGAGCGGTATAGAAGCGGGGTGTTCACCGCTCCTTTCCATTGAAATCAATGGGAAACCGCGGTAATACCGCCTACAATGCGCCTCTGCAGAGGCACATTGCAGGTGGTATTAACCCCTTTTACGGCCGCTAGCGGGGGTTAATACCGCACTGCTAGCGGCCGAATACCGCGGTGAATACGACGGTATAGCGGCGCTAAAAATCGCGCCTCACGCTGCAATGTGAAAGCAGCCTTAGACCATCACGATTTCTTTAGGGAACCCAGTTATTGAAAACATGTTAAGTAATTACTGTGTAATCGCTTTTAAAGAGGTCTTCCTCCGAGGTAGCTCCCCTGGATACCTCATTAGACGATCAAGGTAATAAAATGCATATATTAATGTCCCTGGGCTTATTTCACCAGGAGCCCACTAGATCCTTTGTAATACGCCCAAAGATACTGTGCCCAGTAAACACCCTCAAGTGACTTTGTGCCAAGTACTACCCCCCCCCCTTTCACCACCCTACAAGGTTACTGCATGGCACAATTATCCCCCCAGATAACTCCGGGTTCTATACAACCCAACCCCCCCCCTTCCCCACCCAGTTGACTCTGGGCCCAGTACAACTCTCCCCCTCCCTTGTTAAAACGGTGTCCAGTACAATACACCTCCACCAGTTCTCCTTGTAGCCAGTACAATCACCCCCCTCCTTCAGTTAACACTGTGCAGTACAATGACCACAGGTCAGTCTGAAAAAACTGCACTATTCCTTAACATCTATACAGCAACAGTTATGTAAAGTTTTGAAAACAGGAAAGGCATGTTTGTGTCACATGCATTGGTGTCTCACAGTTTTTAAAACCTATAACAGTATAATGTTCCAAGGGCATCCACCTTCTATAAAACTAGGTGTGACAAAAAAATGGGATGTCACTACTATAAAACATATATTATACCTGGACAGAGGTTAAGAACCTTGTGTCATACACATACTATATAGTTGCCAGAGAAGGCAGGCACGTATTTGTTAAAAAGGTCACATAGGGGCTCGATACTACAAATGAAGGAATTAAGGCCAGCCATACAAGGTGTGAATATCAGCTGGTTCAACAGAAACCGTCCGAGAATCAAACCGTTAATGGGCATGCTGAATGTACCAAGTTGATCGATTGATCAACCCAAGTACAACCAGCCTGCTAGATTCTCTTGCGATTATCGCTAATGGCTGCTATAGCCTCTACCAATAATCACTGTCTTCTAGTGGGGATCGCTGCTGACTGATTAGCACTGAGCTATCCAGTTTCTCAATTTTTTTGTTAAAAAGAATACCGAGGACTGACATTACTGACGTTCTTCTGGAAATACAGATTTCCTTACCAATACTGCATTCAGTACAAAGCAAGCAACGTTAAAATGAAAACTAAATGCTAAATTTGCATGTTTATTCTGGGTGCCTGACTCAGAAAATAATTATTTTTTGCACAGTTAACAGAATACAGCAGACACGGGGGGCGCATGTGCGGCGCGATGCTGGTTGGACGCAGCTAGCTTGAGCTCCGCCGGACCGAGAGAGCCAGGCACTGATACCGGGGCCATCCTGCAGCCAAAAAAACCCAGATTTCACCCATCACCCCCACGGATACTAGTGCATGCCCTCTGGCAAGAAGAGGCGCGGACGCCGCTCCACTCACTCAATCACCAACTTTCTTCTTGATCTGGAGAGTAAGATGTCCCAAAATGGCGCCGGCCACCATGCGGCCTCCAGCAGCTCCCCACAGGCTCCTGTTCTACAACCTGCCAACAGTGAGTACATACAACCTCTCTCCAAGGCTGACTTAGATGCAAGCCTGTCTGCTATCTATGAAAAACTTGTGGGTAAAATAGAGCAGGAGATACATAAATCTACCAGTGCCCTGTCCCAGGAAATGGCCAGCATAGGAGGCCGCACAGACATCCTGGAAACTAAACATGATGAACTAGCCCTTGCACACAATGACTTAAGAAACACTGGCAGATAGTTTTTTTTTTCATGCAAGCACACATAGAAGATTTGGACAATAGAAACAGACGCAATAATATTAGAGGACGTGGTATCCCAGAATCGGTCACAGATCTTAACCAAGCGGTCATAAAACTATTCCACAATCTTCTACCTGACAAACCATCATCTGCATTTGCCTGCGATAGAATGCATAGGGCATTGCGTCCCAAACCAACCCCAGATAAACCTCCCAGAGATGTGATTATGTGCTTAAAAGACTATATCACCAAGGAAGAGATTATGAGAGCTTCCAGAAATACCCCGAATATCAGGCTTGATGGGGTTAAACTGCAGATCTACCCTGACATCTCCCCAGCAACATTAGATCACAGACGCAGGATGAAAGAGGTCACTAACATTCTTCAATCAGCTAGAATCAAATACAGATAAGGCTTCCCTTTCAAACTGTCAATAATGCATAATGGTTCCACATACACCGTGTACAACGTATTGGAAGGAAAGGATCTGCTGATTAAGCTGGGCCTGTTAGATCAGGAGCCCCCGCAACGCTTCCCTGTGACCCCGAGATCCTCCCCCATTTGGACAACTCCATCTTCCAGACGCAATCAGAAGGAACAGAGAAGATGGATTCACCATCCTATACAAGACCATGCTGCATAACTCACTCTGACTGTTTGAAGGTTCTTCATGTTTTTCCATTCTACAATTTTTTGAACCCTGCTTGCAAGACATTTTCCCCATCCTACTCCCCCCCCCCCCTATTTTTCCCTTCTTCTTTCTCCCTTACCCTTTTTCTACTTTTCAGATGTTCCTACGATTTGGAAACCTCGTCCGGATACCTTCACCCTATGGCCCGCCCCAGATGCTCAACACCATCACAACGAGAAATTGAGTGACTGTCCAGAGGGGCGCGAACTGACTTAATACCTGGACTCTGGGGTCCTCTGACCCATGTTTTACTTTTCCTGGACTTCCCTACGAAGTGTATCGTATCGCAGGTTTGCTCCCTCCATTGCTGGGGACCCCCCACCCCCCTTTTCCACTCCTCCCTCCCCCCCCCTCTACTACCCTTATGCCGGGGCCTTTTGGGCTCTGTAGCACTGTTGTTCACCCCCACCCCCCTATATCCTACTTATACCCCCCTCCAGATGTTATAGTTTGTGTTGTTTTATTTGTTTACTCATGATCCCACATGGTCATGCCAGATTAGTTTTCACATTCTACAAGCCTGGCTCGTCCGCAGTCGCTAGATTGTCCCCCATTCTCCCTGCGCGGCCCGCTGGCTTGCCCAAATTTTGGGTTTGCTTGCTGGCCCTGCTGGTAGAAATTGGACTTGTTAGTCCACTCTTGTTTTTGACTGGACCTTTGGACCTCCTGTCCCCTGCCCCCCCCCCCCTCCTGGCTCTATTTAGTAGCCAGCTTTTTTGCCCTAGTGGCAGTTAATTGTAAACAACATTTTTTGGAAGACTTTTTTTTTCCTTTCTCTTCGTTCAGTCCTTTTTCCATTGAATTTTAAACCGCACACAATGCATTTTTATTCTATATACTGTACCCCTGATATGACACTATTGAATAGTCTACCTTGCTACTGTGATGATGTTCTCATGTTACAGCTACTTGTATTGCACAGGCTCTCCAGTCTCCCCTCTCACTCAGCGCTCCCCCCCTACAGAATAATGGGTCTTAGAGTCTTTTCTCACAATGTCCAGGGTTTTAATTCCCCTAATAAACGTAAGAAAGCATTTAGACATTATAAAAGACTTGGTGCAGACATTATTCTAATGCAGGAAACCCATTTTTCTACGGTCAACCACCCCCAGTACTTTGACAAAACCTTCAGTCAATTTCACTACACCACCTTTTCCAATAAGTCACGCGGTGTAGCTATTTTCATTCGAAATACAGTGATTTTCGAACTACAGACAGTCTTTAACTGCTTGCCGACCAGCCGCCGTAATATGACGGCGGCTGGTCGGCAAGCAGTTAAAGACAGTCTGTAGTTCGAAAATCACTGTATTTAGAATGAAAATAGCTACACCGCGTGACTTATTGGAAAAGGTGGTGTAGTGAAATTGACTGAAGGTTTTGTCAAAGTACTGGGGGTGGTTGGCCGTAGAAAAATGCTAGGCGAGAGCACGAAGCTCTACGTCCTATCTTTTTTGGCCGCTAGAGGGCGCGCGCGCGCCGCCGGCGGCCCGCGCGCGACCCCCGAGACCCGCGTTCGTTACAGAGCGGGGAACGGGAGGTATGTGTGTAAACACAAACCTCTCGTTCCTGTCAGCGGGGAAACGCTGATCTCCCGTTCATACAATGTATGAATGGAAGATCAGTGATTTCCCCTTGTGAGTCCACCCCCCCACCATACAGTTAGAACACACCAGAAACATACTTAACCCCTTCCCTGCCCCCTAGTGTTAACCCCTTCACTGCCATTGGCATTTTTATCGTAATACAATGCATTTTTATAGCATTGATCGCTATAAAAATGCCAATGGTCCCAAAATGTGTCAAAATTGTCCGATGTGTCCGCCATAATATCGCAGTACTGAAAAAAAATGCTGATCGCCGCCATTACTAGTAAAAAAAAAAAATAATAAAAATGCCATAAAACTATCCCCTTTTTTTGTAAACGCTATAAATTTTGTGCAAACCAATCAATAAACGCTAATTGCGATTTTTTAAACGAAAAATATGTAGAAGAATACGTATCGGCCTAAACTGGGGAAAAAAAATGTTTTTTTGGGGATATTTATTATAGCAAAATGTCAAAAATATTGAATTTTTTTCAAAATAGTCGCTCTATTTTTGTTTATAGCGCAAAAAAATAAAAACCGCAGAGATGATCAAATACCACCAAAAGAAAGCTCTATTTGTGGGAAAAAAAGGACGCCAATTTTGTTTGGGAGCCACATCGCACGACCGCGCAATTGTCAGTTAAAGCGACGCAGTGCTGAATCACAATAAGTGCTCTGGTCAGGAAGGGGGTAAATCCTTCCGGGGCTGAAGTGGTTAAAGACACTGATAGTAGATATATTATTATGAAGGGTTGTATCAACAGATGCAAAGTAACAATAGCTTCTCTATATGCTCCTAACGAGGCTCAAACCTCATTCTTTACACATTTTTTTGATACTCTTGATCTCTATAACTCCCCGCATATGATCATTGGTGGTGACTTTAATCTAACCGCTCACCCTACACTAGACAGAAGCAGACCAACCCTCTCATCTAAAGCCTTCACCAAAACCATAAACCGCCATATCAACAAGTCCCAATTGATTGACACATGGAGAGCACATAATGTTGGCATTAAGGCCTACACACACTATTCCTACCCCCATGATTGCTTCGCTAGGTTGGACTATGTGTTCTGCACCCCCATACTCCTGGCCAACTCATCTAAAGCAACAATCCACCCTTGCACCTGGTCTGACCATAACATGGTAGAATTTGAAACCTCCAACATTGGGCTAGCACCCACTACATTCAAATGGCGCCTTAATGATTCCCTTCTCTCCGACCCCTCCACCCTCCAACAAATTAGATCCCATATCGAAAATTATTTTCAGGAGAACGTCCCTGGAGAGGTGATTCCCACCTCTATTTGGGCGGCTCACAAAGCGGTCCTAAGAGGACACATAATAAATATTGCCACGGCTAAACACAAAGCTAAACTTACCGACATAAAATGCCTTACTAGAGAGTTGAGCGACCTATACAATAAATTGCATTCCTCCCCCTCACCGGCACTGACCGACCTTATTCACACTAAAAGACAAGCCTTAAATACATTGCTATCGGAGGATACAGAAAAATCACTCAGGTTCTCTAAGGCCAAGTTCCTGTTGCAAGGAAATTCGGCCTCTGCAATGTTTGCACGCAAATCAAATCAAGATACCAAACCCCCTCACATCTACAAATTGAAAAACGCAAAAGGTAACTTGGTCACCCATCCACAAGACGTCCTTCAGGTTTTCACCTCCTTCTACAAAAATCTCTTATCTGGCCCACAAACCTACCCCAAACCATCATCCTTAGATTGGCTCAACTCCCTTCATCTCCCTAAATTAAATGACTCTCAGATCTCCTCATTGAATGAGCCATGCACAGAGGCTGAGATCTTGGATATCATTAAATCTATTAAAACCTCAACAGCCCCAGTCCCGATGGCTTTACAGCAGCATACTACAAAAAATTTGCCCCCCTACTAGTACCAAGTCTCACTAAGCCATTTAATCATATCCTACTAGGTGGACAGTTTCCTGAGGAAATGCTGCTGGCAAACCTTTCCCTGATACCCAAACCCCAAAAAGACCATTCTCTACCACAGAACTACCGCCCTATAGCAGTTCTTAATAATGACCTAAAACTTTTTGGTAGATTGCTTGCAGACAGATTGTCCTCGGTGATCACCTCCCTTATCCATGTTGACCAAACAGGCTTTATACCGGGTAGACAGATTGTCGATAACATCAGATTAGTCACTAACTTAGTAGAAGACGCAAACCTACACTCACGCCCCTTATGTTTACTTAGCCTTGATATCCACAAGGCATTCGACAGTGTCAACTGGTCGTACCTAAACCATCTCCTTCCTAAATATGGCATCTCAGAAAGATTTATTCATGGCTTTAACGCTCTTTATCACCTTCCTAAGACCAGAATCAGAATACCTGGCAGCAATTCAGACTTCTTCCCCCTCAGCAGAGGTACTAGACAGGGCTGTCCCCTTTCTCCCCTCCTTTTTGCTCTTGCCATAGAGCCACTTGCACACGCCATCAGACAAAATGCTAACATACACGGCTACCACAAAGACTCCCACCAATTTAAACTTAGTTAGTATGCAGACGACGCCCTCTTATTCTTGACAGACCCCCATACCTCTATTCCCAATCTTTTATCAGAACTTAACACCTTCCATAAACTCTCTGGCCTGTCAATTAGCACAAATAAATGTTCCATTCTACCCATTAACTGTTCCCCGATCTACCTCATGAAGCAAAACTTTAATTTTATTTGGTCCTCCACGTCACTTAAATATCTTGGAGTTCACATCACAGTCTCGCATAATCTGCTATACAAAACCAACTATCTCCCCCTGTTCTCGCACATTAGTGTGTTGCTTAAGGTATGGTCTGCATATCATATTTCTTATCTGGGCAGGATATGCGCTTTTAAAATGACCATCCTCCCTAAGATTTTGTATTTCTTCAGAGCATTACCCATAAATGTCCCCAAAACCCGCCTAGGAGCTCTACAGAGAGAAATCAATAAATGTATCTGGAACGATAAAAAACCCAGAAACAGCTACTCTCTCATGTATAGATCCCAATGTGATGGTGGACTTGGTCTACCAGACCTGTGGTCCTACTTTCTAGCCGCTAAACTAGCGCACTTAGCTCAATGGTTCTCCGCAGACCCAGACATCCCATGGCTCAGGTTTGAGACATCCTCGATACTGCCCCTGAATATTAGGGGTATTTTGTGGTCAAAACATAATACCATACCATGCTCTCTCCAAGAAAAACACTATAGTTGCCCAAATGCTGCAAATTTGGAAAAAAATTAAACTTAAACATAATCTCTCCTCCCCGTCCCCTCCCCTTGCTTCGTATCTTGGAGACCCTAGATTTCCCCCTGCATTTCCAGACAAGACCCCCTTTGATGTCTGGATTTCCAGAGATCTCACCACGTTAAAACCTTCAACTCAAAATTTCTCACCTTCGCTTCCCTGCAACTCAAATTCAACCTTCCACCCTCCAGTATCCACCAATACACACAAATCAGGGACTTCTTCTCACTATAGTTCTCCACACAAATTTCCCCTCCTAGTACCCTATTTGAACATATCTGCACAACCTGCCCCAGAGGCAAAGGTTTAATCTCTGGTTTCTATAATAACCTCATTACCTCTCTCCAGCCGGATAAATCAGCCCCAATGTTGCGCTGGGAATCGGAACTTAACTTCACTTTTACTCTTGACCAATGGGCTTATATGATTGAAAATCTCCGTAAGAGCAACCGTGCTGCGGCCTTCAGAGAAACCCCCCTAAAAATATTCACCAGGTGGTATATGACCCCGGCTAAAATTCTCTCCTTCTATCCCAATACCTCCCCGAGCTGCTTCAGAGGTTGCCCGGAGGTGGGTAATTACTTCCACATTTTTTGGGATTGCAAATACTTAGATCCCATTTGGCTTGCACTTATAAACAGACTAGAAAGCACTCTCAACAAGAAAATCTCCCTCACCCCATCTATATGTTTACTTTATGGCCACGGTCCCCGAGGTTCCACCTACATGTAATAGATTGATCCATTCTCTAATCAGTGCAATACAATGGATGATTGCCTGCAACTGGAAATCACAGAACCTACCATGGCCCCAAGTAATATCCAGAATGGAATCTATTAGACTCTCTGAAAGAATTCATCACACTTTGTTTGACAATATGCATCTCTTTACTAGTAAATGGATTTTTTGGTCCTTGATACCCTAAACATCCCCTGCATCCATTATCTTCCTAATATACTGAGAATTCCTGATAGCCTGTTCCCACTTATATCCTTAACCAATGGTGTGTCTCCCACCCATACATGTCTCAAATATAACCACTGCTTCCAAATTCATGGTTACATATATCCCTACCATCTCTCTATGTATCCTCATTTTATCCATGTTCCTGTAACGGCTACGCCGTCACCATGAATAGGAGATGAATGGTAATTATTTATTCTGGAGGATACTCAGATTAAACCACCTGGTTGCTCTATGATGTTAAACAGAGCTCATGGGGTTATTTCATCACAACCTCCTGCGATATATCTCCTATTGATGGTGTGGTGCATCTACCATAGGTTACTTGAGAATCCTCGTAATACGTCTCAGTCTCTACAAACATATGGTATCAGGCAATCAAGAACATATCATAGTATGCAATCCAGGATGAACAGTATTCTGAGTATACAGGCTTGATACAGTTAGCTGTGGGTACTTGCGGTTTAGATGTGACCAGGTGTGCAGTTCCTTCCTGGAGAGTGATTAGTAGCAGGTGCAGGATGCCTCTATGGTTCTGTAGATTGCCAGCTCTGTGGCCAAGCAGCAAGTCATGGATAGTAGCAGGGTCCGTGGTGTAGAACTAGGTGCTGTGAGCCTGGTGATCTCCTTTACAAGGTGAGGAACTGTGGGACTCTGGAGGAGGTCTTGGGTCTCAGATGGCGGCGAGCGTCAACTTCAATAACCAGACGCTGAGCCGCCATCAGAGGAGGTTTAAATAGCCAGCCTGTCGCGGGACACACGCTGGGCGCGCTTCCGCGTTCCAGCGTGGAGCGCAGGATTCGACGGCACGTCGGAAATGACGGAATCAGGATGCTGGACGGGACGCAGGATTCGACGGCACGTCGAAAGTGTCGATGACAGGGTGCTGAATGGAGCGCAGCTGTCTAAGGATGATACAGCTGCGCTCGTTCTGTACAAAGTAACGCCGATGGTGTTACAGTTCCCAACCCTCCCTTCTGTTTAGTCATTATTTTACACTCCCTCTGTTATTTCTATCCCAATGCATTGTACTGAACCGTTTTATTACGTGTCTTCCAAATAAAGCTTTTTTGAAAACAAAAGAATACAGCAGACACATCTCTGCTGACTTCTGCCTGCCCATAGAAGTCAATAGGTGGCCCGCTCAGATTCGCCTGAAAAACGGACAGGTCGATCTTGTAAAAGGGTCTTAAAATACCTGTCCAGAAGTGATTTGTTTAAATTTAAATATAAACTGTGCTCCTAGAAACAACCATTCTTAAAGCCCAACTTTAGCCAAACCTCGATTTTCATTATGGATAGATCGGGAAAGGGTTCGTGCCACTCAGTGATTGGTACAGAGAGCTAGACAAAAAAAAAATATGTATTTTATATATTTCTATTACACATACACTGTACATAATTGTAGTCAACCAAGATTTTTTTTTTTTATTATTATTACCGTCCATGACTTCCTGTCCCAGTCACAAATACACCACCTATTTCCTGTACATGGGGGGTCATATACATAAATAAAAGCTTTACAAGAGAAGTGTGGTAATAAATAATAAACACTCATCTAGATAGCTGCAGCTGTCCCCGGCCAGCACCAACACTGAGCAATCACATGAGTGCTGATCACTCAGTTCTCCAGGGCTCAATGGAGCACTGGGCTGGGGAGAGGACAGGAGCAGCTGGCTTAGCCTCTCAGCCATGCTGAGAGGCTGAGCTAGCTGCACGTCAGCCATGTGTGTAGATCCCAACATTATTGTTCGGATCCCTACAGAGTCTGGGCCGTCTCTGTGACGTCCGCCTTTAAAACAGATGTTACTGTAACTTCTCCATTCTATTCACAAAAAAATAAAATGTCTTGAAGCTTTAAAGCTTTATAATTTCTCCAACAAAACAGAAAATCGCAAAAAAAAAAAAACCTGTAAAGTGTCAATGGACACAGATCTAAATTATATACGTATGGATATAAAAAATAAAATAAAAACACCCCACAAAAAACAAACACAGCTAAAACCTGGCTTAAAAATATACAGTTTTCCTTTAACATTTTTACCCAATATCTCCCTTCCCCATCTCAAAGGTTGGAAGATATGGATTATATTCTGCAGTGAGCCTCACGTTTTTTAATATGTGTGACTGCTCCCCAGTATTCTGGGTACCATTAAAAATGTGTGTGTGTGTGTGTGTTGGCGCATTCTTCACATGTTCCCAGCGCACAAACAAATTCCTTTGCAAGCCATTTATAAATGGCGGAATGGCCCAATATATAGAGGACCCCTAAAGGAGGAGGGCATCTGACAGCATAAGGTGTTCTAAAATTGTAATGCATTGTATGTTCCTGCACACACTGATCAGACCTTTCAAATGATTTTGCCTATCCAAAAAGATCACATGCATGTGGTTTGGCTTTGTGACATAAATAAAAGGGATGGTTGGATAGCACACATAGTTGGAATGAAGTCACAATTATACAGTAAACAAGAACAATGTGTATTCAGAGCGGTATCTAACATAACAGAGTGAATCAACAAATACCATACCAATCAATAACATCAGACATTGCAAAATTCTTTTGGAGGTCAGTCACATCTAATGGTGGTCATACAGGCTTTGTTTCTATTATACAATCAATTTACGAATCATTCACAATGATCCAATCTGCAAACAATTAAATAGGAATAACTTGGACTCGATTTAGAGCAGATTCGATCAAACTATGTGGGTTGGCCAGGGTGAGAAATTATAATTGATCGCTTTGCATCAATTAGCAGCACCAAGAAGCTTTGGTCATGAATCCAGTCATTATTCAGTTGATCAAATTAGGGTATTGCATGGTGAAAACAGGGATGCGATCAATAGTTGGAAGATACGATCGGAATCCAATATCCTGTGTATGGGATATTGACTAAATGGGTTGTACATTATAGATTAATGAGAAAAAGAGGGGGAAGGGAACAGTATCCTCAGATGTAGTGAGCATGTGGATACCGGATAGTGTAGTGGGTGCCACGTCCTATTAAGTAGGGTTGTCCCGATACCGATCCAAGTACCGGTATCGGGACCAATACCGAGTATTTGCGGGAGTACTTGTACTCACGCAAATGCCCCCGATGCCTGAATAGAATACTTGTAGTCCAATGATGGGTATAGAGCTTAAAAGAATGGGTTTCTTATAGTAAGGCTCAAATAGGGGTCCGGGCTGCTGGACGACTAAATAAAAAACCCTTGAGGGTAAAGGATCTAGGATGGAGTGCTGCGCTCCCGGGAGACTGAGGGATCTTTAATGCTGCCATCTACGCTATCTGGATTACTTTGTGCTACCAGCCCAAAAAGCTTCATTGCTAACACTACTATCTCGCAAATACACCTTTTTCAAGGACGCTCAGTTTAGCTTCCCTGTGTTGGCAGCGCAGCACTCCATCCTAGATTCTTTACCCTCAAGGGTTATTTATTTAGTCGTCCAGCAGCCCGGACCCCTATTTGAGCCTTACTATAAGAAACCCATTCTTTTAAGCTCTATACCCATCATTGGACTACACAGACATTTTAATACTCTCTCAAACTATTCAAAAGACTCCGTGAAGAAGCGCTGTAAGACGCGCAAAATCGGTCGAGTCTCCACATCGCAAGATCCATCTCGCAGACTTTTTCATGTCTGCACCTCCTCCGTCTATACAGGACACTTATACTATTAATATTATTTTTTATTAATTATTTTAACTGATTAAGTTAATTTAAACAATTTCTGTACTATTTAATTTAATTATTATTACTATACAATTTTCCTGTATTACTCTGGAGGTACATTATAGATTGGTTATTACTATCTGGAGAGATGGATCATTTAATGAAGTGCATGTGATCCCCATAGAAAAGGAAAGAAAAAGGTAAAAGGATCCAAGGATAGAGAGTGCATACGGTAAGTGTCAGAGGTCATAAACTGACACAAACACAACACAGGGTGTAGTAAGTTTCCCACCCACCTCATATATTGTCCTAGAAAAATGATTAAGCACTCCAGCTCATACTATTGACCAAATTACTTACAAACTGTAAAAGTAAAACATAGAAATAGCACACCTCCCTGACCTGGCTGGTCAGGATTGACATGTTATTGGTGAACTATGCATATGATTGCTCTGTGATCTATGAGATCATCCCCAAACTGTAAAGACACAGTATTATAGGCACCCTTGTGGTTAGAAAAAGGGAAGTCTGAAATGAAAAAAAAGTTCTTCAGCCCTTTACTTAGAAAATAGTTGTTGTAAATGCTCCCTTCCCCAAATATACCACAGTGCTATATCAACCTTGCTTAGCTCAAATGCTACAAACTGCAATAAAATACCAAATAAAATACCATAAAGTGATGTCAGGGGACTCTTTTTCATAGCCGTGTGGTAGGTGGACGTTAAATACAGCACCTGTTCCGTCACTGCCATAATGGAATTAAAACTACTGTCTCATACAATTAATATGTCTTCATCCGATCCAACAGGGCAACATCCAGTGTAACAAAAACGCATGGGAAGGGGCCTAGGGAACATTATGCACTGAAAGGAGCCATGCCCTCTGGAATGTATAGAATGTTTCAGCATCTCATAATGCTTGGTAAACTATTCAATGTAAGTATTTTCTTTGGTTTTAATTTATCTTAATAAACAGAATTACACTATTGGATCTTTCTTCTGCTTCTGAGTACAACACATCAGCAGGAGCCCACACAGAAGGGTCACTGAAACTTTTAGGCCATCCTTTTAAAAAGGCTCTTGCGATACCTTTATGCCCGTTCACACTAGAACGTCGGTTTCCTGCACCACATTCAAAGCGCACTGCCCTTGCGATCTGCAGCAGGTGTCAGTTGAAAGTTGACAACACACCAAATGCAGGGAGAAAATTCACTGTGTTTGCTCACACCAGAAAATGAGTGACCTCCCCAACCAATTTGCACCCCAAGTGACTGCTGCCGCCAATATCAAGTACATTTCGAACAATGCCAAGGTCTGAGCAAACTTGGACATACAAAATACTTCCAGGGGTCAATGGCTGGCCAGCCACTGTTGACCAAAAATGGCCTCAAAACCTACTGACGCAGCAGCGTCTAAAAAAAAAATTAAAAAAAAAAAACTCTGGGTCTTACTCATTGGTTGTGGCATGAACATAGACATGCCGTTCCAGTCACACACGAACTGGTCCCACATGAGAAAATTGGCTTGCGCGTCCGCTAACAACAGAGTCAGAGTCCTGATTCAGGGGTAGAAGGGCCAGCAACCTAGAAACAAAAGATCTACCCTGTGGAATAATCCTCATAGCATGCTCAAAAGTGACTAAGTTTCTCCTGGAACAGACTAGGGACCGGACAAAAAGTTGAATCAACTGACGTATCCTTACCAACTTCTCCCTGGGCAAACTCACAATGATGATATTTGAATCGAGCGTAATGCCCAAAAAAAAAAAATGTATGACATTGGCCGAACCTTTCAGCTTGCGGCCAGCCAACGGTACATTTAACTCCACATCCTTGGGCAGACAACCAGGGTCCTCTAAGAGCAGGAAAGCATCTAGAGATAGTGCACGATCCCCTGACAAACTTTGCAGTTACCCAAGATCCAATGGAGTGCTTGGGCAAACCCGTCAAACAAGCAAGGCCTTCTCTTTGACCCGAAGGTTAATTTGGTGGCGAAATAGTAACGTTCTCGCCATCTGATGGTGTGCTATTGCCAAAAGGGCAGGTCTGATAGGAAGCAGCTTGAATGCATCGGCAATATCCGCTTTCAATAACCAAGTTCTCCTGCCAAATTGTAGAATAAGCTGGATAGCCAAATCCACAGATGAATACTTTAATGAAAACTCAGAGGGGGATCAGGAAATGGAAACAAGGGATGCAAGATGAATGAGGCGCAGACAAGTCATAAACATATCAATATTTATTGGAAAACTTGCCACAAACCACCCCAATGGGGCTGACCCTCCACATGCTGAATGGTGGTGAAATAAATGGACCAATCACAAATCCTTTGGACACTTCTGCCTCCAGTAATTCATCAATAAATGGAAGCGTGGCTGTCTGCCGACAATAAAATCCTGCATTCAAAAGACTCAGTTGGCAGCGTAATTCCACTGAAAATCCATCCAGCAGAAATTGTCTGAAGGCCGGGAATGGGTGACTTTCTAAACAGGCCCCTAGCAAGAATACATTGACTTGGCTTGGCTTAGTCATGATGAACTAAAGGGCTTGACCAGACAGGAAGACTTTGGATGCACTCTGAAACAATTGGAGCAGACATGCAAGAGCCAGCATTGATTGTAGTTGAAACCAGAATGATTGAAACTGTTGCACACTTGAGTCTTACCCAGGTAATGGATGGGTCCATCTGAATTTGTCCACCTGCCCAGAAAGTCCTGTAGAGGACCCACCAGCCACCTGTTTTCTGGTCCCTGCATGACCAGAGGGCTCACATATGGGACATCATGCTGAGGTATGTGCTGAAGACTGACCATTAAAGCACACAGGGGATTTTTGGTTAGCGAAATGTCTCCAAAAAAGGTTCCATATCAATATTACTCCAGCACATTACTACTTGGAACTGCGCCCAAGTGGCTGCCACCTTTGCAGAAAAAGACAGAGAGTAATCATTAAAAAAAAAGAAAGAAAAAAGGGACCCACAGTACTTGTGCACTAAGTCCACCGTTTTATGTAAATACAGGTCTAATTCCACCCTCCTATAAGAACTAACAGCAAAAATAATATCTCTGAAGATGCCAAATGCCAGCACAAATTTTGCCACACTGAGTTTGCGGTTAAGTCTGGGGTCTTTCGTTTTGAGCACTACCGAGACCTCCCCGCAAGCATAGGACTTGTTCTCTGTAACATCCTAAAGAGAGGCCAGGTTCGCATCTTTCCCTTCCAGAATATCTTTCTTAATGTTGGCAGCTATGAAATGAGCCGGGGATACTGATGGTAATGCCGCTAGAGGGGTAGGAGCTGCCACAGGCAAAGAAACAGCGACATTACCTATGGGAGCGCTGGGAGGAACAGGAGCTGGGGGTGCAGCTGACACCTGAGCTCTGGCCAAATGGGCTTCCATCACCTCCATCCTATTCTGCATTTCCAACATGGATGTGGAAAGAGTATTTAGTAAGGCATGGATCTTTGTCAATTATTTATGCACAGAAAGTCGGTCTGCGCTGATGGAAAGGAGTGGCTGCGATGGACTGGGAAACGACAACAACCACCTAAACAACGCTGCTTTCCCAGCTGTGGCTGGAAATGGAATGCCCCTGCAACGCAGCTTTGCTGTGAGCCTGGGTATAGTCCAACTCCTTAAAGATGGGGTGCTGCCCTGCTCTGAACCTCTAGTTGAGGTTGGAGGAATGAACGCAAATTTTTCGCTTTCCAAAACGTGAGATGAGTAGCACCTGGCTACTTTCATAGCCGGTGCCGATGTAAATTTAGAAGGTGGTCAGAGAGTTAGTTGCCTCTGACCGTGTTTATTTGGCCAAAGTTAGGGCCTCTGTTCCAGCTTTGGCTGTACTGTGTGTGTATACTGTCGTTGTCTGGGGAGTTGGTCTCACCCCAGACCGGCAGGTGGCAGCAGTAGAGTCAGGGTAGTGTGGATATCTCTCCTCGGCAGCCAATTAGGAGGGTTGATCGCCTCGCTGTGCATGCTGGGGATAGGTATTTATGGGGTGGACCCCATTGGTTCGGAGTCGTCTTCGCCACCATCTGCCTAGTCAGTCATCCCACCACCCCTGTGTGTTGCCCTCCTGGCCGGGGTGTGTGTCTCAGTGTTCCTGGCTCCGGGGCCACGTTGGTCCAGAGCAAATAATCTACCTTGTAGGCTCAGTGTGTAGACTGTTGAGTCTGCAGCTGCAGAGTTGTCCTGTGCTATCCGTCCCGAGGGAGGAAGCCAACTGATGGAGAACCTGTCTGGGAAATACCGAGCACGAGGCTGGTATCTCAATAGAGGCCTACTGCTTCATCGAAGGACACTTTGTTTCTGAGAGGCTGGACGATGGTCGCCTATCAGTCCCGAGATTACTAAAGCTGTTCAAGGGAGATCCGGGTGCTTAATCCAGTGTTGAGAAGGATTTTGGACCGAGAATATCTCCACCTTTGGGAAGGTCTGTGGCAGAGACTTTGCTAAAGTTCAGAGTAAAACTCTGGCTGCTAGTCCGGTGAGAGTGGCCTATCCAGATGCACTATACCCATTTTGGCTACGCAAGTTGTTGTTGGAAGCAGGACTGTTTCCGAAAACCCAGTTATACGCCTTAATCCATTACCTACCACTTCTTCTGTCTTCTCACCTACTACTACTTTTACCCCATTGGGTAATAAAGCACAGAAAAGATACCTACAATGTGGACATTGACTTTCTTACAGCTCTCATCAAGTACCCTAGACTGCGGAGAAAATAGAGGTAACATGCCACCCAAATCAAACCAGCAGCTCCTTTGGGGTAGTGCTACACATGTCATTTTTCTTTCATAGATATTATCAAGCAAAGAATTTAAGAACCACCCGTATAAGAACCACAACACCCCTTCCTGCCTAAGTCTAGAGACGTGGGTGCACACTGTTCATCACTCACAGCCATTGGCTACAAGTGCTGATCACATGTTTTGCAAGTATGCATATTTGATACAAACCAGGCGTGAGACTGGCTTCTGTCAGACACAGAGCTGTACACACAGGCAGAAAGTCAGTCAGACTGCACCAATAGTGCATACACTACTTTATAAAAATGCACCCCAACAAGATTGCATGGTACTACTGTACCCACACGAACTGGTGCAGGCAAATGCACTGCTCTTCCAACCTGTCATCAAGACTGACACCCGCTGCAGATCACAAGTGCAGTGTGTTCTGGTGTGAACTGGTCCTAATAGACGATAGCTAGGGAGGAAGATATTCTTCTGTGCAGCTCACAGGAAGTGTAATGGACTTTGCATTTCTGGCCAAATTAACAGGTATTCTCTATATTTGATTAAAAAAAAATAACTTAGTAAAAAGAAAAAAATAACACAGACAGATTGTGAGCCACAATATGTTGTATTGCATTTTTGAAGAGGAGTTTTGTTTTTCTGTAAATCAACATTTCATTGCTTTCTGTGCCCATTGGGGGAAATCTAACGTCACTTCCTATTTTGTCCTTATTTTTTTTTTACGTGTACTTCGACGTAACATTTTGGCAGTTTAGTGTCAATTTCCAAAAACATCCATTCTTTTGTCTATTCTCAGCTGATAAGTTACTGCATAAAACTCCTATGACAGTACGCATTCTAACATTTTTTTTAAACCATGAAAAGATGTGCTTACTGGCACCCTACCATCTCATGTTCACAGCCTTTACAACCCCCCCTTTCTTGTTTGTTTACTTGTGTTTCCATGCTCATGTTCCCAAGACATCTAAAAACAGTCTTCTGAAGGACCTTTTCTATTGTGTGTCAAAATAATCTGCCGTAACGCACACAGGGGTCATACTTTGAGTTTAAAATGAAAGAGTCTATTCGCAGCAGTTATAATGAGATCTTTGTTTACAGCAAATTCAATTAACACAGACGCACTTATCACGGAAAAATCAAGTTTACTTAAAAAAAAAAAAAGAAGAATGCTTTCTAGTCTTGTTTTTAAGAAGTGAAAATGTTGCTTTTCCATGATTAAACTAGTGATAGCATATTCTCAGGAAGAAATAAAGACACTGAATACTTCTGTATGTCATTACATGTGCTTATGCCAGCATGTCTCAACTTTTTTACTCTGAAGGGACAAATTGAAATAATGTTCAGCTCTAAGACCCCTTTCACATTGAGGAGTTTTTCAGGCGGTACAGCGCTAAAAATAGCGATGCAATACCGCCTGAAAAACTCCTTCACTGCATCCTCAATGTGAAAGCACACTGAGGCGATGCGCTGGCGGGAGATCAGCAGCATCTTTGGAGCGTTTATTCCGCTCCTTCCCATTGATAACAATGGGAAATCGTGCGGCTGTTTCTGCAATGTGAAAGGAGCCTTAGGGAAACCCCCCCCCCCCCCCATTAAAATGTAGATCTGAAATTCATGGTATGCAGGGTTAGTTGGGTTCATAGTCGAAGGGCACCGTACCACCTTGCCAATGTCTTGTCATTTCACTCTTGTGATCAGTAAAGCTTCATGCACACTACCTGTATTCGGAGCATTTGTCCATGGTATATGCAACCCCTGGGGCATACACGCACACACATTTTTCTTTTTATAATACGTTGTCTTTTTTAAGCAGACATAAAATGGTTGTTGTAGGCATTTTTTTTTTAATGTACGATATTTGCATTGCAGAATATATATATATATATATATATATATATATATATATATATATATATATATATATATATATATATATATATACACACACACACTGCTCAAAAAAATTAAAGGAACACTTTTGAATCAGAACACCTGGCATATTGATCTGGTCAGTTAAGTAGCAGAGGGGGAGGGGTGTATACAGAGGGGGTTGTTAATCAGTTTCAGCTGCTTTGCTGTTAAAGTGGAGGTTCACCTAAAAATAAACGTTTGACATTTTCATTAATGTCATAAATGCAATTAGAATCGGCCGTTTAAAAAAAAAAATACGTCCGTACATACCGATTCCTATATGCCTTCTCATCGCCGCTTCCGGGTATGTTCGTCGAGGCTGGGCGTGCCCAATTGATTGACAGGCATCCGACCGACGCATACATCGCGTCACGAGATTCCGAAAGAAGCCGAACATCGGCGCGGCTCTATACGGCGCGCCAACGTTCGGCTTTTTTCGGCATGTCGTGACGTCAATTAGGCACGCCCATCCCCGGGGATGAGAAGGGATATAGAAATCGGTATGTACGGACGTATTTTTTTTTTTTAAAGCGGCCGATTCTAATTGCATTTATGACATTATTGACAATGTCAAAAGTTTATTTTTAGGTGAACCACCCCTTTAATTTAAATTAACAAAAATTAACAACAGGTGCACTAGATGGGCAACAATGAGACGACCTCCAAAACAGGAATGGTTATTCAGGTGGAGGTGTCTGACATTTTTTTTCCCCTACTCATCTTTTCTGACTGTTTTTCACTAGTTTTGCATTTGGTTAGTGTCAGTGGGTCAGTGTCACTACTGGTAGCACAAGGCGATACCAGGGTGGCACATCAATACCTGTCATTGCCAGAAGGTTTGCCGTGTCTCAGAGCACAGTTTCAAGAGCATGGAGGAGATTCCAGGAGACAGGTTACTCTAGGAGAGCTGGACAGAGCCGTAGAAGGTCCTTAACCCATCAACAGGACTGGTATCTGCTCCGTTGTGCAAGGAGGAACAGGATGAGCTCTGCCAGAGCCCTACAAAATGACCTCCAGCAGGCCACTGGTGTGAATGTCTCTGACCAAACAGACTTCATGGGGTGGCCTGAGGGCCCGACATCCTCTAGTGCAGTGGTCATCAACCCTGTCCTGCAGGGCCCACTAACAGGCCAGGTTTGCAAGATAACTGAAATGCATCACAGGTGATGTCATTTGCTGCTCAGTGATTGCAGTATTCTAGTCTGCATCTCCCCAAGGTAATACATAAAACCTGGCCTGTTAGTGGGCCCTGCAGGACAGGGTTGATGACCACTGCTCTAGTGTGCTCTGTGCTCACTGCCGAACACTGTGAAGCTCGATTGCCATTTTCCATTGAACACCAGAATTGGCAGGTCCGCCACTGGTGCCCCATGCTTTTCACAGAGGAGAGCAGGTTCACTCTGAGCCTTTAATTTTTTTTGAGCAGTGCAATATATAATACCCACTTTTGTGGTTTTGGTAAAACATAAAAGATGAAGTTGTGCCAAGTAAAAAAAGATACCAAACATGTCACACTTTAACCACTTCAGCCCTAGAAGGATTTTGCCCCCTTAATAACCAAGCAATTTTCTGTGATATAGCACCGCGGTGCTTTAACTGACTGTCGTGCGATGATGGCAGTTTTGAACAAAAAAAATTATTTTTTAACTTTTTGCTATAATATATAGCCCATCAGTTTAGGCCGATATAAATTCTTCTCCACATTTAAAAAAAAAAAAAATCGCTATAGGCGTTCATTAATTGGTTTGTGCAACATTTATTGCGTCTTCAAACTATGGGATAGGTTTAGGGACTTTTATTTATTTTTTGTTGTTTTTACTAGCAACGGCGGCAATCTGCGATTTTTAGCGGCACTGCGACATTGCGGCGGACAAATCTGATGCCAAATTACACTTTTTGGGGGACCAGTGACATTGATCAGTGCATTTTTATAGCACTGATCAATGTAAAAATGACACTGGGGTTAACTGTGTTCCCTGGGTGTGTTCTAACTGTAGGGATGGTCTGGCAGGGACATGACAGACATCACTGTTCCTGATAACTGGGAACAGTAGATCTCTGTCATGTCTCCTGTAAGCACGGGGATCCGCCTTGTTTACAAAGGCAGATCCCCATTCTGTCTCTGTACTAGGCGAACACAGGTGGACATTGAGTCTACTCGACCCACGGGCACGCTCCAGCCTGCGTGAGCCAACTTACAGCTACAGGGTTTTCGCGCAGGAGAGCCAACCTGCCGCTGTATAATGACGGTGGCTGGTTAGCAAGTGGTTAAAATGCATACACCAATATAATGGCAGCACCAAACTGCAGTGCCTAGAAATATCTATAGGCGATGCTTTTTAAAGCCTTTACAGGTTACCAGTTTAGAGTTACAAAAGGAGGTCTGCTCCTTGAATTACTGCTTTTGCTCTGACGTTCACGGTGATTCCTCACACGTGTGGTGCAATCATCATTTTACATATGCGTGCAGGACCCACGTGCGCATTCGCATGAGCACAGGGGGGACGGGGCTCTTTAATTCTTTTAAATGTTATTATGTATTAAAATTTGTTACACTTTGTTACCTTTATGTTATTTTTATTTTTTTCTATCAACTTTACTGTGATCACAAGGAATGAACAATAGCCCTTTTTATATCATTGACTGTGACAGGTCCTCTTTTTAGAGAGATCTAGGGTCTATTAGACCTCATATCTCCCCTCTAGCCTCAGTCTGAAGCATCTGATAAAACTGAAATCAGTTTGACCAGATGTTTTTACAAGCCAGTAAGGACTTGTTTACATCAGACAAACCAGAAGCAAGGAGGGTTTTGTCACTTCCAGTTTCTGACGTCACACAGTGGGAGAAATACAATCAGATCTGGAGAAGCCGATGCTGCTGGTCTCATCCTTACCAAATGGGACAGGAGAGCGGGGGAGGTGCGTGTCTGTAAAAGTGATCCAGAGGATACAGATAATTTTTATCCAAATTAGGTCGATATTTAACATGGCCGCTAGTAATGCAACGGATCACCGTTGATCCGTGATCTGAAGGGGTCACCCCCTTCGGATCGGCACACTGTGTTCCGCGGATTGCCGCCGCGGCCATAGCATCAGGAAATGCTGTGGCTTCGGCCTAGCTTGGTACACCCAGCGCGGCGGCCCTCCTCTCTGTTTACACCCACAGAGGAGGAGGGGTCCACGCTCGTGGGACACACACACCGCTCTCTGGTGTCTGTACTGAGGGAGGGATGGGGGGGGGGGATCTGCACTGAAGGGGGGTGTCTATACTGGAGGGAGAGGGGGTCTGTACTGAGGGGGGGGGTGACACCATTTTTTTTGCACCAGTGCCACCTGCCAGTGACAATTAGTGCCACCATCCAGTGCCACCTGCCAGTGCCAATTAGTGCCACCTGCCAGTCAGTGCCAACCAGTGCCACTTGCCAGTGTCACCTGTTAGTGCCACCTGCCAATCAGTGCCACCTGCCAGTTCCAATAAGTGCCACCTTCCAATCAGTGCCATCTGCTAGTACCATCTTTCAGTGACATCCAGTGCAACCTGCCAGTGTCAAGTGCCACCTGACAATCAGTGCCATCTGCTAGTGCCATCTTCCAGTGCCAATTAGTGCCATCCAGTGCAACCTGCTTATCAATGCAACGAGCCAGTGCCACAAAAATCGGCATCATATATATCGGCCATCGGCCCCCCCGATTTCTAAATATCAGCATTGGCCAGAGAAAAACCCATATCGGTCGACCTCTAAACAAGATGTCTGGTTACCCCCTTCTCTTTGTATCATTACAGTGGAGGAGTGCGGGGTGTAGCAAGAAGGCGGCAACGGAATGTCACTTACGCTACCAATTCTAACAAGTCTCCCATATCTGACAAAACACTGGCTTGCTAGGGGGTAGTGTGGTGTACAATTCAGCACGGCGCACCATCCCCTCTTCTTTTTTTTTTTTCCCATTTAAACAAACTTTATGTGAAGTGTACAAAACGTACACTTTATACACTGCAAAGTCGGGCGGCGCAGCAGTGGAATTTGGGCCGGTGCGCTGCAGTGTGAACGGAACACATTGTTCCTGTGTGTCTCTGTGGTGACAAGACGTTTTAAACTGCGGTAAAATGTCTGTCAACTCCCATAGTGTGAATTGGCCCTAAGAAAAAAAACGGATGTAGACTGATGTAAACTGAACTGAGGTGAAGATTGATGTGCAAACTGAACTGAAGATTAATGAGTAAACGGATATCTGTTTGTTTTGTGAAAAAAAAAAAAAACAAGAACGGAAGGAAACTGGCCACACACTGCTCAAATTTCAGTAGATTCCTACTGCCTTGGCACCACTCCATTCAGTAAAAGTTGATTCCAGGGGTCTCCAAATTCTCTAAACAAAGGGCCAATTTACTGTATACAGGCAAGCAAAGGGGCACAGGCCGCACTTTGGAGACCACCATAGCTGGTCATGGGTGGGGGAAATTCGTCCATCTGTGCTGTTAGCATGAATGGAGGAATCTGTTCAGGCTGAACAAAAGAAATCTATATGTGTATGGTCATCTTTGGGCTGGGTTCACATATATGCAAAGTGGATGTGTTTTAACCACTTAAGCCCCGGACCAATATGCTGCTAAATGCCCAAAGGTGTTTTTACAATTCGGCACTGCGTCGCATTAACAGACAAATTGCGCGGTCGTGCGCCGTGGCTCCTAAACAAAATTTGCGTCCTATTCTTCCCACAAATAGAGCTTTCTTTTGATGGTATTTAATTGCAATTTTTTTTATTTGCGATATAAATGGAAAAAGACTAAAAAAAGACCAAAATTTTAGAAAACAAACTGATATTTTCTACTTTTTGTTATAAGAAAAATCTAATAAACTAAATTTTAGTCAAACATTTAGGCCAAAAATGTATTCAGCCACATCTTTAGTAAAAAAAATTGCAAGAAAAAAAAACGAATACACTATAATACAGCGATCAGAAAAATGATCGCTTAGTGACAGGGTTAACTAGGGCGGTGATCAAGGGGTTAAAAACTTTATTAGGGGGGTAGGGGGCTACCCTTGACCTAACACTAACTGCCTGTCACAGTAACTGTCACTAAATGCAGTGATCAGTAAATATATGATCACTGCAATCAGTGACAGTGTGACAGGGGGCTGGGGGGGGGGTGTGATCGGAAGGGGTTAATGTGCCTGTGTGTGTGGTGTCAGTGTGCTGTTGGTGCAACTTACTTGTGATGTCTTCTCTCCTCTCGGCGGATTGAAAATACCGCCGAGAGGAGAGCCGACATCACTTCCTCTGCCTGTGTTTACATTATACAGGCAGAGGAAGTGCACTGCAGGAAGGGAGCGGATTGGCTGGGAGCGATCCGGAGGGGGCGGACAAAAACGAACAGCCGCCCCCTCATCCCGAATCGCTCCTGCAGCCACGGGGACCGCCGCAAGTACCGGGGGGCGGGGTCCAATCAGACCCCCGACCCACGTCTAGGCAGGGACGTACAGGTACGCCAATGTGCCTGTCCGTGCCTTTCTGCCAACGTAAATGTACATGCGGCGGTCCCTAAGCAGTTAAACTGCATCCAAATCGCATGACATGTGAATGTGACCGGCTCTCAATGGAGTCGGCTTACACATGTCTGGTGTCCGGTTTCAAAAAGGGTCCTGTGCGTTTTTTGGGTCCGGTTCAGGTGTGAATTCAGGCAAAATTTGCACCTGAATCTCACCTGAGCCTGGGTTCACATATATGCGATTCAGGAACCAGCATGATTCCAGTGCAGGTTCCCACATCGCACCTGCGAACCGCTGAGGGTGTCAATACAAAGATATCGGTTCACAGAGCAAACTGAATTCGGACAGGAATCAGTGTGAAAAAAAAGGGGGGTGGGGGGGGTTCATTCCTGCACCTTTTTCGTGCAAATCCAATGAGAGTTCAGCCATACAACTGTATGGCTGAATTTGCATCGCATGTAATCTGCACAGAAACGCGGGTGTGAAGCGCATGTGATGTCTGTGTTCGCAATAGTGTGAACCCAGGCTGAACCAATGAGCTGAAACGCACCGAACCCCTGAATGCAAAACGCAGCCGCACATATGTGAATGCAGGCTTAGTATAAAATAAAAGACTGTATAGAATTATTTTGCACTGAGCCATAGAACTCTACGGAACTACACACAATGGCAGTTCCTCTCCTCTTGTAGTTGCTGGTTTGTTGTAGTAGTAGGGTGGGGCAGGATAACGTTATTTTCTTTCCAAATACAGAAGGTTGTAACTAAGGGGCTCATACTCAGATGTAAAGTACATGTCACTGCCCTAGTAGGGCCATTCTCCAGTAACTAGCCCTGCTTCCCTTCTAATCAGAGCAGTGAGGAGGAATCAGCCCCTCTTCTTGTCTCAGAAGCTCACACTCCTTTCCTGATTTCCTGTGCTTGGAAATACAACAGGTTATAATGATCATCCTTACCGGAGAAGGTTGCTGGGATGGAGGATCTGTGTGTCTCTGTCTCCCTGGTGTAAGGCTCAGCTGTGTGTACAGACGACGTAGGAGGAGTAGAACAACCACCCCAAGCCTTGTGATCAGTGTGTTAGAAACTACAAGTAGGAAGTAACCAGTGACTCAGGCTGCCCTTAAAGTTGCAGGGCGAGTTTTGAGTTTTGCTTCTGTAGTTGTTAGCGTTCCACTCCTCCCTTGATCAGCTGCTTACACTGAACACACAGGAACTTTGTATGAATTTCCAAGCACAGCACAATGAAAGCTTCTAGTCCAAACACAAGGAAGGGCTTCTTAAAGATATAGTCCCTCTTTTGGTAAAATGAGAGAAATAAATCCAAATTTATATTAAAAAAATGTGCATTTGTTACATTAATGGACTGAAGCCTGCAGAGCATTGCAACGGTGATCAGCGTGTCTTGGGTGAGATGCACAGGCTCTTGCATTGTTTACATCCCAGTCCCAGGTCTAGTATGGACTATAAGCGTGGTGATGTCACTGTACCTGTGATTAGGGTTGTCCCGATACCACTTTTTTAAGACCGAGTGCAAGTACCGATACTTTTTTCGGCGTGGAGATGTGAACCATCTCCATAGAGGGGAATGTTTAATTTCCCCTCTAGCGTCTTAGGGCTGCATTGGCGTCCTGCTTCAGTTGACAAAACGCCTAAGTGTGAATGCAGCCTTATGGGCACTACTAGATAGAACTGGTAGATGGCACTGATTGCACTGATAGGTGGCACTCAGGGGCGGACTGACCATTGAGTCACTTGGGCACTGCCCGAGGGCCCCATGGCTCAGTAAAACCAGGAATAGTATGTCAAAATCAGTGGTTTTTTTTTAGGGCTGTGCAAATTAACTTTTAATTGATCGATTAATCTTTAACTTTTTTGATCGATCAAAATCTTTTTGATCCATTAAAATTCTTTGATGCTTTTGATGTGAAAATCCTGAGATTTTAGCTGCCCCGCCTCTGCACTGCCTCCTGGCATGGTGGCCATCAGTAAGCCCAGGGGCCCCATAATCTTCTATTGCCCAGGGGCCCCATGAGTTGTCAGTCCGCCCCTGGTGGCACTTATGGGCACTGATAGGTGGAACGTATGTGCACTGATAGATGGCACTGATAAGTGGCACTGGTAGATGGCACTGATTGCACTATAAGTGCAATCAGTGCCATCTATCAATGCCCACAAGTGCCACCTATCAGTGCAATCAGTGCCATCTGTAAATGCCCACAAGTGCCACCTATCAGTGCAATCAGTGTCATCTACCAGTGCCACCTGATAGGTGGCACTGATTGCACTGATAGGTGGCACTGACAAGTGGCTGGCACTGAAATGCTGCAAAAAATGACACAGGATTTAAAAAAAAAAAAAAAGCTATGCTGCATCGCCCATCTTGGTACACCCTGCACTCGGCTGCAGTAAGTAGCAGAAGACATCTTGTTGCACCCAGCCCATATAGCTTGGGCTGGGTTTAACAAGATGTCTGCTGCTGCTTACTACAGCCGAGTGCAGGGTGTACCAAGATGGGCGTAGGGACGTTTTGCCGCTGACTGCAACTGAATGTGACAGCACCGGTCACAGATTCTGATGCGGCTGCGCCCTAGCCCTACACCCCTGCCAGCTTACCGAGTTCCACTGCAGGTGAGGACTCGCTCTGCGCCCGCCGCCTCCGTCCACCGACTCTGTCCGCCCTCTTCAGCCAGACTCCGCCCGCACTCCCCCGCCCTCTCCATCCACTGAATCCTCCCGCCCTCTCCGGCCACTGTACACTAAAAAAAAAAGTATCGGGTGAAGCATCAGGAGCATTTTCTCTCTGTAACGGGACAACCCTACTTGTGATCCATTGTTATTAACAAGTCCCTCTGCCATAGTGGAGGATGAGACTTGTAGTCTTTCCGTTCACAGATCCCTGTTAAGCCCGGGAACACAATGCCTGTGACTTCGATACGACATGTTGCATGCGACTTCTCTAACAGAAGTCAATACAGGACCAAAAGTACGGCAGGAACTTTTTTCTAAGATGGAGCGACTGATGTCACACAGATTAGAACAATTCCATTGCACAGACTGGAGTCTAATGCCGCCTACAGATGATCATGTTTCAGCATGAAAAAAAGCATGTCCAAAAAACAAAGTTTTTCCAACTTTATCATTAAAAACGACGTTGCCCACACACCATCGTTTAAAAAAAATGATGAACAAAGCGCGGTGACGTACAACACGTACGACGGCACTATAAAGGGGAAGTTCTATTTGCCTTTGGGCTGCTTTAGCTGATTTCATGTTAGTAAAAGACGATTCTCGCTGTTCTGTCTGTTACAGCGTGATGAATGTGCTTACTCCATTATGATCGGTAGTTTTACCAGAACAAGCGCTCCCGTCTCATAACTTGCTTCTGAGCATGCGTGGGTTTAAAACGTCATTTTAGCCCACACACGATAATTTTTTACAAACCGAAAAACAACATTGTTTAAAACGACGTTAAAAAATGCAGCATGTTTGAATTTTTTTTTTTTTCGTTTTTCAGAACCTGAAAAATGATGATCATTTTAAATGACGTTTTTCAAAAACGACGTTTTTTTCATGCCGAAAAATGATCGTGTGTACGCGGCATAACTTCTAATGCGACAAGTGCTTATGGTTGCCACTTCATCCCTTTAAAACCCAAATACATATTACTTACACAGGTATCTACGGCTGAATAAGGTGGTTAATAAACTTGCTGGGTACTCGATCTGCATTAAATTAGAATCAAAACCTGCGAAATTCATATGTGTCCGGGTTTAAAGGGATGAGGTGGCAACACTACAAGTGCTTTGGTAGGGTTGCCACCTTTTCGTCAAGCCAAACCCGAACACATACTAGCTTTTTTTTGTAGTATGTATTATGGGACTGTAAAATACCTGGGACACCTCTGTGTGTCCCAGGGACGTAGTAATGAGGCACTTATATCGTGCCATGGCGAACAGTGGGTGTGACCAACTGTGTTAACTGTGAAAAGGGCTTAAAGGGGCATTGGGGCTCTCCCCGTGAGGTCTGATGTGGCCAGAAATGGCTTGTCCTGTGCCAAGTATTTATCCCAGCACATGTATACAGCAAATCTATAATGGCCACCATAATCCTCAGGACATGTTCTCCTGCCATGCACCCATGGGAGCAGACTCCTATTACACACACACGGCTAGAATGGTCTACAAGTTCCAGAATTCCAAAAAAAAATAAGAACAGCAGAAAGAACATACCCTAGAAGCCCATCAAAGTCCTGGAATAAATAATAAAGTCAGTGTCCACAGTGAGAAACTAAATCACTTGTTGAGTCCCGCACAGCCCATCAGAAGAAATCTGTCTGGCATGATCCATGAGATGGATTTAAAGGGTTTGTAAAGGAATTTTTTTTTTCATAATAAGCATCCTTAACCTGCAGACATTCCTCTTTTCACTTCCTCATTGTTTGTTTTTGCTCAGAAGTTGCTCTATTTCTTCTCTCTTCTGTTCACCTCCTGCTTGTCTGATTTTACTGACCACTGTGAAGGGAGACATGCTCGCCCCTTCCTGGGAACTACATCTGTGCGGCAGGACGCTCTCTACGTGTTAGAGACTTCAAGGAGGTGTGAATTACTGGGCGTGCCGCAATGCATACTGGGAAATGTAGTTCTTACATGAACGAGAGCTGCAAACCAGGAAGTGAATGAGAGAACAGAAACTAGAATGCCGGAGGTGATATAGATGAAGGAATTTAGCAAGTATTTACTTGTTTTTTTTTAACAGAATCATTACACTATTCTGTCTGTCTAACTTGCAGACATTAATTTTAGGCAAATTTTTTTTTTCCTTTACAACTCCTTTAACCTGGGTAATGGCTCTCTCTCAGCTTGCAGGATGGCAGTGACAGATGGAGTAGATTGGTTTATTGTAAAACATTGTATCCTTAGAAAAACAGACAAACAATCTCAATGTATCCTTTTAGATAACAGTTGTCTGAAACTGAGCTGTGCCCACCCCAAAGCACCTTGTTCCCATGTTGATGGAGACAATAACCTCTTCCCGACAAACCTGGGCTGTGGTTGACTTGATCTGTGGGCGGAGGGGCTTATCAGAATTTGGAAGCCCCCTTTAACAAGCAAGCCCCCAGATCCCAGCCCCCCCCCCCCCCCATGTGAATGGGTATCGGGTATATCGCAGACATCCCGCATTAGGGAGGAGCCTCCCGGACACCCACAAGTGCTGCCCAATATCCCAGCTGCGGGGCTGATCCTGGATGGTCCCCTGGTTCACAATCAGGGATGATCGATGCAGCCAATCATCCCAGACTGTTCCCTGTATCCTCCTCCTCAAGCCCCTTCTGTGTCCTTCACCCCCCTTCTTTACTGGCTCCCTATATCCTCCTCCAGCCCCTTCCATGTCCTTCACCCCCCCTTCTTCACCGGCTCCCTGTATCCTCCTCCAGCCCCTTCCGTGTCCTTCACCCCCCCTTCTTCACAGGCTCCCTGTATCCTCCTCCAGCCCCCTCTGTATCCTTCACCCCCCTTCTTCACTGGCTCCCTGTATCCTCCTCCAGCCCCCTCCGTGTCCTTCATCCCCCCTTCTTTACTGGCTCCCTGTATCCTTCTCCAGCCTACTTCGTTTCCTTCACCCCCCCTCTTTCCCAGCTCCCCGTATCCTCCTCCAGCCCCCTCCGTGTCTTTCACACCCTTCTTCATCGTCTCCCTGTCCTCCTCCTCCGCCCCCCCCCCCAACCGGATTCCCTCCTCTCCTCTCTTGCTGATTGTGGGGTTCTGTCAGTATGGAGAGCAGAGGAAGGGACCGGTCATTTACCAGTCCCTGCCTTTTCTGAATTGGACACAGTGAGCGAGATCGCTCCTGTGTCCTGTGAAAACTGAGCAGAGTAACCTGTGTGTTACTATGCTCAGTTTATGAATGGACAGGAGCCCGCTGTCTTCAATGCTGAGAAAGAGACTGGGGAAGCAACATCACTGCCACATACTCCCCTACCCTTTCCCAGAAGAACTGTGAAAAAAATATAAAAAAAATGATTTAAAGAAAATAATAAACAACAAAATTACTACTGACACACTTCTCTACTGACACTGTCCACTACAACCCCCCCCCCCCCCCCAATCATTGTGAAAAACAAAAAAGTAAATTGTAAAATAATTAAAAAAATACAATTGTAAAAATATAATAATAAAAATAAAGAACTACTGATACCATCCTGCACATACTATTTACCGCTGTAAGTTATCTCAGACTCTATTAAGCCACGCCCAATATGTAGCACCATTTAAAGCGGAGGTTCCGCGGTATATCGTTTTTTTTTTTTTAATAGTACATTGATTGTTTTATTGTTTAGCAATTTGGTACTCACGTGTTTGAGGTTTCTAATCATCCCTTGTCTGAATTGGCCGAAAACGTAAACTTATAAAAATCTCTGCCGGAATTTGCCATTTTGCATGTGGGCATTGTGAAGCCCACAAGCAAATACTTCCGGGAAGCGGTGAATGCTCGTCACATGACCTGCTTGACGAGTCACGCAACGAGTGAAATCCCGCAAGATTACGATGGTCGGCGTTGTGAATTGTCTCCTGGAATGCATGACACTGTGCTCCCAGGAGACATTGGTGTGCTGGGGAAGAGAAAAGACACGCCCACTACCAGGAAGTGTCTCCAGATACTCCAAATTCACGGTAATTAAACACAATAAAAAAAATCTATAGCCACATGTTTATGTATATACTACACTGATCTGAATGAGCTACGGTGTATATTTAGGGTGAACCTCCGCTTTAAGCCATGCTCTTCTCCCTGAAATGAGTTTGCCACCTCCCTGAAATTTGTTTTTTCAGGTTGGGATGTCTGACATCGTACCCTTACTCAGTCTCCAAAAATTAAGAAACACAGTAAACGGTGTTTGACAAGTCCTTTATTAACCACTCCCATACTAGGCCCTAGACTAATGATGCCGACAGGAACATCTCCTCTTTCTGGGTGGATGTCTCTTTACCATGTGAGCAGCTGTGTCCAATCACAACTGGTCACATGTGTTTTGCCCCCAGGGGTGCACAGCGATTGGGGATGAGGCATGTCCTTCCGATACAGCCCATGCGCTAACAGGGTAGAGAGCCAATGAAATTGTCTCTTTATCATGGGACTGGCTAATGTACAATCAAAGCCGGTCACAAGAAATGTCAGTAGTGCTGTTTCTGGGCTCTCCTCCTCAGTGTGTGAGGAGGAGACCTGGCTGAAATAAATATAGTACAGTGCCCGATTGCCCCCCAAAATAAGAGGATCTGTCACCAGTAGATATGTGCGTTCCCGTTCGTAACGAATGGATTTTTGTACAAATTTGTTAGTATTCGTACATTCGTATCAATTCGAACATCCGAACAGCTGAAAGACCCAAAATAGGAAAGTTACGGAATTACGAATAAGCAAAATAACGAAAAAACGAAAATACGAACGTACGAATGGACAATCTTACTAAAATACGAAACACCGAAAAAGCAAAAGAACGAAAATTACATCTATAACGAACGATTTGCATTCCGCATTTTAAATCCTTTGTCTGTTAGTATTTTCATTCGTGTGTTCGTATTTTCATTTGTGTGTTTTGTAAATCTGTTTCTTTGTTCGTAAATTTGTGTACTTGTAAGTTGTAGTGTTCTTTCGAATGGGCAGTGTAGTTAGTAAGTGATGTATCTTACTTAATATCTTAGCCAATCAGCTTATCTCTTTTGTGCTGAGTCACCTTGTTGGCAAAAAGTCCGACCGTGTGTACGGGACTTAAGAGAAAGCATATCTTAATATGGATTAGCCGCGTGTTGCTATGTATTTACGAAAGTACAAAATTACGAATCCATTAAACGAAAATTATAATCTAACAAAATTACGAATTTCAAATCAACGAACATAAATTAGACAGAATTACGAATCATTCAGTATAAACGAAAATAAAACTGTTACGAAAATACGAACGGATCCGAATAGGAAAACTTGCGTCTTACGAAATACGAACGGGTCCGAATAGGAAAACTTGAATCTTACGAAATTACGAATCTTTACGAATCTACGGAACGAGAAAATTTTTGTTGTGCACATGTCTAGTCACCAGCCCCAGGTTACCTGTCACCAGCCCCAGAGTACCTGTCACTAACATCAGTGCACCTGTCACCAGCCCATCAGAGTACCTGAGTACCTGTCACCAGCCCATCAGCGTACATGTCACCGGCCTATCAATGTACCTGAGTACCTATCACCAGCACATCAGAATATCTGAGTACCTGTGTCCCCAGCCCATTAGAGTACCTGAGTACCTGTCACCAGCCCATCAGAGTACCGGAGTACCTTTCACCAGATCATCAGAGTACCTGAGTAGCTGTCACAAGCCCATGCCTCATAGAAAATACGTTGGGTGTGTTTGCTTTTCAAAATGGGGTAATTTTGTGGGTGTTTCCATCAAAAGTGTGATAGGTTGCCAGGAAACTAAATGTGTAATTTATGCTCCTAGAACGCCTGATGGTGCTACCTGCAAGTTGGGGCTCTCTACTGTATGTGGCCAGGCTGTGTAAGGCTTTGTACACACGAGGCAATTCATTTGTTCAAATCGGTCGGACCGACCGATTTGAACAAATCTGTCTGTTTGGATTTTGGTTTGCTCGCGTGTACACACGAGCAAACCAAAATCCCCGCCAGCAGACGGCGCGCTGACGTGGCGGTGATGTTGACGCCGCCACGTCACCGCACCAGGAAGTAAAACACTTCCGCGCATGCGCCGAATCCATTCGGCGCCGGTGCGAGACGACAAGTCTGCTGGTAAGTGTACTAACCAGCAGACATGTCGAGCGGACGGGTTCCCACCCGATAGATTTCAAAGCATGCTTTGAAATCTGTCGGGTGGCCAAATCCGTCGGCTCGCCCGTACACACGATCGAATCTGTCTGCTGGGACGGTCTAGCAGACCGTTTCCAGCAGACAGATTTGATCGTGTGTACGAGGCCTAAAAGTCTCAAACATGTGGTATCACCATACTCAGAACGAGTAGCAGAATATATTTTGGGGGGTAATTTTTGCTATGTACATGCTATATGCTAGAAAAACCTTATAAATTGACAACTTTGTATTAAAAAAAAAAAAAAAAAAAAAAAGGTTTTCATTTTCTTTCCATATTTTCCAAAAACTTGTGGGGAAAAAATGACATGTTTAAAAGACTCATAATGCCCCATAGAATATACATTGGGGTGTTTACTTTCCAAAATGGTGTAATTCTGTGGGTAATTCCACTGTCCTGGTGCTCCAGGACCTTCACAAGTGTGATCGGCAGGAATGAAATTAGATGTGTAATTTATGCTCCTAGAACTCCTGATTGTGCTCCCTGTATGTGGCCAGGATATGAAAAAGTCTCACACATACTCGGAAGGAGTGTCAAGGCTGGGCTCAGTCCTTCCTTCTCTGTGCTGGCAGCTCAGCTGTTAGCTAATCTAATTGCCAGCTTCCATCTCTTCAGTGATCCACCTGTTGATGCTCCGCTCGTCAGCCCTGCCTACTAAAGGTCCTTTCACACGGAGCGGACCGTTTTTCGGTCCGCTCCGTGTGTCCGTCGGCTCAGCGGGGGGTCTCCGCTGAGCTGTCGGGCAGACAGGGCAGTCCCCGCACACTGTGCAGGGACCGCCCTGTCTCTCCTCCGCTATCCCCTATGGGGAATCGGATGGAAACGGACCGTCTGTCCGTTTGCATCCGATCCGATCCGCCGGACGGAAGAAAAATAGGACATTCTTCCGTCCGAAAAAACGGATGCGGATCTTGCGGACGTTAGCGTAAACGGACTTGTAATTAGCGGACGAACGGAGCGGATATCTGAAAGGACCCTTAAGGACTTCCAGTTAATTTGCTCTTCGCCTTCGCCTGTGCTAACATCACAAGAGACTTTCTCCTGCGTTCCAGTTGAAGACCTGCTTGACTGAAGTTCCCTTTGGCTACAGATCCTGCTTGCTGTTTCACTACCTTTATCGCTGGCTTTTGGACATTGGCTTGGCCGACTACCCGATCTGGTTACTGAACTCTGTTTTGACTACTCTTACTCTGTTTATCTTTTTATTTTTATTATTAAACAAGTGTGATTTAACTGTACTTCTCTCTCAGTCCGATTTATGGTTTCTGGCAGTAGATGAAAGCCATGAATTCAGAAGATGCAGCCAATCCACTTGTTACTAATATTTTTTCCAGATTGGATGACCTGGATCACCGCATGGATCAGTTTGCCACGGCGATACAGACGCTCCTGACTCGCATGGCTCGTCTAGAGTCTTTCACTGTGGCCGCTCTGGTAGTCTCTGTGCAGGTAGCCACCTCGGGTATTTCCTCTCTGGGGCCTCGTACACACGATCAAATCTGTCTGCTGTAAACGGTCTGCTAGACCGTTTCAGCAGACAGATTTGATCGTGTGTACAGGCAAACAGACGGATTTGGCCACCCAACAGATTTCAAAGCATGCTTTGAAATCTGTCGGCTGGGAACCCGTCCGCCCGACATGTCTGCTGGTTAGTATGCTAACCAGCAGACATGTCTTCTCGCACACACGCCGAATGATTTTGACGCATGCGTGGAAGTGTTTTACTTCCTGGTGCGGTGACGTTAGCGGCGTCAACGTCACCGCCACGTCACCAACATGTCAGCGCGCTGTCTGCTGGCGGGAATTTTGGTTTGCTCGTGTGTACACGCGAGCAAACCAAAATGCCAGCAGACAGATCTGTTCAAATCGGTCGGTCCGACCGATTTGAACAGACAGATTTGATAGTGTGTACGAGGCCCAAGAGGTATGTCTGGTTCCGCTCCGCTTCCCCAGCGATTTGGGGGCGATCCAGTCCAATGCAGAGATTATATATTTTGAGATGCTGCCCCAGGCATTTTCCACGGACAGAAGCAAAGTATGTTTCGTGATATATTTTTGCTTTCTGAGAGAGCCTTGGCCTGGGCAAACCCTCTATGGGAGACACAAAAACCTTTGGTCCTGAGTTACCCAGAATTTGTGGCTTCCTTCAAAGGGGTATTTGACGTTCCCGCACGCTCCGCTTCTGCTGCCAAGAGCACGGTTGCCTATTACGCCATTGAATTCCATACTCTGGCAGCAGAGATTGCTTGGCTGCTTTTTCTCATGGTCTCTCAGATAACATCAAGGATGAGATAGCAGCCCGAGATATACCCACTGAGCTGGAGAAGTTGATCACATTTGCCATCCTTATTGACTCCAGACTCAGAGAAAGATAAGCTGATCCCAATAATGGCTGGAGGATCCCCGGATGGACTCACTTATTCCCTCTTTCTTTCTTTACCATTTATATTGTTCCTCTGATCCTAATCATGTTCTATCTGCTTTCCCCCCTCCCTTTTTTCTCCCCTTTCATCTTTTCCTACTCAAAAAAATGTAATGCTATAATTGAGGGTTTAGAGCCCCCATCAGGGAAGACAGGTGGAAGATAGTTGGAGAAAAATGATCACTGGACTAGAACCCTCTATATAGTTTTTGAGGGCCTACTCACAGTGACTACGTTTCAGCAAGGTCTCACTATCGGGATCTTCATACCCTCATTCATCTTGTTGATATACAGGGCAATAATCCTGACGACCACCTCTCAGGGATAATAATGTCTCTGTAATGCACTATGTTCATAAGCCAAAGATTATTTTTCTTGTCTACTTCTGTTATGACCACATGTTCCACTAAAGACCTAACCGGTCTACCAAGCTCTTCACCTGATGATTCCATACTATCCTTACCTTATTTGTTTTGTACCAGTTCTTGTTGTATGATTCAGAGCATGCAAGGATTGTTTGCTGCTCTGCACAGTGTTCAAATAATTAGCATTTTCTTAAAAATATCAATAACAACAATTTAAACAGAAAAGATTATTGGAAAGAAAAAAATAATGCATTTGGGTGGCAAAAATATGAATGCAATCTAAACACGGGAGAAGGACCTCTGGGGGAATCTAGGATGGAAAAGGAACCGGGGGTCCTAGTAGATGATAGGCTCAGCAATGGTATGCAATGCCAAGCTGCTGCTAACAAAGCAAACAGAATATTGGCATGCATTAAAAGGGGATTTACTCATAGACAAGGTAAGATCTGTAGGATCTTTTACTCCTAAATAATACACAGCTACTTCTTGGCAGTGGAAAGGAAATAACAATGCTAAAAAAGAAACTTCATCTCTGGATAATGAAATGTTTAATAAGTCTGATTTAGTTAAATTTACCTTAAAGTGGAGGTTCACCCTCCAAACAAATTTCAGGCATGCATTGGAGCCCACCCACCTGACCGGCAGTATGCCGGTGTTTTCTTTTTTTCTATACATACCCTTTTATGGGCTCTCGTCCCCTCCGGCGATCGTACGTGACTGGGTGTTTCCAATCACAGTCTGTGATTGACGTCCCTCAGCCCGGCGCAGACAGCGCATCACGAGATGCCGAAGGAACCCGAACGTCGGTGCGGCCCTATACGGCGCCTGCGCAGCAACGTTCATGTTCCTTCGGCATCTCGTGACGCACTGTCTGCGCCGGGCTGAGGGACGTCAATCACAGCCTGTGATTGTAAACGCCGAGTCCCGCGGGACCGCCGGAGGGGACGAGAGCCCGTAAAAAGGTATGTGGACTCCATGGCATGCCTGAAATTTGTTTGGATGGTGAACCTCTCCTTTAAATTTGCTTAGACGTCCAAAGAATTGAATTGTTTTAAAATAGACAGGATACTTATCCTATCCTTGGTTATGTAATATCTGCACTACAACAGAGTGAGGTTTTGTAGTCTATATCAGGGGTCTCCAAACTTTATAAACAAAGAGCCAGTTTACTGTCGTTCTAACTTTAAGGGGGCCGGACTGTGACCAGTGTGGCAAGAAAATGTCCTGGCGTCAGCAGGACTAAACTAAGCCCATCATTTGTATTAGGGCCCCATTGACGGTGCCAGTGGGAGGAATAGTGTCCCATCCATGGTGCCAGTGGGAGGAATAGTGTCCCATCCATGGTGCCAGTGGGAGGAATAGTGTCCCATCCATGGTGCCAGTGGGAGGAATAGTGTCCCATCCATGGTGCCAGTGGGAGGAATAGTGTCCCATCCATGGTGCCAGTGGGAGGAATAGTGGCCCATCCATGGTGTCAGTTGGAGAAATAGTATCCCATTCATGGTGTCAGTGGGAGGAATAGTGTCCCATTATTGGTATCAGTGGGAAGAATAGTTTCTTATTGCCAGTGGCATGAGCTATGCCCCACTGTTGCTGACAGTGTGGGGAATAATGCCTCAAGGGCCGGATAAAAGCATGCAAAAGGCCACATTCGGCCCCAGGGCCGCAGTTTGGAGACCACTGGTCTATATCATCAATAGTGACCTGCATTTACATGCACATGAACTTTAATGCCGTTCCAGTCTTGGTCTGTAGGGTTTATTATTGAGTCCCCCCCCCCCCCCCCCCCCCCCCACAGCTGTAAAAGCTTAACCTCTTCTGGGAAGGCTGTCCACAAGGTTTAGGATTGTGTCTATTGGAATGTTTGACCACTCTTCGAGAAGCACATTTGTGAGGTCAGGTACTGATGTTGGATGAGAAGGCCTGGCTCACAGTCTCCACTCTAATTCATCCCATAGGTATTCTATCAGGCTGAGGTCAGGACTCTGTGCAGGCCAGTCAAGTTACTCCACCCCAAACTCGCTCATCCATGTCTTTATGGACTTTGCTTTGTGCACTGGTGTGCAGTCATATTGGAACAAGAAGGGACCAACTCCAAACTGTTCCCACAGTATAAAGGCTTGATTTAAATCTACTCAATTTAAATCATATTATTTTTTTTAAACAAGAAATAAATCATAATTTTTAAAGAGCTATCATCTCTGTCCCACAGCGGCTTCTTCTCTGACACACTGTTGACTCACCGACAGTCCAGTTCACTTCAATTGGAAGGCTGGTGATGTGGCAGTGACACAACAAGGTGAGGGATGTGGTGGCAGCAGGTGAGTGGATGCCCGCTAACAAGCGCTGCCATGATGGATCTGAAATGACTGGTGCTCTTTAAATGAAAGCACTTTTTCTTGGTAGTTAGAATCTTTAATATTTTCAAACAAAATATTTAGAATAATAAGCTGTCAGGTTAGTAAAACAGCGATATCAGAACCGTTTTCTTTATCTCTTTCAAGCCATACCTATTGTGGTTTCCTGCTCTTTTTTGTTACTTTATAATCGGCTTTCACAAGGTTTATTTGGGGATGCAATAGGCTACAGAGGATAATTCTATCTCTTCCTAAACCATAAGAAGGTGCATGGGCACTGGACTTATATTACTACCACGCTGCAGCAGTCCTAACCAGGTTAGTGAACTGGTTTCACCATTACCATCTTTAAACAATGGGTTCATATAGAACAGTTGATTGCCCTTAATGATCTCATGGCACTTCCCTGGTTGGATATTTCTGATCGTGGATCACTTTCTTCTTTATCCTTCCTTACAGCGCACTGCCACCTACTGCCTGTGTGGGATAAACTGCAAGTTCAAATGGGACTTTCCCCCAAAGTGGGAATGAATGTATGTAGTTGTAATAGTTGTAAACTATTGACTATAATCTTCTTTTTTTTTTTTTTTGATATGGCTACTCTCTCCAGGGGTCAATATTATGAGTAGTTCAGTATACCATTCTACTCTCCCTTATAATTTATTGGTTTCTGTAGTGGTAGACCTTCCCCAATAGTATTTCAATGAATCTATGTTATATTTGGGTAAGGGTTCTTGTGGGATGTTTATATGTCTCATATTCCTCAGTCCCAGTCCTACGCTACTTTTTTGCTTCTGGATAGGCCCTCAGATAGCCTAGCAGCCAGATGCCCCCCCGGCATAGGCCTCAGGTCTCTTAGGGTTGTCCCGATACCACTTTTTTGGGACCGAGTACAAGTACCAATACTTTTTTCAAGTAGTCGCCGATACCGAATACCGATACTTTTTTTAAATGTCCCCCACAAATACAGCCATGTCCCCCACAAATGCAGCCATGTCACCCACAAATGCAGCTATGTCACCCACAAATGCAGCCATGTCACCCACATATGCAGCCATGTCACCCACATATGCAGCCATGTCACCCACAAATGTAGCCATGTCACCCACAAATGCAGCCATGTCACCCACATATGCAGCCATGTCACCCACATATGCAGCCATGTCACCCACAAATGCAGCCATGTCACCCACATATGCAGCCATGTCACCCACAAATGCAGCCATGTCACCCACAAATGCAGCTATGTCACCCACAAATGCAGCCATGTCACCCACATATGCAGCCATGTCACCCACATATGCAGCCATGTCACCCACAAATGTAGCCATGTCACCCACAAATGCAGCCATGTCACCCACATATGCAGCCATGTCACCCACAAATGCAGCCATGTCACCCACAAATGCAGCCATGTCACCCACATATGCAGCCATGTCACCCACAAATGCAGCCATGTCACCCACAAATGCAGCGATGTCACCCACAAATGCAGCCATGTCACCCACAAATGCAGCCATGTCACCCATATATGCAGCCATGTCACCCATATATGCAGCCATGTCACCCACAAATGCAGCCATGTCACCCACAAATGCAGCGATGTCACCCACAAATGCAGCCATGTCACCCACAAATGCAGCCATGTCACCCATATATGCAGCCATGTCACCCATATATGCAGCCATGTCACCCACAAATGCAGCCATGTCACCCACAAATGCAGCCATGTCACCCACAAATGCAGCCATGTCACCCATATATGCAGCCATGTCTTCCACAAATGCAGCCATGTCACCCATATATGCAGCCATGTCACCCATATATGCAGCCATGTCACCCACAAATTCAGCCATGTCACCCACAAATTCAGCCATGTCACCCACAAATGCAGCCATGTCACTCACAAATGCAGCCATGTCACCCATATATGCAACCATGTCACCCACAAATGCAGCCATGTCTTCCACAAATGCAGCCATGTCACCCATATATGCAGCCATGTCACCCACAAATTCAGCCATGTCACCCACAAATTCAGCCATGTCACCCACAAATTCAGCCATGTCACCCACATATGCAGCCATGTCACCCACATATGCAGCCATGTCACCCATATATGCAGCCATGTCACCCATATATGCAGCCATGTCACCCATATATGCAGCCATGTCACCCCTACCTAGCCACCGCCGCCCGGGGAACATCACAGCATTCATTTGAATAGCTGTAGTGTTCCCGCCCGTATAGACACTCCCCCTTGCTTGGAATTGGACAGATCACGATCACCCATCCAATCCCGAGCAAGGGGGAGTGTCTATACGGGCGGAAACACTACAGCTTCTCAAATGAATGCTGTGATGTTCCCGCACAATGTTTAACCCATGTGGCGGTGGGTTTCGATGCGGCGGCGTTCGGCGGCAGCGGCGGGGGGGGGGAGTATTCTATTCTGGTATTGGGGGTATTTGCGGGAGTACAAGTACTCCCGCAAATACTCGGTTTTGGTCCCGATACCGATACTGGTATCGGTATCGGGACAACCCTACTTGCAATACCCTTGTCTTATCTATTATCAACAGATACCTGGCCACCTAGCGACAAAGAAGAGAAGTGCAGCAATTCCAGAATTTGTGTGAAATCAATTGGCCTCCTAGCAATTGGCCAAGGCAACTACCACTTGGCATATATATTTAAGAGCAACCTTGCCTAAACATCAGGGTGCTTCACATATAATCTGCATGATCTTTAAAATGAGGTCTTGTCAGTAACAGGTGTGACCAGAACTGTGTGGACTGCAAAAAAGGGAACCAAACGCATGTAAAGTGAATAATACGTTTATTAAGAAAAGTGAATATAAATAAACACACAACCAATACCAGACTGTATACAACAAACCAACAACAAGACGATGACCCACAAACAACAGACTACACAAGCAGGAAGAAATAGAAGGGGAATACCAGGATCGGAAACGTAGCCAGGCTGGGGTCATACACAGGAGATCAGCAGATGGGGGCAAGGAGCAGGACAGGACAGGGAGAAGGTGGACACGGGATCAGGTTGCAGGGCAGGGATACAGGATAACAGAATGGACAGGGAAGACAGGACCAGGATCACAGGGACAGGTACAGGTACAGATCAGGGCTCAAGGCAATACCAAGGCAGTGAGTGTAAGCAACAGCCCGGTATATATACACACACCTGTGATCAGCCTTAGATGATGCCTGATCGCAGGAGGTGATGTCGGATCACACTGCCAAGAGACACCCGCTGGTGGACATCGTTACTGCAGCCCAAAGATCTAACAGTGCCACCAGCAGGTGAAACCTTTGACAACTCAAGACTGTCAGGAGACACCTGCTGGTGGACACCAGTACTGCGATCCACAGAACAGACAGCGCCACCAACAGGTGAAACCTTTCCTGACAGGTCTATATGAGATGTATGAAAAGGACTTTAAAGCGGATCTCCACCCTAAAGTGAAGATCCGCTGATCGGAACCCTCCCCCCCCCCCGGTGTCACATTTGACACCTTTCAGGGGGGAGGGGGGTGCAGATACCTGTCTAAAGACAGGTATCCGCACCCACTTCCGGCCCACAGTCTCGGGCAAAAGACGGGCTTTTCCCGTTGTGTGCTGGGAACTCTCAGCTCCCAGCACACAGCGGGAGCCAATCGCGGGCGCAGCGCGACTCGCGCATGCGCCGTAGGGAACCGGGCAGTGAAGCCGGAGCGCTTCACTTCCTGGTTCCCTCACCGTGGATGGAGGGGGGAGCAGCAGGGTGACGAGCGATCGCTCATCCTCTGCTGCGGACGCCGCTGGACTCCATGACAGGTAAGTGTCCTAATATTAAAAGTCAGCAGCTGCAGTATTTGTTGCTGCTGGCTTTTAATATTTATTTATGGTGAACCATCCGCTTTAAGTATATAATGTTATCTATATACTTGCAACTTACATGATTTATTTATCTTTTTCTGTAAATGTATGTACAGAAAATGATAACCTGAACTACATATGCATCCTTGAAAAAGTGGACCTTATTCCAACAAATGCACTGAAACAATATCGGCATATACAGGATTTCTTTGTAATGTATATAACAATTCTGTAATGGATCATGTATATTTTTGAAGCTGATGGTTTTGCATGCTCTATTTTAATGAGAGCATAATAAAAAACGTTTTTTGTTTTGTTTTAAATTTGATATTTATTTGCAAAGCGAACACACCTTCTATTTCTTCATTTTTTTAACGTTAGCCAGTGTGGGGATATTGTATGCAAGGCAGTGAATCACTTCACCTGACCAGTCTCTTCCTTTCTTAAAAAATATCCCTAGTGCTAATAAGGTCTCAGAAGATATGGGCACAGGCCTATTATGCTTTACAAAAACATTTAATGTATTTTTTTTTTTTTAAGCATAAAGATAACAAATGTGGACACAACAGTTATATTTGTATTATAGGGTCATTTTTTTATAACTGTGGTTCCAGGTGGAAAGCACAGTATATACCTAGATAAAGTCATCTTTTATTGTACCTGTTCCCATATTTTATCGTTTTGGTTGAGGAAACAATATGTGCTTAGTAACTACCAAGAGTTCACCAACTGTTTCTGCTTTGCTGATTTGGCCCCTGCATTTCATTGCAAGTATAGCACAGAGGGAGCTTGACAAGGAGGCAAAATATTATTTATATTTTGTTTCCCCAGTAGCCATACAATTAAAGAGGTTGTAAAGGTTTGTTTTTTATTTTCTAAATAGGGTCCTTTAAGCTAGTGCATTGTTGGTTCACTAACCTTTTCCTTCGATTTCCCTTCTAAATGTTTTTTTTTTCTTTGTCTGAATTTTTCACTTCCTGTTTCTCCTCAGTAAGCTTTCCCCCATCATCTGGCTGGGGTTTAGTCAGCCAGAACAGCTTACTGAGGAGGAACAGGAAGTGAGAAATTCAGACAAAGAAAACAAAGAAAAAAACATTTAGAATGGAAATCGAAGCTTATAGGAACCTATTTAGAAAATAAAAAAACAAATCTTTACAGCCCCCTTAAAACCAGCAATGTTTCGAAAAGGCACAGCTTACTGCCTATGACAGTGGGTCTGGTATTTGAAGTGCTTCCTGAGGGGGCATAGACCTTAGGAATACCCCCAGAATTATGAATTCACTCCTGTGGAAAGTTCAGCCTCCAGCTCTGAACAATACATATATGTAGCGGTACCACTGTAGGGACTGCTAAGTGATGAGGCCCACCCGTCACCCTGGCCTGCCCGGCATTTACTTCCCAGATACTCCAAGACAATGAACCGTTCATTGGCTTTGTTTTGTTTTTTTATTGAGGGAACTTTACTTGGATGGGGTATGGGAAATATGGGATGCCCAGTAGAATAATGGCTAGGGACAACTATGTATAAAATTTGCACACTTCTTCAGACTCCCCCTGCACAACTCTTGCTTACAGACTATTGCTCTCTCTCTCTCTTTCTCCAGGAGCAGCTAGCCCATGGTTAGGCCTGACACTGGCTCAGCCAGGCCCTAGAAATTGCCCTTTGCAGGCAGGGACTGTGGGCCCCTATAGTGTAGCAGAACATATGGAAAGTCTCCTTTGTGCTAGCTGTCCTAACAGGTGGATTACTGCTCTTAGTCAGCCCTCTTCAGGCCCTGCCAGTCCTTGTGGCTGCAGCTGCCTCACTTTACTGCCCACAATATCACAGTCCACACTACTGGCTCCTGTTCAGATCCAGTTCTTGAAAGACTCTGTTCTGCGCCTGAGCCCCAGGCCTAAGGTCACCCCCTTCAAGGCCCCCGACAGCCTAGTACTCAATCCCCAGTTCTTCCACTGGACAACTCCTCCCCAGCTGGGCTGACCCTGGGTGTTTCAAGGAGGCCTGTCCCCTGCCAATTCTAGTTGGGGATTTGTCAGGGCTTCCCAGACAGTTCCACCTCTTTTCCCCTCCTCTTCTTCTAACAGCGAAGTGATGTGGTCTGTGAGTCATAGCTGGTACTCTGAGCCACTCCCAGCCCACACAAACCAAAAACAAACAGGCCTAGCTTCCAGCTAAGCCTGTTTAAATTTGCCTGCACTATCAAAAATTCAAACCTCTAGCAACTACCTATGTAAAGTGTGCTACATATAGTTTGGTCATTTGCCCACAAAAGAGATTTGAACTTGGATTCTGCCTTTCACTTTCTACACTGTTCTGCAATAGTCAAATTGTTTTAATAGCTAGTTACATTAAAATACATTTTATACATAACACATTCTGTTTGTAAATACATTATTTCAGATTATTTCAATATGAAAGGAAAAAAAGGCTTATTATAAGCAACATTTTGTAATTATTTTGATAAATAACACACAATGTTTGAAAGCTGGAAAGTTATTAAACTTGACATTTTCTTACATCTGGCTTTGTTTCTAAAGCACAGTAATTGCAACAGTTGTTTTGTGTCAAGTAAAATTAATACTGATAACACATCTACCATAATAATGCTAAAGATAATTAACATTAATCATACAAACATCACCAAGTGATTAAGTGGAGTGAATACAAAAATATTTCTAAGTGTCCAAATTGTTCATACAGTCCTCAAAAAATAAAATTGAATGAGTATAGTCATGAATGAAGGGTCCTGCTTGGCAAACTCATCCACCACACCACGTGCAGGGTGTGACAACGCTCCCCAATAGGTGTCAACTCACACTCTAATGCTCGGCAAATAAGTGACAACCCATAAAGGGTTAAAGGGTATTCATATTTATCTCCGATAATTAATGGTGATCCCACAGGCAAGCCACATGTGTGAAAACAAAAATTCTCCAATAGTGCAGTACTGTTTAACCAAAATGTATTAACATGAGCTAAAAACCTTCAAACATTGCACTTAAAGCGGAGGTTCACCCTAAAAACATGTATGTAACATTACATTCTGTATACTTCCAACATTTACAGTGTGCTGTTTTTTTGTTTTGTTTTTGCTATACATACTGTATTATTGCTATTTTCCACCGGGCTTCCGGGTGCTCACTCCCGTGGGAGTAGGTGTTCCTATGCAGAGGCGCAGTGTCATGTGGGACTTCGTGGGACTTCACCCAGATGATTGACGTCTTGAAAAAGTAGCCGAACTGCAATATTTATTTTTAACATATCATTTTAAACTGAACCCTGTAGTTGTCATTATTGCAAACAGCCACAAGATGGCATATGTAGCTAAACTGTGTTTATACTGATAGTCAAATCAAACAAGTGCTTCCAAAATACTCTAGACAGTATTCTAGTAATATTCGAGTTGACATGTAGCATGTCCTAAACAGCTGGAAAGTTGAATCCTCCTTCTCCTGCTTTCTATGTTATGAAAGTCACAATGCAGATTGCAGATGAAGTCATGTGCTCAGCTGTTTCAGGTAAGTGTTTTAGAGGGGGTGGATTAAAACAAGTGCTGTAGTGTTTTTTTTTTTTTACCTTAACCACTTGCTTACTGGGCACATAAAAAAGGATTTTTAATAAACAGCTTACCTGTAAAATCCTTTTCTTGAAGTACATCACGGGACACAGAGCGCATAGCCATTACACTTGGGTTATATGGGTACCTTCAGGTGTGGACACTGGTGTAATCAATTTCACAGGAAGTTTCCTCCCTATATAACCCCCTCCCACTGGGAGTGCTTCAGTTTTGTAGCAAGCAATTCTCCCTAGGTTACACAATGTTCCCCAAAAGAGGGGTGGGAGCTCTGTGTCCCGTGATGTACTTCAAGAAAAGGATTTTACAGGTAAGCTGTTTATTAAAAATCCTTTTTTCTTTATCGTACATCACGGGACACAGAGCGCATAGCCTTAACACTTGGGATGTCCTAAAGCAATGCTCTATGAAGGGAGGGAGACCGTAAGGCCAAGAATAGCCAAATAAAAACATTGTCAGGAGAAAACATGGCTCCACCAACAGAAAAACAAGGGGGCGTGAACCGGGCCAGAGGATACTATACTGCTGCCCATAGGACCGCCTGCCCAAAAGCTGCGTCCGTACCCTTTGCAACGTCCAACTTATAAAATTTAGTAAACGTATGTACGGAAGACCAGGTTGCCGCCTTGCAAACCTGTGCCATAGAGATCTGATGGTGTGCCGCCCAGGAGGCACTCATGGCCCTCGTAGAATGGGCTTTAACTGATAAGGGAGGTGGAACGCGCTTCAGACCATAGGCCTGAAAAATCTGCTTAATCCACCTAGCCAAGGAAGACTTGGCAGCCGGCTGACCCTTCTTGGGGCCATCCGGAAGAACAAAAAGCACATCTGTTTTCCGAATCTTCTCTGTAGCCTTGAGATAGACCCTCATGGCTCGAACCACGTCCAAAGTATGAAGCAGTCTTTCCTCTCTGGACTGGGGAGTAGGAAAGAAGGATGGTAGGACTAGATCCTGATTCAAGTGAAAACTGGATATGACCTTAGGAAGGAAAGAAAGTTGAGGCCGCAGAACCACTCTGTCCTTATGCAGAATAAGGTATGGCTCCCTGCATGACAAGGCTGCCAGCTCGGAAACCCTTCTGGCCGAAGCCATAGCCACCAAGAAAACCAACTTTCGGGTTAGTAGCACAAGAGGGATTTCTGTCAGAGGTTCAAACGGCTGCCTTTGTAAAGCTGACAAGACCAGATTTAAATTCCAGGGGCAGAGGGGAGCTCTAATAGGGGGATTCACATGCAAGACCCCCTGCAAGAAGGTTTTCATAAGCGAATGGGTGGCCAAGGGTCTTTGAAACCATATTGATAAAGCCGACACCTGCCCCTTTAGAGTACTAAGAGCCAACCCTTTGTCAACGCCAACCTGGAGGAATCGCAAGATCCTGTCAATAAAAAACTTTCGAGGATGCCATTTTTGAGACTCGCACCACTCCACATAGGTTCTCCAGACTCTGTAATAAATATTTCTGGAGACCGGTTTCCTAGCCTGAATCAACGTAGATATGACCTGATCTGAGAGGCCTCTGCCCTTATGAATTAGGGATTCAGCTGCCAAGCCGTCAAATTTAGCTGCTGTGAAGCAGGATGGCAGATTGGGCCCTGAGACAGCAGATCTGGGTGCAGGGGGAGCGGCCCCGGCGCCCCGACTGACATCTTCACGATGAGTGCATACCAAGCCCTCCTGGGCCAGGCTGGGGCCACCAGGATCACAGGCCTGCGCTCCACCCGGATCCTCCGTAGAAGGCGGGGAATCATCTGCAGTGGAGGGAACGCATACAGAAGAGAAAACTGGTGCCAAGGGCAAACCAACGCATCGGTCCCGTAGGCCGAGGGATCCCTGGCTCGGGATATGAATTTGTCCAATTTTTTGTTGGATCTCGTTGCCATAATGTCCTCATCTGGGACTCCGAATCTTTGGCAAATCTCTTGGAATACCTGGGGGTGAAGAGACCATTCCCCCGGGAGCAACTGTTGACGACTCAAAAAATCTGCTTGAGAATTGTCTATCCCTGGGATGAACACCGCCGATATGCAGGGTACATGGGCTTCGGCCCATGAGAAAATCAGGTTTACTTCTCTTTGGGCTGCTGGGCTCTTCGTGCCCCCCTGGTGGTTTATGTATGCCACCGCAGTGGCGTTGTCGGACTGTATCCTTACTGGCAGACCCTGAAGGGGGAGAGTCCAGGCGATCAGGGCCAGTCAAGCAGCTCTGATCTCCAAGATATTGATGGGAAGCAGTTTTTCTGCCCCCGACCACAGCCCTTGCTGGGTCTGTTCTTCTAGAACTGCCCCCCAACCTAACAGGCTGGCATCCGTGGATACTATCTTCCACGTGATGGGGCAAAAGGATTTCCCTTTTGACAAATTTTGAGAGACCAGCCACCAAGACAGGCTGCGCCGGACCTTCGGGGAGAGCACTAACGGACGATCTAACGCCTGAATGGATTTGTTCCAAGCAGAGAAAATGGCTGCCTGAAGATATCTGGTATGGATCTGGGCGTAGGGCACAGCCTCGAAGGCGGCCACCATCTTCCCCAGCAGTCGCATACATAGGCGAATAGTCGGCCTCTTCTTGCCTAAGATCACTTGAACTGCTTGAGCTATTGATCTGATCTTTGCTTGAGGTAAACTTATCCTCTGGCAGTCTGTATCTAGCCGAAGGCCTAGATATTCCAACTGCTTTGTGGGTTTCAATACCGATTTTTCTAGGTTTACAATCCACCCAAATTCCTCTAGATGCTGAACTGTGCGACCTACTGCCTGATTGAGGCTGGAAGCTGAGCTGTCGATAACCAGAAGATCGTCCAAGTATGCCAAGACTAAAATGCCTTCTGTCCTTAGGACGGCTAGCACCGGGGCTAACACCTTTGTGAATACCCGCGGAGCTGTTGCCAACCCGAAAGGGAGGACTACGAACTGGTAATGGCGGTGATCTATCATACAACGAAGAAACCTGTGATGTGCCGGGTAGATCGGCACGTGCAGACACGCATCTTTTATGTCTATAGATGCTAGAAAGTCGTCTTGATGTAGGCTGGCTGCCACCGAACGTATGGACTCCATACGAAAGGTCTGAATGTTTAGAAAGCGATTTAGGCGTTTGAGGTCCAAGATAGGCCTGACGTCGCCATTGGGCTTTGGTATTATGAAAAGGTTGGAGTAGAATCCCAGACTCCATTCCTGGGTTGGTACTTCTACAATTACTCCTTGGAGCCAGAGACGATCCAATGCTTTTACAAGAGAGGCCCTCTTTAATGGGTTGCTTGGAAGACTTGACCCCTGAAGATGAGGAGGGGGGACTTCCCGAAACTCTAGCTTGTAGTCCGTGGTTACCACGGATCTTACCCAAGAGTCGGGAATTCTGGCCTTCCACACTTCGGAGAAAAACCGAAGCCTTCCCCCCACCCAAGAGAGTGGGGGTGCCCCTTCATGAATCTGACTTGAGGACTGGTTTAACCGGCTTGCGAGGCCATGGCCTCTTGCCTGTCGTGGCTTGTCCTTGTGGGCGGCTATTAAATGCTGAACGCCCGGGAGGCCGTCGATACTGACGGGAAGTTGAAGGGGCCGAGCCTGTGAAGGCCTGTCGCTTAAATGCGGGCCCACGCGATCTTTTCTTGATAGGCAAGAAAGAACTTTTACCACTTGATATGGTCTGGATATATTTATCTAGGTTTTCACCGAATAGTCTCCCACCATGAAAGGGAAATCCTGCTAAAAGCTTTTTGCAGGGTGCCTCTGCTGACCAGTTTTTTAGCCACAAAAGGCGACGCATATGAACCAACAGCAGAGATAAACGGGACGCCTGTTGAACGGAGTCCTTAATAGCATCTACTGCAAAGCAGAGAGCTCTTGGGAGGTCAGCCAATTCACGAGCTTGCTGAGCCGGTATGTCCCTTAATATCTGTTTAGTCTGATCCTTTAAAGCCTGACAAACGCCAATGGCTGCCACTGCTGGCTGAACCACGGCACCTACTGTGGTAAAAGAAGCCTTCAGTAGGGTCTCCAATTTTTTTGTCGACTGGATCTTTAAACACCTGGACATTTTCCACCGGACAGGTCAGGAATTTATTTACGCAGGAAATGGCTGCGTCCACGGTAGGGAGTGCCCATTTCTTTGCAAATTCTTCTTCCATAGGATAGAGAATGGTGACCCTTTTAGGAGGGATAAAAATCCTATCAGGTCGAGCCCAATCCTGAAAAATCACGCTCTCCAGAAGGGGGTGAACCGGGAAAGACGCACCACTCAATGGTGCCTTCAAGGAACCTAAAGAGGATACCGCGGGGGCTAATTGTTCTGACACTGGAAGTTTAAAAGCAGTGCGAACCATATCCGTCAGAGACTGGATCCACAGACTCTCCCGAAAAAAATGTCATCTATAGTGGAATCTTCAATGTCTGACCCGTCAGGACTCAGGTCCGCTTGATCCCCCTGTGGGTCCAATTCCTCCGAAGAGAGGACCTCTGCATCCGAACACACCGTTCTAGGTGACGGGGATCTAGCCCGTTTGCCACCCGGCAAAGAGCGGGCAATTAAAGCAGTTAACCTTTTCTCTAGCCCACCCAGGGTGGATTCTAGCATTTCTTCCGTAACATAAACGGGAATGGGTTGATTGGGGGCCGCCTCTGCCCCTAGCACCCTCAATGGCTCCTGCATGATGCTGTTCGGTGGTCTATCTGGTGAGGGTGGGACCACTGGAGCCTGGCCCAAATCCTCTGACCCCGTTGGAGACCCCTTTACTTTTTTGCCACCTTTTGCAGCCTTAGCTGGTCCTGATCCCTTGGGAGCCATTGCACAACCTTGAGACACCCCTACAGCCAACACCCAACTGTTGTAGCTAGAAGTGAAACATTAATAAGGACAGGCTATGGTAAAAAAAAATTTTTTTTTTTTAAATTTTCATACGCCTGAGAAGGCGGCAATACCGAGGAGAGTCCTGTGAGTATTGCCACACCAATGCCCGTTAGCTGGAGTCCAAGGTTGCACCGACTCAGATACTGCCAGATCTAAGGCTGAGTCCCTTTAAGAAAAATTTTTTTTTTTTTTTTTCTGGTCAGTGTGGACTAAGTCCAGACCTGAAGATCCACAAACCACCACTGGGTGTCACTGTTAGCCAGAAATGGCTCAGCTGCGCGCTCTGTGTCCTCACTCTCCACTGCTCTCAGGAGGAAATGACCAGCCAGGAAATGCTTTTTTTTTTTGCTTTATCTGAGACCTGACGCTGCTGGCCCGCCCCCCCCACGCTGAAACCAACATGGAGGAAGCAGAGAGCAGAGGAGAAGCCTGGACCAGCGCTAGTACACAGACACCCGGTAAGCCACTAATCTTTGTAGTGCACACATAGAGGAAGCTGTCCCCCTAGGCTTCCTAGGAAACAGGAGTTTTGTCAGCACTTCCTCTCTATACACGTGGGGCTGCAGTATCATGCTAACAGGCAAATCTGGGGGGAGTAGCAAAATACATATCTTTAAAAGCATATATATATCTACATGTTATCTGGGTAAACATTAGTACATCCCATCCTGCCTCAAAAGACATAGTGGAGATAGTGGCTGATGCACATTAGCCAACCCAGAACCCCCAGGGGGATACCTACTGTCGAACCAAGTCCCGCAGGTTCCCTCTTACCTGCTCCACGCCGCAGGGTATTGCAAAATGCAAGAGGCCCAGCCTTCCCCCATCTCCGTGGGTATTGTCTTGGACCTTCAGGGACCGGGGTCCTGTGTTAAGGAACCCACACCCCTGGACCTATATAGCATCCTGGCATCAGTAGCGTTTAGTTCTTGGAAGAGACTAAGGCACTGGAGCCCAGAATCCAGCCCTCCAAGGAGAGGCATTATAGGCAAAACCCCACTCCAGCAGGGCCCGGGTACCGTACACCTTGGCTTTGAAGCACTTCGGACGGATCCGGCTAGCTATCCTGGGTCCCGAGACCTCCGAGGGACAGCTAGACTTGACCAACACCTAAGACACTGGCGAAAAAACTGAAGCACTCCCAGTGGGAGGGGGTTATATAGGGAGGAAACTTCCTGTGAAATTGATTACACCAGTGTCCACACCTGAAGGTACCCATATAACCCAAGTGTAATGGCTATGCGCTCTGTGTCCCGTGATGTACGATAAAGAAACCCCCTTCGTGCCCAGGTGAAATTTCAGCTTCCAGCACTGCGTCGCTTTAACAGACAATTGCGCGGTCGTGCGACGTGGCTCCCAAACAAAATTGACGTTCTTTTTTCCCCACAAATAGAGCTTTATTTTGGTGGTATTTGATCACCACTGCGGTTTTTATTTTTTGCGCTATAAACAAAAAAACATACGTATTTTGCGACGTATTTTTGTAAAAAAAAAAAAAAAACGCAATAAGCGACTGGTTTGCGCAAAAGTTATAGCGCCTACAAAATGGGGAACAGAATTATGATTTTTTTCATTCTTTTTTTTTTACTAGTAATGGCGGCGATCTGGGACTGCGATATTGCGACAGAAATATAGGAAACTTTTGACACAAATTTGGGACCATTCACATTTATACAGTGATCAGTGCTATAAAAATGCACTATTTACTATATAAATGTGATGGGCAGGGAAGGGGTTAACACTAGGGGTTGAGGAAGGGGTTAAATGTGTATCCTGGGTGTGTTCTAACTGTGTCGGGGGAGGGGGGTGACTGGGGGAGGTAACTGATGCTGTGTCCCTATGTACAAGGGACACAGCATCAGTGTCTCCTCTCCTCTGACGGCAAGTGGAGCTCTGTGTTTACACACAGAGCTCCACGTCCCTGCTGTCACCTGCTGTGTTCCCGCCGATTGCGTGTACCCGGCGGACATCGTGGCCGTCAGGTACCCGCATCGGATCTTCAACGATGCGCCGGGACAGTGTTTACCCGCTGCGCCCCCCAGTGGCGCACACGGGTAATGCACTTTAAATGACATCCAAAGACGTCAACTTGGCACTTGAGAGCGACGCTGTGGACGTCTTTTGTCTATAGCGCGGATCTCAAGTGGTTAATGCAGGGAATGCATTAAGGTAAAACAGCACCTATACTTTAGAACCACTTTAAGATACACAGAAAGACTGATGCTCCTGCTGCTAGGAAATCCAGGCTCCCATCCACCCCAGAATGTTATGTAAATGTACATCCAGTCATTGGGGGAATTCATTAAAATGAGTTAACCTAAGTTAGCTGTTATTTAAAGGCGGTACCTGGGCATGCATTGACCAACAACATCCGGTTCTCTGGTTTCCTAGCTATCAGCAGTGAAACGCACGCCGGCATTCCATTTCTCTCCATATCCATACAAGCTCACAGCCTCAGTGCCGGGATACGGGCACTTATTCAAGTAAGAGGCCACTTGGCACTGTGATTTTTATCTAACAATACAATTAAATAGTTTTACACTATGGGAGCTGTTTTCTTTCCTTTATGATATCCGCAACCATCTGCCATTTGTATTGGAATCTCCATGGGAAGCAGTTGATACCTAAGCTCTATTGACCTTATTTTAACTAATAGGTCAACATCATCTGGTAAGGAGCCATCCATCCCCACTTGAGGTGTCCTTTTTGGTGAAGGTGGAACTTATCACTTGGAAGATTTTTTGAGCACGGAGCACTTCTTATGTTTTACAGCGTATTATTGCTTAATTTATGGTTCACTGCACATTGTTAATCAATATACATTTGTTTAGTTATTTGATTATCCATTTTACAATTGGTGTACCAATTAGTTTGTAATGGGATTGATGCCTATATTTAGATAGGTCGCACCTATTCATATAATTATACACAATATTAATTTTTTTCTCTAGCGCCCCTATCCCACGCATATAAAAGTTATAATTCAGCACTCTGTATTATCTAGGGAGCAGCTTTCAATACTTATTTTATTTTCACCACCCCTCCCCCTAATTGGCGCGAGATTTCCCACACATTATCTTTGGCTTTACCTACCAGCAAAATTTTAAGTTTGTTCCAGGTGTTAATTTTGTCCCTAAATCTAGATGGTAGGGGGTGTATATTTAAAGGGCAGTAGTCCGCAAGTTTAGGTGTTATTTGTACTCCCTGGTATTTGAATGATGTCACCACTGGGATAGGACAGGAATCAGGCAGATCCACCGCCCTATCCCCGTCCAGCACCATCAGGGCCGACTTGGACCACTTAATTGCCAGGCTGGAGAAATGTCAGAATCTAGAAATAATGGTGGTCACCTCAGCCAAATAAGCGGTGGTATCTCCCAAGAAAAGCGACCAATATTCTTGATACACCACTGATATTTACATACATACATACTCTCAGTGACTTCATTTAACTTTCTACACCACTGCTTGAGCTAGTCTCTACATATTAGCTATTAAGATTAGTGTATCATCAAATCAGCTTTGGAGGCCATACTTGGAGCCCACTGGATTTAGGATTGTGGCTACTATGAGAAGACTGCTCACTGGATTGCAAGAGGAGAGATTGCTAAGGTCCAAGCAGGGGTCAAGGCAGGTGGCAAATAATAATGTAGTAAGGTATGGGCAGAGGTCGAGGCAGACGGAAGGCGAAAGAGTCTTCAGGTCCAGACAGGGGTAGAGGCAGATGACAGAAAAGACAGTAGACAGGTCAATCCAGTTCGGCATCAGGCAAGCAAGCAAGGCTGGGGTTAAATACCCTCCTTTTCAGAAAACACACCTAGTGTGGACAATGTGGGATGATGCATGCTGTACAGATACTCTGGGCATTCTGGAAATCCTGTAGGTCCTGTAAATCCTAGAAATATTATGGAAACCATAACAGTCACACAAGGGGTCAGTCTAAGGCCTCATGTGCACTGCAGCTGGCAAACAGAAGTTTAGGAGCATTGTAGATTAGAAGCAGTTGAGGTTAGAAACATTTTTTTAAAGCAAACATTTGCGTTTAGGACAGTAGTTCAGGGGCATTTAAAATGTCAAATGCCTGTATCAGTAAACACATTTAACAGCGGTAAGAAGCTTTTTCTTATAGTTGGTCTCCATACTTGGGACTAACATCTGGTTCACCAGAACAGACTCTTTGTGCTTCTTCAAAGGACCCTTCTGTGAGTCAGTGAATTGACCTGAACTCTGCTAGATATTTCCTGATCTCAAGTAAGTGGAACTTTTTCCTCTGACACCTAATGTAAAATGAATCCTAAATTTCCTTTACATTGAAAACCAGTGGGAAGATTGACCCTCACATTATGATTGTGAAGAGAAAACATGTCAGGGGCCCTTCTTCCATCCACTCTTGGTGGTCAATTGGAATTTTTTATTTTTTTTTCCACTGTTGTTTGAAACATTCTTTCCGTTGACTAGCAAAGTAATACCCATTTATCTTTGCATATCCATTAGTGGGAAACCTCTTCATTTGGGAACAATGTTGCATTCTTCCCCCTGACCAACCAGGTAAGAAGCATGCTTTCCCTAATAACTATTAATGTAAGGGTATGTTTCTTCCTACTGTCTCAGGGAGGAAAAAAAATACCTTAATTAGTGGTTACTGGGAAGAATTCATAATTATTTTCACTGACCACCAAAGTAATGGGCGTTTTCCCACTATTGTAAGAAGTATTGTTCCTACTGTCCACCAATGTAAAGTAATTTTCTCACTGACCAACAGTGTAAGGAACATTCTTTCATTGACCAAAAACATAAAGGACTTTCTAAATGTCTTTATCATTGGCATTTAGTGGAAGAATGTCCCTAGTATTGGCAGTCGATGGGAATAATGCCTCTTAGGGCCCATTCACATCAGAAAGCAGTGCGCTGCAGTGGATTCATTTTCTTGCAATAAGGCACATTGCGGCAGTGGCGTAACCAGAGTTATGGGCGCCCGGGGCAGAACTTTTTTTTTTCGCCCCCCCCGGCGGTAGCGCATGACCACATACGCCCAATCACAGGGCGCCATGCCATCAAATGCAGCCACTGTGCCATCAATTGTCACCACTGTGCCATGCCATCAATCGTCACCACTGTGCCACCAATTGTCACCACTGTGCCATCAATCGTCACCACTGTGAAACCAATCGTCATCACTGTGTCACCAATCGTCACCACTGTGCCATGCCATCAATCGTCACCACTGTGCCACCAATTGTCACCACTGTGCCATCAATCGTCACCACTGTGCCACCAATCGTCACCACTGTGCCACCAATCGTCACTGTCCAGACATCTATCCACCTCGGAGCTTTATATTATAACCTGCTGGGACTTGTATTTCTCCATCGTCTCCTGGGGCTCAGGTGCATGCAATCCACCATCTTTGTTCAGTTTTTCTTACTGCTGGGACTTGTAGTCCCATAGATGGTGGATCGCATGCACCTGAGCCCCAGGAGACGATGGAGAACTACAAGACCCAGCAGATTATAATATAAGGCTCCTAGGTCGATGGGTGTCCGGACATCCATCCACCTCGGAGTCTTATATTATAACCTGCTGGGACTTGTAGTTTTCCATCTTCTCCTGGGGCTCAGGTGCATGCAATCCACACCCATCCACCTTAGAGCCTTATTGTATGTATAACCTGCTGGGACTTGTAGTTCTCCAATCTCCATGAGCCCCAGGAGAAGATGAAGAACTACAAGTCCCAGCAGTCTTACTAAAATGACAGGCTCTGAGGTGGATAGGTGGGGATCAGGCAGAGCACCCCTTTAGATTTACACCACCCCCCCCCTTACCTTGCTGGAGATGGAGAAACTTGCCGACGCCGCGCTGTAAACACATGTTCCAGGCCAATCAGCGCGCCCTTCTGCCTGGTTGGCTGGTGTTTCCCGCCACTCCCACATCAAGGGAGACAGACAGTTCCACCAGCCAACCAGGCGCGCCGCCGCCGGGTGTACCAAGATGGCCGACAGCTCCAGAGCTAGGCCAAAGCCGCGGCCTTTCCTAAGGCGGCGGCGGCGGCGCATTCCGCGGACGCCAAGATTTCGCTCCCCCTGCAATCTTTCGCCCGGTGCAGGAGCCCCCCCTGCCCCCCCCCCCGCTACGCCAGTGCATTGCGGCACATTGCGTTGCGTTCTTGAAAAAGGGGTTCTTACATTGGCTTTCAGTGGGAATAATGCTTATAACATTGTTGATCAGCAGGCGAAGCACACACCTTACATTGGTGGTCAGTGTGAGAAAAATATGAGCATAGAAGTAGAGAGCAGGAGTAAGTGAAACAAATTAAAATCGCCCATCTCTGTAAATGTTTCATAAATGAAAATTCTCCAAAATCATTGCTGTGCTTCACTTAAAGGGGTTGTAAAGGTAAAGTGTCGCGCTCGACCCCTCCCCTGGAATACAGGAGAGTCAGGATGCTCTCTACGTTGCAGATAGAGAAAGGAGCTGTGTGTTAGTGGGCGTCCTGACACTCCTGTATTCCAGGGGAGGGGTCGAGCACGACACTCCACACCAGGGAGAAAGCCTTGCATTACTGTGTGGAGTTACAGACAGAAGTACAGGAAGTGAGGATTTCTCAGACGAAATAAGGACATTCAAAAGCAAAATCGTAGGATGAGGTAAGTGGAGGAGGACTGCACTAAGGTAAAGGAAGCTATTTAGGATTTTTTTTTTTTTGTTTTACCTTTACAACCCCTTTAACCTGTGCAGAGTGCAGAGCTGTGGGAGGGACCCAGCAGGTCCACTCACTACAGGTTGCAAAAAACTATAGGTGGAGGCAAATACAAGACCAATCACCCTGCACAAGGAGAGAATGGGAAATGACTGGTCTTTGCTACAGGAAACTCCCTCATAGAAGCAAAGTATCACACTGGTAAATCAAAACTCAGATGAGAATACACACCCCTTTTATATTTTAAATCTGGTCCCCCATATGCTATAATTGTATGATCACTGGGGACAGTGCAATCTACCAGAGAAGCATTCACTACTACAAAATAGTATTGGAAACTCCTGCCAATAAGGAACCGCCTTGTATTGTTGCCAGTGAATACCAGATGAGCTCTAATTGGCCAAGAGGAAGATTGTGACTGAATCTGCCCCTCCTCTTCATTTCGACCAATTAACGCTAACCTAGCATTTGTTAATAATAAAGCAAGGAAGTCCTGAATAGCAGAGGGACAGGAGTGCCTTGTGCTCTTTTGTTTCTGGCAGCGAAGGGAAGTAACTCCTACCCCACTGGAAGCTGACAGTGCTTACTGTATGTAGCAAATGTTACTGTAGCGCTACTCTTGAGGGAGAAGCTTGGTAATTTCCTGTGCCTCAAATCCAAAAACAACGTCAGCCCCACTGACACACCTAGTTAAATTAAATTCACTGCAAGCACTTATAAAAGCATGAGCATAGATAGCTTTAACTTGTAAGCTGATACCAGGAAATAGATTCAAGACCGTTTAATGGTAAATAATTATATTAGTACAGTTTAGGGTAAATGATGGTATGAGCACAGAGAGGATAGAGTCAGACACAGTCTACTGAACCTTGTGATCTACAGGCCAAAGTAACTTAGAGTTCTGTACCACAGGACTGGAATCAACTCATAAATCAATTAAGTCAGCAATAAACAGTGCATATAAGCATCAACTGCTATGTGAATAATAATACTGTAACTAGTCTAGACTGCACTCTGGAGGTAGACTATAGCTAAGGTCTATTGCAGAGCAGACCCCTACTCCTACAGGCAATGCCAGGAGTCTGTGTAGAGTAGATTATCTGAATAAAGACCCCTACCCCCTAGCTGACCAATATTGGGACCCATCGTGCCATTGGTGCACATAAGCATAGTTCCTATGGGAATCAGCATGCAGTATCATAAGTGTAGCGCCTGGTTACTTAAAAAGTACTGATACTAGTTAAATTTAGAGGGGGATCAGAGTGTTAACTGACTCTGATCCAATAATTATGTTCAAAACGGGTCTCTGTCTCAGCTTGGCTGTGCTGTGGGCTGGCTGTTGTTCCTACCCCAGGGCGATGGGTGGCAGCAGTGGAGTCAAGGTTTGGGTGCTCCTCCCCAGCAGCCTATCAGGAGGGTTCAGCCTTGCTGTGCATGCTGGGGGAGGGTATTTATGGGGCAGACTCCATTAGTTTGGGTTCTTCTTCGTAGTGCGGCACCCACCTTTAGGGTGACTGCGCATCACAGCGCCTTTGGGGTAATGGCCTCCAGGCCGGGGTGCACGTGCCACGCGGTATTCCTGGTTCTGGGATCATGTTGGTCCGGAACATTTGAGCTGTGGCAGGAAATCCAGTAGTCGACTCTGTTCCCAATCCTGAAGATCCCAAGCGAGGTAGCTGTTTAGTGGGGAGTCATTCCAAGAGGGTCTGTGGCAGAGACTTTTCCTAAAGTTTGAGCGATACTCTGGCTGTCAGGTCAGTGAGAGTGGGCCTGCCCAGGTACGCTATACCCACTCTGGCTAGACTGGCAGAAAATACAAAGCATTGTTGGGAGCAGGACTGTTTCCCTATTGTTGCACCTGAGTCTGCTACTTCTTCTTTTACTTCACCTCTACTCTTCATCACAAGTTTTAATGTTTTTACCCTGGGCTGGGTAATAAACAGCACAGCAAAAGACACCTGTCGTGGACATTACGTTACTGCTATATGCACCATACACCCCTAGGACGACAGAAGAGCCATGAGGTAACATGCCACCCAAAACAAACCAGCAGCTCCTTCAGTGTTAGTGCTACATAAGATATTGGGTAAGCCTAATCCTTTTAAGCTTAGTTTCTGATAGCAGCAGCACATTGTGCCTCCCTGAAGTTCAACTCCCGCATTCCATAGAGGCTGGCCTCAAAGTCTGTAGGGTGTCTATGACTCACTGGCTCCACCTGCTGATCAGAGGGGGCAGTGTGCTCAAATCCAGCTTGTCTAGTTAGTGACAGTATAGGTTCAGCTGCAGACAATGGGCGTAAATTGGCCGGCGTAAGCCCGCGTGACCCCATGCAAATGAATGGCCGATTAAACGGCGCATGATCAGAATCATGTCGCATATACTCCCTAAGATACGTCGGCTCAATGCCTACGACGTGAACGTAACCTACGACGTGAACGTAACCTACGCCATGCCCTATTTACATAGTACTACGTAAACAACGTAAAAGACGCCGGCTGTTCCGACGTCCATACCTTTGAATGGGTTGCGCCACCTATATGGTGGAATAGCTTTATGCCGGATGTAACCCTTACGCAAACCGCATATCTTTTCTGCCTGGCGCATCTACGTTCGAGAAACGGCTTATTTTACTCATTTGCATATTTAACATGGGAACGCCGAATGCATCAAGCATAACTATGCGCCCAAGATACGCCGGCATGAACAAGTTACGTCGGGCGGCTGAAGCCTTGTTTTACGGCGTATCTAGCTTTGCGAATCGGCGTAAAAGTACGACGGCGCACATTTTTACTTATGGCGGCGTATCTGGAGATACGCCGGCGTAAAGCTACCTGAATCTGGCCCAGTGTTTTGACTTGCTTCTTGCAGCCAAATACCTAGTTACACTACTCCAGTGGTCATACAGGTATAGCATGTGGATGAATAGATTTAACCAAGGTGGCCTGCAGTAAGTCTGTTATGGCTAAATATTCCCTGGAGTTCTAGTTTATGTTCTCACTAAACAGTCATTTAAAAAGGCTTCAGTTTTGCCTTGAATTTAAGAATACTACATATGTATAAAGAAACAAATTGATTAAATGGAACATGGAGAAATAACGAAGAAGGATCATGGGGTCTTAGTAGTATTGTGCAGAGTATTTATATGATGTGCTTGAAAATTCTTGGCTTCTATGGAGGATGTTAGATTATGTCTTACAGCATTAAAAACATCAACAGGAACAAGAAGCATACAAGTACACTGAGCATAGACAAACATACATCCGGTGACTACATTACCATAGAATACACATTATAATAATGTAGTGCCACCTACTGGTATAGATATGTATAATGCTTATATATATTTAGTTCACAGTACTTTACATTACATGCTGTTGTCCATCCAACAAGTACAAGACAGACTGAGCAATAGCATGCAATGCCAAGCTGCAGCAAGCAAAGCCAGCAGAATATTAGCATGCATTAAAAAGGGGATTTACTCCAGAGATAAAACGATAATCCTCACACTTTATAAAGCTCTTGTTTGGCTGCATCTGGAGTATGTCTGTTCAGTTCTGGTCACCAATCCTTTAGAAAGGATGTGCTGGAGTTGGAGAGTCCAGAGAAGAGCAACAAATGTAATATAGGAGGACCCTAAATTACAAGGAACGACTACAAGCACTACATTTTTTATCCCTGGAGAAAAGACGCTGGAGAGGAGATATGATTGTGATTTACAAATATCTCAATGGTGACATTTTCAGTCTCCTGCCAAGGGGGTTTTTCACTGTCAGGGCGGTAAGCATTTGGTACGCTCCTCCACAATTTGTGGTGTCAGCAGGAAATATTGATAGTTTTAAAAGAGCCTTGGATGTGAATCTTAACAAACACAATATACAGTGATATGGTTATAATGATTATCTACAGAAAAAATTGCATCATAACTCCATACGCCTGTGTGCATGAGACCTACATATGTGAGATATGTACTAGTTTTAACACTACTCATGATAACAGCACATGATTTAAAATAGTCATAGTTTAATATTGTGCTGCACCGATACATGAATGTTTCTATAATTTATTATCATACGATATTGAAACATGTGCTTTTCAGCCTCCAGGGTTAAATTAAGTTCTCTAGAAAAAATGTAAGAAACACATACTTCCAAATAAAGCCTGTGTTCTGACAGGGTGGCAATAAGAAGAACTTGAGAAGAAACAGTATCAAACTCAGCCATATGCCAAACAGAATGAAGATCCATATTGTTAGGGCCAGACAGCTTAGTGATGTGTTAGCATGACTGCAAATTATATTCTGTCACCTCCCCTCTTTGTATAAGAAAGGCAGAAACTACTAACAAACTTTCCAAAACAGGAAATTTTACACTTCCCTTAAGTGCTATATGGGGTTCTTAGATGATGCAGAATGTAAGTGATGCATAAGTGCATATGACTTTGAAATTAATGCATGAGCACTTATAGTTACAGATTTAACAGCTTGTATTGTGCTTCCCCAATTCAACTAGTTCTATATGTACAGAGCAGCAGGCAACAGTTTTCTCCGATATCTCATAATACCAAAAAAAGTTTTACTTGTTTTTCTCTGCAGGTACTCTGTTCAGAACATAGGGACAGACAGCAGGGATGCATAGTGCAACGTAAGAAGCAGAAAATCTCTTTTCTTACTGTGTTTACTAAAGCTGTTGGTCACAATTTAACCCCGACACCTCGATTTTAGCAGAGTATACAACTGACCTCCTTTGTGCTAAACAATACTGTATATATTTATTTTTATAACCACTCATTAACCCCATATGCTTTCCCGAATTTGACAGCAATCGCTGCTTTACTTCTTGAGATATTTCTGGTGTCAATTCACCTTCAGCAGTGCTTTGCAATAAACCCTAATGTATCCAGTCCCGATACCAAGGAGCCTGAGAATTGTGTAAGAAATGAGGAAGCAAGTATAAAGACTCCCTTAAAGAGGAAGTAAAGCCCTTTTTTTGTAATTGCACATACAGGTAAGCCTATAATAAGGCTTACCTGTAGGTACTGTGGATATCTCCTACTGTGAATATTTCCTAAACTGTGCAAGTTTAAGCGATATGCAGGGTACATGCAGCCAAGGACGTCATTGGCGTACGTGCCAGACCTGCAGAGCCTGTGCCGCAAACGGCAGTTCCCATATGCATGAGTGGGAGTGACGTCATCGTTGCTCCAGCCACTCACAGCGCTAGAGCCTGCAAACCCGAAAGAAGCATTTGGGAAGATGTCAGCTTTTTTTTTTTGGGGGGGGGGGGTTCTCAGGGTTTACAACCTCTTTAAGAGGTTCCTGATTGGCTTGCTTATCTTTAGCGATCTTTGGGCAACACATTTTACAGACTGTATGTCTGACCAAGTATGCCCTGCGTCTCACTTGAGATTGTTAGAGGATAGAGGAGGGAAGAGTCATAATTTCATTCAACAGAGCAATGAAGGAACACCAATCACCAACCAAGTGCATGAATATGTGGATGAATGTGACCTCAACCAGTACTACTCCAGGCAACCTCTGTGATTAATATATATATATATATATATATATATATATATATATATATATATATATATATGCAGCATATGAAAGGGCACACAGATAGGCTTGTCACTGTTATTGGCACTAAACGTCCTATTTAGCCATTTACCTATGACAATTGACCTACTGCTTCTGCCTTCCCATGTACAACCAGGCTTGCCTTCAACCTGGCTCTGGATTCTTATCTGCCCATTGTGACTTTGACCTTTGAACTCTGCATTCTGCCTTCTGATTCAGTACCTCACTGCACAGCTGTTAAAGTGGAAGTAAACACATCCATTTAACCGTTTCAAAAAACAGTTACATTTCCAGCACATGCCAGGAATGTAGCTGTCACATTGGTTATGCTCTCAACCAAACTGTCAAACCATCCAATGGCTGGTGTCATATCTTATCACATATGCAGCATTATGGCAGTTGGAGATTAAACAGAGTCCAAGATGTCAGCTTCCTTGGCTGAAAATGATAGGAGGGTTTACTTCCACTTTAACTGACCTTGGCCTGTATCCTTACACTGTCTCTGCTTTATGTTCTTGTACCTTGCTGTCTGGCTGTTGCTGACCTGGGCCTGTGTCCTGATGCCTTCCCTGCCTTCTGATCCAGTACCTCACTGCCCAGCTGTTGATGATCTTCGGCTTGTGTCTTGATTTGTACCTCTCTGCTGATTGGGAACTACGTCTATCCTGCATCTGGTTCTTATCCAGTGGTCCAAAGTAATCTGTCCCCCACACTCAATGGCTGGCACTGCCTGCAACATGACATGCCACTTTGTATCCTCATATTCCCTGTCATTACTATCAATGGCGTTGGGCACAAGATGCAAGAGAAGCCCCCTCTTCAGCTCAGTCTACACCAGGTACATGACACAAGGACAAAAATATAATGTAACAGTCACCACCGTTTACGACCTTCCATCCACCCAAGACAGCTTATATGACACTACACAATCCAGCAGACACGATCCATATCAATTCCCCAGAAAATGAGACTGACAGCTCTATCTTCTGGTTTCAAAATTAATGAATGCTTTAATTGTTTCTTAGCTTGCTTATATATCCAGTACAACATACTAAAGTTAATCACAGGAACAATGAAACTCTCCGCCCCCTCCTCACACAGGGGGGGCTTCAATACAGATTTTAGGTAGACGCTTTGGCACCGGTCTAAAGAAGTCACATTCCTTTAGATAATAACATTTAGTTGAGTTAATTACTAATTGTAACAAAATGTGTTACCCAGACAACCTGGACCTGCATAGCTTGTCAAGTTCCCTTGAACATAATTGACATGCTAATTCAATACACCTGAAAGGAGACTTCTGACCCTTTTGACTTAATCAGTTACAACACAGTATTGGCATCACACAATAGAACATGGTATGTCTTTTAATCCACACCTGATAATCAAAAGGCTTTACACAGTGTTATCACACAATAGAAAGGTCTAGGAGCAGACGTGAATTAACACCTCTACAGCCTTACACAATGGACAATTAGTATATCTTCTGAGTCTATTGACCTGGTTAGGGGTCAGAATAAAATCACCTGTAATATCTCAAGACATCCTGGAATATGAACTATCCGTAATGTCCCATCTTCTGCAATACATGAATTATGATTTATTAGCCACCCTATGCCCAAAAGGGCACAGGGTGAACTTAGACCAAATAGTTATTAGGGCCGCTGGCACAGGAGTATCCCCCATCCCTCAAATATCTCTGGGCATCACGGGTCAGCCCGTTACATATAAGTTTGTCAAAATTCTAATTAATCTCAAGGCTTTTTTCAGTAACATAGTTGGGGAGATGTCCCATCACTTGAGAGGAAATCTGTACTGTAGGGGCACAGACGGGAAAAAAAAAACCTGATGGCTCTAAACTGTCCCAACTCTATCCAAAGATCGATCGATAGGCTATTGGTATATAATATTTCATACAGGCCAATAGTTTTGCCCTGGAGAGGTCTCCTAGTAGTCCATTGTTTTTCACCATCACACAAACCCAATTTTAATCCTCTAATGCACAGGTGTCAAATGCAAGGCCCGCGGGCCGAATCCGGCCCTCCAAGCAATTTCATGTGGCCCTCCCACCTCTCCTGCAGCTGCTCCTGCCCTCTTCTGGTCCTCCTCCTGACCTCTACTTTCTGCTTTCAAGCAATGCATCCAGCTTCTTCCCAGCAGCAGGATAAGCAAAGGGGGGTTCACTGTGATGTAAGGGAGAGTTGGAGACTCAACTTCTGATGGTGGGGTGGCTCGACATCTAATGTAAGGGGAGGGGATGCACTGGACATCTAATCTTACAGATACCACCGGCCCTTTTCATAACAATCATAATGCTGATGCGGCCCATGATGAAATTGAGTTTGATACCCTTGCTCTAATGGATATGCTGCTATCTTAATATTTATGTAAACTCTATATACTGGCACTGCAGTTCTGGAAGAAATTAAGATATTATTTAAATAACACATTGCCCGCATTTCTTATTGAGTGTTGTTGGCATTCAGTCTGCATGCAGAGTGGACTGATTCTGTCTGGAAGACTGAGGCTCTACGTGTCCGTAGCTTACAATAGCTAATAGCCGAGAGCAAGTTTAAGTGTGTGCCTGAGGATACTGAATCTGTTTTACCTGCATGAGGCGGGAGAACTGCATGTTCTTTCAGAGCTAATTGCTTTTATTCAAAGACAACCATCTCAAATCATGTCTGGTCTCTTTTGCTGATGAGCAATTTCAGGCTTTACACAGGAGGCTTTGTGTGCAGAGCAGACAGCGTTTGCAAGTCTTTTTAATTCTCTAGATTTCACAGAGCAGTGTGTGCTGTATGATTGAGCATCTCTTCAACAATATGGCAGTTTGATGTAGTCACATGGCAACCAGCTATAACTATTTCTATAAAAAAAATATGATTTTTGGCACTAAATATTGTTTAAAAGAGACATACTTTTAATATTTGTTTCCATTCTATTAAACTGTTCTGGGTGATTTCTTTGTTTTCAAAAGATAACAAACCAGTAAAGCATATTATGGAATATGTCATAGCCCATAGATGTACTGACACCAACCTCCCTCTGCAGCCATAAGCAACAGAGTTGGCTGCTGTTTATACCAAGGGGGAACAAAAATGACAGGGGCAGATTCACAAAGACGTAATATTCCGCTGCGTAATCGAAATACGGTACGCTGCCGTATTTCACCAGACTCTACACCGAATTCAGGTAGTTTTTTTGCGCGTACGCTATTGTGTCGTATTTTTTTTCCGCCGCGCAATCGAAATACGTGATTAGGGGGCGTGAAGCATTTAAATTAAGCGCGTCCCCGCGACGATCGAACTGCGCATGCTCTGTTCAGAATTTCGCCGTGCATTGCGCGAAATCACGTCGTGACGTCATTCGTTGTTTGAGTAGCGGCGTTTACGAACATTCCTATTCCCGGACGACTTACGTTAAAAATAATAAAAGACATCGGAAAACGTTGAAATTCGACAACGACGGCCATACTTAACATGGGCTGTCAATATTAGACCAGCAAAAAGCAGGTATAGTGAAACGGAAAAAAAAGATGACTAAAGGTGCCGTAAGAGATTGCGTTGAAAGTGCGAAATTTTGTGGATTGCAGGCAAAAGCTCATTAGCATACCCTGACGGCGAAAAACAACAGGAAGTCCGCCCAGTGGCCGCAATTTTCTGGCAGCGTAGATCTGAAGGCGTACTAACACGTAATACAGTCGAAATGAAGCCCGCAGGTGTCTTTTCATGGTTTGAGGATTTCGACTAGCGTAAAAACGCCCGTAAGTCGAAATTACTCCAGTCTAACAACATTTACACAGGCGTAATCGCTTTGTGAATCTAGGCCACAGTTTTTTTAAAGTGTCTGACTGATGATCGATTCGAGAGTAATCAGTCGACGGTTAGCAGTTTCACTCAATTTTCAGAGGATAAGGCGACATGTCATGTCTTGTCTGTGGCCACCATGATATGCAAAAAAGCATAGGCCCAGATTCACATACAATTAGATTCGCGTAGAGTATCAGAAATACACTACGCCGCCGTATTTCACCTGGCTCTACGTGGAATCCTGGTAGATTTTGTCCAGTAAACTACGGCGGCGTAGTGTATTTCTCCCGGCGCAAGCCATCTACGCGAGTAGGGGGCGTGAAGCATTTAAAATAGGCGCGTTCACGCGGCGATCGAACTGCGCATGCTCCGTTCAGAAATTTCCCGCCGTGCATTGCGCGAAATCACGTCGTTACGTCATTCGTTGTTTGAGTAGCGTCGTTTACGGACATTCCTATTCCCGAACGAGTTACGTAAAAAAAAAAAAAAAAAATAAATTTGACGCGGGAACGACGGCCATACTTAACATGGGCTACGCACCGTTAGACCAGCAAATAGCTGGTCTAACAGTACGTAGCAAAAAAATGACGTAAGCAATTGCGAAGACCACTCGTATCTTCGTGGATCGCCGTAAAAAGTCATTTGCATATCCCGACGCTGAAAACGACGCGGACTCCTCCCAGCGGCCGCAAAAATATTGCAGCGTAGATCCGAAGGCTTACGAAGACGTAAGCCTCTCGGATCGAAGCCCGAAGCCACCGTATCATGGTTTGAGGATTCAAACTAGTGATACGGCGCGCAAAATTTGAAATGACTCCTGTCTAACACCAGTTAGACAGGCGAAATTGCTCTGTGAATCTGGGCCATAGCCTTTAAGCATTAAGTAAGGCAAACTGCCCGATGAACAGGCATATCTGGTACACACCGCTGAAGCATTTTTTGCATTCAAGTTTCAGCCACCTTTCAGGAGAAGGGATAACGACATAGACACAATAGTGTTGCCTGTTTATTAAACCGCACTGACTAATGTCTTTATCTGAAAACATGTATTTTGTCAAAAGAAGGCTTTATATCTTGGAAAATTGTGTTGTTGGTTTTATATGAAAAACGTTATTGATAATTTATATCACAAGCATGGTTGTAACCCAATTCAAATCACTAGTACCTTAGGCCTAAATCCAAGGACCTATTTATAAAGTTCCTGAAAAGTCCAGCATAGCTCCCAACTGTCCCTGATTTCAAGGGACTGTCCCTGGTTTGAAACAATGTCCCTCTGTTACTCTTTCCTCCCCATTTGTCCCTCATTTTGGTCTGATCTATATAGCTGTATATATAATGCACTATTTATCTTTAAAAAAGTGATTCCCAATGCTAAACCTTTCATCCAGTTGCCAAATTGCTGCAATTTTTATATTTTATAAGCCAATATAAAGGAATAGTAGAGGTAAAAAAAAGTACTTGTGAGTTTAACTAATAATCTTTTTTGTATAATTCTCCTTTAGGGGGCATGGCAGGGGGTGTGTCCTATGCCTACATGCTTTTGCTAGTAGGTGTCCCTCATTTCCATCTCAAAAAGTTGGTAGATATGAGTCCAGGCACATTCATCAGTCTGTATATGGCCAGAACTAACACACCAGGGGAATGTAATGTTAAACTACACAAAACATATTGACTAAGCCTGGGGCGCTTTTAACCACTGCTAGCAGCCGAAAAAGGTTAAAACCACGCTTAAATCGGCGCTTTGCCAGCAGCGCTGGCCATTGATTTTTCAAAACTGAAATCATGCACCTTGAGCCCCTGGGCAGGCAGTGCCCAGGGGCTCAAGGTGCATGGTTCCATTTTTTTTTGCAGGGGTTGAGAAAGAATCCTTGAGGCAAAGCATCTAACTACTGCCGCTGCTTGTGTGGGCGGGATGTGTACTGCCGCAATCCCCGCCTGCCAGCCTTCCTATCCAATTCATCCCATGTGATCGGAGCAATAAATATCCTATCCACACAAGCAGCACCAGTACAATGCTCTGGTTCTCCCTTAACCCCTGCAAAGTGACAGACATGGCTAGGGGGAGGTAGAGGGGGAAGTTGTCATTCCGATTGTATATTTAGCCTACTGACACCGTTCCAGAACAGGTAAGATCTGTGACAGCAGCTTCTCTGCGCTGCTCTGCTTGAGAAGACCATTTTGGTATTATACATTACTGCACCCTTTACTGTACCTTCTTGCCCCCTGTACTGTGCCCTCCTTGCCCCACTGACCCCTGTACTCTACACTTCTGAGACCCTGCCCTCTGCACTGCTGACTTTATATTCTTTGAATATTTGTGTCGATAAGTCTTTGATTTATGGCATGTTTTCTTATTGTTTAAAATCAATTTTATTGAAAGTACTAATAAAGAAATGTTTAATTCTATCAACTATTTATATCTTAATTATTGAGAATGCCTGATAGAGGCCAGAGTACACTGCTTTGCCCAGGGGCCCATGATATTAAAATGTCCACAATGACTACAGGTTTGCATTAAAACAGTAGAACATGAACGATCTGTAGCAGTGTTAGCTGTATCCTTTAGTTTAAGAGTATCAACTATACATTTTGACAGTAGACATGCCCTGGCAGATAAGCTGCAGTAGATCATTTTCACCCCTTTATGAATACTTTCCCTAGCGTTGTACAAAAAATAAATGAATATTCAGCCCCACCTAGTGGATTACAGTGACATAACTATTAAAAAGAAATCCTTTCAAAGTGTGGGGATGCCTGGTAGTCACCAGGATCACCAGAACTGGCTCCTTTGAAAGATTTCCCCTCTACTTCTGTTTAGGCAATAACCAAATACGTGTGATTTTGTCCTTCACTTTCGGTGCTAAAGGTAGACAGATAGAGAGGGCGAATCTCCCTAACAGGGGCGGACTGACCATTGAGGAACTTGGGCACTGCCCAAGGGCCCCATGCCACTAGGGGGCCCCATCAGGGTTGCCAGGCTCATTAAAACCAGGGACAGTATGTAAAAATCTGTGTTTTTTTTACATCTGTCTCTGATATGTTCAAAACCTACATGCTTTTGATGTGAAAATCCCGAGATTTTAGCTGCCCCGCCTCTGTACTGCCACCTGGCTTGGTGGCCATCTGTAAGCCTGGGGGCCCCATAATCTTCTATTGCCCGGGGGCCCCATGAGTTGTCAGTCCGCCCCTGCTCCCTAACATGGGCACAGACAGAAAAAAAAATGACAGGTGCTCTAATCCATTTAGTTCTACTTTAAACATTTACATATAATGGGCCAGATTCAGCAACACTTGCGCTGGAGTGTTTCGATATGCGCCGCGTAACTGTGAAGATGCGCCGTCGTTTCTATGTGCCCGTACCCACCAAACTAGATGCGCCCAATAACGGGCCATTTGCGACCGGCGGAACGTTCGGACGCCAGAGTATCGTCAGCGCTTAATTTCGCTTGGCGCATCAGTCGCGCCTATTGATTTCCCCTGCAAATATGCAAATGAGGGATTTTTCCCAATTCACGAACGGATTAGCACCATACGCTGGCTACATGCGCCGCGCGTATCTCGTCCGTCCGGCACAAAGTTATTTCTACAAAAGGCTGCTTTATCTTTACTCCAGACGGTCACAGGTCAGCAGGAGAGCAGCTACAGCAGCGTTACCGACGAAACTAGCAAGCTGAACAACCACACTTGCAAGGACAACACCTCTGTGTGCCAACATGCCAGGGGCACTCGTGGTCCTAAGACTAGTACTGGGTCCCTCGCTACGGAGGAGGCGGGCACGTGAGAGGATATACCGCACGCGTATGAACCTCTTTGGCATGGGTGATGAGGAGGTGTATCGCCTCTTCAGATTCAGCCCTGATGTAATACTTGAACTAACCACAACCCTGCAGGATGACATCACCAGCCCAACACACCGCTCACAATCAGTGCAGCCACTGGTGAAGGTCCTGGCAACACTTCATTTCCTTGCAAGTGGATCATTCCAGCGTACAAGTGGAGTGGTGGCTGGGATGTCACAGTCCTCCATAAGCAGATGTGTGCACCAGGTTGTCCCTAAAATCCTCAGATGCATGTCCAACCAGTTCATCAGACCCACCACTGAGGAGCTGCGGCTGAAGGCAATGACAGATTTCTACAGCATTGCCAGATTCCCACGCACTGTGGGGGCCATTGATTGCACACATGTGGCCCTTCAGCCCCCCAGTGCCACAGAGCACATAAACCGCAATCGGAAGCATTGGCACTCCATCAACGTACAGGTGATAGCCGATGCCCAACGCCTCATATGGCACGTCCGTGCCAAACACCCCGGGTCCAGCAATGACAGCTTCATATACAATCAGAGCCCCATCCCAGCAGAATTCGAGCAGTACATGTATGGGGACAGCTGGCTGGTTGGTGAGTGACATGGGTGGCAGCCATGACTATCCCCTCCCGTGATGCACATCAGAAGTGGCACATGCACGACTAACATCCTCCTGTCTTTTTCCTTACAGGTGACTCTGCATATGCACTGGGACCCCATCTAATGACTCCTTTCCGCAACCCCCAAACCAGAGGAGAGAGGAAATACAATAAAGCACACATCAAAACCCGTGCAGTGGTGGAGCAAACATTTGGGCTCCTGAAGTCCCGTTTCCGATGCCTGGATAAGTCCGGGGGGACCCTATTGTATTCCCCTACCTTTGTGTGTCAGATCATCGCTGCATGTTGCATTCTGCACAACTTTGCTATGAGAAAAGGCCTGCAGATTGACATGCGTGATGACCTAACCCCCGACCCACACAGTCCCCACCTGCCAGAGGAGAACCAGTCTGCTGATGGAAGAGCAGTCAGGAGGGTCCTCGCCGTAGGCATCTTTGGACACTAAACCAAAACATTAATCACACAGACAATGCACGCGTGTACACCACTGATGTCCCTAGATCACACACACCACATGCACATCGCATTGGATTAGCCCAAGTCCAGCATGTAGGACTTGGGAGCAGCAACGCCAGCGTCAAGGCCCCAATGATGTCACTGTCCATTCATACACCTTTCACACGTCATTCATACAGCCGTGGGGTTAACTTCACCACCACGGCCGAGGGTGACACCCCTTACTGGCAGGAGTGCCACCCCCTCACATTCACACACCATTCACACTGTCCCCTGCACTCCTGACCGTGTGCAGTTCAAAAGAAATAAAAAATCTCATAACCTGAGCAATAAAATAAAATATAAACTCATAACCTGAGTATAAAAATAACAAAAAACTCATAACCTGAGTACTATAAAAAATAAAAATATAAACCAAATAAAAAAAAAAACCTCATCTGGGATGACGGGGGCTCCTCCTTGGGGGCACTCTCGGGCTCCTCAGCTGCCTGGAGGGAGTGGGTGGTGGTGGGGGTGTGGGGGCATCTTGAGGAGGCTGTTCCGCGGGTGGGCCACTCCGGGCAGCTGTTGGCTGCATGCCCTCCAAGGCCACTGCAATCCGGCTCAGATAGAGGTTAGTCTGGGCCTGCATCCTCAACTGGCGGGTGACTTGATGCCGCTGGTCACGCTGCCGCTGCCTCCCCTCTTCCCGGATGGCAGCAGTGTTGGCATGTACGGCTGCTGTCAGGTGCCGTACATCAGCCTGCACCTCCCCCAGGCTGGTAACAAGGTTCTGAACACCACTGGGCAGCTGCGACATGGAGCCCAGGCTGTCAGCGACCCGGTCCAGGTGGCCAGCAATCTCCCCCATCTGCTGGGTCTGCTTGGCGTGGTCCAACACCACCTGGTCCTCGACCAGATCACACACCCCCCTGGTCTTCCGGGTGGCCTTCCTGGGGGCAGGAGAAGGTTGTCCCCGTGGGGATGGAGTCGCCCTTGAGGGGCTACCGAGGATGGGGGAGGGGATGACAGAGGGCCCTGCTGAAGAGGAGGACTCCTCCAACAATAAGATGAAGTCCTGTTCAGGGACAGGCTCCTCCACAACCACCTCTGCAGAGGTGGTGTGGGCACTCTCCTCCACCTCGGTCTCTTCAGCACCCAGGGGCTCATCATCATGATCCCGTTGGGAGGTTGGGGTGGACTGGCCGCCAAGAGATGATGGCCCAGCTCCGTCATCTGTGGATGACACAAAGAAGACACATGTTGGTGGTCCCACACACTTGGCATATGTCCCCTCCCCCCCCCCACATGCAACACACCAAATAGGGGATAAAAAACACTTACCTGTCCTGGAGCCTTCCTCCATGGAGTCATATCCAGGGACCCCCTCCAACTGCTCCCTGTCCAGGCAGCGTGCGACCACCTCCTCCTCTGCGGTCAGGCTGACAGGACATGGGGGACCACCACCTGTGCCCCTCTCATGCCTCCTGATGGTGGCCACCTTGCCCCTGACCTTGCGCCGCAAGTCATTTATTTTTTTCTGAATGTCAGAAGCAGTCCGGGTGGAGTACCCCAAGACATTCACCCTGGCAGCAATGGTCTCCAGGATGCCCTGCTTCCTCTCCCGGCTGGTCTTCTGGCTTTTTTTCCCATGGAGTAACTCATTAACAGACTCCATCGCTGATATGATGACCGAGACCTCCTGGGAATTAAAATTGAGGTTCCTCCTCTCTTTGGGGGTAGCGGGAGCAGCCATCACTGAGCAAAAGTATCTTCCCTGGGGTGGGGGGAAACGGAACTACTTTTGCGCCGGAATGGCGTTTCCGCCTGCGCTTTTAAGCGCCCAACGGAAGGCATTGCTCTGACGTTTCCCGGGAAGTGGTGCCGACGGAAGTTGTGAGCATGCGCACAAGGGGGCGAGTGGAGCCGCACTCACTGCGCATGCTCCGTGGATGATGCGCTGAACGTAAGCCTCTGTGCTGGGCTCCGCCCATCATTTACATATGATCACACCCACTTCCACTTGCGTCGGGTTACGCCAGCGCATTATCGTTACTCTGGCGCAAGTTTACGCGCAACTGCTATGTGAATAACAGTACTTGCGCTGAAAGGGTCATCAGAGTAACGTAAATGAGAAGCGTTACTCTGGAGCAAAGATGCTCTCATCTACCTGAATCTGGCCCAATGTGTCTCATGTGCTGATTTACCATTTTGGTAAACTCACAGTAGCTTCTTTAGTTCTTTGGATGTCAAAGAAAGCTCAAAAAGTGAAGTATTATCTAGATGTTAAAAGCAACACTAAATTACATCCTTAATCTCCAAAAAACATCCCTATATAGCCACTGTTTAACCACTTCAGACCCGGACCAAAATGCAGGTAAAGGACCTTGCCCCTTTTTGCGATTCGGCACTGCGTCGTTTTAACTGACAATTGCGCGGTCGTGCGACGTGGCTCCCAAACAAAATTGGCATCCTTTTTTCCCCACAAATAGAGCTTTCTTTTGGTGGTATTTGATCACCTCTGCGTTTTTTATTTTTTGCGCTATAAACAAAAATAGAGCGACAATTTTAAAAAAATTCAATATTTTTTAGTTTTTGCTATAATAAATATCCCCCAAAAATATATAAAAAAAAAAAATTTCCTCAGTTTAGGCCGATACGTATTCTTCTACTTATTTTTGATTAAAAAAAACGCAATAAGCAATAAGTTGCAGTTTGGGAGTTAACCACAAGGGGGCGCTGTGATTTTGAGTGTTCCCTGTGTGTGTTTACAACTGTAGGGGGTGTGGCTGTAGGTGTGACGTCATCGGTCACGTCCCCCTATAACAGGGATGACGTGATCGATGCTGCGGCCACAGTGAAGCACGGGGAAGCCGTGTTTACACACGGCTCTCCCCGTTCTTCAGCTCCAGGGACAGATCGCCGCACTGCAGCGGTGATCGGGTCCGCGAGTCCCGCGGTCCCGGAGCTTCGGACCGGGTACTAAAACCAACGTATATATACGTTGATGTGCCCAGCCGTGCCATTCTGCCGACGTAAATGTGCAGGAGGCAGTCCTTAAATGGTTAATGTCCTTGTAATTTATTTTTTAAGAAATAGTTTTTGTGTTTTTCTGCCTTCTTGTAATGTCCTCTGGGAGCTCCCAAACTTCTCTCTTTGCCCTAACTTCAATTTGTTTGGAACAAGCAGGGCACGCTAGTTGTGGACATGTGCACTGTTCTATGGACACTACAAATCCGTCCCCAGTTCATTTAGACCCCTTTCACACTGGGTCGATTTGTAGGCGCTATAACTCAAAAAATAGCACCTGCAAAGCGACCTGAAACAGCCGCTGCTGTCTTTCCAGTGTGAAAACCCTGAGGGCTTTCACACTGGAGCGGTGCACTAGCAGGACAGTAAAAAAAGTCCTGCTAGCATTATCTTTGTAGCGGTGAAGGAGCGGTGTGTATACCGCTCCTCCACCGCTCCTGCCCATTGAAATCAATGGGCACCGTGACTATACCGCCGGAAAAACGCCTCTGCAGAGGCGCTTTGCAGTGGTTTTAACCCTTTCTCGCCCGCTTGCGGGGGTCAAAGTGCTAGCAACCGAATAGCGCCGGAAAATTGACGGTAAAGCGCGGCTAATAATAGCGGCACTTTACTGCCAAAGCCGCCCCCGCCCCAGTGTGAAACGGGCCTTTGGGAGCGCGCAAGTGTGGCTACACTCCTATATATATAGTGGAACAATGGAGTACAAAAGTAGACAGGAAGTCAGATCACAATAGCAAAGCAAGAAACAAAGGAATTTGGAGATTTAGAGGTGACTAAGAGCAATCAAAGAATACATACTTGAGTAGAATATTTCCTTAGACCAATGTTAAGTGACACTTCGTACATTAGGGATCATCAGCTTACTAGATATGATATGCTCATGGACTTAAAGGGGTTTTAAAGGTTCATGTTTTATTTTCCAAATTGGTTCCTTTAAGCTAGTGCATTGTTGGTTCACTTACCTTTTCTTTCGATTTCCCTTCTAAATGTTTTTTTTCTTTGTTTGAATTTCTCACTTCCTGTTTCTCCTCAGTAAGCTTTCCACCATCATCCGAGCGGTGGAAAGTCATTAAGAACAGCTTACTGAACACCTTACTGAGGAGGAACAGGAAGTGAGAAATTCGGACAAAGAAAACAAAGAAAAAAAACATTTAGGAGGGAAATCGAAGCAAAAGGTAAGTGAACCAACAATGCACTGGATTAAGGTAACCTATTTAGAAGATAAAAAACAAGCCTTTACAACCCCTTTAACAAAACAAGAAAAAAGTAAACAAGTTGGGGTTCTGGAATGTAAAAGAGACATCTGGGGCAATGATTTGACATCTGGGGCAATGATTTGACATCTGGGTCAATGACTTGACATCTGGGGCAATGACTTGAGATGAGCACCTCTACTTGTTAATTATTTGATCATAAAATGGAAATACAATTTGAAGATGATTTGGATCATGTAATAGTGGTTATATTTGCTTTACAGGCACTTTGGTTAATGTTTTCAAATTAGTATCCTTAAAAAGGTGGTTCACCCTAAACATAAGCCCTCCCATGTGATCCAGCATACTGGCGTCAGCGCCAGTATGCTGTTTTTTTTTTTTTTTTTAATCCATCACTTACTGTTTTATGGTCTATTTTAATCTCTTACCCCTGTGGTCGACGGCGCCAGTATAGCGCGTCACATCTTCCGAAAATACCCGATAAGGACTCGGGTAATCTCGGCGAAAATGCGGCGCCTGCGCACAGACCTAGGAGCTGACTGCGCAGGCGCCGTATTTCTCCGAGTCCTACGGCTATGGCGCGTCACGCCCTCCGAAAAACGCCGAAATAGGACTCTGAGAAATACGGCGCCTGCGCAGTCAGCTCCTAGGTCTGTGCGCAGGCGCCGCATTTTCGCCGAGATTACCCGAGTCCTTATCGGGTATTTTCGCAAGATGTGACGAGCAATACTAGAGCCGTCCACCGCGGGGGAAAAAATTAAATTCCAGCATAATACAGTAAGTGGGGGATTAAAAAAAAAAAACAGCATACTGACGCTGACGCCAGTATGCTGGATCACATGGGAGAGCTTATATTTAGGGTGAACCTCCGCTTTAAACAGAAAGTTCTTATGGGGTATAGCTTTTATCTCTGCAGTCAATAAACTATCCTGTACTGTACCCTGTTCCTAATGAGCTAAGTTTCACTTGATCTTCCAAGAAGTCTTGCTCCTAGTTCTTTTTTGCAATGTACAATATAACTAGTGCCATGTCTGTTGAGGTATTTCTTTAGCTCTGTATGCATAGCACACAATTTTATCATCAAACTGCTCAATCTACCTCATCTGCACACTGCCTCTTAACTTCTAATGAATATATACATTATTATTCTTCAAGCTGATGCCAAAAATCATCAAGTTTTACTGTATGCCCTATACATTTATATTTGTGATAATATTCAGAGTAAAGAAAATGTCAGCTCCTTGTAACTGATATGTGAATTATAGTATATGATAAAATAGTTTCAGTTCAGTACACACATAAAATATCTTTATTACATTTTTTAGGACATCATCCTCTTCTTTTCCTGATGGCCTGTACCGACATTTGATGGCAGAAAATCAGTTTAACTTTAATGACAGTAGGAAGGGTCATGTGTGGTGTGCTTGACAGGGGAGCTACATGACGCTTCTGAGTGGGTAAGCTGTACAAATTAACCATGTGTGACTCACCTATTAAAGGTTATAATAGCATTGTTCCTTTTGCCGCGTAGGAACATGATGTGCAAACACTATCCTGCTAAGTGGATTCCTGCCCAAAGGTGAATCAGGAATAACTGTAGAATAAATTTAATAGTTCAAAACCTGCTCCAAGTGAATCACTTCTCCAATTACTTAATGGCCAAAAAAAAATGTTTCTGGAAGGCATGGATTTTTTTCATTATGTCTAAAACAAAATTGATGCACATGCCCTATTGCAACCCAAAACAAATACATAATATGAAATATAACAAATAGTTTCAGTTTTATTGCATAATACATGTCAATGACCAAATCAGATAATGTGGCGCTTCGCTGTCATTTTACACCGTACACAGCGTTTTTGTGATACGGTGATCACATGCCATGAGACTTCACAGTCCAAGCCGTCTGTGAATATATACACAATAGGACTGAAGATACACTTTCTGTATTCTGGGCCCTGCTGCATGTTAGGATGGGTTACCTTATGTGGTGCTCTGCAGGGCCGATCCTAGGGTCACATGTGCCTGGGTGCAGAAATATTTCTGGCGCCCCTACAAGGGCGTGGTCACCTTACTAACTCCTCCCCTTTACAAATGTTTCTATGGTAACAATTCAAACACAGAGGTGGGGCTGAGAGAGAGAGAGAGAGAGGTGGGGCTGAGAGAGAGAGGGGTGGGGCTGAGAGAGAGATGGGTGGGGCTGAGAGAGAGAGAGGTGGGGCTGAGAGAGAAAGAAAGAGAGAGAGGGGTGGGGCTGAGAGATCGATGGGTGGGGCTGAGAGAGAGAGAGGTGGGGCTGAAAGAGAGAGAGGTGAGGCTGAGAGAGAGAGAGAGAGAGAGAGATGTGAGGCTGAGAGAGATGAGGCTGAGAGAGGTGAGGCTGAGAGAGAGAGAGAGAGAGAGAGAGAGGGTAGTTGACAGAGAGGGGGCTCAGAGAGAGAGGGTAGTGGAGAGAGAGGGGTTGAGAGAGAAGGGCTCAGAGAGAGAGGGTAGTGGACAGAGAGAGGGGCTGAGATGGAGAGGAGCTCAGAGAGAGGGTAGTGGACAGAGAGAGGGGCTCAGAGAGAGAGAGGGAGAGAGCGGTGGGGCTGAGAGGGAGAGAGCGGTGGGGCTGAGAGAGAGAGAGCGGTGGGGCTGAGAGATTGAGAGAGAGAGGGGTGGGGCTGAGAGAGAGAGGGGGTGGGGCTGAGAGAGAGAGGGGGTGGGGATGAGAGAGAGGGGGTGGGGATGAGAGAGAGGGGGTGGGGGTGAGAGAGAGAGAGAGAGATGAGGCAAAGAGAGAGAGAGGGGCGAGGCTGAGAGAGGATAGTGGACAGAGAGGGGGCTGAGAGAGAGAGGGGCTCAGAGAGAGGGTAGTGGACTGAGAAGGGGCTGAGAGAGAGGGGGGAGAGAGAGCATAGTGGACAGAGAGGGGGCTGAGTGAGAGAGGTTGGGCTGAGAGGGGGGCTGAGAGAAAGGGTAGTCGTCAGAAGGTGGACCTGAGAGAGAGGGGGGCTGAGAGAGAGGGTAGTGGACAGGAAGAGGGGCTAAGTGAGAGAGGTTGGGCTGAGAGAGAGAGGGGGGCTAAGATAGATGTGGGGCTGGGAGAAAGGGTAGTGGTCAGAAAGTGGATCTGAGAGAGATGTGGGGCTGAGAGAGAGAGAGGGCGGATGAGAGAGAGAGGGCGGATGAGAGAGAGAGGGCGGATGAGAGAGAGAGTGCGGATGAGAGGGCGGATGAGAGAGAGAGGGCGGATGAGAGAGAGAGGGCGGGTGAGAGAGAGAGGGCCGGAGAGAGGACGGATGAGAGTGATGGCGGATGAGAGTGATGGCGGATGAGAGAGAGAGGACGGATGAGAGAGAGAGAGGACGGATGAGAGAGAGAGAGGACGGATGAGAGAGAGAGAGAGAGGGCGGATGAGAGAGAGGGCGGATGAGAGAGAGGGCGGATGAGAGAGAGAGAGGGCGGATGAGAGAGAGGGCGGATGAGAGAGAGGGCGGATGAGAGAGAGGGCGCATGAGAGAGAGAGGGCGGATGAGAGAGAGGGCGGATGTGAGAGAGAGAGAGAGAGGTATGCCGGGTAGAACTGTTTTTGAATAGTGGTCATACACACACTTATTTATGAGTGAGACAAGCCTTGGTTCATCACTTATAAATATATTTCTCCTGTGAATACCGATCACATAATGTGAATTCATTCAGCACCTCTGTGCTTGATATTTTTACTGTTTAAACAGTGACACTTATTCACTTATTCCAGTGCAGGACATTAAACCCCCTGCCATGCTGCATATTAAAAACAAAATCACAGTCACAGTTTATAATCTTCAGACTGCAGTCAGGTGGCTGTCTTCCGTATAGCGGCAGCCACCTGACTGCAGTCTGAAGATTATTAACTGTGACTGTGATTTTATACTGTAAAGTGCTTTCTTACTTGCAAAGTTGAGAGGTTTTACACCGACAGTCTGACACTGTGCTGCTGTCTGAACTTGGCGGCGCTGGCTCGGCTCCTCTCGTCTGCAGCAGGCAGGCAGGCAGGCAGGCAGCTCTCTACGCTCCTCCCATGACCCCTCTCACCTCTGATCGTGAGGACGGCGCTGTAGTTCTAAACTTAGTGTGAGGGAAGTAGTGGATGGCACAGTGGCAGCAATGATGTCTATTGGCTGGCGCCGGTCGGGTGCAGGTCAGAGCGAGCGTGATTGTAATGTCCATGTACTGACTCCTCGGAAGACACATCGAGGGATCTGCTGCGGCAAAGCACAATGGTGCTCCGAACACTTTGGCGCCCCCTCCCCTCTGGCGCCTGGGTGCATTGCACCTTGTGCACCCCGTCTGGGATCGGCCCTGATGCTCTGTCCTCCATATGTATGACAATATATGGAGTGAACCCGGTGGTATCTGCCTGGACCAACTAAAAAAAAAACATGCTGGTTATGAGAGTTTTCTACACTGATATATGTATAGACACAAGAATCCCCCTGATGAAGCATTAACAGCGAAACGCATACAGTAATGCAATTGCTTTGGCCCGCTAGTTTTTCTATGGATTTGTAATTTATTTCTATGATGTCATAAATTATTTCTTAGTATTGTTATGTCAAGGAGGTTGGAGGTGAATTTGTATCTGGCACTAGTAGTATCGTTATTAATCTATTTGGGCTTTAATGACATGTCTTTTTTATCTTTTGTAAACCAGTAAAACAGGGGTCTTCAAACTTTCTAAACAGGGCCAGTTTACTCTAGGCGGGCCGGACTGTGGCCATTGGGAGTAGAAAAGTTGCTGACATCAGCGGGAAAAACAATGCCCCAGTGTTGGTGTCAGTAAGAGGAATTGTACCCCATTATTGGTTTTGGTGGGAGGAATTGTGCCCCATTATTGGTTTCAGTGAGAGGAGTTGTGCCCCATTGTTGGAGGAATTGTGCCTGATGGATGATGTCATTGGATCCTATTGTTGGTGTCTTTGCTGGAAATTGTGCCCCATTGTTGGTGTCATTGGGAGGAATTGTGCCCCATCATTGATATCATTAGTAGGAACTGTGTCCCATCATTGATGTCTTTGGGCCCCAGCGATTGTGTCAGTGGGAGGAAATGTGCCCTACCCTTAGTGTCATTGGGCCACATTGTTGGTGCCAATGAGGGGAATCATGCCTCACTGTTGGTATCAGTGGATGAAATAATTCCCCAAGGGCCATATAAAAGCAAGCCACAGTTTGGAGACCACTACAATAAAATATATTTTTTTATCTTAAAAATAAATTCTGTTTAATTGCTGAGATATTGACCAAAAAGTCAAATTTTTCTTTCTTGGCATTATTGTACATTCCACAAAGATGTTGGGCTCATTTCACCTCCCAAAGCCTGATTAATTTCTATATTTTTTAATACTGCAATTGTATCTGACAACTGCAGTATTAAACAGTTGGCACTGCAGACGATCAGCATCCTGAAAGTGGATGAGTTTATATGTGGGCTAAAGGCTTTTATTAGTTTAGGTTAGTGACAGTGGGATTGAGTGCCATCTGCTGCAAATTGTGGAGGGGGAGGGGGGTTTATAAATGTATCCTCGGCATGGAACATCAAGAAAGAAAGGAATTCAAGTATGCTATAAAGCAAGTAAGTATTTGGAATGTTTCAAAGTAGCAAGGAGCAGGGACTGGTCAAAGAGGGATCACCTTCAACACAATAGGCTATTTTGAATATGTTTCTATTTAAAAGTTTGCTAAAATTACAGTATTCAGTAAGGATGTATATAGCAGTATGCTAAGGTTACACAAAAATCTCATGAATACAAAAGATAGTCGAATTGCTATAAGTAAACGCTTTTGACTAAAAAAATTATAATAAAGTAAAATAAACTACCTATAGCCAAAGTTCACCTGTCCACACTGGTGAAAATGTAACAATATTGTGTTGGCTTTATTTTTTGCAGTTATTCAGAAACTATGATGTAAATAGGGTGTTTTGTTGATGGGGCTGAGACCACCTACATTTTGTACCAAGTTATACTGTAGGTAGTATATAACTCAGAAGTACTTTGGTATGAAATTTTAAAGGAACACTTATGAAGGTAAGAAATTCCTCCTCTGACCTAAGTTCTCCTAGAGCACTTTTTTACCTATGTAGATGCTACAGGTTAAGGCAGCAGCTTTAGGCATTTAGGAAAGCAATGTTCATGAAACCATGAAGTGCACTCTTGAGGAATGTTCCATGACATTGAAATTAAATGAATGTTATTGAATATTATTACATAATAATTATCTTAGAGTTTTCTGCATTGAATTTCTGTGGTGAGTATGAAGGGACTTTATGCTCTTGTTTTAGCTCATTTGCATGCTCATTAGCAAAACAGCCAACACAAATACAACATACATGATTCTTATGCTGACCTGCAGTCCACAGCATCAAATGTGTTATTTTCACATTTAAAATGTAAGGGCCACGAAAGAATAAAATAGAGAAGTGGCCCCATGGGATTGTCGCCCCCTAACGCCCTTTTGTTCAATGAATACATTTTACTCTTAATAGAGGGCTATGATACAGTAATTGATAAGTGCATGTCTCTCTATGGCTGCTTTGCTGGTTCTTTCTGTTTTGTGTTTCAGGTGACAAGCTGCCTGCTGCTGTTAGAAAGATTCATCTCAGCTGCAGATCACTGGATTGGTGACAAATCCTTTGGCGGGAAACATCTAGCCAATGAGTGTAACCTTTTACTTATATCCTCTCCTGTCACTGGGAGGAGTCAGCATTTACCTCAGGTCTCTCAGCTGGACTCACCTCTGGATTCTCCTCAGCTTTCCTTCTGGATCTTTTGACCTGCTCTCCCACCCTCCCTCCCCTATAATTCCCCTTGTCGCGGTCCCCCTTTATGTGGGTAGTGTCGCCCACTTTGTGGGTGGACAGTGATTGTACGCTGTTATTTGTTTTATATAAAATATTACTGCTTGAGTCGTAGTGACTAAGCAAGTTGATTAGCTATCTTTTTGAGTTAAAATATTACTGCTTGAGTCGTAGTGACTAAGCAAGTTGATTAGCTATCTTTTTGAGTAATGTCGCCCACTTTGTGGGTGGACAGTGGTTGTACGCTGTTACTTGTTTTATATAAAATATTACTGCTTGAGTCGTAGTGTCTAAGCAAGTTGATTTGTTATTGGTTACCAACAGTTTTGTTTGATATTGAAGAGCTATCTTTTGGGGTAATGTCGCCCACTTTGTGGGTGGACAGTGTTTGGTAAACTGGTATTTGGTTGGTATAAGATATTGCTGCTTGAGTCTTAGTGACTAAGCATGTTGGTCTGTTAATGGTTAACAGCTATTCTGTTTGGTATTAAAGGTTAAAGTTAATTTCATAATTAAAATTGTTTTAAACCCAATAAAGGGGCCGCGGCCTAAACTTCTCCACAATCCTTGTTGTGTTTATTTTATATTTAAGGTATGTTCTTATGGTATAATGGGTGTTGGTGGGGTGTACAATCCCATAACATTGCTGTATGATTTCCCCCATGAGTTGTCCTCTGTAAATAAATACTCCTGGAGTAAAAATCTAATAACATGTAATAGGGATAGAGAAGTAGTGAGGGAGTGCACAGGGCAGAGAACTGGTCTGGGGAGGCTGTTATTTTAGACAGTGCTGAGTACTGCTGCCTTGCTGTGAGGGGACCGCCACCATCTGGTTTGCAGGACATTGTTCCAGAACTCCCAGGCAACAGGCAGGCAGAGGGAGCCTGCATCTATCAGCCAATACAGCTTGTCCGGGGGATGGGGCTTTAACAGACAGGCGGAGCTCAGAGAAAAGCGGTGGGTAAACATCCCTCCCTCACATTTTCATCCTGTTTAGCATGCGAACCTGGAGGGAAGACTGGGTGAAGATGAAAGCCCTCTCAGTGATTACAGTGTGCCACTGGAGGGCTTCGTTCTAAAATAAGAATTTTATAATGTGCTAGTATGCAACGCATACTAGCACATTATGCCATTGTCTATCTTTTTTTTTCTTTTTTTTATTATTGCAGTTTACTACCGCTTTAGGGCTTCATGCACATGACTGAAAATTGGCCAGATAGTGTACAACAGGGGTGCCCAAGCTTTTGAAGAGCGAGGGCCACTTAAGCGACTTGGTAACCGGTTGTTGACCACAATGAACGGACAGGGTGGATGGCATGTCCGTGCCTGCTCTGCATATGCAGAGCGAACACTTACACAGCCCACTATACTTTTTAGAGGATCATATTGGAGGTAGGATGCAAGTCGGTTTATGTCTGCCACTACTTAGAGGTGAATGGAGGGTCTAATTGGTTGGACTGACCATGTGAAAGGGGCCCAAAGCTGCTTTCACACTGATGCGCTGTGGTTTACCCGCACCGCGGGTGCAATGCATTGTACCTTTTGGCTTTTCTTCACTTTTCACTTAACTTCTATTATTATATTCTACAGGTTTGGTGCACTTTCAGAAAGATCACCAAACTCGCCGGTAATAACAGAAGTCTATGACTCAGTGCAGGTAACCCACAGGTAAACCGCTCTGCACCTGCGGATCAGTTTTAAAGCAGCCCAGTAACCACTGCGGAAAAGATATTGCCATATCTACACTGATTTTAGTAATAAACTGACCTTTAATAACAGTATTCTATTCTCTCCCAGAGCAGGAGATCCCGGGCCACATCAGAGGGCTCCGCGGGCCACTGGTTGGGCACCCCTGGTGTACAATGTGACCATTTCTTTGCCAGGAGTGAAAGGTGCAGTGTACATCTACTACCGGTTTGCCTCAACAAATCAATATCAGATAGCTGCTGTATACATACACAGTGGGGAAAATAATTACTTGATCCCCTGCAGATTGTGTACGTTTTTCCACTTACACAAAATGAATGTCTATAATTGTAATCATAGGTGTATTTTAAATGATAGAGACAGAATATCAACCAAAAATCCAGAAAAATCACATGATACAAATGTTATAAATTGAACGGTGGTTAAGTTAGTAAAATAAGTATTTGATCTCCTACCAACCAACAATAATTCTGGCTCCCGCATACAAGCTACAGTATGTGCTCATGTGGTACACAGATTAATCCTGTCACTTTAGGAAAGTGCTCCTACGACAACTTGTTATGTGTATAAAAGACACCTGTCCGTAGAATCTTTTTTCCATTCAAACCTCACCAATCTGGACAAGACCAAATAGCTGTCAAAGGACATCAGGGACAAGATTTTAGACCTGCACAAGGCTGGAATTGCCTACAAGACCATCAGCAAGAAGCCTGGTGAGAAGGAGATAACTGTTGGAGCTTTTTTTTTGCAAATGGAAGAAATACAAATTAACCATCAATCACCTTCGGTCTGGAGCTCCATGCAAGATTTTGCCTCATGGGGTATGGATGATCATGAGAAACGTGAGGGATCCGCCCAGAACTACACAGGGGGGAGCTTGTGATTGATCTTAAGGAAGTTGGGACCACAGTCCCCAAACAAATTATTAGTAACACAATACGCTACCATGAATTGAAATCATGCAGCGCCCGCAAGTTGCCCCTCCTCAAGAAGGCACATGTACAAGCCCATCTGAAGTTTGCTAATGAACATCTAAATGATTCAGAGAATGATTGGGAGAAAGTGCTGTGTTCAGATGAGATCAAAATTGAGCTCTTTAGCATTAACTCAACTCGCCTTGTTTATAGGAAGAGAAATGCTGACTATTACCCTAAGAACACCATCCCTACAGTCAAGCATGGAGGTGGAAACATTACTCTTTCGGGCTGTTTCTCTGCTAAAGGTACAGGCCGCATTGAGGGGCCAATGGATGGTGCCATGTATTGTAAAATTTTGAATGAGAACCTTCTTTCCTTAACAAGAACATTGAAGATGGGTCGTAGATTTGTCTTCCAGCATGACAATGACCCAAAACATACCACCACGGCAACAAAGGAGTGGATTAAGAAGAAGCCCATTAAGGTCACGGAGTGGCCTAGCCAGTCTCCAGACCTTAATCCTACAGAAAATGTATTGAGGGAGATGAAACTTTGAGTTGCCAAGCAACAGCCAAGAAACCTTGAGGATTTTGAGAAAATCTGTAAAGAGGAGTCAACCAAAATCCCTCCTGAGATATGTGCAAACCTGTAAACCATCTACAAGAAACATCTTACCTCTGTGCCAATAAGGGTTACTCCACCAAGTACTAAAGTCTTGTACACATGATCAAATTTTCTGCAGACAAAGCCTCAGACTGAAGGGCGTTGGCCAGGAACTTGTCTTGCATACAAATGGCACACATGTCGGCCAACAAACACAAACATAGTTATGTACTACGTGTTTTTTTCAGCTCTTTAGCGAAACCCTTTGGGCACCTTCTGCTTATGTTGTGTTTGGTGCGCATTGCTTCCGAGCATGCGTGCTTGTACTTTGGGTTTTAGTATGATGGACTTGTGTGCACACGATCGGAAAATCTGACAACCGACCGTTGTTTACGGAAAATTAAACGCCTGCCACCCAACATTTGTCGGCGTAAAATCCAACAATTGTCCGATGGAGCGTACAAATGGTAAGATTTTAGGCCAACAGTCTGGCCGCGTACACACGATCAAATTTATCTGCTGAAACTGGTCCGACGGACCGTTTCTGCAGACATCTCCGATCGTGTGTACAGGCTAGCGGACATGTTTTCCCAGCGGACAAATTTCAAAGCATGCTTTGAAATTTGTCCACCGGAGACATGTCCGTCGGATATGTCCGCTGGTTAGTACACTAACCAGCGGACAGAAATCTCTGCGCATGCGTCGTATGGATTCGACGCATACGTGGAAGTATTTTACTTCCTGGAGTGGTGACGTAGTGGCGTCAACGTCACCGCCACGTCACTGCGTCCTCAGCCCGAGGGGATTTTCGTCCGATGGTGTGTACACGCCATCGGACCAAAATCCGATGAGACATGTCCACTGCAAACGGTCCGTCGGACATGTTTGAGCGGACATGTGTCAGCGTGTGTACGCGCCCTCTGTCATCACACAATTCCTGTTGGAAAATCCAATCGTGTGTACGAGGCTTAAGTCATGTTTTGCTTTGGGATCAAATACTTATTTTATTCACTGAACTGCAACTCAATTTATAACATTTGTATCATGTGTTTTTTCTGGACTTTTGGTTGATATTCTGTATCTATCATTTGAAATTAGGGCTGTTACTGATCAAAATTGTTGTGTTCGATTAATCGTTTTTTTTTTTTTAATCGATTAATCAACTAATTTCGATTAATTATAAGGCACATACAGATCCAACTACTTTTAGCTGATCTCCTTGCAGGCTGATTTCCAGTGCAGCTACCAACCACTGGAAAAATGGATAACAGGAGACAAAAAACACACAAAGGCAGCGCTCAATGGGAATAGCATTAAAACTTTTATAGTCTTCAAGTAGGTAACCAAATAAATATTGCACTGGAGATAAAATCGATGTAGATACATAAACTGTAAAAATGGTGCGAGTAATACCAAACGATACCAAAAGCAGTCATAAAAACATGTAGCTAAGTATGATACTGGTATAAAAATGTGTACAACGATGCCACTGATGAATCCAGATGAGGAGGGGTTAACATCAGTCTGTCGGCATGTAGATGTCCCGTGAAGGGAACTATCACAACTCCCAGTGAATGGTTGTAGAATCCCAGGTTGATAGAGGGAAATGTAACAGCCCTTGCGTGTGGCAGATAGTAAGGTCCCGCCGGCATGCAGATATGAAGGCACAGCAAAGGAGCCCTTCAGATGGACACGGCAAGCCCCGCCAGTGTCCATGACGTTACCGGATCTCCGACAGAACTCCCTGAAGGCCCAGAAGCCGGCGGAGAGGTGAGTACCAATCAAAAGAATTTTTAATCGATCAAAAAGATTTTGATCGATCAAAAAAATTAAAGGTTAATCGATCAATTAAAAGTTAATTTGCACAACTAAACCCATTATATCTCTAGCTGTGAAAACCTAAAGAGATGAGCACTAGGGCAAGGGGTGCGAGGGGGGGACTCGCCTCGACCCCCCGTTTGAGCCAAAGCCCGGGGCCAATGAACAAATATGTAACCCAGGGGACGAATAAGAGGGAGAGGGAGAAAAGAAAGGAAAAGGTAAAATCTACTTTAACCAATCCAAATACCTCAGCAAACCCAGACACCCTACCAGAGACAGCAATAGACTTTGAAACAGCTACAGTACTTGACGCAGAGGAACAAATATCTGGCTTGGTATTACCAACAAATACAGAAATGCAGGAAATGTTTGCTGCTTTAGAAAAAGCGTTATCAACACAAATGGAGAGAATGGAGAGAAATATGGGATTTATGTTGGAAAGACTGGAGGAAGTCGAAAAAAAAACAGACCACAACCTCCATACTATCAAAAAATTAGAAGCAGAAATTTTGGAAATAAAAAAAGAGCAAAGGGAACACGCGTACAAAGCAGAAGATCAGGAAAATAGAGACAGACGGAAAAATATCAGGATACGCGGAGTCCCCAACTCCTCACAGTCAGAAAATCTTCCAGAAATTATCCGGAAAATAGGGAGGGAGGGAGGGGGGAGGCAAAAGACACCGACACTAAGAAAAAAAAAAAAAAAGCATGCCGCTAGGTGCAGCGAGGAGGGGGGATCGGGGACCAGGAGCCCACGACAGCCTTGAGGGAATTCCCCTGGGAATAGGGGAAGAGAGGTAACGCTGAATTGTACTCCGCCTCAAGTGAAGGAGCACTCTTGCACAAAGAGGTGTAAGAGAACATGCTCCGAAAGAAGACCTGTGGGTCAAGATTCCATCATGGGAAGGGGGAGAGGGAGGATTGAGGGTAGGGAGGGGGGGAGGGGGGGAGTGGAGGAGGGAGTTGGTTCAGGGGAGGATGAGGAGGCAGGGGGAAGGAGTGGGGGGAAGGAGTGGGGGGAGGGGGGTGGGCGGGAGGGGGCATTAGGGGGGAGAAGAGAGAGAGAGAAATATAAGATCGGGCGACTATCAGAAAACAACGAGAAGAGGGAATAGAGAGGGAAAGATAAAAAGAGAATGTATATTTACTTATGTCTAAGGTTAATTTAATCACTTATAACGTAAGGGGCCTTAGCTCCCCCCGGAAAAGACACATGATCCTAAAGGAGATCGAGAGATTCCCCGCGGATGTGATTTTTCTTCAGGAGACACACATAACTCTCGATTCGAGAGTGAGGCTCAACTCTCGGGCAGTCCCAACATGGTATTATGGTGACTCCCCGCAGAAAGGATCCAGAGGAGTCGCCATAGGGATAGGGAAAAATTTATATTTTACAGTTGAAGATAGGATAGTAGACCCTGAAGGTCGATATCTGTTCCTAAGAGGCCTCTTACATGGGAAACGGTATACGTTCGCCAACATTTATTGCCCTAATAAACATCCCCAGAAGTATTTAACAACGATCCTGAATAAACAAATGGAATTTAAACAAGGAAATGTCTGTTTAGCCGGGGACTTCAATTTCACGCTAGATCTACAATTAGATAGAGTATCGACAGTTAGCATAGGGAACACTAAACAACAACAAATGGAGAAAAAAAAACTTTTCAGGAATCAGTTAATAGACACTTGGAGAGTTTTAAATCCAAATAAAAAGGATTATACATTCTACTCTACAGTACACAAAATGTACTTGAGGTTAGATTATATAATGGTTGACCATGAAACCTTTGAATACGTAGACAATGCCGCGATAGGGGAGGTGACAATCTCGGATCACGCCCAAGTCGCGGTGAGCATACACCTTCCTGAATTTGAAGAGAGAAAGGGGACCTGGAGTTTAAATGAGGAGCTAATAGAGGACAAAGAAGTTTCTGATACAATAAGAACGGACATAGATGAATACTTTACGGTTAACAACACACCTGAAGTAAGTACAGCTACTATCTGGGAAGCTCATAAGGCTTACATCCGAGGAAAATTAATTTCCCTAGGGGCGAACAAAAAGAAGGTTAGAGAAACAAATAGAAATAAGATAATTAAAGAACTGCAAGAATTAGAAACTAAACATAAAAATCAACAGAACAATAAAGTCTATCAGGAAATGGTAATAAAGAGGACGCAACTAAGAGATCTATTGGAGATAGAATCTAGGAATATATTCAAAAACGTTGCGAAAGAAAGGTACCTATGGGGGAATAAATCGGGGAAGTACTTGGCGAGGATCTCAAAAGAAAAGAGAAACATAAACTACATAGAAAAAATAAAAGATCAGAAAGGACAGATGAGGTTTAGGACGTCCGAGATTGCGGAGGCTTTTCGGACGTATTACACCACACTGTATACAATTAGAAAAGATGAGACGCAAGAGGAAAAGGCGAATAGGGGAAAAAAATTGGAGAGTATTTAAGTGAAGCCAATTTACCAAAACTATCGCAGGAAACAATGGAAACCCTAGATGACCCAATTACACACGCTGAAATCAGTCAAGCGATCCAAGGAACACCAGGGGGGAAAAGTCCAGGCCCAGATGGATTGCCAATCAAATATTATAAAAAATTTAAAGGGTTATTGATCCCAGAAATGTGCACTTACTTTAATAAATTAGGGGGAATAGAAGAAGTAAGGAAAGAATCTCTTCTTGCTAACATCTCAATTATAGCCAAAACAGGAAAGGATAAGACCCAGTCGACTGGGGGTTTATGATGGAGACTCTGAGAAGTATAAGATTGGGCCCCAGATACATGGAATGGGTGGGAAACCTATATAAGTCCCCTACAGCAAAAGTAAAGGTTAATGGGAGTGTATCGTCGGTTATAGAGATGATGAATGGAACAAGACAGGGTTGTCCGCTCTCCCCCCTCCTATATGTGATAGCTCTGGAACCATTGTTGTGCAAGATAAGGAACAACCCAGATATAGGGGGGTGAGAGTGGGAGAGGAGGAACAGAAGTTGGCAGCATACGCCGACGACGTTCTCTTATATGTGACCAAACCCAAAATATCAATACCCAACATATTAGAGGAAATAGGAAGATATGGGAGACTCTCCAATTTTAAAATAAACCCAGTAAAAACTGTAATCATGAACATAGGAATAGAGAAAAACGAGGAGGAGGTCCTACGCAGAGCATTCCCCTTTACGTGGGAACAAAAATCACTCACCTACCTTGGGATAAAAATAACCCCCAAAGTAGAAGGCCTCTATGAGGCAAATTACATCCCCCTACTTAACGAAATAAGACGAGATTTAAAAAACTTAATCCATAAACAGATTACCTGGATGGGGAGGATAAATACACTCAAAATGATAATACTACCAAAGATAATATACAAATTCCAAATGTTACCAATAAACGTCCCACAAAGTTTTTTTAAGGTAATAAAAACTATAATTTCAAAATTCATATGGCACGATAAAAAAACAAGAATAAGCTACGCAACTCTTACCCGGGGAAAAAAAAGAGGTGGACTAGCTCTCCCAGACATAAAAAGATACTATCAAGCGGTAATACTAGCGAGGTTAGTGGAATGGACAAATAGGAACACGCTAAAAAAATGGGCACATATGGAAAATGAGATAAGTAAACAGCACTTAAATACAAATATATGGATCCCACCTAAATTTAGAATAATCAATCCTGATACACATAGCATCACAAAACAGGTCTTTAAGATATGGGACTTGGTATATAAACGGGAAAAATGGGAATATAATTCCCCATTAATCCCACTAGCAAACACAGATTTTTTTGCACCAGGAAATAGGACCAAAATGGGGAAAAAATTAGGTAGCAAAAGACTAGGGGATATAGTCACACAAGGGGAAAAAAAAAAAAGAAGAGATACACGTAGTAGAAAGGGCACAACAGATAACTGACTGGGAATACCTACAATTGAAGCACTTAGTTAACACACTACCAGCACCAATAAGAGACGACACAGCACAGAACCCAATAGAAAAACTCTGCTCCACGGGAGAACCACTACCGCACGGAATTGCGGTGATCTACAAAATCCTCACAGAATTTGGGACGAAGGATGTACTACAAAGCATAGAGGCATGGGAGAAAGAAATAGGGGAAAAGATAGAAGAAACACATATAATTAAAGTGACATTTAATTATGCAAAAGATATAACAGTAGAAGACAATTATAAATGCATGATGCGATGGCATCTGACCCCGGTCAAACTCAATAAAATACATACAACTAACTCCCTCCTATGTTGGAGGAACTGTAACCAAGTAGGGACTACATTGCACATATGGTGGGACTGCCCGAGAGTTCGGGAATATTGGAAAGAGGTTCTCAAATTAACTGAAGAAATCACTGGAGAAAAGATCCCTCTAGATCCCTTGACCTGTCTTTTTCATAGACAAGGTTTAGTAAAAGGGGAAAAAAGATATGCTTCGACATTGGTCCCGATACTGTTGAATGCAGCAAAGGGTTTGATCCCGAAATGTTGGCTCCACCCGCAGAAACCACCCCTAAAGGAATTTATACACAGGGTCGATCACATCGCAGAGATGGAGTACCTGAGAAGGGTTGACCTGGGAGAGGAAGAGGGAGGAAGAGGCGGGAAGATCTGGGATCAGTGAAGAAACTTTAAAACAACGGAAAAATGTATCCAAGTACTATCAGAAATAGACAGGTAAAACATTAAAATTAAAAAAAAAAAAAAAAAAAGTTAATTTGCACAGCCCTATTTGATATACACCTATAATAAAAATGATAGAACCTTCATTTCTTTGTAAGTGGGCAAACTTACAGAACCTGCAGGGGATCAAATAATTATATATGCAAATCTAAGCGGCTGCATACATACAGGGCCATATGCACCTCCCCAAACGCAGACTGTCTGAGTTAAATGAGGCACATTTGGCCCTATATGTAGCCATTCAGATTTGCGTATAGTTGTGTTATATGCACACAGTTGCCACCTGTTATTGATTTTTACAGGCTGACTGGCAGCAGCTGTATGCTGCATCTGTCACTCTTGGTAGAGAAAATATGGCAGTACTGTAAGCTATTTGGCCATTTTACAGCCGTGTGCATTGTTACCAACATCTCTTCTGTGAAGTTTTACAGACAGAGAAGCTACCTGGAGAAGTTGAGAATTATACTCACCAAGTCACCAGTGATCCTGTGTCCATGAGCACCCTTGCTAGCTACTCACATCTTCGACCGGTCTTCTTCCCGGTTCTGATCTTTAGCCAATTTGATTGGCCGGGCTGGGATGACGCCTCTCCTATGCATATGCTGGAGTTAATTAATCTTGGCAGATACCACAATTTTACACTGAGCTGTGCATGTGTACATTGCAGGTAAGGATACTTTAATGCAGACATAGTAAGATATGATTCAATTTTAAAGACATGTTTTGTAGTAGAATTTTCTCAAAGATGTGGCACAATAATTACACATGTGACACAATACACACCTTCATAAAAGTGTTGCAAATGCCTTATTGAATCACCTTGATTGAGATTTAAAGTGGAGTTCCACCCATTTGTTTATGTTTGTCTGTGCTGCATGCCCTAATCTCATAGGGCCAGATTCACAAAGCACTTACTCCGGAGTATCACGAGTTAGGCACGCGTAAGTCTAAAAATGCACACGCTTATCTATGCACCGTATCCCCAAAACGATATACGCCTGAAATCCACATTTTTTAGACCGACGTAATTTGGATAGACCGGCGCAGCGTGCGTGCAAAACTGCACTAGACACACCATTGATTTGCTATGCAAATATGCAAATGCGGGAGTTACGGGGATCCACAAAAGTAAGTTTGTGCGGTGCAGTCTACACGATGTGCTTATCAGCTGCACGGCCAGTCTAAAATTAGACCAAATAAAAGCAGGTTTAAAATTAGACAATCCGTCTACATGTCAGCAAAAGCAACACCATTAGGGCCGAGCTGAGCAGCCACACTTGTAGGACATTAATCTGTATGCCAACATGCCATGGGCATCCTTGCTCATAGCTATACTACTGACTTTAGATGAGCGCAGAAGGAGGAGGGCACGGAGGAGGGCACGGGAGAGGATCTTTGTCAGGTATATGCGTGGGGTGAGCCCAATGGAAAAAAATGTGTCTCTAGAGTCTAATAGGTAGGAATCCCTACTAGTGTGGTTGATTACACTAGTAACCACACTAGTAGGGATTCCTACCTATTAGACTCTAGAGACACATTTTTTTCTTTGTTTTATATGGTTTAGGGTGCATCGGTCACAACTGGCATCCTTATAGCAGCATAGGATCATTTTACTTTAGCAATCTTTGGGCCTGCTGGCCTGCACAGGCTCCTGACCTAATTAATCCACCTTTACTCAATTTCACAGAAATTAGTGGAAGCTGAGGAACCAACATCTACCCTCCTATTAACACAGGGTATCTCTCCAATTGCACCCTAATTCCAGCCAAAAGGGGGGCCTATTACCATTGGGCTCACCCCACGGATATACCCGACAAAAGTATTAATTTAGCAGCGCCATTTCCCTTTCTACTATTCATATTTATATTAGCTCCCCACATAGGGATCCTACTGGGAGGCAACAGCTACTTTATTCCCCATAGCGCGGACTCCCCTGTTCTTACACGGGAGAGGATCTGCCCACCGCCACTGGGCAAGGTACTGGCAACACTTCATTTCCTTGCCAGTGGCTCTTTTTACCCTAATGGGTAAATATATATTTTATATACATTTTTTTCTGTTTAGTATATATTTTATAATAATTAATATAATACATATATATATATATATATATTTTTTTTTTAACTAATATAAATTTACTAATTTTAATATTATTATAATTATCTTATTTAATATTTTATATATATATATATATATACACACCGACACGACACAAAATTGGATGTACTTTTGCAATGGAAGGGCATTTCTCTCGGTCTATTTAAGCACTGTGCATAGCTCACTAAGTCTGACGGGCCTAGTTCCTATCTAACTGATTGTGCCGTGCCTAGTTCTGAGCATGCTCAGAGAGGTGCTGACCATAGTCTGCTTCATGTGCACATGCCCAGTCTGGCCGGCCCTTCATTTGCATGGGGTCACGGCTCATTTCAATGGAACACGCCTACGTCCTTCCCACTTTGAATTACACCGCCTTACGCCTCGGAATTTACATTGCACCGGTGCAAATTTGGCCAAAAATACTAGGAGGATACGGTACTTGCGCCTCGAAATTAAGCCAGTCTAACTTAAAGGAGTTGCACTACGCCGGTCCAAAAATGCGCCGATGTACGTGAATCTGGCCCATAGTGTTCAGAATGGACAATTTTTATTTATTTTGTTGCTTGTAAATACCTTTATTTTGTAGTCCTTTATTACTTCCTCCTCCTTATTAGCCTAGGCTATTAAGTCACATGGCTATTTGCAAGGGTTTCTGGGACAGGCATCATGTTTCCCAGTAGTCCTTGCAAACCTGACTGAAACCTATTACATTGCTTGTGCAGCACTGAGCGAGATATTCAAAGCTGAAATCCAGGAAGTCATACAGTCTGGCTTCATGATGCCCACACTTAAGATGGCCACGGTCTATTTCTAGATTATAAATGCTGTAGCAACCTAACACAACAGACTTTAGTTTACAGACTATCTTTACTAGAATACATTAAGCTTGTGTATTACAGGGGTATTTATATTTAAAAAGTGAAAATGTGGGTGGAACTCCCCTTTAGAGAAGCTAGAAAAACATAGTTGAATTCTAGTAACAAAAAGATAAGGGCTTACTACCCTTCAGCGATTGATTACTTTTCTAAGTGATGCCCTGTACACACGATCGGGATTTCCGGCGGTAAAAAGTTCGCTGGGAATCCCGGGGGAAAACGAGAACCTGCTCAGTCGCTTTCCCTGTGTACTCACCAGAGGTTTTCCTGTCGGGAAAACTGCAGTGAGAACTTTGGCTGGGAATTCCGGCTGTGTGTATGCTCAACCACAGTGTTTCCCATAGGGAAACTGCCAGGAAAAAGACCGCTGGCTATCACGGCAGGAAAAAAGAGAGAATGTTCTAATTTTTCCTGCCGTAATTCCCGGTGGTTTTCCTGTCAGGAAAACTGCCATGGAGCGTACACCCAGTTTTCCCGGCCAAAAGCTGTCATGGCAGTTTTCCCACCACACCATACTACAACCATGTGCACAAGGCAGTTAAAATATACCCAAATAAGTAAATTTTTAAATGTCTTACATTGGCGGTGGCTTAGTCAAACAATTGATGGATAATTGCTGTATGTGCCGATTGCATATATCTTTGTTCCTCAAAAGCAATTTTACAGATTCACAGAAGGTCCCTGAACAGCTCACAATCTTACAATACAGTATGTTCTCAAACCTTTCTAGTCTTTACAATATCTCAGCTGCATTGGTGAAGGTGAAAGAAATCTTTATGCCTAGCTTTGTACAGAAATCCAAAACATTAATTTCATTTACCTCTGCCGCAGACTCAGAGCAAGGTCATGTGTCATTACATTTCCAGCGTCATCATCCTTTGTCCACAGCAACATAAACAATGACATGCTGGAGGCAGCTGTGTGCTCTGAGTAGAACAGACTGTTCAATACACATAATATTTCCTGCCATGTAGAAAACAGCCTTTTATGGAGCTATTCAAGTATGTTCATTAAAGCGGATGGTCCACTAAAAAAAAAATATTAAAAGCCAGCAGCTACAAATACTGCAGCTGCTGACTTTTAATATTAGGACACTTACCTGTCCTGGAGTCCAGCGCCGTCTGCAGCAGAGGACGAGCGTTCGCTCGTCTCTTTGCTGCTCTCCCCTCCATCCACGGTGAGGGAACCAGAAAGTGAAGCGCTCCGGCTTCACTGCCTGGTTCCCTACGGCGCATGCGTGAGTCGCGCTGCGCCCGCCGATTGGCTCCCGCTGTGTGCTGGGAGCCGAGAGTTCCCAGCACACAACGGGAAAAACCCGTCTTTTGCCCGAGACTGCGGGCCGGAAGTGGGTACAAATACCTGTCTTTAGACACGTATCTGCACCCCCCTCCCCCTGAAAGGTGTCAAATGTGACACCGGAGGGGGGGAGGGTTCCGATCAGGGGAACTTCACTTTAGGGTGGAGCTCCGCTTTAATGTTCACCTGTATTCTAGGTCATTAGAGTGCATTGATTAAAAGCATTTTCTTTTCTGATCAATCTCATTCGATAGGAATAATTGAGATCACCTATAGTCAACAACCCATTCAACTGATATGACACATAGAAAAGTGGATTTCAATCAATATTTAAAGAATATTTTCAAGCATCAGCATGTTACACAGAGTTACTCTGCATGGGCACCATTCTGAATGAATTCAAAGTGTTCTCTGATTGGACAAAATGGGGTGGTGACATCATGCTCTCCATTTCATCTAATAAGAGAACACTTTGCATTCATTCAGAAAATGCAAACTGGACCAATATAATTATGTAAAAATTGCCAGCTTTAAAATATTGCAGTTTGCCAGTACTTAGATGTAGTAAGTGCATTCATTTTGTTTTCAGGGTAAGAACATTTTTGGCAAGTCCAGAAAATATCTGTTGATTTTGCACAAAATGCAGTGAACCCTAAGGCCGCGTACACACGAGTAAACAAATCCGGTGCAAACGGTCCGTTATCATCGGACATGTCTCCTGGGAGATTTTGGTTTGATCTGTGTACACAAGCCAAAATTCCCGGTGACGTTGACGCCGCCACTTCACCGAACCGGGAAGTAAAATACTTCCACGCATGCGTCAAATCCATTCGACGCATGCGGGGGATTTTTGTCGGCTGGTTAGACGTACTAACCAGCGGACATGTCGGACAGACGGGTTTGCAGCAGACAAGTTTTAAAGCATGCTTTAAAACTTTTGTCTGCTGGAAACCTGTCTGCTAGCTCGTACACACGATCGAATCTGTCCGCTGAAACTGGTCTGCGGACCAGTTTCAGCAGATATATTCGATCGTGTGTACGCGGCCTAAGTGTACTGCTGTAAACCAATTGGCTACTAAGAAGCAAGGTTGTGACACATGATGACCTTTAGACCATTCACTAGGAGATGATACTTTATTCAGACTTAATATATGATGTTAATTTTCTGATACTGTATTTACATCTTCCTCATTGGTGCATGCATCTGTCAGTCATCAAAGAGTTATTTTTTCAGCTTGATGTTACAGCTGGATGGCATTGCTCTTCTGTAAAGCCAATAGCAGGTGCTGGTTGCCATACATGTTGTGTGCTGTCTTAAGCCCTGCACACACGATTGGTTCGTCTGATGAAAACGGACCGATGGATCGTTTTCATCGGACAAACCGATCATGTGTGGGCCCCATGGTTTTTTATCCATCGGTGAAAAAAATAGAACCTGTTTTACATTTTTCTTATGGTTAAAAAAACGATAGAAAAAAACGATCGTCTGTGGGGAAATCCATCGGTCAAGAATCCATGCATGCCCAGAATCAAGTCGACGCATGCTCATTGAACTTAATTTTTCTCAGCACGTCGTAGTGTTTTACGTCACCGCATTGGACACAATCAGATTTTTAACCAATGGTGTGTTACGGGCCTAACGCAGTCTCTTGGACAAGTCAATATGTACTTTGTGGTAGTTTTGTGTTTGTTTCTTCTATACCCACAGCAATGTTTTGTGATCTTTTATGTTGAAGATAATGCACCTATCATTGAAACCTGTAGCACCCTCCTAGCTTAGGATGCCAAGTAAATTTAGTGTTTGGCTCCTTCTCTAATTAAGGGAGCAGTGATTGTCTGTTCTGGCCTGTTCAGGGTTTCACAGGCTGGGAGTTTGATTGCTTCCCCTGCCTATGGAACAAGCTTATGGAGGGAGATGCAAATAACCAGCCTGTATATTTATCATGCTACAGCCAATTCCTGGAGAGGAGTGTCCACAGGGGACCTTTAAAGGTGATAAAAAGATTGAAGCACTGGAGGGCTGGGTTCTCTACCCTCAGGACAGTTTGAGAGCCACTTGTTGTGGTTCTAGAGACCTCAGTGGTGTCAGAGCTGAGGGTCTGGAAGTATCTTCCTAGAAGCTCATTACAGGACCTCACCACAAGGGATCAGGTCTGGAGAGGGGCCGTCTCACTTGCTGTTTTGTGTATGAAGGAAGCTGGAAGGTGGAAGCTGTTCTGGGGACTTGTGAGTAAGGAACCTAGATGTATCTCTGTGACTGTGCAGTGTTCTCAAAATTACATTGGCTGGCAGTAGTTGTGCCTAGATGCAAGGTAACCAGATGCCAAAGAAACTTGACTCATGTTCTTAAGCCCCGTACACACGGCCAAGGTTCTCGGCAGAAACTAGCGAGAACCTCGCTGGGAGCCGCATTCTGCCGAGAACCTCGGCCGTGTGTACGCTCTCGGCGAGCCCCTGCCAGGCTGCATGTTTGGATAAGGTTCTGGTATGGATTTTGGGGTGGACCCAACGCCATTTTTCTGTAAAATTTTGGTGTGGGGTTTCCCCTTAAAATCCATACCAGAACTAAGAGTCTGGGGGGACCATCACGCTGTTTTTTTTTTCTATTCAGCTGTCAGTGGGGGAAGCCTGTTCACAGCTGATGACTCATTTGTTGTTAAGAATGGTACGGCCAGCTTCCTGGCCTGCTCTTTAACAACCAGCTATTCACTGTGCCCTGATTGGGCAAAAGGTAATCTAAAGGTAATTGAAGGCATTGTTTTTGGGGTTTTGGGGTTATTGTAAGTAGACATTCTTAGAATTGCAGTCAGAGAAGTTGAATTGACAATATGTTATAATAAGGTTCTTTATAACATGTTAAAAAGCATATTACACTTATTTTTTGTCTTGTGGTGCAGGTATGTTGCAAATGCTGAACTTTTTATTTTTATTTTTACAGCCTATTAAGTAGATTAAGTAGTGTTGTTTCATGTACTTATAAAAGTATTGGATTTTATCCTTTTTGCATTGATATTGGGGTTTTTGGGTCCCTCCACAGCTCTGAACCGAATATTAGCACTCTTCAGTTTGCATGAAGCAGCTAATATCATGTCATCTGCTGGTATTTAGATGATTCCAAAGCCTCTAAATATTTCACAATAATTTTTTTCCCTTGGTTAAGAACTTCACTAGCAAATGTGATTCCAAATGGCAGCTAACTGAATTTGTGTCATCCCCAATGTGTATTAAAATTAAATAGCTGTGATGACTTTTAATCTAATCCAGTGTTTCTCAAAGTGTGGTCTGGAAGCCAGTGCTGGCTGGTGGTGTGTTCTGGAAACCTGTGCTGGCTGGTGTGGCTATGACTTATCTCCTGGTGCCGGGAGGTCCAGCTCTTAAGTAAAACTCCTATTTTTATTACTAGGTAAGCCCAGTGTGGACACCAGTTTGCATGACTCAAGAGCCACAGTCCAAGAACATTTCTTCTCTAACTGTTCCAGGTCATGGACTAAGTAATCGCCTAAGCAGGAAACATTCTAACTACTTGCTGCTATGGAAAGGGGGGAGACAACAGATATTAAAGTGCTACATATAGACATTGGGTTCCATGTTGGATTGCAGGGATTTAAGTGGTCCATATGAGCCACAGAACATTAGACCTGCTGTAAACCGATATGCCAATAGATATGTTCTCTTCTAAAATAGCAAATTATTTTGCAATCAATTTGGATTCCATACCCTCAGGCACTGGAAGAAGTAATGCTGTTTTTAATTGTTTAAGACTTTCAGATTTGGCATTTTGATCTGTTTAAACATAAGCATTCCCAGTGATAGGATTTTCAACTGCTCTAGATTTTGAAGCAGAGCTCCAGCCCCTATAATCATGATTGTTATTACTTCTACTTTAATATTTACATACTATTAGAACTGTCTTCATGCTTCTTTCTTTTAAATCAATCATTTGTTACCTGATCTCAAAAGCAGGCAGGGGCCATCGAGGTTGTGGGCATTTGAAGCCCGCTCATGTTTTTTTTCTGGGGTGCAGCTGGCTACCCAGCATGCATCTCCTTATCTCACGCCTGTGTAGTAATGACACTGTGCGGTGCAGTTTGTTCATGACAGGTTGCCATTGCAATAGTGGCATCGGGGGAAGTTCCCGTCCCATTGTTGCAACTTCTCATTTAAATAGCACCTAGCTCCTCCCATTCAAGTCCTTTCCTGGATGCAAATATGGCAAGAATTTATTATTAGGATTACAGAAGACTCCTGGGATAGATAATGCCAATATCCCAGAAGTCAATGGGACTCGCCATATGACGTCATCGCCTAAGCAGTAGTGTTGCTCACGAATATTCGCATTGCGAATATTCGTTACGAATATTGCATATTCGAGTATTCGCGAATAACTCGAATATCGCGGCGAATATTCGCTAGTGCGAATATTCGTATTTTTTCAAATTTATTTTTAAAACAGATCACATCCTAGTGATCTCCATCGACGTCTAAAAGCATTGCTGGTATGATTAGAGACCCTGGGCCGAGTAGCTAAGGCGATCATTTTATGTTGCCGAATATTCGCAATGCGAATATTCGTATTACGAATATTCGCGAATACTTTCTCTGCCCTTCTTTTGCATCAGACCTGTGTATTGCGATCTTAGAGCTTAGCATTGTGCTTCCTATAGGAAATGATCTCCGTTTTCACGTGTTGTTCGCGCGCATGCGCATGCGCAGATGAGAATTTTGCAATAAATTTCGCATTAGCGAAATTTTGCAAAATTTTTTTTTTGATAAAATATCACGAATATTCGATATTAACGAATATTTCGCGAATATTCTTCTATATATTCGTGAAATATCGCGAAATCGAATATGGCGTATTCCGCTCAACACTGCTAAGCAGGCGCAACAGGAGGTGCCATCTAAAGACAACAAAAAAAGGTATCCACAAACTGGAAAAGAATGAGCCATTTGGCACTGTACACAGTGGAGGCATTCCAAAGAGAGGGATAAAAAAAAAAAAGGGTGGAAATCTGCTTTAACCACTTTAGCCCCGGACCATATTGCTGTCCAAAGACCAGAGCACTTTTTGTGATTCGGCACTGCGTCGCTTTAACTGACAATTGTGCGATCGTGCGACGTGGCTCCCAAACAAAATTGGCGTCCTTTTTTTTCCCACAAATAGAGCTTTCTTTTGGTGGTATTTGATCATCTCTGCGGTTTTTATTTTTTGCGCTATAAACAAAAATAGAGCGACTATTTTGAAAAAAATGCAATATTTTTTACATTTTGCTATAATAAATATCCCCAAAAAAGAAATAAAAAAACATTTTTTTTCCTCAGTTTAGGCCGATACGTATTCTTTTACATATTTTTCGTAAAAAAAAATCGCAATTAGCGTTTATTGATTGGTTTGCGCAAAATTTATAGCGTTTACAAAAAAGGGGGTAGTTAGATGGCATTTTTATTAATATTTTTTTTTTACTAGTAATGGCGGCGATCAGCGTTTTTTTTCGGTACTGCGATATTATGGCGGACACATCGGACACTTTTGACACATTTTTGGGACCATTGGCATTTTTATAGCGATCAATGCTATAAAAAATGGAGTTACTTACCGGTAACGTCCTTTCCAGTAGTCTTTCAGGACAGCCACAATAGAGAGATAGGCTCCTCCTCTTCCTTTAGGAAACACTGCACAGCCTTTAAGAACTCTCCTCCCCCTGCCAGACCTCAGTTTTTATACGAGCACCTCCGGTCAGCTGGGGAGACACAAGAACATGTTAGTAATCCATCATTAAACATCAACATCATACTATGTTCCTGTATTAAACAAACCTTCCATACTTCGGGTGGGTAACCAGGGCTGTCCTGAAAGACTACTGGAAAGGACGTTACCGGTAAGTAACTCCATTTTTCCCTTTCCGTCTTTCAGGACAGCCACAATAGAGAGGATAATCGAGTACTCACCAACTAGGGCGGGACTATGGCTTGCAGGACCTTTCGCCCAAAGGCCTGGTCGCCTGCCGACACCAAGTCTACTCTATAATGTTTGATGAAGGTGGTGTAGCTGGACCAAGTTGCTGCCTTGCATATTTGTTCTGGCGTGGCTCCAGCGGTTTCAGCCTGGGAAGCAGCCACTGCTCGTGTAGAGTGTGCCTTAACCTCCCTGGCGGTATTCACGTGTGTGGCACGGGGTGAGATTTTCAAGCTACGATCGGTAACCCCGTGCCACACACGCGTTTACCTCGCTGGATGCAGAAAAAAGTTTTCTTACCTTTTCTCTGCGATCCAGCGATGAATCCCCGCAGTACTCGGCGGCCGGATGTCCGCCTGATTCTGTGTGTTCCGCCGATTCCCTTCCCTGCGAGCGTCGCGACGTAGGGGGGGGAACGGCGCCAAATTCAAAAATGTAAACAAACACTATACATACAGTACACTGTAATCTTATAGATTACAGTACTGTATGTAAAAAATACACACCCCCCATGTCCCTAGTGGTCTGCCCTGTACACTACATGTCCTTTTATATAATAAAAACTGTTCTTTCTCCCTGCAAACTGTAGATTGCCCATAGCAACCAAAAGTGTCCCTTTATGGCAAAAATTGTATTAGAGCAGCTAAAAAACTGCGATAATAAATCAGAATCACTTGCAGAATTTAGCGATAGCGATTTATGGGGAAATTCGTCATAAAAAAAAAAAAAAATGACAGCAAAAATTCTGCAACTGAGCAAATTTCAGTGATTTTGATTTGATTACATTATTGAATAATTTTTACTATAATTATATTATCATTTGTGATAATTTTTTATAATTATTTATTATATTATAATTTTTAATTAAAAAAAAAAAAAAAAAAATCATACCCGGGATGCCTATTAGACTCTTGTTTGGATAGATTTAAGTGAGTCATTCCTAAGAATTACAAGCCTACAGTATAAAACGCCAAATTCCCTTGCAAATAATGGTACCGCTTTTAGCACCTAAAATCTTAAAGAATCATACCGCCAGGGAGGTTAATTCCTGTAGGGACCTCTTTACCAGACAAGGCATATGCTTGTTCAATCGCTAGTCTAAGCCATCTAGCGATTGTGCGCCGAGACGCTTTCTGTCCTTTCTTAACTCCAGAAAATAAAACAAAAAGAGAGTCTGACTTCCTAAAATCTTTGGTCAGCTCTAAATAGTGTAGGATGCATCTCCTGACGTCCAACTTACTAAACCTAATTTCCCTTTCACCTGAGGGATTAGGGCAAAAAGAGGGTAGCACCACCTCCTGACTCCTATGGAATCTAGAAGATACTTTGGGTAAAAAGGCCGGATAAGTCTTGAAAACAACTCGATCCGGAAAAACAATACAAAAAGGGGGTCTAACAGACAAGGCTTCTATCTCGCTGACCCTCCTAGCAGTAGTCACTGCAACCAAAAAGACTGTCTTTAAAGTCAACTCCCTCAGCAGACATCCGTCTAGAGGTTCAAAGGGAGACCCTGTTAGGGCCTGAAGAACTAAGGATAAATCCCACCTGGGGAAGGGGGGCCCCTAGGACGGTCTCTGTCTAGATAATGCTCTGAAGAACCGGATTACCCAGGAGTTACTGGCCAGTGGACTCTCTAGATATACACTAAGGGCAGAAACTTGACCCTTAAGGGTACTGACTGAAAGACCCTTTTCTGCCCCACACTGTAGGAACTCCAATACTGAAGAGGGGTTCTGCACTGAACAGGAATATTCTAGGCACCATGCATTAAAGCGAAGCCAGACCCTCCTATAAATAGAGCGGGTTTCCTTCTTCCTGCTACTAAGAAGGGTGGCAGTTAACCTTTCAAAGAACCCTTTAGACCTTAGCAAGGTCTCCTCAGTAACCACGCCGCTAGGCTCCACCTGTGTGGGTATGGGCAAAGGACTGGACCCTGCGAGAGAAGATCCCTTGTGGATGGGAGGAAGAAGGGAGGTTCCATGGTCAGTTGTTTGAGGACCGAGAACCAAGCCCTTTTCGGCCAGTGAGGTGCCACTAGAATCAGAGAGGTGTTCTCCAGTTGAAACTTCCTTAGAACTGCCGGTAGAAGCACTGGAGGTGGGAAGGCATAACAAATCCCGAACCCCCAGCTCTAGGACAGGGCATCCACCCCCCTTGCTCCCTCTCCTTTGTTCCGGGAGAAAAAACAAGGGGTTTTCGCGTTTTCTTTTGACGCGAACAGGTCTACCTCCGGAGAACCCCACCTCCTGACTAGGAGATGAAAAACTTCCTGACTGAGAGCCCACTCGCTCTCTCTCAGCTGACTTCGGCTGAGGAAAACTGCCGTCCTGTTTTCTATCCCTCTTAGGAAGATAGCCGATAATGACAGGGTGTTTGCTTCGGCCCAGTGAAGAATCCCTGATGTAATGGCCGACAGGACTACACTTCTCGTGCCGCCCTGCTTGTTCAGATAGGCCACAGCCGAAGCATTGTCCGACCGCACCTGGACGTGGTGACCCTGAAGCTCTTCTTGGAAGAACCTGAGGGCTAGACTGACCGCCATCAGCTCCTTCTAATTGGAGGACTTCCCCAACTCGGCATCTTTCCATACGCCCTGCGCTGGAAGGGACCCTAAGTGAGCCCCCCAACCTCTGCCGCTTGCGTCCGTGGTTACCACCTGAGGAACCGGAATATGCCATAGCCGACCCTGCGATAAATTGGAAATCTTCCTCCACCACCAGAGGGACCTCTTTACCTGGGTTGGGACCTGTACTAGGGTATCTAGCCGCTCCAGATCGTGATCCCAGATTTTCAGGAGGAAAGCTTGCAGGGGCCGAAAGTGAAGGCCTGCCCATTGGACAGCCGGAAGGGTGGACGTAAGCAGGCCCAGGGTCGACATCAGAGACCTGATCGACACTTGCCGACTGCCCTGTAGGGTGGCCACCGCCCTGTCTAATTTCAGGGCCTTCTCCCTGGGGAGAAAGACCCTTAGGAGGGTGGAGTCCAAAAGGTACTTTAAGTAAGAAATTTGTTGAGACGGTGACAGGCTGGATTTTTCTATGTTTAACAGCCACCCTAGACCCGATAGAGTCCTCTTGGTTAATTCCAGATCTCTGGATAGTTGTTCTGGAGAAGCCGCAAAAAGGAGCAGGTCGTCCAGGTAGGCTAGGATGCCTACTCCCTGAAGACGCAGAAATGCTATGGGTTCTGCCAGGACCTTGGTGAACACGCGGGGTGAGGAGGATAGACCGAATGGCAAAGCCTGGAACTGAAGATGCATCACCTCCCCTCCTAGGTCTATCGCTAGGCGTAGATACCTCTGAGACCCCTCTGCGATGGGTACGTGCAGGTACGCGTCCCTGAGGTCCAGGGAGACCATAAAGCAATTCTGTGGTAGGAGGGCCCTGACCGTGAAGATTGATTCCATACAGAACTTTTTGTATGCGATGGACCTGTTTAGGGGTTTCAAGTTTAGGATTAACCTGTACCTCCCTGAGGGTTTCCTCACCACAAAAATGTGTGAGTAAAATCCCTTCCCTTCTTCTGTCGCTGGAACCCTGAGGACCACGTCCTGGTTCTTTAGCTCTTTTAGGGCTCCAGTCAGGGCCTCTGATTTTTCCCTGTCTCTGGGAAGTTGAGTGACCAGATATCTTTGGGGGGAGGAGAAGAGAACTCAAGGAAGTACCCCCTCCTTACTATCGCCAGGACATACCTGTTGGGGGAAATTGATTCCCACTGTGGGAGGAAGGCCCCCAATCTTCCCCCCACCCTGACCTGGGAGTCACTGTTTTTTTGCGGGCTGGTCAGGAGGGCGAAAAATCGCTCCTCTGCCCCTTCCCCTAGGCGTCCAGATTCTCTTCTGAACTTCTGGCTTTGGGACCCCCGAGTGCCTTTGGGGACGAAACCCTCTCCCCTTTACTGGAGCCTTACGTCTCTGGGGAAAGGACTTCTTTCTGTCAGCTGTACGATCCAAGACTGACTCAAGACCCGGGCCAAACAGGAGATCCCCTGTAAGAGGTATCCCACACAGCTTGGATTTGGAAGCTAGGTCCCCTGGCCAAGTTTTGAGCCAGAGGGCTCTCCTGGCAGAGTTGGCCAGAGCTGCCGACCTGGCTGACATGCGGACGGATTCAGCCGATGCGTCCGCAATGTAAGCGATGCCTCGTAACATTGTAGGGAAGGAGGACAAAATGGTCTCCTTATCCGTCCCGGCCTCAATGTGCTCCTGGATTTTAGAGAGCCAATGTTCTAAGTTACGGGCCACCACTGTGACAGCTAATTCTGGCTTGAGGTTCCCAATAACAGAGTCCCATGTTTTTTTCAAGAGGGAATCCATTCTCTTGTCCATTGCATCAGGAAGAGTTCCCATATCCTCGAAAGCCAAGACAGTATTTCTGGACACTTGGGAGAATGCTGCATCCAATTTAGGCACTTTGTTCCAAATGGATGCAGGACCTTCAGAAAATGGGAACCTCCTTTTAAGGGACTGGGAAAAAAAGGGCTTCCTTTCGGGGTCCTGCCACTCCTTCTTGATAGTATCAGTTAGAAGGTCATGTACAGGAAAAACCCTTCTCTTCTGTTCCCCCAGACCTTTGTACATTTGGTCATGAAGGCTAAGAGGTTTACTTTCGGCCTGAATGCCCAGAGTCGTGTAAATGGCCCCTAACAAGTCCTCAACCTCATCAAGGGACAGTTTATATCTCGAGGGCTTCCTGGAATCCCCATCCTGGTCCTCATCATCTGACTCTGCCTGAGAACCCGAGGCCACACTCTCCCCTGAGATTACTGCCTGGGAAGGGCCTGCCAGATCAACTGTCGTTGCTGTATGATCAGGTGTGACAGGAGCAAGACCCTGTTCAACTGATTGGGTTGTAACCTGTGTGGGGACAGTGGGAGGTTGCAGCCTTTCAAACAAAGATTTGAAGGAAGCGAAAGTGGAGGAAAGCTCCTTAACAGAGGCTGCTAGGCTACCTTCCTGCTCTTCATCCCTTTCCCTGACCAAGGAGTGAATGCATTCCCTACACAACACTTTGGACCAAGACTCAGGAAGAGTGTCCCTACAGGAGGCACATTTATTTTTTGAACGTGAGTCTTCCCTGTCTTTTCCAGGCTCTTCTGAAAGACATAGGAACAAGGGGCCCCCACATTAACATCCAAAAAAGGAAAAACATTTTTTTTTTTTTTTTTTTAAACCCCAAAAAACATATGGGTTACAACCCTGGGGAAACTCTAAAAACAGACCCTCCTGCTAGGTTCCCCTATGTTCCCCCCCCCAACCACCAAGGGGGAATAGTGGGGGGGAAAGACCAGGCCTAAGGTTTAGGGACCCCTCCCCAGGGAACTCTTACCTTAGGCTGGCTGGAGGAAGCGTCCTTGGTCGTGCCCCCTTCCGGAGAAGTTGCCGACATCCTGGGGTGGTTGCGCTGTGTCGCCTTGCCCCAGCAAGCTTCAGACTCCTCCAGCAAACACGCTGGGCCTCTATCAGCGCCGCGACCCGGAACCGGAAGTCGCGGATCAAAGGGGAGGCTTCCGACGCGCCGTTGATGACGTCACCCGCCATTCGGCCCGCGATTTTGGAAAAAAGTATGCGACCTGTAAAAAAAAACAGGGCGTCCTGGAGGCCTCCCCTGCCATGGTCCTGTGGACACGATAGGGGTCCCCCCTCAAGCCATCTGCCGTGCTCGACTAGGATTGGGGTGCGTCTGGCGGTGAGTACCAGCCAAAAAAGATTTTTTCCATAGGAGGCCCCTGCTCCCTTGGTAGGAGAAAAAACAGCCACAGTCCCCTGACTGCACCGGCCTAGGTTCCTCTGCAGTGTCTCCCCACCGGAGGAAACACTAAGAACTGAGGTCTGGCAGGGGGAGGAGAGTTCTTAAAGGCTGTGCAGTTTTTCCTAAAGGAAGAGGAGGAGCCTATCTCTCTATTGTGGCTGTCCTGAAAGACGGAAAGGGAAAATGCATTGGATTACTATAAAAATGTCATTGGCAGTGAAGGGGTTAACACTAGGGGGCAGGGAAGGGGTTAAGTATGTTCCTGGTGTGTTCTAACTGTATGGGGGGGTTGACTCACTAGGGGGAATCACTGATCTTCCGTTCATACATTGTATGAACGGGAGATCAGCGTTTCCCCCACTGACAGGAATGAGAGGAATGTGTTTACACCTCCCGTTCCCCACTCTGTAACGAACGCGCGCGCGTGCGTGCCCGGCGGCGATCGCGCCCGCGGGGCACGCGTGCGGGACTCGGGGGCGCGCGTTGGGCGCGCGCCGCCGCCGGAGCGCGCGCCCCCTAGTGGTCGAAAAAGATAGGACGTACAGCTACGTGCTCTCGCCCAGCAGTACCACCATCCCGCAGTAATATGACGGCGGGCGGTCGGCAATCAGTTAAGCTGTGAATGTGTTTGCTTACAGTGTATCTACATGATGGCTTGAGGATATATAACTGTAGTGTTTGAGGAGTCATCTTGAATAAGGATGGGCTCAGGCCTGTTCACAAGTCCAGGTGCCCATGCCCGCCAGGAAGCTGACGCTCCGCATTGCTAATAACAGGTAGTAAAACATTTCCTGATCCGTGCAGCTGCGGATTGTGAAATGCTGCAGAGTGTCAGCTTCCTGGTAACTTGGAGTACCCCCCAGTACTCCAAGGTACCTTTGGTGCTACAACTACTCCAAGTTCCTCGCAGTCAATCCCAGTACTTAATGTCACTCCCAGTACTCCACCTCAATCCCAGTAATCCAAGTTATTCCAAATTACTTACAGTTACTCCCAATACTCCAAGTCACTCCCAACACTCCAAGTCACTTCCAGCACTCTAAATTCTAAATTACTCCAAGTCACTACCCCATATCCAAGTTACTAATTAGTCTCTCTGTATTCCAAGTCACTACCCTATACCCAAGTTACTAATTGGTACTCCAAGTCCCCAATCAGCACTTCAAGTTTTTCCAAATTACTCACTTTAACTCCCAATACTATAAGTTACTTCAAGTCACTCCCAGCACTCCAAGTCACTCCAGCCCTCATTCAAAACTACCGCCAGTACTCCAAGTTATTCTAAATTACTTACAGTTACTCCCAGTACTCCAAGTCACTACCCAGTTCTCCAAGATACTACTCTGTACTCCAACATCACTACTCAGTACTCCAAAATTATTCCAGATTGCTCACAGTTACTCCCAATATTATAAGTTAATTTAAAGTTACTGCTAGCATTCCAAAACACTCCCAGTACTCCAACACACTCCCAGTACTCCAAGTTACTCCCAGTACTCCAACATTACTCCAAGTTACTACAAATTTACTCCCACTACTCAAAGTTACTACAAAAAACACTCCCAGCACTTTAAGTTACTACAAAAATTATTCCCAGCAGTCCAAGTTACTACAACTGCTCCTCCTAGTTACTACAAATATTACCCCTAGTACTCCAAGTAATACAACTATTATTTTGAGACCCTACTTTTGTTCTGAATACAGCAGAGAAGGGTAAAGAAGGTTTTTATTGCAGTATGTGTCTCTATTGGGAAGATTTCCCTTCACTTCCTGTAAAGGTGGGAATTCTCTGCAACAAAGACATAAAAATGTATTTTAATAGCGTAGAGAAGGATTGAAAAATCTGACATTGTTTAATTGCTGTTTGTGTCTTCCAGTCCTAAATGACAGCTGCTCACCCATATCTTGGCACCACAGGGACAAAAAGTGAGGAAAAAAATCTCCTCAATTGGGTCACAGACAGAAGTAAAAACCTAACTCCACTACATTGAATGCTCTAGTATTGTGTACAGTGCCGCTGAGTGAAAACACCAATGATGTGCAATAACTCTGGTTCTTCAGTACTATGAAATAATTTTTTGGTTCACATTTATGGCATGTGGTTCTATAGGCTGAGCACTCTTATGGTGTGTTCTATGTATTATATTGTTTTGGTTGTTTATGTGCCTTGCTTTCTATTTAAAATATTCTTGTAGATTTTTTTGTACATTTACATTAAGATACAACCCTCATTGGCCTCCCAGATACTCTAGCACTGATCTTTTTTTCAAGATTGTCTGTATTACCTCACTGTAGGCTTTTCAGGATCTATGGAAGATGGTCACTTTGGTTAATCAAGAAGACAAAGTGTAGATTGGAATTGTAGTTTGCAAATTAAACCAAACTTGATTTTTTTCAGACCAACATTAACAACATGCAAACAGAAATGGATTCCGCTCAAATAGCATGCACACGTTGCAAATACAGATCAGGTGATCTAGTGCTCCCTACTGTAAATCTGAAAGTGGTAGCGCAGCATTGTGAAATAATTGTATAGTGCAGTAGAGTGCAAAATTATTAAAGTATATTTGTTTTGTGTACAGTATATGCATAAAAGCACAGGAGGTTGACTAAATATGTTTATCAGTCGCATCATTATGTAAATAGTAAATAAACTCCTCCCCATCAGCAATAATTGAGACTAATAATATGATGCATCTTTCTGGCAGACATTCTTCTGGCACAAAGAGGGTTAATCTGTGCTGCCAGCTTTTCTATGGGTATCAGATGGCTGGGTGGAATGCCACCATCTGTGACAGCCAACAGTGGCATTAAGCTAAACAAATAACAACAATCTCTGGTGCTGAAGCTAAATAACAGAGGCGGCAACTGGCACTATCTCCCTCTTCTCTGCAGAAATAGCAAATGTCAAAAAATCTTGTGCTTTATTTGTGCCCACGTATTAACTCATTCATGGCTGCGAAGACAGTATGTCTACAAGTATGAAACAAACTTATAGAACAGAGAAAACATTGTATTTCTCTAAATAAAAAAAGAAGAAACAAAACAAATTAGACTCCAAATTAGGGACCTAAATTGATATTAGGAAAAATATATAGAAGTAAAGGTCAACTTTAATTTAAAAATGATATACTCTTAGAATCATTACAATCAGTTCCACACAACCTCAACATATATGTGTCACTCTGTATACCTTATAATGACCCATTCAGTATTATTTGAAAGTGAATAAAGCAAATGCTATTCTGAGTACATGAAAGGTTATCCATACCTGGCCTGGTCTGTTCAAAGTGCCTTGTTTCAGAGTTACCTGCACAGATTGGGTGAGGTCAAAGCTAGCTGTCCCCAAGATGATAATAAAAAGTACTCATTATGATATACAGAAATTTTCTAACATATTGGAAAATCTTTGTATATGTCAATCTCATTAGCTACCAACATTTCTATAAAAATAGGGAAGACACTTTTCTTATAATGCAATACTCATGGCACCTGTGACAAACGATATGACCCTGCCTTTTTATAAAAAAGAAGGAAGAAAAGCGCCCCCCTTCAGTGTGTACCTAACCGTTCCTGACTTCCATCCGCTTATCTGTGGATTGTCCTCTCCACACTGTTCCTAATTCACCAGTGCTCCTCCAATCAATTAAATACACAAACTATTCTTAATCACTTCAGTGACCTTTGGAGCTCTTATACAGCTATTAAGGAAACTAGTCTTCTGCTAAAAATCCCATAAAGGGGCCCTGTGTAGAGCCCTAAAAGTGCAGTCATGCAAGACTAGTGTAGCACTAGCTCTGTAGGAGCCACTGGATAGGATGGGTCCTCTGTTCTTTGCCACAACCTTCTCTAGAACCTCAGCCCCTCTGACACACCAGGTTGACAATATCACAGGAAATCACTGAAAGTAATACTCAGTACCCAAAAGTAGTGCTATATGGAAAAAATTTAAAACAGGCACAAAACCAGGTAGTAAAGGCAAAGTTAATATATTCTCACACAATATGGTTGGTAACTAGGCAAGCATAAAATAAATTGACAATGGTAATAACACAATGTAGCAAGCAATAGGCATAAGATGAAATTTGATGTCCAGTTCAGCCTAAACAGCAGCAAGGCCACCTCAAGTGTAGTAGTAAGCAGTGGTCAAATGTAATCTACCAAGTGCTGGAACTATACTGTCAAATCGCATTTATAGCGGCAATGCTAGACCTAGACAGACTGGGTATGCACTGTCCAAAATAAAAGAAGAATAGTAGCGGGGGGGGGGGGGGCAGGAGAATGAAGAGGGCCTACAGAATGAATAATATTACAGAAAGGGTAGTCCTTTGAGAATTTCTTCTACCGGCTATTGTTGGGGCCCTTAAGAGCATGTTTGCACTTAACAACAATCCTAGTTAACCTGCATGCAATATAGGGTACAATATAGTCTCTGCACAGTTGCAAGGTAGGTGTGGTTCAGTTGCATTAAAGGTTCAAAATATGTGGTATAGGTGTAGTCTAGATTTGGAATACGTAGGTATAGAGCACCGTATAGATTTGGATACACTTAGTACCCTGCTTTCAGTGGCCCAGTCCCTGCGAGGAGAATGAGCAATGGGGCAATAGTGCTCTCACAAGTCCCTGCGTTCACTTCTCACTGTGGTGGGGGGGCCTTGGTCTTTCCCCGAAAGCCTTTGGTGATCAGCAGTGAGAAGCAAAGGGTGAGTTGATGCTCCAGTTTGCCTACTAAAGCAGTGCAGGTGCTGTGATTAGGGCAGTGCTGCACTGCCACTGGGTGTTCTCACTACCAGTCTTAAGCCCCATACACACTATCAGTTTTCCTGACGGCTTTCTCTTCAGGTTTACCAAAACCATCTAATATGAGGTCAAACCTCAAGAGTTTCAATTTGTATGCAATCAGGCAGGCCCTTGCACTACATGGTTTTGGTAAACCTGATGAGAAAACCGTCAAGAAAACTGATAGTGTGTATGGGGCTTGAGGCTCATATCTCTGCCTGTATGATCTCCCGCTGGCAGGCAAATACTCAGACAGAAATGCTCTCTCTAACTCCCTCTGTGCCAAGAGGAAGAACTTTCCTGGGCAGTTTAATAAAAAACATCTCTTCATTCCTCCTGCTCTCTGTATATTGGAATTTGTTTTGTGAGGAGTTCATTTTCCCCACTATATGGCTGACATCTCAATCTACAACTCCCAGGATTCTCAGGGTTTTGCAGAGAAATGTATGGGCTTGCTTAGCTTTATCTCTCCCCCTGCTGGCCAGAGGAGAATGGTGCAGCAAAACATCAGTATGTCAGCAGAGGGAGAAAAGAATAAAAGGCAATATCTCCTCCAAATTGCTGTAGCCTAGCACCCAACTACCCTAATATAAACCATAGATTGCATTAAACTGCGATGACCTTCTAGCTTTTGTACAGTTGCATTTTTCCTACATAGCATTACCAATTTACTTAGTAATTTAAATAGAAATCCGAAGCTGCTTTTTTTTTTTTTTAACTTAGGTATTCATTGCAAATGAAACAATGATACAGGTGGGCGTTGGCTAGCTCCTGCACAAAATGTAATTATACTAGAGCTAGAAAGTCATCTCAGATGTACTGGAACCCCCACTGCAGATGCTTTTCTCTGCATCACTTGCACTTATTTATGTGATTTGTGAGCATAGGGGGTCCATGGAGATGGGTCACTGCACTGCTATTGTAGCTTATCTGCTGTTTTTTTTTTTTTTTTTTACTTGAATATCCATCTTTTCAGCTCAGGGCTCTGCACAACTAAGTAATCAAAGAGAGATAGCAGAACTGGGGGTGCCCAGCAAGTAGAGGCACACAGGAAAGTAGGGTCCTGCAGCATGAGAGGAAGCCTTGTCCAAAATGTGGAATTATCTCTGTAACTAAACTATGGGGTGATAAAGAGAGAATCCCACCCACAAGTATTAATCAATGGCATGGGACACACTAAGTAGCTACCTTCATGTAAAGAACTTGCTCTGACCTTCAATAGCCAGAAATTATACTTTTATTGGAGGGGGTGATGGCTATTGGTGGAACTTGGTCATGAAGTCGGAACCAGTAACAAAGTGAAAAAAATATAGGAGGGTGCAGGAGAAACTTTTCTGGCTTAAAGTGCCTTGAAAAAGTATTCATACCCCATTGAAATGTTCCAAATTTTGTCATGTTACAACCAAATGTGCAAATGTATTTTATTGGGATGTTATGTGATAGACCAGGGGTCTTGAATTAAAATTCAAGGAGGTCCAGTCACTAAAATTTTCTTTGGGCCGAGGTCCAAATTTCAAGTCCTCATTTTTTCCCATCACAGCGCCCCTTTACATCAGGTGTCCCCTTCACAGCGCCCCTTTACATCAGGTGTCCCCATCACAGCGCCCCTTTACATCAGGTGTCCCCATCACAGCGCCCCTTTACATCAGGTGTCCCCATCACAGCGCCCCTTTACATCACGTGTCCCCATCACAGCACCGCTTTACATCAGGTGTCCCCATCACAGCATTCCTTTACATCAGGTGTCCCCATCACAGCACCCCTTTACATCAGGTGTCCCCATCACAGCACCCCTTTACATCAGGTGTCCCCATCACAGCATCCCTTTACATCAGGTGTCCCAATCACAGTGCCCCTTTATATCAGGGGTCCCCATCACAGAGCCCCTTTACATCAGGTGTCCCCATCACAGTGCCCCTTTATATCAGGGGTCCCCATCACAGAGCCCCTTTACATCAGGTGTCCCCATCACAGCACCCCTTTACATCAGGTGTCCCCATCACAGTGCCCCTTTACATCAGGGGTCCACATCACAGCACTCATTTACATCAGGCATTCCCATCAGAGTGCCTCCTTACATCAGATGTCCCCATCAGAGTCCTTAACATAAAATGTGCCCATCAGCATGCCCCTTAACATAAAATAAGGGTCACGCCGATGGGCACAAGTTTAATGTTAAGGGACATCCTGATGGGCACATTTTATATGAAGGGGGCACTCTGATGGGCACAAGAAAACGTGCCCCTTAACATAAAATCTGCCCATCAGAGTGCTCCTTAATACAAAATGTACCCATCAGTGTTGCTCTTAAAATAAAATCTGCCCATCAGAGTGCCCCTTAACTAAAAATGTTCCCATCATCATGCCCCTTAACATAAAATAAGGGTCACGCTGATGGGCATATTTTATGTTAAGGGGCACTCTGATGGGCACAACAAAATGTGTCCATCAGTGTGCCCCTTAACAAAATATGCTCATCAGTGGGCACATTAAAAATGTACCCATCAGCGTGCCCCTTAAAATAAAATGTGCCCATCAGAGTGCCCCTTAAAATAAAATGTGTCCGTCAGAGTGCCCCTTAACATAAAAAAAGGTGCCCATCAGCTTGACCATTAATGAGATATGCCCAGCAGTGTACACAATAACAAATCTGCCCATCAGTGACAATTAATTAACTTGTCACATACCTTGCATGCAAGATGGGCGAAAGCTACACGATAAGGAGAGCCCGGGACCGCGAGTAACAGGGGGCGGGGCGCGCACGGGATGCCACGCCCCAATCTCACAAGGAGAGCCAGGAGTGGACCCGCAAGCTTCCGGGGCACACACGTGACATCACGCCCCATCGCAGGCCGTGAGTGCAAGCCTGTCTTCTCCGCTCTCAGCGTCACTGGTTGCTGGGGAAACCGCGGACCGCGGGCCGCCATTTAGTGACAGCTGTGATAGACCAACACAAAGTGGCACATAATTGTAAAGTGGTAGGAAAATTATGAATGCTTTTCCAACATTTATAATACTTTGTTGAACCACCTTTCACTGCAATTACATCTGCAGGTCTTTTTGGGGATGTCTCTACCAGCTTTGCATATCTAGAGAGTGAAATTTCTAAGATTGTCCTGTTTTGGGCTCCATCCATCTTCCCATCAACTCTGACCAGCTTCTCTGTCCCTGCTGAAGAAAAGCATCCACACAACATGATGCTGTCACCATCATGTTTGGTGTGTTAAGGGTGATGTGCAGTGTTAGTTTTGCACCACACATAGGGCTAGATTCATGTAGGAGATACGACGGCGTATCTCCAGATACACCGTCGTATCTCAGAGGCATCCTATCTATGCGACTGATTCATAGAATCAGTTACGCATAGATTTGCATTAGATCCGACTGGCATAAGTCACTTACGCCGTTGTATCTAAGTTGCATTATTACGCTGGCCGCTAGGTGGCGTTCCCGTCTATTTTCCGCGTTGAATATGCAAATGAGATAGATACGCCGATTCACGAACGTAGCGTATTTTTTTACGTCGTTTGCGTAGGCTAAGTCCGGCGTAAAGTTACCCCTGCTATATGAGGCGCAGCCAATGTTAAGTATGGACGTCGGGACAGCGTCGTATTGTACGCCGTTTACGTCGTTTGCGTAAGTCGATTCAGAATGGGGCTGGGCGTAAGTTACGCTCACGTCGTTTTCATTGACTATTTGCGACGTGATTTGGAGCATGCGCACTGGGCTACATTCACGACCGGCGCATGCGCAGTTTGTTCGGTGCATCGATTACATCGGGTCACACTTAGTTTACATAAAACACGCCCCCTACATTGGCGATTTGAATTACGAAGGGATACGCCGGCCCATTTACGCTACGCCGCCGCAACTTACAGAGCAAGTGCCTTGTGAATACAGTACTTGCCCTTAAAAGTTGCGGCGGCGTAACGTAAATCAGATACGCTACGCCCGCACAAACTTACACTCTCCATCCTGAATCTAGCCCAAAGTGTTTTGCTTTTAGGCCAAAAAGTTCAATTTTGGTCTCATCTGACTAGAACACCTTCTTTCACATGTTTGCTGTGTCCCCCACATGGCTTCTTGCAAACTACAAACCGGACTTCTTATGGCTTTCTTTCAACAATGGCTTCCTTCTTGCCACTCTTCCGTAAAGGCCAGATTTGTGAAGTGCACAACTAATAGTTGTCCTGTGGACAGATTCTCCACCTGAGCTGTGGATCTCTGCAGCTCCTCCAGAGTTACCATGGGCCTCTTGGTTGCTTTTCTGATTAATGAAATCCTTGCCCGGCCTGTCAGTTTAGGTGGACGGCCATGAATTGGTAGAATTGCAGTTGTGCCATACTCTTTCCATTTTGGGATGATGGATTTAACAGTGCTTCGTGAGATGTTTCAAAGCTTGGCATATTTTTTTTATAAATATGCTTTAAACTTCTCCACAACTTTATCCCTGACCTGTCTTATATGTTCCTTGGCCTTTGTGATGCTGTTTGTTCAATAAGGTTCTCTAACAAACATCTGACGGCTTCCCAGAACAGCTGTATTTATGAGATTAAATTACTCAAAGGTGGACTCTACTGTATTTAGTAAAGGGGTCTGAATACAAATGCATACCACACTTTTTAGATAATTTTTTGTAAAAAAAAATATTCAATCATTGATCATTTTCCTTCCACTTTAAAATGATGTGCCACTTTGTGTTGGTCTATCACATAACATCCCAATGAAATACATTTACGTTTTTGGTTGTAACATGACAACATGTGAAATATTTCAAGGGGTATCAATACTTTTTTCAAGGCACTGTATAAGCAGACAACTTTTGGCATTTGCTCTTAGACAAGCTTAGAAGTATAAAATAAAGTACAGGTTTACTTTAAATATAGTGGTGGATACATCACACTGAATGCAGCTCTTACGCATTTCCCTTGCTACTTTTCCACACTTCAGAAGGATTGCTGTAAAATTCTAGTAAGCATTTTGTGTTTGTAATGTTAAGATGCATGAACATTTATTTCTAGTTTGTTAAAAATCTTTCTTCGCCAATTTAGGATTTGCTATAGTCCCCACAGCCCACCTTTTGGTGTAATATCTGTCGGTTACATTCCCATGGTAACCATCTGTTTACTAAATGCTTCAGCATTGCCTGCAAATTAGACTAAGATGTGTAATAAACAGTGAAAAAAGCAATAGAAATGGACAAAGAGCAGCAAACCATAGCAACCAGACATTCAGATTTATTCGTTTCAAATTAAATGTATTCTGAGACTATGAACTTGACTCCTTTTAAAAATTGACTGCAAAAGCGCAGCCGGACATATGGGAACCTTATATATTGATTTATGAAAAAAATATTGCTTAACAATACAATACCGGTGAGTAGGGCTGTAGTATTCCAAAGACATATTCCCCCCAAAAAATGTCATTGTGCCTGTGGTCAGCATTACAATAAAATTTTTTAGCGTAAATAATCCAAAAATACCCATGTCAGAGCCTAGTGCCCTGTGTCGGAGTGGCTTTACAGGGATTTTGTCACTTTACCCTGAAAGGGCAGTGTCTATTTAAGGTACAGTTACTCTATGCTGCATTCTACACTTGATGAGTATGTTTACCCTAGTACAAAGTGACTTTAAAGTGTGAAAGAAAAATGGGTGGGACTTTAGATGAGGCACAAAAGACATGTCGCCATCCCTGTATTGGTTATAGGAGGAAAAGTTTGGGACTTTATATGAGGCATATGACAGACCATATTATGTAGCAGTATAAAATTATTTAATATCAAAGAGTATATCTAACACTTGATACATACATGCAGAGTAAAATTGTATACAAAACATGGATACATTGGATATATGTAAACGCATATATTGCATTGGTGTCAAAACACAAGCTGGTGGTTAAGGTATGGTGCTCCATGTATTGAGTATGAAGGTAGTAGTATTAAAACCACAAGGATGTAAAAGGAACATGATGGTTTGAAGTCATGACTGTATTTCATGAGCCCCGACGCGTTTCATGGTACAATACCACTTTTCAGGGGCGAATGCGTCAATATGTCTTAAAGACCAATAAGTTAAATAAAAATCCCATAAGAAGTAATATATATATGTATGTGGCAATTAGGAAAGGAAGTCAAATCCCATATAACTTACATGGAACAGGTAAACAATACATATGGTATGATCCAACAGAGGGGCCGTAAATGTAGCCTGTCCTGGGAGCTGAGGCGGGCAAACTGCAGGCAGCGCGCAGGCGCACACAACATTCAAGTGGATAAGAACATCTTTGCGTATTGAGTAGAGGTGCATGACTCCAGGGTCTGTAGAGAATATATATGTTGGTGTAAGAAGAGTAGTAAGTACACCAACCACCACAACAAAGCCAACAGGGATAATGGGTAGAGGGGTGTGAGAAGTGTCCACAAGGTGATGTGCGTGCGCGCCCAATGCAAACAGGGCCCAGCCAGCATCACGTAGGCATGACAAAAGGGGGAGTCGCGCCAAAACATCTCCCCATGTGAGTCAACCAAGATGCTTGAGACATACGCATGGCAGCGCCAGTGGATGACGTCACACATGGGTGTCAGAACGTGATGCACAGTGACCCAGGTCCCACCTCTAGTGTCAGTACAGGTGGGGGAGACAAGGCAGGCACACAGTGTGCATCCCAGCTCCCGGGACCAGACATTGTAATGGCCTAGGTAAAGCAACCACAGCGAGTTAAAACATAACAATCACAAAGACAAGCGCTGTGACACCATAAAAGAAAATCTACATGTCGCTGCTAACAGATCTATGGCCTATAATGCCTGCAGGACTCTGTAGGTGTCAGATGCATGGAAATCATTCTGTGTGTCATATGCCCCCATCTCAATTATATATGCGTGAAGGAAAAATGGGTGGGACTTTAGATAAGGCACAAAAGACGTGTCTCCATCCCTGTATTGGTTATAGGAGGAAAAGTTTGGGACTTTATATGAGGCATGTGGCAGACCATATTATGTAGCAGTATAAAAGTATTTATTATTAAAAAGTATATTTAACACATGATACATACATGCAGCGTAAAGTTGTATACAACTATGACTTTAAAGTGTATTTTCTCTGCTAAATTGGGATAACACATACTTTATATTTGTTACATATCCCTATTCACATTATGCATAACTTTAAAAAAACAATTCTGGACCCTCTAGCAAGAAAAATCCTAGGTAGTTCTCTTTGTTTATGAGGAGACTGGGAAACTGTGCTTGCCATAATTAAACCTGTCTGTACTGTGCATGCAGCTCGTCATTATTAATTGTAACTAGATTTAAACTGTCCTAACAAAGGGTTAAAGGTGTTGAGGCTGGTCTTGTTGCATTGTAGGTTTATTAAGACAGACCTGGGATAGGCTCACTGAAAATTTGTTCAAAAAACTACTTAGGCAGTTATTTGTTTATAAGGGGGCTGGGCATGCAGATCTTTATTATTAATTGAAACTAGATATAACTAACAAAGGGTTAGAGGTGTTGAGGCTGGTCTTCTTGTATTGTATGCTTTATAAGGATAGACCTGGGACGGGCTCGCTGAAACATTGTTCAAAAAACCTTGTAGTCACCTCCTCCTGATAAACATCTCAGGAAATATTTAAAAGAAAAAAAAATAGGCATGCTGTGTGAATGGGAATACACAAACAGAGTGGAGTTATCCCAATTTGACTGCAAAAGTGGAATGCTGTAAAAGGTTTAGAATGAACCTTGTTGTTTTCCCCCTTTAGTTGTCTGTTGAAGCCTCGCCCTGAGGACTTGCCACTCTGTTGCTCTGAAGATTTAGCGAAGACTAGGGATGACCCGAACACCCCCGGTTCGGTTCGCAGCAGAACATGCGAACAAGCAAAAAATTTGTTTGAGCATTTTTAAAGTCTATGGGACACGAACGTGAAAAATCAAAAGTGCTAATTTTTAAAGGTCAATATGCAAGTTATCATAAAAAAAGTGTTTGGGGGCCTGGGTCCTGCCTCAGGGGACATGTATCAATGCAAAAAAAAAAGTTTAAAAAACTGCTGTTTTTTCGGGAGCAGTGATTTTAATAATGCTTAAAGTGAAACAATAAAAGTGAAATATTTCTTTAAATTTCATACCTGGGGGTGTCTATAGTATGCCTGTAAAGTGGCGCATGTTTCCAGTGTTTAGAACAGTCCCTTCACAAAATGACATTTGGGTCCATACCATACCAGACCCTTATCCAAGCAGGCAACCTGACAGGCCGCAGAAAAAGAGGGGGGATGAGAGAGCGCCCCCCCCCCTCCTAAACCGTACCAGGCCACATGCCCTCAACATGGGGAGGTTGTCCCCATGTTGATGGGAACAAGGGCCTCATCCCCACAACCCTTAACCAGTGGTTGTGGCGGTCTTCTAGCAGCGGGCTTATCGGAATCTGGAAGCCACCTTTCACAAAGGGGACCCCCAGATCCTGGCCCCCCTATGTGCATTGTACCCCTACCATTTCACAAAAAAAGTGTAAAAAAAAAACATGTTAGACAGCTTGGGACAAGTCCTTTATTAAAAAAAGGGTCTGGTTTGGATTTTGAGGGGACCCCTAAGTCATTTTTTTCAAATGTGGCACAAGGTTCCCCTTAATATCCATACCAGACCTAAAGGGCCTGGTATGGAATTTGGGGGGACCCACACACAATTATTTTTTTAATTTTGGTATGGGGTTCCCCTTAATATTCATACCAGACCCAAAGGTCCTGGCAATGAACTGGAGGGGAACCCATGCCGTTTTTTTCAATTACTTGTATCCGTATTGCCGGGACCCGACAATTTATTATAGCTGTGAGTAATTTAGTGGCCTGCACAGAGGCCTGACTTCAACCCAATAGAACTACTTAGGCCCTTTCACATTGAGGAGTTTTTCAGGCAGTACAGCACTAAAAATAGCGCTGCTATACCGCCTGAAAAACTCCTTCACTGCATCCTCAATGTGAAAGCCCGAGGGTCAGCAGCATCTTTGGAGCGGTGAGAGGAGCAGCGTGCATACCGCTCCTTCACTGCTCCTTCCCATTGAAAACCATGGGAAACCGTGGCAATACCGCCTGCAATGTGCCTCTATAGAGGTGCATTGCGGGCGGTATTAACCCTTTCGCGGCCGCTAGCGGGGGTAAATACCGCACCGCTAGTGGCCGCAACTCGCGGCAAATCCGACGGTATAGCGCCGCTATTTTTAGCGGTGCTATACCGCCAGCACGGCTCCCGCCGCAATGTGAAAGGGGCCTTAGGGATGAATTATAGTGAGCCAGGCATTCTCGTCCAACATTAGTACTTGACCTCACAAATGCACTTCTGGAAGAATGGTCAAACGTTCCTATAGACACACTTCTAAACTATGTGGACAGCCTTACCAGAGGCGTTTAAGCTGTTATAGCTGCAAAGGGTGGGCCAACTCAATATTGAACCTTACGGACTAAGACTGGGATGCCATTAAAGTTCATGTGCGTGTAAAGGCAGGTGTCCCAATACTTTTGGTAATATTGGGGAATATTTATGAAAGGCAAATCCACTTTGCACTTGAAGTGCAGTCCCTGTAGATCTGAGGGGGAGATGCAAGGAAAATAAAAAACAGTGTTTTAGCTGGCACAGGATTGGATGATACAATCAGCAGAGCTTCCCCTCATTTCAGATCTACCCCTCAGATTTACAGTGACTGCACTTCCAAGTGCACTTTCAGTGCAATTTCAAGTGCACTTTGCACTTGTTTACACTTGTAGTGCAAAGTGGATTTGCCTTTCGTAAATAACCCCCATAGTGTATGCCTGTATTCCACCATTCTCTTCAACCGTCATTCTGCTTTGGTGAGTCTGCATCAGAGATCCGTTGAGGATAGCAGCTCAGTCTGCTTTATTATTTTAGCCCTGCCCCCTGCCAGCATATCGATTGGCTTTAAATAAGTGATGCAGCATATTCAGATCCCAGCATGCAACATCATGTATAAATCTGTAAATGTATTGAAAGCTCCATGATTACTATGTGAATGGATACACAGCAAGATTTTTATGTTTGCCGTCTGATGCGCCCCTTGAGACAAGTTTTCTTTTTACCATTTCCAGTAGCATAAAGTAGTTTAGAAACCGTTTAACTGACTTTGCTTTTGGACTTACCTGTCTTTTCTATACATTCATATGTGCTCAGAATGCTACGCTAACATCCTCGCGATTTGATGCTAATATCACGCCATGCTTTGAAACTCCACTTGGTGGATAATGTTTACCATGCTGTGATGGTGTATACTACAAAAAATGTCATTTTGTTGCAAGAAGATTTGTCACGCTTGGAAGTGTTTGTCTGATGTGGATATTCAAAAGAAAAGATTATTGTTCCTTTAACTAATTTGCACATTCTACAAAAGCACTGTCCTATTTTTTTTCCTTTGTTCCTAGTAAGTGGCAGAATGTAAGTAAACACTTGGAGCACGACCAAGGAATTCCTATGTGTGCCTGCAAAAGCCTGGTTGGATAGCTAAAAAGAGAAAAACACTCTGTTCATAATGTCAGTGAACAAACGCTAGGCCGTGGGATGAGTCATGCCGACAGATCTGCAATAAGACTAGGCACAGAGGAAAAATAGCATAAGCTTTCTGCTGAAGATCATGTTAATCCTCTCTGTATGGAACGGTAAAACACAGAGTTACAAAATCAGACGTACGTGTGCCAGTATCTGTTATGTCTCATTTATTATGTGGCTGTGAAATCAGGCCTGTAACCATGATCAGTCCCATGAATAAGTCATTTAGTTCAAAACTAGTCTATCTTTAGTACCACTAATAAAAATCACAATGCCCCCTACGTTCTCATGAATAAGGCTCGCTCCTACCACTGCCATCGCTTATAGCTGCAGTCTCATGAACCATTATATCTCACCTGCTGGTTTAGTGACAAATACAGTAATACTCATCTCTGAATGTGTAAAGAAAACTGAACGATTGTGCAGTAAAGTCCATTCTGTTTTCCCCCCATTCATGCCTGTCAGCCCCTAGGGTTGCCACCTGTCCAGGATTCACCCGGACAGTTCGGGTTTTGAATCATGTGTCCAGGTTTCAGTCCTCTTGAAACCCGGACACAATATTCAGACAGGAATGTGGCTTAGAACAGGGCCTGACAGGAGGGTGAGGGGTAGGATGACCACGTGTCCTGGATTGCCCGGGACAGTCCCGCATTTTTCAGGTCTGTCCCGGGCACATTCATTCCAGGACAATACAGTGTCCCAGAATGAAACTGACACAGCTACCCCACGGGCCAATTTGATGCCCCCAAAAAAGGCCGCCACATCACCGCTTTACTCACTGACAGTACTTGTCCTGGCCGGTAATGCCTGGAGAAGCACAATCCCGCCCCCTGCTTGTGATTGGAGAAATCATAAATCCCACCTCTTGTGTCCAATCACTGAGCTGTGATTCGTTACAGCACAAGCTGACTTTTGGGAAAGGGAGGGTGTCCCTGAATGGTAGTTTGGAAATGTGGTCACCCTAGTGAGGGGGCACTATGCATGCCACATTACTGGTTTCTTTGGAGCTCACAAAGGTGTCCCAGATCTATTACAATCCTCTAGTCACTAGTGTCCCCCACTCCCCCCAAATTATTTTTAAATTTAAGTGTTGGGTTTGGCTTGAAGAAAAAGTGGCAACCTTATCAGCCCCTACCCTGCGCGAATAGTTGGGCATTCCTGTTAGTTAGCTTAGCTGAAGCAGAGCTCTATTACTCCTGCCCCCTTTAGGCTCGGGTCACATTCGCACAACCTGAAAGTCACCTGACTTCCTGACGATTTGCTGGCAACTTGAGTACTACTTGATGTGACTTTGAAGCAACTTTGAAGCATCTTTCAGGGAATGCTTGGGTAATCTTCCTGTAATGTCGGATCCAAATCACATCAATATAGATGAGGATCTGACTTCCATTAAAGCGGAGCACCAGCCACGGTAAAAATTTTTTTTAAAGTCAGCAGCTACTAACAGTGTAGCTGCTGACTTTAAATAAAGACACTTACCTGTCCTAGGCGCCCGCGCTGACGGCCCCCCCCGATGCCGGTCCCACGATCGCTCCGGGTCCCGCGCCGCCATTCACACTATGGGAAACAGGCAGTGAAGCCGTACGGCTTCACTGCCCGTTTCCTACTGCGCCTCCGCGAGTCTCACGCTGGCTTGTGAATGGGCGCGCTGCTCTCTGAGAACACACACAGTTCCCAGGAAGCAGCGCGCCCATTCACAAGGAGAAGGAGAAGAAGAAAACACACCGCGGATTAGGAAGAGGCAGATTACGGACTTCCGCATAGCAACAGCTATTTCGGGTGAGTATTTTTTTTTTTTTTTTTTTCAGGTTTTTTTTTTTTTTTTTTTTTCAAACAACATTGTAAAATGTTGTTATACTGGGTGGAGCTCCGCTTTAAAGTTTATGGGCACATGTCAGATAGAAGTCGCCTTGAAGTAGTACAGGAACCATTCCTAAAGGCGGTGCGACTTTAGAAGTTCTACTTAAAAGCGGAGTTCGACCCAAAAGTGGAATTTCCACTTATACGCTCACCCCCCCCCCCCCCCCCCCCCCGTTATCACATTTGGCATCTTTCAGGGGGAGGGGGGAACAAGGGACCCGTTTTTAACAGGTCCACTTACAGGAGATGGGCCACGGCACCATCTTCCAGAAGTTCGCCCCCCCTCCTCCTTCCCAATTAGAAAGCACAGCACACTTCACTCATGCTCTGTAGGGGACCGGCAATGAAGATGAAATACTTCACTGTCTGGTTCCCTGACCAGGAATGGCAGTGGCAGCACCTGGGAAATGATCGGAAGATCGGCTGCAGTGCCAACATTGCGGGCTTCCTGGACAGGTAAGTGCCCTTATATTAAAAGTCAGCAGCTACAGTAATTTTTTTTCACCCAAGCTAGACCTCCTTTTTAAGACAGCTTTATTGACTTACATAGGATTTCACATGTCAAGGCTCGGTTTACACTGCGTGACTTGGGATCTGACTTGTGAGACCCCAAGTTGTGCCAGTGTGTACCGAGCTTTACTGTGACATCTGGGGAGCGCCTGTGGGGTATGCTAACATCATCAAAACAGGCAGCACTGACAGAGTAAACAATATATATGCTATATGCTATACAGGCATACCCCACTTTTAAGTACACAATGGGGTTTATTTACTATCGCTGGAAAGTGCAAAATCAGGCTCACTTCTGCATAGAAACCAATGAGCTTCCAGGTTTTATTACCAGGTTTAATTGAAAAAGCTTGGGTTAGAAGCTCATTGGTTTCTATGCAGAAATTAGCCTGATTTTGCACTTTCCAGCGATAGTAAATCAACCCCATTGTGTACTTAAAAGTGGGGAATGCCTGTAATAAATACCCCCACAAGTTTTTTAAAAAAACAAAAATTTTCCTTAGTTTAGGACAATATCTATTCTACATATTTTTGGTAAAAAAATTGCAATAAGCATATATTGATTGGTTTACGCAAAAGTTATAGTGTCTGCAAACTATGGGAAAGATTTTTGGCATTTTTTATTATTATTTATTTTACTAGTAATGCCGGTCACCTGTGATTTTTAGTGGTACTGCAACAATACGACAGATCAGACACTTTTGACACTTTTTTGGGACCATTGGTAATTATACAAGGACCAGTGCTATAAAAATGCACTGATTACTGTGTAAATGTCCCTGGCAGGGCAGGGGTTAACACTAGGGGGCGATCAAGGGGCTAAATATGTGTTCCCTCAGCATGTTCTAACTGTGTGGGGATGTGAGTGCCTAGGAGAGAAGCCATATAATTTTTCCTACTTCGTAGGAAGAAACGATATGGCTTCTCTTTACACACACAAATCTCGTGCTGACACTCATGCACCCGATTGCGTGTGGACGGCGGAGATCGTGCCCGCCGGCCGTGTGCATCAGGTCCCCCGCCGCGCAGCGGACGCGCTGGTGGCCGAAAACGGGTAGGACGTACTTGTGCAGATTTCGCCCAGGAGAGCCATTGTGCTGCAGTTTATCTGCGTGACACATTTGACAACTGGTTAACCAGATCACAACCACCCTATAGCTGATTTACTGTCCTGAATCATGTACAGTATATATATGTGATTCTGCACTCCTGCATAGGGGGCACGCGAGTGCGACACTTCTGCTCTGATTAGTCACAGCACATGCTGATCAGCGGATACTGGCCAATGAATGTCCACTGGCACCCACTGATTGGCGAGAAGAGACACAAGATAGAGCTCTGCATATGTTAACAATGCAGAGCTCCGTCCTGTCAGCAGGGATGTGGTGGATTATTCCCAGCTGCAAAGCTGGGAATAAAATCCAGTACATACCTTAGTATAAACACTGGTTAGGCAGACGTTTAACCCTTTGATCACCCTAGATGTGTAACCACTTCCAAGCCAGTGTCATTAGTACAGTGACAGTGCATATTTTTAGCACTGATCACTGTATCTGTGTGACTGGTTGGGGGGAACACAGGCATCCAACACTCCCAGAAGAGTTGACTGCTAAAGATTCTCCTGGAAGCTGAAGCATTGCAATTAATGGAGGGTAAGAGACACAGGCTCCTAGAGAGGGAAATTTAATATACCTTTTATTGCAGAAACCTCTGTTTCAGTTTTTTTTCAAGATGAACTAGATAACCTTATTTACTTGGTAGTCAATATGAAACAACTTTCATGGGTGACTATAATGCACTATACACTTTGCATCTCCAGGGACCACTTTACGATCTTCCTTAATTTAACCCTTATAATTACTTTTTCCAGAGCCACCCAGTAGTCAGTTTCTACAAATAGTTGCATTCAAGTAGAATTGGGGCCAGGATATGGGTATATACATAGGTGGGGGCTTGTTTAAAGTATGTCTCCTGCGTGTCTATATGTAAATAGTTAACTATTCAGTAGCCGACTACAGTCCTACTTTAAAGTAAGCCTATGCTTTGTCCATGCATGACAACAAGGCATTAGGTACTCTTTGTGTTTTGTATCTTCCTGGAAGAAAGTCCCTTAACTAAAAATATGTCTGTATACTGTACATACCTGCATAAAGTGCTGACGAGTAATGCAGATTTTTGTAATGGAAAGCTAGTTTAATGATATTTACTGATAATTATGCACTCCCCCCCCCCCCCACTGCAACCTTGAGATACTTTCTCTCAGTTGCTCAGAGCAAGAGAATTGTTGTAGCAGCACATGGTCCCCTCATTGGTTTCCTCGCTGCATTTTGCATTCCGGTGGCACAACAGAGATTATTTTTTCCAGCAGCCCAGTTCGCTGTCCCCTTGCTCTGTTGCATCAGCCAATCACCCTTCTCCTCCAAGCTCGACCCAGACCCAGCCAAGGTGGCTGCCCCTACCTTGGAGACACTTCATAGATGGGCATTACAAAATGATCTTCATAAAGATGGCTGCTGCACTTCTGCATTTAATGAATATTTTGTTTTACCCTGTACACACTGCAGAAGGATAATACAGCAGCAACAAAAGAAGGCATTCCACAGCAGTTATCACACCTACAGTCCTGGATACACAGGCAGTTGGCTACACTGGTACCTTACCTCTCCAAGTGGCTACCTCATGAGATGCACAGTCTAGCAATTTTATTATATTACATCTTTGAGCCAAGGCCATGAGAATAATCATTTTTCAATTAGCAAACATCGGTTCCTAGTTGAGAAGAAGTGTACCTTAGTGTGCCCAATATTCGGGTGGGGGGTGGGGGACGTCCCAGGGGTAGGGAAAAATAATGGTGCTGTATTTCCAAGTCATCTCTCTCTTCTCGCTCCTATTTTCCCCATCAGCAGGCAAAAAGGGCTCTAGCGAAGCCTCAACCCTGGGTATTTACATGATCCTGCCAGAAGGAAATTAAGTGATTTCCTTCCTAGAAGGATTTTAAAGGAGAAACTATTTTAAAGGGACAACAGAGAGACCCCAGCCTACACAAACTACTTCTGAGGCAAGAGAGGCTTGTGTCTCGGTCACTTTAATTTGTAGGTGCGTAGCTAAGGCTAAGACAACACCAAAAGGGCAACTGACCAACTGAAATCTGCAATGCCCAGCTGTCAGTTTGATAGCCATGTCCCACTGTGAGTGCAAAGAAAGATGAGAACGGCTCCTGTATGAAAAAAGCTTGCAAACTAAAAATTTTGCTCATAAATAAACAATAAGGATTACTCCACGATACTTTGGCATCTTTGCTGTGTGTGTCAAAGGTCCTTGTTCTGACTTGGTTGTCTTTATGTTATGATGACCTAATAGCTTCAGTGTTTTTAGGTCGCTGACCTAAAACAAATATTTAGATCAGAAAAGTAATTTTTGTAGCTTTTGGGAAAAAAGAAACAATGCACAGTATTCAGGGCTTTTCAGCATACTGGAAACAGGGCTTTCATCTGTTCTTCTAGTCGTGTGTGCCTAATGCTCTTTTTTAAGTTTTTAGGCATACCGGTAAAAGATAAAATACCAACAGGCATGACTCTCTAAGTGCTATCATCCACATTTAAAAAAGGATTCTAATGAAACGGAAAATAGCATTGAGAGACTATCGGCATCAAAGATAAAATAGGTTTCCCTTTTTTTTTTTTTTTATATAGGAATTTTATTATTAAAGGAATACTGAAGTCTATACCTCTTACAGAACAAAAGACAAATGGTGAGGAGACCTTTCAGCAGTGACAAACAGGAAGCAATGTTAGATTACCCCAGTAATGACACAAATGGCTGACAAAATGTGACAAATTAAAATATTAATATTAATCCCCCGAAGGAGCTGCTGGTTAGAATTAGGATGGCCTGTTACCTCTATAGCTCCGCCGTCTAGGGTAGTCGATGAGAGCAGCAATGATGGATTGTCCAAACAGCATGTGTCTTTTTTATCTTTTATTTACCCAACATGATAAACAGTAAAACGTGCAGTGAAGGTAAAGATGTATCAGAAGAAGAAATAGCAAGTTCAGGCGCAACTATGAGGAAGACAGTTCTGCTCCCAATAGCACTTTTATCTTCTTCACCACTCTCGCTAGAGTGGGTTTAATATACCTGTGTAGGAAATGTGTAGCACTTTAAAGTGACTGTCTGTTAATGACAGTCAGAAGCACAAAAAAAGAATAAACAAATTTTGTGTAGAGTAAAACAAATAAAGGACCCTGGAAAATCCAGGGACAAGCACTGTATAACTCGTGCGTGATGAACAGTGTGAAAATAATCTATTAGTGAGATGACACCCGTTGTTGGATACAATTAATCACATATAGAAACATATATACATTGAAAAACAACAGTGATTGTTCATTTCTTTAGAAAGACATGTGTAAATTATTGGCCACTGACTGCCAAGTGCAATAATGTCCCGTGAAAGGAAAATAAAACAAATCCTGATGTAAATAAGTAATAGTCATAGTAATAATAGTAATAGTCATCTGATGATTGGTGAATAACAAATAATGACTTCTCCACTGTGTTGTTCCCACCACCGAAAGCAATGCAGGCTTACCAGAACCAGTTGACTTCAGACCCCAGACGAAGTGCTCTGTCCACGAAACGCGTCGGGAGGACTCCACTGCCGCCCTACTTGTATACAAGCATTTTTTATTCAGCTAAAATGTAAGTTTGATAGCTGTAAATAAATATTTTATTTTTCTACTTAAACGGGATTACGCTATGTGGCCACTTCTTTCTCTTATACAAACCATTTTCTATGAGAATATCCACTTGGGGATCGCACTCCCAGCTGGGCTTCATCCATCCATCCCACGGAGGTTCTGCTGACCATTCAAAGTATTGCCTTGCAAAGGAGCCCATTGTGATATCAGCCACTACAAGCCTAATTTGACTTTCAGTGGCGTAAGCCATCTGAAGTCAACTGGTTCTGGTAAGCCTGCATTGCTTTCGGTGGTGGGAACAACACAGTGGAGAAGTCATTATTTGTTATTCACCAATCATCAGATTGACTATTACTTATTTACATCAGGATTTGTTTTATTTTCCTTTCACGGGACATTATTGCACTTGGCAGTCAGTGGCCAATAATTTACACATGTCTTTCTAAAGAAATGAACAATCACTGTTGTTTTTCAATGTATATATGTTTCTATATGTGATTAATTGTATCCAACAATGGGTGTCATCTCACTAATAGATTATTTTCACACTGTTCATCACGCACGAGTTATACAGTGCTTGTCCCTGGATTTTCCAGGGTCCTTTATTTGTTTTACTCTACACAAAATTTGTTTATTCTTTTTTTGTGCTTCTGACTGTCATTAACAGACAGTCACTTTAAAGCGCTACACATTTCCTACACATTTAATTATTTTTGCTTCTCTCATATGAGCCGTGTTAGCAGCTACCATTTAACCAAAATTGGCAGCGCGGGGTAATCATCTTCCGGTTTAATATACCTGGATAGGCCTCTGCCACAGGCCTGGCAGCCAGAGTATCGCTCGGAAACCTTGAGAGAAAGGACCTCTGCCACAGGCCTTCCCCAGAACTTAGATCACGGAGATAATCCTCCTCAATAGACTTTAGGCGTTAGTCACTTCAGGTAGTTTCGTAGTTAGGTTGCTGACTGACAGGCGACCGACATCCAGACTTTCAGTGTCCAGCCACCTCGATCCCCAATGGAACCTAGGGACCCAGTCGATCACTGGGGCCCAGCCATGACTCAGATGCTCCGAACCAAAGTGGGCCTGGAACCGAGAACACCACACGGCACGTGCACCCTGGGGCGTGCAGCGCAGACACCCTGAAGTTGGGTGATGCACCCCCAGAACCCCAGACACAAAAATGTCCGGCCCCTAAATACCCTCTCCCAGCATGCCCAGAGAGCACATATTCCTCGACTCCACTGCTGCCACCTATCGTCCTGGGGTGAAAACCAAAGGGGCATCTTAGTACCCCTTTATGTTACTGGCCGCTTCCTGTATATGGATTCATCGGGTAGTGTGCGGGTATTCCGTCACCTCCTCGATGCCGCAATGTCTCCTGGGAGCTTTTGTCATTGTTCCCAAGAGACATTGTGGAGGTCTGCAGCGAGTTATCGCGGGATTTAGAAAGAACTTATGCATATGAGCGTATCATTTTTTTTTTGGTGGGGGAGTGGATCTTGGGTGGGAGTTCCCACACTTTTTTCCCCAGGACTTGACCCCTGCTCAATGGGAATATGTTTTCACTATTTGCGATTTCCACGTTGACATGATTTTCCCCCTTATTTTCTGATTATGTGACATTACTTCCAACAAAATAAAAAGAAAGCCTTTAGATTAAAAAAATCTTGAATAAAGAAATATATCTCCTCTTAAGCCCAGCTCCAGGCTCTTCCTTCCCCCTGGAGGCCCCACTGTGTGTATTTTATTATTAAAGTTTTTAATTTTTCATACCTACCTGCAGTGATGGTGTGTCCATTAAGGGTGCATGGGCACCGCCCCCTCTCTCCAGCCAGCCCCTCTATGACTAATAGATAGATTCGTGCATTGCATGAATTTATCCATGGCTTCCTCCGCCACCCCCCTATTCAGGCGTCTGGCCCCTTTTCGAATGTGGGGGGTGTATTTTTGAAGCACCTGATTAAAGCCATATTCTCTAATAGGTTTCAAAGAAGGCGACCTCGGATCGCAAAGCATTGTGCTCGGAATCCACCTGGGTGTGTTAGAAAAGCGAATGAATATTCACTTTTCTAACACTGAAGCGTGGGTCTGTTACCCGTCACCTGATTGGCTGAAAGGACAGGCGTTGCAATTGGATGCCTATCAGAAGGAGGGGAGGAGACACATTGAGGACAGCTCGCCGCTATCTGACCCGCTGCAAGGTCCCATAGATCGTCACCGTCACCCGCTTCCTGACCTAACATTGAGAAAGAATAAGTACTGGGTAGACGGCAAACGGGTGGGGGGTCACAGTGGCAACTTTTGATGGGTACAGTGGCAGCATTTGATGGGCACAATGGCATTTAATGGGGCACAGTGGCAGCATTTTAGGGCACAGTGGCTGCGTTTGATGGGCACATTGAGGCTACAATTGATGTTTTTTTTGTTTTGTTTTTCTGTTTTTTTGGGCCCCTCGAAAATTTTGAGCACCAGCGGCCACTGCCTACCTGTCTTAGATCAGCACGGTTCTCTGTGTGCGGGGCACCATGAGTCCATAACACTCTAAAAACACTGTAAAAAAAAGTGCAAGTTGAGTTTTAATTTAGCACAAAAAGCTGAAGCCAACTGCATCTTAGTTTTTTCTTCTGAGAGCAGATCACTAGAAGGTGTATGTTGATTGTCATGAGGCCCTCCCACCCAGTTTTAAAGTTGAAACTTGGTGCAACTCCATTCCACCAAATCCCGCACTCACCCTTTGCTCCCATTGTCGCTGTCACTTGTAAACACAGAAGCCTTCTGGTTTTCAAGGGACAGCTTTGCTCTCAGTGGCTCCCTTTAAACACTCACAATGGGGCACAGCGGAGACAGATCTCCAGAATTTAAATGAGACTACAATCTTTCTGCAAGATGCGGCAGAGCCTCCTACATAGGGAGGTACTTGAGCCAAATCCACAGATAGTAGAGCCGCCTACACAGTGAGGTACTAGAGCTAGGCCAGGAGAGCAGAGACAAGAGGAAGATTTGAGGGGGAGGAGTTGGGGTTAAAGTTGTACACTGTGCATAGCACACCCTTAAACCCTACACTCTATACACAGCGCACCCCTGAACCGTGCACTATGTACATAACACACTCCTGAACCCTGCACTTTGTATATAGCCCAACCAACCCTATACCCTGCACTCCATACATAGGTCATCCTTATACCCTGCACTCTGTACATAGCGCACACTTGAACTTTGCACTCTGTGTATAGGACACCCTTGGAACTGCACGCTGTACATAAAGCACCCCTGAACACTGCACTCTGTATGTAACACACCCCTGAACTCTGCACTTTGTACATAGAGTAATCTTTAACTCTGCACCTTGTAAGTAACACACTCCTGAACTCTGTATGTAAAACACCCTAGATGAGATGCATCCAGCTCTTTAAGGGCAGTCATACTACTGATGCAGGTCACAATTAAAGCAGAAATTAAATAAAGTGACATATAAAATAAAATAAAGTGACAGTAGTTAGTCCATAGGATTTCCATATAAGTCCAGACAGAAATGAAGTGATATATTGTTGCAACATGTGTCCAAATGTGCCCAAATGACATCATACATGATGTCATCAGAGGCAGGCCCTTGATGACATCATGTATCATGAAACTAGTAGGGCAGAGTTTATGTCCAGCGATACCACATTACTCTGATCTGCATATTTTTATGTGAGAACCTTTTTATCCATTTGTTAGATTGTATTGGACCTGTGGTCACTTTTAATGGCATTTTTTTTCAATAAAATCACCCTGGTTTTACACTATGTGGTGACTTTTTGCCTTATTTACATAAACCTTCTTGAGAAAGAGTGATTGACCAGCACCAGCAGCCATGATGCCAGCTTTCTCTACCTCCAGTGGATGGATGCTTCATGTTGTGTGATTCCATTCATATAATGTGGAGTCTGGCTATCTGGTAAGAGCACATCTTGTATTTATATGGTGGATATGGTGGAAATGTAGTGCCATCATTGACATACAGAAAGCCGAGGGGCCAATGTAATTTACCCCCTTCATGACCAGGCCATTTTTTGCGATATGGCACTTTAACTGACAATTGTACACAAATAAAACGTATGTAGTTTTTTCTAACAAATAAAGCTTTCTTTTGGTGGTATTTGATCACCTCTGCGGTTTTTATTTTTTGTGCTATAAAAACAAAAAAAGAGCGACAATTTTGAAAAGAAAAAAAAAAATATATATATATATTCTGCTATAAAACACATCCAATAATAAAAAAAAAAATCAAATTTCTTTTTCAATTTAGACCAATATGTATTCTGCTCCATGTTTTTTTTTTTTTTGTATTATTCCAGTAAGCATATTTAGATTGGTTTGCGCAAAAGTTATAGCGCCTACAAAGTATATTTTTATGGAATTTCATTTTTTTTAGTTTTAATGAGGAGATGAATATCATCAGGACCAATTGCTACCACTGCCTCTAGAAACCCTGATAATTAACCTTCACATTTACATACCGTACCTTCTTCATGCATTATTCAGGCTGGTCTGGTGTTGTCACCACAGGATCCTTTTCTTCTTCCAGTGGTGGCATGGGGGGCAGGCATTCTTCCAGGATCGATCGGGCCAGTCTTGGAAGAATCAATGGAAAAAGAAACCCACAAGGGGCTGACGCTGCGCTAATCAAAATTAATTACCAATGATAAGGTTGAAAATAAGCAGCTGGCACAAAAATCGTGTACAACAATCAAAAAGACATAAAAAATAAAAAGGAATGCAGCGCTAAAATTACTTGTTTGTAGGAAAATTGTAGTGATACAACATATGTGAAGATAAACTTCTAAATCCAATCAAGGAAATTGTGAAACACACCTTGCTGGGAACCTGGAAAATCACCAGCATACAAAATTAAAATTAAAAGCTCCTAGAGTAAATTATACTCAATAATGAAAAATTGATAAGCAGAGCTAAACAACAATACTAATCATTTGTGAATGGTGACTAAAAGTAAATAACGATAAATAAAAAATAAAAAAACACAATAATTAGAAATCTCTAATGTTGATCATTATGAGATCTAGTAAAAAAGTCCAGTGTTAGTTCTCCATAAAAAGTGATGTGAAGAAAAAAAGAAGAAATTGCCAGGTGAATTCCAGTAATCATCAGATGAGGAAAGAAAAAGAAACACCATAGACACGTGTGGTAAGATTGCCTGCTTACCGCAAGGAAAGACTGTTTTACACCAGCCTTATGGAACACAGGGACATCCGGTCTCCCCACAACCAAACAGCATGAATCCGAATTAACTTTCAGCGATGGCTCCGGGAAGGGTACATGGATGGTAAATAATAGAAAAGGAGACTCTCATAGCGTATAACGTATGAACAAAGAAGAGCTTTAATAGATAATGCACTTACATCTATTCAATGAAAAAACGGCATATAACAATTTCGATCCAAGATCCGATACCTCTCGCTAGTCGACCGGAAAAACTCAGCCTGCGTACAGGACAGAACGCGATGATGTCACGGCACCCTACGTACGTTTCGTCACGATGGGACTTCTACGGGGGATTAGCCGGTCTTGGAAAAATACTGTAAGCCCAACCTGCATAATAAATGACAGACTTGTTAGAATGGGTTAACTACTTGCTGATTGTATTGTACTGTTACTTAGTATACACGCGATATACACACCCCAGCCGATTTTTCGCTAAGCGGGTGCTGCTGCCACCGTTATTCGTGGTAAGGGAAACCGCCAGTGAAGAAAAATTGGTATATACCTAGGTATGTACACTCACCGCGCTACTAAAACACTAAAGCAGCCAACATAACTAAGTGATCAATTTAGCAAAACACAATATAAACAAAGAAAATATGTAGCGCTTAAACATATATAGAAAAAAACAAATAGTGTAAGCTAAAACTTAAACACCATAGGTGCACTTGAAGTGTCCTTTGAAGTGATATAAAGTCCACAGGGGTCAATACAGTGACTTGAGTGAGAGTGATCCACCACCGTAGGATAAGTTCAACTTATCCTACGGTGGTGGATCACTCTCACTCAAGTCACTGTATTGACCCCTGTGGACTTTATATCACTTCAAAGGACACTTCAAGTGCACCTATGGTGTTTAAGTTTTAGCTTACACTATTTGTTTTTTTCTATATATGTTTAAGCGCTACATATTTTCTTTGTTTAAACCGCCAGTGAAGACTTTCGCCTTCACAGCTGGTTCCCTATTGTGCATGTGCAAAATGCGCTGTGTTTTCTAACTGGCCCGGCAGCAGAGGAAGAAGGAGGGGGGCCGGACTTCCTGAGATGAGGTTTGTGCTGAGGCCTCCCAGAAGCGGGGACGGGAACCTGTCAAAAACAGTTACCTGCTCCCCCCCCCCCAGAAAGGTCCCAAATGTGGCACTGGAGGGGGGGAGGAAGCAAACAAGCGGAGCTTCCCCTTTTGGGTGGAGCTCTGCTTTAAGCAACAATTATATCTTGCATGTATGGCTCAGGTGTCAGGTGTCTTTTCTGTGCTTTTATTACCCAGCTGGGTAAAATAGTAAAAAATAGTTGTAGGTGAAGGGATAGAAGGAATGGAAGGTGACATATTCAGGTGTAACCGGTTTCTGGAAACAGTCCTGCTTTCAACGACAACTTTTCATCGCCACTCTAGCCAGAGTGGGTATAGTGCATCTGGATAGGCCTCTCTCACCAGCCTAGCAGCCAGGGTGTCACTCTGAAACTTTAGGGTGAAGTCTCTGCCACAGACCCTCCTAAAGGTGGAGATGGTTTCGGTACAAAACCCGTCTCAACTGGATTCAGCACCCAGATCTCCTTCAAACAGCTTTAGTTATGTCAGGAACTGATATGCGACCATCGTCCAGCCTCTCAGAAACAAAGTGTCCTTCGATGAGAAAGTAGGCCTCTCCTGAGACACCAGCCTCAACGCTCGGTATCCCCCAGACAGGTTCTCCATCGATTGCCTTCCTCCACAGGACGGACAGCCCAGGACCACTTGTGAATTGTAGACTCAGTCTGCCTACTTAGTCTACGAGGTAGATTAATGCTCCGGACCAACGTGGGCCCAGGAACACTGCAACACACACACCCCGGCGAGGAGGGCCACACACGGGGGTGGTGGAACGACTGCCCAGGTGGATTGTGGCAAGGCGACAATGCAAACCAATGGTGTCTGCCCCTTAAATACCTCTTCCCAGCATACACAGTAAAGCGTGCCAAGAAGAAGCATCCACACGACCCTGACCTCACTGCTGCCACCTGCCGTCTGTGGGGTCTGAGTCTCCAGACAACAACCATGGACACACAGTAAAGCCAGAGCTGGAACAGAGGCCTCAAATTTAGCCAAATAAACATGGTCAGAGGCAACTGACTCTCTGACACCCTCTAAATTTACAGCAGCACCTGCTATGAAAGTAGCCAGGCACTACACAATTAACCCCTGAGGTGCCAAACATTAACCCTCAGTGCAAAATACCAGCAGCATTTTAGGCACCTGCCTACAGACTGGGCTCACAGGAAATGGGCAGAATGACATAGGGGTTGATTTACTAAAGGCAAATCCACTCTGTGATACGAGTGCGCTGCAAGTTCACTTGTAAGTGCAGTCGCTGTAGATCTGAGGGGAAGCTCTGAAATTAGGGGAAGCTCTGCTGATTTTATCATCCAATCTTGTCCAAGAAAAACATTTTTTTTTTTCCTTGCATGTCCCCCTCAGATCTACAGTGACTGCACTTGCAAGTGCACTTGCAGTGCAAAGTGGATTTGCCTTTAATAAATAAACCCCATAGTGTCCCTCTGCCCTGAAGATGACCTCCAGCACCGGGCTGAGCAGGAAGTCAGGGACAGCACTGGAATATGGAGAGGGTAGGGGAAACCTGGCACAATTTGTTTTTCTCTTTTTACCAGAAGGTTTTTTAGAGAACAGGAATTTAAAGATTAAGAGAAAAACCTTGACGTTCCACTTTAAAAACAGAAGATAATAATTTAATTTTCAGTGTGTAAATTGTTCACTGGCGGACCATTAAAATACCATCCACCCTATTTGAAACACAGAACATTGTATTTTGTATTTACCTACTTAAATTCAGTAGCTCAAATGTCATCCTCTTTAGAAACATATAGGGCCAGATTCAGGAACAGTTAGGCTGGCGGATCCAGTGATCCGCCAGCCTAACTGTGACTTTGAGCCAGCGTTTCTGTTTTCTGTAACCAGAAAACAAGAAACACCGGGTTGAAGCTCCGATGCGAGCAGCGTAACTGAGTTTCGCCATCGCATCGTTACTTCAACTTAAAAATGGCGCCGGGGGCGTTCCCGACGATTTACGCTCAAAAAATATGTTAATGAGCGGAAATCGGCAATTCACGATCGAATTCCGGCGCGACGCAATGACGGTACGACGTTTCCGGACGGGATACGCGGTGCATAGATATACCTACATGGGGTTGGAGTATCCTATGTTAGGTATAGGCATCGTCATCGCGTCGGGAAAAAAAAAAATCACGTCGCTTGCGTAAAAAGTTCATGAATGGGAATGTGACGTCATTGACGTTCATTCACAGAATTTGGAGCATGCGCACGGGGATGTTTGGACACTCGACGCATGCGCAGTACGTTGGCGGCGGGATCGCGCTTAGTTAGAATACTACACGCCCCGTACCGGCCCAATTTGAATTCCGCCGGCTCATTTGCGATGCGCTGCCGCAACTTTAGGAGCAAGTGCTTCCTGAATAACAGCACTTGCTCCTAAAATTTCAGCAGCGTAACGCAAATGAGATGCGTTACTCCAGAGCAAAGATGCTCTGCTCTACCTGAATCTGGCCCATAGATTATGAAATGGATTGAATTTTAAAGTGGATCTAGTTGTAATATAGAAAACTGCCACCAGGGTGCGCTGTTCTACATCACATATTTCTATAGTCTTGAATGTATTTAGTCCTCTCCCTTGTGCATTGAGCTTTGAAAAGAATACACATGTTTTCTGCATGTTTGCACTCACTAGAAAGTACAGGGCTAGATATAGCATCAGAACCCCCCCCCACCAAACAAGTTTGGCTGAAAATGTGGATCTATAGAAGATATAGTGAAAACAAAGGCCTTTCCCTTTCTGGTGAAATATTATAATAACAATTTGCTAGGAAATAGTTAACTAATCCTTTATGCGAGGAACCGACTGCTGTGCTCTTCATAATAAATGATATTTTATGTCTGCACATCTTAGACAGCTGGTTGCTTATCATCCATAATCTGCCAGGTTTTCTGTTCTCTGCTGGCTGTGCATTAATGCTCCGCTACCTTATATGACCTGCTGACCTACTTCTGCGGAGATCAGAACGGCTCATCCAACTTAAAGAAAGCCGCAGGGGGCCCAGATCGTACAGTATGTGAGAGGTGAAATGAGGTAACGGGGATTCTACTGCAAAACATTCATTGTGCCGCTTCTGTTCTCAATAGACTTATGACAGACATAATAATTCTATAGGCAGCCTATGGATTTGTTGGAAAAGCATGCTGTTTTCTCACATAAACCTATTTCTGGTACACACAAACAGATTATAAGAACAAAAAAAAATGTATTATTCATTTTCTCTGGAACAAGACATATTTATCATGGTTCAAAACACAGCTACATTTGAAAGAAGCCATTATGAGAAGTCGTCTGTACATTATATAGAAAAAATTTGCCTTGAGGTTTGAATTTTGGGCCTAATTGAAAGTGAGATAAAGGGACTAAACGCCTACAAATATTTGCTACAGAGCATAGAGAGATAGTGTTGGGTAAACAATCCGGCCCACGCTAGTCTATATGGTTGGGGTCATTGATACTCCCTTTAGTTTAAACACATTTTTTTTTGGGTGAAATTTACACTTTTCTTGGGTGGGTATTGCGTTTATAGGGTTGTTTGTTTTTTGAATAATTTATTGTTTTTTTGTGGTTTTGTGTTTTTTTTTTTTACTTTTTGTTTATGTGGCTGTAATTTCTTTGTTTAAAAAAAAATAATTATGTTAATGGGGGATCATTTTTTGGCAGAACAGGCCCAAGATAGTTGACGGGTGTCAGGAAGCTATAGTGACACGTCAGGCGCACTTATTGCCCATGGAATGGTATCTAGGCGTGCGCATGTGTACATGAATGTACATGAATACATGTACACGCGGAAGCACGTCTACAGTGTCCATTGGTACCAGGTGGCCTATTTAAAGGATGCTCAGATTCATGCTCAGTGCTGACTGGTCTTCAGTTGTTCCTTTGTGCCCTGCTTGTATCCTGTATGCATCATATCAGTTGCGGCCCTGGCTTGTTATTGACCTGACCTTAGATTCTGTTTATGCTTCTGCCTATTTGTTCCTGACCTCGGCTTATCCTTGACCACATTCCTAATGCTTCGATACTTCATTGCCTGCTTGTTGTTGACCCTGGCTTCCCCTCTGACTATGCTTTCGACTCCGGTTTGGCTCCACATTATTCCTGAGTGCCTGCTCTGGATGTCCTTCATCCCAATCTAGTTGTCACAGTGTGTTCCTGCTTCAAGCCTGCTGGGAGCTCCTACAAGCCACGCATCCAGAACCTGCAATACCAGTAGAGTGCCCCTTTAACCTCAGCTGGTCTACCCTGCATTGCTTCTGTTCCTGACCTGATGCCTTGCCTGACCCACTGAGTCTACATCTCCGGCCACAAGTTCTGCTGTCAGCACCTGCTGGTACTTGTGTACCTCCTGTCCCTCAGCACCATCTGTTCCACATTTAGTGGGGCCTGGGATGGAGATACAAGAGAGGCTGACCTTGTCAGTTCAGGCTCCTACCAGGTACATGACAAGGGACTTCTGTAACCCTTGGGAGCCTTTTAATTAATTTTGCACTTCTAACCAAAATGATTAAAGGTTGCCAAAATGTTACTTTCCAACCCCTATAAGATTTATTTAAAACATTCTGGGCAAAATTCAGCTGGAACTGAAATGCAAACATGCAAGATGCATTTTGAGTTTCATTGTATCTGTATGAATGACCTTAGCAGTCAATCTAGTGGTCAATAAAAAAAACTGCGGTATTCACAATACAGAGCATAAAGTCCCGGGATCCATGCCAATAGGCAGACTTGATGAGCTGCACATAGATGAATAAATGCAGTGGTAGCTGGACATTTCTTTATTTTTTTTAGCCCAAATTAAAGTGAAGAATAATACTAAAATGTAAGTAATAGGCCATTGAAACAGATGGAACAAAAGAACACAAGGTGTAGCATTCTGCTGCACAAATCGGTGTCTGACCACTGCTCCTGGCCTGCTATTAAACCCTAGGCTCATTTGCAGAGATAAATCAAATCTTCTTATGTGAAGAGGTAATTGGCTCTAATTTACCGTGTAATGTGTTCTGTTCAAATATCCAATCGGATGCAGGAGAATTAAAAAAATTTACATTCTCCTTCACACGATTGGATACTGAACACGGGTGGTTTTATGAGCTTCAATTCACTTTAGCTAGATTCACACTTTATTAAACCAAGCCCTATGTTTCTGGAAACTAAATCATAGTTTATAAAGTATATAGTAAGGATAATACATCAAAGAGGAGGTGTGATATACTTCTTGTGTGTTTTTTTCAATGTAGGTTGATAAATAAAAGTGTACCATTGTTTATTTGGATTGTGATTCTTTCTGTATATTCTTCCTAAAAGAAATATTCTAATTTATGCAACATACTTGAACTAGTGCAAACATATATGAGACCATAACAGTTGATAATATTTTATTGGTTGCTATGGGAGCTTCCTTTTGGAATTGAAAATTAGACCAATATATGCCATATAATGGAAACTGAATAATTTTAACAATGGACATACATTATATTACCAAAAGTTTGGGGACACCTGCCTTTACATGCACATGAACTTTAATGGCATCCCAGTCTTAGTCCGTAGGGTTTAATATTGAGTTGTCCCACCCTTGGCAGCTATAACAGCTTCAACTCTTCTGGGAAGGCTATCCACAAGGTTTAGGAGTGTGTCTATGGGAATGTTTGACCATTCTTCCAGAAGTGCATTTGTGAGGTCAGGCACTGATGTGGGTGAGAAGGTCTCGCAGTCTCCGCTCTAATTCATCCCAAAGGTATCGGGTTGAGGTCAGGACTCAAACTCACTTACAGGCATACCCCGCTTTTAAGTACACACTAGGGTTTATTTACTAAAGCTGGAAATCGCAATATCAGACTCATTTCTGCATAGAAACCAATGAGCTTCTAACTCCAGCTTGTTCAATTAAGCCTGGTAATAAAACCTGGAAGGTCATTGGTTTCTGCGCAGAAGTGAGCCTTATTTTACGCTTTCCAGCTTTAGTAAATAAACACAATTGTGTACTTAAAAGTGGGGTATGCCTTTATTTATGTGTGTGTAAAGGCAGGCACCCAATACTTTTGGTAATATATTGTATGTCAGTTTGACATATGGAACCGGTGCGTTTTGGTCCGTTTTAGGTCCACATTCAGCCCAAAAGTTGGGCTGAAATTGGGCCTGAAATGGTGAACCAGGGTGCACTGGACCCCTGCTGTGAGCCGCATGCGGTTCATATGTGAACCTAGCCTCAAACTACATATATCAACTTGGTTAGTAATTTTTTATTTTTTTTAATAAAATTGCCCTAATTTTCCCTACATCCCAGAGGAGGGTATATTCATTATGCTATGCCTATGTACAACCAAATTGCATGGTGTTTATTATTCAATAATAGGAATAACTTATCAAGTACATTTTTCCAGGTTAATATTGCACCTTAGTATATTGCCGTTTTTATGTTAGAAGAAAATAAAGAGTTTCCAAAGTCCTGAATTATGTCTGTGACTATGTATTTTACAGCTGAGTGGGTTCCTGTGAGATTAGAAAAAAAAAGTACACCTGGTTTATAGTTTGGCTTTTGGCACCTGCACAGTTCAGAAATCTATTTTCAATGTGCTGTAGCAGATTTCCTCTTGTTGGGAACTTTGGTGTAATAAAGCACATTTTACCAGCTGTGTGTCTGTTTGTTCTAATACCAGGTGGCACTGCCTTGCCATACGCAGATCGTTCTATTTTTAACATTTCCCTTGATTACTGTTCTGACTCTCTAATCGTGTTCTGCACAGAGCCGCTCTAACCCCATTATTTGAGAAGCGTGATCTTATCTCATGCTAGTTTAATTTAATATTTAAAATATCTTGCACTTGCCATAAAATGGGCTGTCAGCATATACAGGCCAGCCGAGTCAGCATGTGATTGTGTTCTGATATGTAAAAGTCATCATGTCTCCATTGCTCTTCCTCTCAGGAGGTGAGGTGAGGGATTATCAGTATCGTAACATTTAAAGGGAATCTGTCACAAAGCTGAGAACCTATGTGATTAAGCCATTCCATGACTCAGGCGCCATATGCCAGTTCCTTCGCAAATATGCAAAACCTGTCCTGTAACTACTGTACACTGTAGATGTCAACTATTGCTTTTTTTTAGCTGTTGCATAAACAACCTGATAATTGCAGTTGTAAGTATTTCTGGATATAGTTATACTACTTATAATCAAGCAAACTATTGATCCATGCTTTATTTTGCTGAGAAATCATTTAGAAAAACACCCCCTAGTATTTCTGGCCATGGCCATCTTGAGTAAGGGTGAATGATAAATGTAGCATTTACCTCCTGGAATCCAACTGCCCTTAGCTGAGGCACGCATACTGGAGGGTGTGCTTAGCTGAGAAAACCCCTCCTCCCCTCCTGAACACTGGGACGTATGACATAATTTGCCTAGGCCTGGAAACTGGGAAGTAACTAAAGAAATTACATTTTATTTTTTTCAAAACAAGTAAATACAATATACTTTCCTATCTCTTTACTAATGCTAGCAGCATGAGGATTAAAAATAATCATTGTTGATTGGGAGACTGAAGTTCCACTTTAAAAGAGTGATCCCAAGTACCTTTGGTGGTCGGAGATGCTAATTATTGCAACCATACTTGATTTTTAACCACTTGCCGACTTGCCGCCGTCAACCTGTGACGATCCCGTGAGTCGTCAGTGCTGTACGTCAGGTCCTTTAAGCGGTATAGCAAGCGTGTGCGCCGCCGGATGTGCGCACATGCGCCCGCTGCACTGGGGGTGTGCTACTGCTTGTGACAGGTGGGCACGAGAGGAAGAACAGGGACATGTGTGTGTACAGTACATCCCTGTTCTGTGAGGAGAGGAGATGCAGATCGTGAGTTCCTAATAGCTAGGAACCACGATCTATCATCTCCTATAGTGAGTCCCCCACCCCCCACAGTTAGAACACACACTAGGGAACACAGTTAACCCCTTTATCGCCCCCAAGTGTTAGCCCCTTCCCTGCCAGTAAAATTTTTACAGTAATCAGTGCATTTTAATCACACTGATCGCTGTATAAATGCCAATGGTCCTAAAAAGTGTCAAAAGTGTCCGATGTGTCCACCATTATGTCGCAGTCTCGATAAAAAAAATCGCAGATTGCCTCCATTACTAGTAAAAAAATAATAATAATAAAAATGCCATAAATTCATCCCCTATTTTGTAGACGCTATAACTTTTGCGCAAACCAATCAATATATGCCTATTGCGTGTTTATTACCAAAAATATGTAGAGGAATACATATTGGCCTAAACTGAGAAACAAATTTGCTTTTTTTATTTTATTTTGATATTTATTATAGCAAAAAGTAGAAAATATTATGCTTTTTTCAAAACTTCCTCTCTTTTTTGATTATAGCGCAAATAATAAAAACCGCAGAAATGATCAAATACCACCAAAAGAAAGCTCTATTTGTGGGAAAAAAGGATGTCAATTTTGTTTGGTTACATCGTTGCATGACCGCGCAATTGTCAGTTAAAGCGGCGCAGTGCCGCATCGCAAAAAATGGCCTGGTCATTGAGCAGCTAAATCTTCCGGGGGTTAAGTGGTTAATCTATGTTTCTTGGCTGTCTCTAGCATGCTGGATCGGGAAACGCCTGACTCCCTGATTCTGACTTTCTCAAGGAGAGGTAAACGTCTCCTAATGTTCTTAGGGATATGTTGGCCTGCCTATGGTCACCCACAAGACCAGGAGAAGCACTTGTCTATGTGTCCTTTGTGTTAGGGTCATGCCAAATGGAGTGTATTTCATTAGTGATATTTAGTAATTCTGAAAATGTGTCACAAGTGACATAAGCATTATTGCTAGTGAAGGTTACTACTTTGCTACCCGACAATAAACCCAGTTGTTAAAAAATGAATAAAAAAAGGAGCAGAAATGGGGCAACAACAGAAGAGTCTGGGCAGCCACGTAGTGATTACAGATTCTAAAAGTTGAATTCAATGTCTCTGCCACTGGCAATCTGTCACCAGCAACAGGATCTTTCATTTAACATGGGCCTTAAAGCGGGAGTTCACCCTAAATATAATCTTACCCATGTGATCCAGCATACTGGCGTCAGCGCCAGTATGCTGTTTTTTTTTTTAAATGCTCCACTTAGGGTCCTTTCACACTAGCGGACGGACGGTCCGCTAATTACAAGTCCGTTAACAGACTTGTAATTAACCCCTATGGGAGCGGATCCGTTAGTGGATGATGCATCCGCTAACGTCCGCCAGATCCGCATCCGTTTTTTCGGACGGAAGAATGTCCTATTTTTCTTCCGTCCGGCCAAACGGATCGGGTGCAAACGGACAGACGGTCCGTTTCCATCCGACTCCCCATAGGGGAGAGCGGAGGAGAGACAGGGCGGTCCCTGCACAGTGTGCGGGGACCGCCCTGTCCGCCGACAGCTGAGCGGAGACCCCCCGCTGAGCTGACGGACACACGGAGCGGACCGAAAAACGGTCCGCTCTGTGTGAAAGGACCCTTACTGTCTAATCTTGAATTTTGATTTATCTCCCCCGCGGTGGATGGCGCCTGTATAGCCCGTCACGGCTTCCGAAAATACCCGATTTGGGATTTGGGTATTTCCGGCGCAATACGGCGCCTGCGCACAGACCTAGGAGCTGACTGCGCAGGCGCCGTATTTCTCCGAGTCCTATTTGGCTTTTTTCGGAGGGCGACTCGGAGAAATACGGCGCCTGCGCAGTCAGCTCCTAGGTCTGTGCGCAGGCGCCGTATTGTGCCGGAAATACCCGAGTCCTAAATCAGGTATTTTCGGAAGCCGTGACGGGATATACAGGCGCCATCCACCGAGGGGGAGATAAATCAAAATTCAAGATTAGACAGTAAGTGTGGCATTTAAAAAAAAAAAACAGCATACTGGCGCTGACGCCAGTATGCTGGATCATATGGAAAATTGTATATTTAGGGTGAACTTCCTCTTTAAAATAAAATATTTTTTTTTGAGAGCTGTGGTGGCTCAACGTGATTGGCACTGCGCTGACAAGCCATTCACCTCTGCAGCCAAGGGTTCGGATCCCGGTCTCGGCTACATGTGAATTGAGTTTGGTGGTCTCAGCCCGGCTCCCGGTGGGTGTGCTATGCAAGGTACGCATGTGCTTAGTACGCCCACCCCCCCCCCCCCACAAAAACCACCACACTTGCACGCACACAAAATTGGTTTAAAAACACACGCACTTTGGCCATGCGGTCTCTTAAAATAAAGAGAGGCGAAGGACCTACGGGGCTGGCTGGGTGGGCTAGGCCCCCTCACTCCCTCATAGGGGGAGTCCCTCTGCCCCATTGGGGTCCCATTGGGCCCCAGTTGGGCTCCCAAGAGGAGCAGGTAGGGCGGGGTGAGTGGGAGGCCCCCCTTCACACCCGCCATTGCCACCAGGGGCATGGAGAAGGATGGCGATTGCCTCCGGGGGGAGGGTCTGCCTACTCCCAACTCCTGCAGTCCGGCTCCTCTCTCTCGAGTTCACGCACAAAAATACACTTTAAAAAAAATATATATATATTTTACTAGAGATCAGTCTTCTTCAGACATTTGTTATTAAATTTGTTATCAAATAATGATAAAGGGGGCACATTTTTTGGGACAGCGGCCACCCAGCCCTTTTTTATGTGTTTTTACTCATTTCGGTATTTTTTTGCTGAAATGGTTGGGGCACTGTCCCTTTAAAGGTAGTTTGGCAGGGGTTCTGGAGTTACCTTGCGACTGTATAAGAGGGCTGCTGAAGTATTGTACTTCCTCTGCGGTGTCCAGGAATACAGAAGTAAAAGCTCCCTCCCTCCCTCCCTCCCTGTCGCAAGCATTTTATGTGGTCGGGTCACCCCGAAATCCGGGGGGGACGTTTTCTTGGTATATTAAAGTTTAAGCTGCTCGAGTTCTAATAACTAAGCAGAGCCAGCTTGATGTTTTATTTTATGCAATTATTGTGTAATATATTTTGGTTATGAAAATTGTAAACCAATAAAGTGCTGCGGCCATTTTTTGCCAGAATCAGATGTTTCATGTGTATTTTATATGGTTGTATCTGGGGAATATGGCGGTGGGTGGGTGTGACATGGATTTTCTGTTAATGGGTGAATGCCTGGCTGTGCATGATGAGTGGGAACTGTTGGTGTTTGTATATACTTTCATTTTGAGCAGCTCTGAGCCTTCTGATTATGAATTTTGTTCCATAGTAAAGCCTAGCCACACAGGTGTCTGCTTTATGACAGAGTCCCTTTCATACATACTTCACATCTATAAGCTTGCTCTAGTTTATCTAGACAATAACATATCCTGTTAGTTATGCTATACCCCCTTTATGAGTCCTTGAAGTGAAAAAGCAGTGAAGAATGTGTTTTCTATTTATTGCAATGCATAGCCGCATTTAATGGCAACGTCATTCATTCATGCAGATTTAGTGCTGCCTGAAAAGGAAAAGCTTTTTAGCCACAGTTGCAGCCTGTTGTAATTTAGCATTCATCGTTTGCTTCTAGGCCTGTGATTCGGTTCTGTGCCAGTGGACAAATGTTATTGTTCTGACCTATATGATCATTTATCTTGGTGACAATATACATTTTTAGGTGATTAAAAGTTAATTACAGTTTTTGTTTGTAAAGAGTAAAGACAAAAAAACAGCCTTCAGCTGGCCATACACATTAATTTTCTTATTCAGCCCCATGGCCATGGATTTTCCTAACTTACGCTAAGAAGCATGGATGGACAAATTTACAGCGCTATTCTATTCTGACACACAAACAGAATAGTTTCTCATGGGACTTTAAATGATGCATAATACATAAATAAAAATATATATATCAATTTATTTTACAAGAATTGGACACATACAGTACATATAAAAATAATTTGGTATGTCAAACTGGTTAGTTGCATATGTCAGTATAAAATATGCATTAACCTGATATATTTTCCAATGCATGTTTCACATAACCAAAGTGATTGCAGTTTAAGGCTGCATTCGCACGTGAGCGTTTTCAGCTCGTAAAACGGCAGAATAAATGAAAAAAAAAACGCCCAACAAGTAAAATCCCATTCAATTAAATGGCACCTGTTCACATCTGAGAATTTTGTAGTCTGAAGGTCAAAAAATGACATGAGCTTCTTTTTGGGCAGATTACGTTTTTCTGCTTTTTACATTGGTGACCTTTTGACCTGTACAAAATCACGACAAAAACGCTGTAAAAAGTCATAGTAAAAAAAAAGGTGACTTTCTGCCTGAAAACAAAACGCTCAGGTGTGAATGCAGCCTAAAAGAAGGCATGTATCTTGTAACTACACATTTCGTGAATACATTTTTACTTCTTCAAAAGTAGATGCCTCCAACAACAATTCTCTAAACTTAAGAAAACAAATACATTAATTATATTAAAGCACTCTGTAGGAATACCACATATATTTTTGTCCTAAAGATTTAGGACTTATGCCCCGTACACACATCCGAGAACCTCGTCGGGCTAAACTCATCGTTCCGCCCGATGAGGTTCTCGGCCGGCCGTCGAGTTCGTCGACCAGGCTGTTGAAAAAGGCGTCGAGCCATTAGTCCCGATGGCCCGTCGAGGAAATAGAGAACCTGCTCTCTATTTTGGCTCGACGCCTCGCTCGACAGTTTGCTCGGCGAAAACGTACACACGATCAAGCTTCTCGGCAGAATATGGATTCTGCCGAGAAGCTCGGTCGTGTGTACACGGCCTTACAGACCAACTTGAAGCTTAATCAAACATGACAGGGAGTTTTATCTCCCTCCATACATTTTCTATAGGCCACTCAATGCAGCAAAGTCATCCTGTATCTTAAGCAGAGAAACAGCCTCAAAGCATCATGTTTCCACCTCCATGCTTGACTGTAGGAATGGTGTTCTTAGGGTCATAGTCAGCATTTTACTTCCTCCAAAGATGGCAAGTATATGCCAAAGGTAATGCCAAAGAGCTAATTTATGGAGGGATCTGAAACTTTAAATTACCAACCGACAGCCAAAAAAGCTTAATGATTTATAGAAGATCTATAAATACAGTGGACAAAAATCCCTCCTGAGATGTGTACAAACCTGGTCACTAACTGCAAGAAATGTCTTACCTCTGTGCTTGCCAACAAGAGTTTTTCCATCAAGTACTAAGTCATGTTTTGCTATGATAACAATTATAGACCCTTCCTTTCTATGTAAGTGGCCACTGTATATATATTTAGAGAGAGAGAGAGAAAGAGAGAGAGAGAGAGAGAGAAGCTGAATTACACATGTGCTATCAACATGACAGAAGAGGAAATCAATCAAAATATGAGGTGAGATTAAGTTATATATATACTAGTGGGGTGTTGCACTAAATAAGTGTTACATTGGTAAAAGGAAACTGAAAAAGTGAAAGAAAGGAAAAAGAAAAAATGAAAAGGGGGTAGAACATGGGATAGCTAAAAGTGAAAGATGTGTACAATATCAGGAGTGACAGTATACAGTATGAAACATCGGTATGAGTTCTGATTCCACACAGAGAAAGACCCATTTCAATATATATTGTATAAATAAGAGAAAAGTGCCAACAAATCAAATATTTAGCCAGTGTTGAATGATAGTTTTCCAGCCACTCAAATCAAGGTCACAATGGCCACAATTTATCCCCAGAGGTAACTCTGGCCCCTTCCAGCACCATGTTGGCACACAGCTAAAGGGACATATGGGCAAGATTGTCCCTGGGCCACAATTCACGCCAAATCGTCATAATAACGTGCACGCAATATGTGAGTGTGATAACGTCATGCACGCCAATGTGCATGCCAACGTCACATGCCGGCAAAACATGACACCGATGCAGATGGACACCCAACATCCCACATCTCAAAGAAGCGAAGGCGGCAGGAGGTGGGCATATCCCCAGCCCTGCCCAGAAAATGATAGGAGAGGCTGAGAGGGAATCCACCAGGCACTTGCAGTTGTCGGAATTCCAAAAGAGTGCCTGACTGGATGCAGGGGCTGTTTGGCCAAGAATTTTCCACCTGGCTTCTTTGACAAAAGTCAGTTGCAATTTGGACTTTTATTGAGCCAGGTGGTTCCCGACAAGGTCACCCACAGACCGAATTCCATCTGATTCAGCAGGAAACAGTGGAAATTCAATCTGTGTATGACCAACTTCAGGCCCTGGCCTGTCTGACTTACAGATTTTTACTTTGTTATCTCACAGATGCTACTGGAGGAGTTTAACCTTCAGCCAAAAGCACCTTGAAAGGACAAAGCATAAGGTTACCATCATTATCAATACATTTTGGCACTACAAGATGACTTAAATGTACCTTTTAGTGTTGTTTAAACAAATTTCTATTTTTTGTCTTGTGTGTAGATATTACATTATGTTAGCATTCTTTGTGATTTATTAGCCTGCTGAGGAGTTTAAACATCGAGGACAGAAGGCAAGAAACAGGAAGTTTGTCTGGGGAACATTTGATTCTCTATGTAGGACATTATTTATACAAAACCCCAGTATGCAAATAGCAGCTGGGCCGTGTGGTTTTAACCGGTATTCTGCAATATTTAACCCTGACATGCACATATGAAAGAAAATTTGCAATGTAGCCAAAAGCACTTGAAATAAAGATGTTGTACAGAGGCACAAGCTTTGGGGCTATCAGTGACTCACCAAGCAGTGAAGCACCTTCAAAACTTAATCTGCAATGGAAATTCCCATTGTTCTAACCTCATATGTTATTTTTAAAGGTAGCTCCACTGTTTTTTCAATACGTTTTCTAGTGTGCAGATTGATGGCCATTTTTTTGCAACTGTAGAAACATGCAATGTTTAAGTATGTGAAATATTTACTGTGTGTGTATGCATGTATTTGTATTTATGTGTATATGTGTGTGCATCCATCTAACGTAGAGCTTGCAGAGAGGTAGTCCAGACTCCAATGTGAGTTTAGGGCTTCTTGCCCATTTTTATTCATCTCTGTTGCCTCAAACACAAGCAAAAGTGTTTCCCTCGTAGGGATCTGTGTCAGCACAATCCAGTATACACAACAACACATTCAGCCTCCTGGTTAGTTATGAGACATTTTTGGGTCAGCTGAGACCTGCAGACTGTTCCAGCACAGCCTGCATATAGTCTCTCTCTCCAGCACACAACACACACTGCTTATCCCAGAGAAAACTTAAATTATGCCCCAGGTGGGGAAAAGGGTGTTGTCTGCACTTAACCCCCTGCCTACTGCTAAACAAACTTAAATCTATCTTAAGTTTATCTTATAAAATGCTTTATAAATGCCTTATATTGTAAAAGGGACAGGATCCATTGGTATTGGCAGCTGTTAGCCAGGCAAAAGATAGGGTCACCCAGAAGCAGTCCACCTACATTTGTCCTGCACTTTCATTCAGCAAAGCAATAAACACAGTCAATGTCTTGCAAAACATACAAAAACATAAGTGCTCAAATTCACAATAAAGAAGAGAAAAACCCATAGAGCTTGATTTACTAAAGGCAAATACACTGTGTACTACAAGTGCACTTGGAAGTGCAGTTGCTCTAGATCTGAGGGGAAGATCTGAAACGAGAGGAAGCTCTGCTGATTTATATCGCCCAATCACGTGCAGGCAAAAATGCTGTTTTATTTTTATTTTGCTTGCATGTTCTCTTCAGATCTAGAGCAACTGCACTTTCAGTACACAGACTATTTGCCTTTGATAAATCAACCCCATAGTGTTATATGATGAACAAGTGGATTTCAGACAATGGCAAGTCCTGGTAGATCTGGGAAAGATCCCTCAAAGGCATGCAAAGAAAGAAAACAACAGGGTGCCAGGTTACAAACAGATAAAATCACCAGTTTTAATGTGTAGCACCCTTACTTGTAAAAACATGTATAACAGCTCCGATAGCCAGGGCAGAGGATACATAAAGCACAGCATGGAACAGCAGTCAAAAAAGACCAATGATCGGCTGCAGGAGCATGGACAAAAAAAGCAGCTTGACAAAGGAGGAAGGCCTCTGAAATGTGTTGTGGCCTGCCTTCTTTCACCTAATGGCTAGACGACTGGGTCAAAGCAACTCCAAAACCTTAGTTCTTGTGGGATGTACCCAGTCTGCAGTGGTCAGGACTTACTATAGTGATCCAAGTACGAAAAAACAGTGAACCAGCAACAGGGGTGTGTAGGGGAGGAAGTCAGTAGGAACCTAGTTCCTCTATAGTTTCCTCCAGGGAGGAGGCAGGTATCCAATTGGATGCTGGCTCCCCATGTGACTTTGTTGGCCATCTTCGGTCAGGCAGAGTCTATTGAAGACCCTAGCTCCCGGGTTTGCCACACATTTTTGTGAGTGGCAGTGTAGGGACAGGCTACCTGTCTGTCAGGGACAGTGCTTAGAGTCAGGGAAAGATTACAGAGGAAAAGGGAAGGTGCAGGGACATGCCATCCTTCCTGGATGCCTCCCTATTTGGGTATGGCCTGGCCAGGCTGCATTCCACTCAGACACTGTTGGTATCTCTGAATCTTCAGTCTACTGTTCCATCGCTGTACAACTTGTGAATGTTCCCGGCCAGGTAACCATCCCACTGCATCTGCTGTGTATTCCAGAACTTCTGTTACAATATATTCCTGTTACTGCACTTGGACTCCTGTCCACCGCATCGCATCACACTGCACCTACCCACAGGTGGTCAAGGCTCATTGATGCACATGGGAAGCATAAGTTGGTGAGGTAGTGCGATCCAATAGAATTACTGTAGCTGAAATTGCAGAAAAAAGGTAATGGTTTCTTGTTCTGATAGAAAGGTATCAGAATGCACAGTACATTGCAGTTTGTTGTGTATGGAGCTGCATAGTCACAGATCAGTCAGGGTGTCTTTGCTGAACCTTGTACACAGCTAAAAGTGCCTGCAATGGGCATGTGAGCATCACAACTGAACCACAGAGCAATGGAACAAGGTGGCTGGTCTGGTGAATCACTTAAAACATTTTTGTACATCATGTGGATGGCCGGGTGCATGTGTGCCACTTACCTGGAGAAGATATGGCACCAGAATGAACTTTGGGAAGAAGGAAAGCCAGTGGAGGCAGTGTCACACTTTGTCTAGTGGTGTCTCAGGACTGTTTTGGCGTAAAAGTGGGACCTACTCAAAATTAGGTTTGTGATCAATATGTTATGGCGGGCGGTCATAATGTTATGTTTAGTCTGTGTATACCTCTCAAGAGTTGTATACAAAATGGACCATCGGCACTTTCCTATTTCATCGACATCTCATACTTCAATACCTGTATTGACAAAGCACAGGTCCACTTTAATGACAGCATCTGGAAAAGTTGTAATTAAAATAAAAAACAATAAAAAAAAATTGCTTGTGCTTAAAAAATGCAGCATCAAGTCACATTGATGCAAACTTAGTAAACTGCATCACAACTACTGATCTTTTTTTTCTTTTTTTTTAATGAGAAGCAACTGCTAATCTTTACATTGGACTGAGAGCTGTCTTTCACAGCTCTGTCTTTGTGCAGAGAATAAGCAGCGAGCACAAGTAGCTATTTTCTTTCTTGTACACACCTGCTTCAAAAAATGTAAACTGAAATACACAGCATACACACAATACATTAGTGTTCAAAGGCAATAGGGCCTAAGATTATCACGTCAGAAGTGGTTCTTAGCTTAGTTGACTTACCTAGCTTTCCTAAACATAGGTGTGCACAGCCTATTGCATTAGGATGTGCACCCCAAAGTTTAAACATATGAATGTGTGAGCATGTGTATATATACTAATGGTCTCAGTAGAGCAGTGGACAGTATCAGTAGAGCAGTGGACGGTATCAGTAGAGCAGTGGACGGTGTCAGTAGAGCAGTGGATGGTTTCATAAGGGCAAAGATTGGTGTCAGTAGGGCAGTAGACTGTGTCAATGGTTTTTATTTTTATTGCTTTCTTCCGATTTTATTTTTTTAAGCAGAAAAAAAATGTTTTTTTTTTAATTGGTGAAATATCAGTGGTCTAAACAGGAGGGATATGCGCCAAATGGTAGTTAGGATGTTCCCAGGCACACCTGGCACACACAAAAGGTCAGTGTTGTTTGTATTGCACACAAATATTACAGGTCATTGGCCTCAGAATATCACCACACAATTTTAGTGTCGCACACCTTGCAAAAGGAGCCTGATGAGAGGAGGATCTCTTTCACTTTCAGCTCAGGGCCCCTGAGCAATTAGTGATATGAGTGCCTCACTGGTGTGCTTCATGCTGGTACAGGTGAATAGGAGCCACTGGTTGGCTTATAATGCAGGGCTTCCCCTGAAAATATAACAGGCTGGAGACCGGTCACTGGAACAGCAGATGCATTGGCTGAATCAATAGCCTTGTAAGCAGATAGATGTGTAGTAAGTAAAGTTGTAGGCAGGTAGAAGAGATGCAGCAGTTCTGGTTTGGTTTGAGGTCGGGCAGGCTGGGTCAGCAGCTAGTGGGCAGATCATGTACAGAACCAATACAGGCGGTCCCCTACTTACAAACATCCGACTTACAAACGACTCCTACTTACAAAAGGAGGAAGACAACAGGAAGTGAAAGGGAAATCTACCCCGAGGAAGGGAAATTCTCTCCTGTAAGAGTTAATATGGGGAAAAGGTGTCTCCACTGATGCTTTATCACCAATCTTTGTTTCCCTAATAACCCAACTTTTTCAAAATCCAATTGTCGTTGGGACATTAAGTGAGGTGAAATCTTCTGAACAGGGTCACAGACAGAAAAACAAATGTTACAGGGGTGATAACCCTTCCCTATGCTATCCAAAAAGCTTAAAAATAGATTTTTTGGCTGGAGTTACACTTAAAAAATGTACCAGTTCCAAATTACAAACAGATTCAACTTAAGAACAAACCTACAGTACCTATCGTGCGAGTGCAAGGTCAGGTTCAAAGCTGAGGTTGGTATCAGAAGAGCAGATCTAAAGCAAGATAAACAAGAGGAAGTGAGGTCATGTTGCAACTGAGGTCGGTACAGGCAGACAGCAAGAGCAAGTCAGAACAAGCCAGGTCGATATCAGGAAGTCAATCAGGAAATACTGGGCATATGTTAACAGATACTGCTGAAGACACATCAGGTATCCAGTTTAAATAGTCTTCATGGTTCCAGGAATAGTAGAACATGTCCATTCATGCGTCCGAATTTGCGCGCAAGTCAACCTACACTTATGTTTGTACGAAAGTGCCCTTTTCAATACTGGCCTGACCTTCCTGACAGTTAGTATTTAATTTATAAAATGCTTACGAAAAGGCATTGCAGATAAAAGATTGTATTTGGTGATAAGCAGGATATTTGGACATAATATATAATTGAAATCATGGAATTCCAATCCTAAAAATTGGGTAGTTTATTTTTTTGGGCTGGTTCTGTGTCAGTACTTTAGGGCAGAGTGATCTCATCTGATTGCCCAGTGCCCACTTTGCACAGACTTGCATTTACCGTGTGTGGTTCGTCATTGGGTTCTAGAAGGTACGAAGCTGATGTGGGATCCCCCTACCCCCTGGATTTATTTCATAAAAGTGGGCTTGCCCTTTAAAGAGGAATGAGGAACAAAAGGAGTTGGTTCAAGAAGGACGATTCCTGTAAATGTGGGACACTTTATATAATGGATACAATTATAACAATGTAATTTTTGGCACAACAAGTGGAATACATTGTTTGCAGCTTTGGAGCTCTTTATGTCACCCTGATAATAACCATGACCATACCCTAATCTGATAATAAATCTTACCTCCATGAACATACATTAATCTGTTTAGAACACTTGCAATGAACACTTGTTTTTGCACCCATATCTGTATGTAAAACATAGGTTAAAATAGCAGTAGCAGTTTTTTTTTGTACAATCACTAAGATGTTTTCCTAGAAAGGATTGTTGTTCTGGAAATAAATATTGGACAGGGCTGTAAAGTTATTCCTTCCATTGTTCCTTTCCTGTCTTTCATTTCCTCCATCTGATATATGCATGCCAGTCAGTTTACTCATAACCAAGGGAAAAAAGCAATGGGCGTATAACCACATATTTGGGAAATTAAAACAATAAAAGATATTACATTTGTGACATGACCAGTATAATGTGAGATACATGAAATTGAAAGGTTGTGTAATTGTATCCACATGTAAATAAATAACTACCGGTAATCTCGTAATAAGTGATATTAGTGAAGCAAAGGAAAGTTGATTGAACAATGTTCCTCTCACTTTGGGGACAGTAACTTTTTATGGCACTATACTGTACATTGTATATGAATACAGAAGCAAACCTGAAACAACCAATGTATGTCCAGCTGCTTCCAATCTGAACTCCTCTTGTGCACTGACAGAGCATACTGGGACCGTGGGGTTGATTTACTAAAACTGGAGATTGAATAATAGAGAATTGGAGAGTGAGTAAATATATTAAAGAAGCTGCTCCCCTAAAGTGGTGTGAAAACAACTTTAGCAATGTGGGGGGTGTATAATAATAAGGGGGCGCTAATAGTAGGTACTTGCACAAGTAAGCGGCCATTTGGCTTTTGTTTTTAATCTGTTTTACAATAAATCACATAACTTCACTATGGTCTTTTTTCTTCATTTCATTCATGGCTGTTCTTCTGTTGGAGTCCATTCCTGGCCAGTCCCATCCAGGTACCAGTACAGACCTTAGGCCACCAACTGTACTAAAGCTCCACCTGATCCTTTTTTCATACGAAGCGTCATGGTGGTCTGGCAAGTAGGCACTTACCTGTATTTTTCACCGGGTGTCGCCAGTTTGATATCTGTTCCGTGGTGATGGTGTCTACTCTCAAGTCAACCATTTGATGCATGGACTTACCAATGCTTATCATTTAGTGACCATTGCTGCATTTTTTTAACCTGTTTGCACCTATTTTTTGATGTTGTTATTACTGTATATAAGCTCTTGCGCTTTAAATCACGATTATATTGTTGACCTTATAGTTAATATATTGTTTCAAGCTGGAATTTGGAATTTATCTATCACCTACTGTTAGCGCCCCCTTATTATTACACACATCCCACATAAAACTGGAGAGTGAAAAATCTGGTGCAGCTCTGTCTAGAAACCAATCAGCTTTCAGGTTTTATTGTCAAAGTGTAATTGAACAAGCTGAAATTAGAAGCTGATTGGTTACGATGCACAGCTTTACCAGGTACTGTGTGCACCAATTTTAGTAAATTTCACCCAGTGTGTCATGGTTTTGCATAACTTGATTTATATTCCTCTCTTTGACCAGCTCAATAATGAACTAAGGCTAAGATTATCCAAAGTTACTGGTCTGAAGTAACAGTAACTAAGCGACCAATGTGTACATAAACGGCTTCTGAAGTCATAATGCATCGAAAATTTGTGAATAACAATTATTATTATTTTTTTCAGTGTGTTTGAACTGTTTACTGTAGATGTACTTCCCATAGCTTTGCCCTCAAAAGACAGGAGCAGCTATTATGTTACATTATCAGTAATGTATCTTCACTGTGTACTGGCTGTTCCTGGTGCGATAAATTTAATCATTCGAATAGATCAACATATTGCCAGTTATTTACCAACTTAATATTTTGTGATGTGCTCATGTTTGTCTTTTGCTTCAGCCAGTTAGAAATTCCCATTAATTAACTGTGTACAGGGTACACTTTTAAAATATCTTCTGTGCTTTGTGTGCACTAAAATCTAAACCTAAAGCACACCTATAGACCCTACCCATATTGATTTCCTCATGGGTATATATTTTCTTGCTGTCATACCTCTCATTGTGCATCCCTGCCCAGAGCTGCATAGCCAATCCCGACAGTCCTGGACAGGCCTACTGTGCATGCATGCCATGTTCCCAGTTCATTCATATAAAGTGATCTGTAGTCAATATGATGTTTGAGTATAGACCCATTTGTGAAAATAAATGGGAACTGCATGGCATATTGATTTGTCCTTTACTCATTGTATTTACTGTTCACTGTAATCAGTGTAGTGGCATTTATTATTCTGAGCTGTTCAGTGTTTCAACTGCTACAGGTTTGATTGCTCTGTCTGCTTTCTAGAGCATTGTGGATCTGGAACATAAGTGTAAAGCAGAGCAAATGCGCAGCATGGATTTTTATACAGCCCTGGCCAACGCTTGGGGAAAAAGAGGTTTGGCCCAGATGGTTGCTGGGAGTCTGTATGAATACTCTGGGTAACAGAGCTTTCAGGTCTTTTCCTGTAGAAGAGGGATATAACCTAAACGGGGCTGCTTACCCTCCTAAGCTACCTTGCCATGTGCTTGCAAGGTGTTGAGGCCTCAGGCGAGCAACCTCAGGGGCTGTTGTTTAAAGATCTAGTCTGGTATCACAGGAAAAATGTATTGCATGGATGTTGGAGGGAGGAAACCAACTTTCCAAGGACCTTTTGTGAGTACAGACTGCTGTGAGAGATTTAAGAGACCTTTGAGCTGCTCTGGTGCTAGAGATTCAGCTGCGTGTGTCTAAAAGGGGCATTGGCTGGTGTCCTGAAGAACTCAGTCTATTTAATTTCTTTGTGAAGGAATTCTGCTCTAATTGCTCAAAAGAGGAGGCTTCTTTGCCTCTAGTTACGCCTACTAGAAGGCCCACAGTCTGTTTTACAAGGGCTCTGCTTACAGTTCTACAGAAGGAAATGTACTGTCTTCACTTAATATGTAGTTTTTTTCGAAGTATCCCACTTATTTCCCCAACCCTATGCAGATCACGGCCAAAAAAAAAAAAAACACTGAAAAGAACTCCCTTTAACTGCTTATTATACCCAAGAGTGACCGTGACCATGTGCCTGGCTGCGGGGCAATTACTGTGAAAATAAAACCTGAGCAAATTTCTAGTGGCTCTTACGGGAGTAACGCCACACTAATATTTAAATTCAGCCCTTAACATTTCCCTTCCAACTAAGACATAACACTTTGTTCAGTGGTGAAAAATATTTATCCATAACAGAGTGTGAATTTCTAATTCAGGTTGATTTAGTGATAAAACAGCACGGGTACTATGTAAAATGGCTTAAATCTTAAGTTCTACAGAGAAAATTAAATCTTTTTTCAGGCATTTTAATTCCCACCTGAGAATAACAGGAACTTTTTCTTGGTTTGCGGAATTTTCTTTTGTATGTGCAAATGTAATGGCCAGAAAATCCCAGAGATGTAGCCTTTATTTTCATACTAATGCATCCAACATTTCTTGGAACGATCCTTGAATGATTTCAGTCCCATTTCTTCCTGCTAACCCAGTTAGGAACAGATGTTTCCCATATTTCTTGTCCGTGTCAAGTTTAGCAGGTTGTGTTGCTTTTTCTGTTACACTCTAAATTTTATGTTAGAAAACAGCCTATTGGTCAAAGACAAATCAATAATGGAAACTGTGTTATTTGTAATATGAGGCAATCTTTGTAGTTACGTGTTTGACTATGAGTTACAAAAAGCATTCGTAATATTTTTTTATCTCTACATTTTTGCATATCATTATGGAGTTATCATCATCCTGTGGGTTCATTTTGGGTGCCAATTATGCTTAAAGTGTTTGTTACCCCAACACTTTATATTACTAATACGTGTCTGTTGTACCATGTACCTGTATGAAAAGTACCCTGTTCTCTTTGTATTGCTTCCTTTGTATGAAATCCCTGGTGTTTCTGCCATTTCCCTTGCTTTCCTATTAAAAATTGACTACACTAAGCAGGAGAGCATACTATAGTCAGTTCTCTAGCTATTCTGGGAACTCAGTGTACTCTCCTTCAATGATTAAACTTGTCTTGACACGCCCCCGCTGCACAGCCATTTGCTGGCAAGCTCATCGCGCTGCTGCTTCTCCTCTCAAGGTCTCATGCACCTGATAACAGAGGGAATGTGATCATGTATAAAAAAGGTAAAAAAAAAAAGTGTTTATAACCCTTTATTTATATATATATATATATATATATATATATATATATATATATATATATATATATATATATATATATATATATATATATATATCTTTGCCTTTCATTTCTATTATAAACTGAATGGGTTGTTTTACAAGGTGATCATTTACAATCACTTTAATACTTTCAAGTTGGCTCTGAAAGGTTAAATCCAACACACTGTCATAGTTTGTCATGGTTCATATATACTTATAGTTTATATAGAGGACCGACCAAATATCAATTCTACTACATAGCAATCGGGATAAAAAAAAAAGTAAACAAACTCCCAACTGCTATAGAGCGTGGGAGATTGTTTTCTGCTACCGTAATACTGACTGCAGAAGCAGTAAAAGACTATTCCATTTGTTATTATGAATTTTCTTTAAACCATGCTTTCTGTTTTAGGCTTCATGTTCACTGGCATGCTCACTTTTGAATTTTTTTTTTATTTTTTTTGCCAAAGTCCCTAAACTCAACTGCATGAAAGCCTATGTGTCCATATGCACATAGGCTTTTAGCAGAGTTTAGGAGCTACCAGGTTTAGGTGAGGTTAAACCTCCCTCTCCTGAGCATGGAAGAATCACAATCGCTTAGACGCGAGTTTCACAACTTGCATTCGGCGCTCTATAAGTATTTATTCCAATCCAATCCAATCAGGATAAGGGAAAATTTATATCAAATACTTACCGTAATTTTCCTTTCCTGATGGACTCCATGGCAGCCTACGTGTGGGTTAATCCCGCCTCTCATACCTCATAGGACCCTACTTCCATAAAGCTTTGCGTCTCCCCATAGACTGTGTTCCGTAATTTAGCCTACTCCAGCAAGGGGAGGGAAACTCCTGCTGCCATGGAGTCCATCATGAAAGGAAAATTACGGTAAGTATTTGATATAAATTTTCCCTTTTCCTGACAGACTCCATGGCAGCCTACGTGTGGGAAATAACTAGCCGACACACCCGGGTGGAAAATTGCTGATTAAAGAAAAAAAGGTTTAATTGACATTGTCAACAGATAAAACGTGTAAACCAAAATCAACCGACGACAAACAGGCCGGTTCTACACAGTAATGCGTCATGAATGTGTTTAATGACGACCAGGAGGCCGCCCTACAGATTACTTCTGGGGAAACATGCCGGGCGGCTGCCCATGATGTGGAGATGCTCCGAGTCGAATGCGCTGTCACCTCTTCAGGAGGAGCCAACACTTTTGCTTTGTATGCCCCTTGGATTACTTGAACTATCCATGCAGCGATGGTTCTGGGGGAAACACGCATTCCCTTGCTTTTTCCATGGAAGGAAATGAACAGATGGTCAGATTGACGGAAGACTGCTGTGGCTTCCAGATATTGTCGTAATACATCTCCGACGTCAAGAGGATGAACATTAGAGCTCTCAGGAGAACGAAAAGTGGGGGGGACAATTTCCAGATTTTCGTGGAAGAACGATGTTGCCTTAGGATTGGATCCCAACATGGGAATTAATACGACCCGATCAGGGAAGAAAGTAAGAAACGGTTCTTTGGATCCTAAAGAACCTATTTCTGAGACCCTTCTGGCCGATGTTATGGCCACAAGGAAGACAGCTTTTGAGGACAGGTCTTTGATGGATAGGTTATCCGAGTGCATAGTTTCTGAAAGGTAGTCCAAAACCAAGGGAAGGTTCCATTTTGAGAACCTTGGTTTTCTTTGTGGCCTAAGCCTCATGGCACCTTTGAAAAATTGCTTGACAAAGGTGTGTTTGGACCATGAAAACCCAGTGAAGGCCGAAATGGCCGAAACTTGAACTCTCAGGGAGCTGACTGATAAAGACAGATCCAGACCTGTCTGAAGGAAGCCAAGAACATCCTGAATCCTAGGATTACTAGGGGACCCATCCATGGAGGAGATGAAATCTCTAAACTTTGACCATATTCTCTGGTAGACCTTGTTGGTGCTTGATCTCCTCGCACTTAACAGAGTGGAGATGGCTTGATTTGGACAGCCTAGTGCAATAAGCCTTTCCCTTTCAAAAACCAGACCATCAGATGAAGACGGGATGGACATGGATGAGGGGTTACCCCTTGTAACAGGAGATCTGCCCTGTTCGGAAGCGGGACTGGAGCCCGGAAGCTCAGATGAAGCAGCAAGGGGAACCATGGTCTGTTGGGCCAATAAGGGACTATCGCCACCACCTCGGCCGCTTCCCACCTGAGTCTTGCCAGGAACCGGAGGATGACCGGGACTGGAGGAAAAGCATAGGCACTGTGAAAATTCCACTGGTCTGTTAGAGCATCCACTCCGAACGCTTGGGGACAGCGACCCCTCGTATAGAATTTCTCTAGTTTGAAATTGCATGGAGATGCAAATAGGTCCACTTCCGGCACAACTCCCAGGGATAGGACCCAGCTGAAGACTTCGCTGTGGAGAGACCATTCGTTGTGGTCGAGTGTTGTCCTCAAAAGGAAGTCTGCTTGGAGATTTTGAGATCCTGGAAGATACACAGCTGTTAAATCTGAGCGATGTACTTGTGCCCACGACATGATCGGATCCACTTCCTTCAGTAGGGACAGACTGCGGGTGCCTCCCTGTCTCTTTATGTATGACACAGCTGTCGTGTTGTCTATTCTTAACAGGACTGACGATCCTTTTACTATGTGAAGAAAGGATTGAAGGGCACAGTAGACCGCACGGAGTTCCAGGGCATTGGAACTCACACTCCGGGATGGTAACGTCCACTCCCCTTGAGCAAACTCCTTCAAGCACAGAGCCCCCCAGCCTCTGTTGCTGGCATCTGATGTAATTGTGAAACAGGAGATCGGGGCTAATGAATGGTAGTTGAGGAGATTTTTCCTTAGTAGCCACCAAAGGAGACTGTCTCGCATGGACGAAGTTATTCGAATGCGTTGATCCTGAGACTTCGGATCCCACTGTTGGAGAAACCCCTTCTGAAAGGGCCGCATCCTCCATTGTGCCCATCTCACCATGGGGACTGTGGACACCATGGTGCCCACTATCTTGAGGCATTGCGAGGCTTTTAGAAAGGGAGAATCCAATGCAAGCCGGATTCTGTCCCGGACTACCGGGATCTTTATCAGGGGTAAGGAGATGGAACATTGAACTGTATTGAATTGGGCTCCCAGAAAAATCAGAGATTGTGTGGGTTGCAGATGACTCTTTTCCCTGTTTATCAGCCAACCGAACTCGGTCAGGGTGGAAATGACCTGGATCTGGTGTGTCAACAGCTGTTCCTTGACTTGCAAAAGTAACAGTAAGTCGTCGAGGTAGTGATGAAGTCGAATGCCCTTGGTTCTGATCAGGGCGACGACAGCCAATAGAAGTTTTGAGAACACCCGGGGCGATGTTGTGAGCCCGAACGGGAGACACGTAAATTGGAGGTGGACATTGTCTACTGAGAATCGAAGATATTTTTGGAACTCCGCTGCGACTGGGACATGGAAGTAGGCATCTTTTAGGTCTATGGACATCAGCCAATCGCCTGGTTGAACCGTCTGACGAATAGTAAGCAAGGACTCCATCTTGAATTTTTCCTTTTTGATAAAGGTGTTTAGATGTGTCAGATCTATTACCGGTCTCCAAGAACCTTCTTCTTTAGAACCATAAACAGGGGCGAGTACATCCCTTGACCTCTTTCGGAAGATGGAACATGTATAGCGTCGCCCAGAGCTAGGAGAGAGCTTGTGTATGACAGAAGAATTTCCCTTTTTTCTTCTGAGCCGGGTATTGTTGTGGGTACAAACTGTAGCACGGGTGGACTGATAAAGGTCCAGGTATGGCCTGTAGACACTGTTTTGACAGTCCAAAAATCTCTTATTGAGGCTGCCCAGACATGTCGGAACTGTAGTAGCCGAGCGCCTACTCTTTCCGTCTGGGCTGGCTTTGCATCAAAAGGACTTAGGGGCATCACGTCCAGCAGACGAGGGTCCCTTAGGGGGGCTTCTGTCCAGAGGGCTGGACTCTCCTCCAGTTTTTCCGGAACTAGCGACCAGGTCTGTACCGGCGCGCATCTCTAGAACGGTCTTGATCTTGCCTAGGGAAGGATCTCCTCTGACCAAACGGACGGCGATCCTGAGGAAGAAACCCAGACTTACACCCAGTGGCACGGGTGATAGCGCTGTCCAGCTTGTTCCCAAACAGGGAAGACTCCTGAAAGGGGATTCTACACCACCCCTGTTTTGAAGCGGGATCAGCCGCCCAAGGGCGCAACCACAGAGCACGTTTAGCTTTGACAGAGGAGAGCATGATCCGTGCCACCAACGGGATAATGTCAAGGGAGGCCTCCCCCAGGAAGACGGACGCCATTCTCAGCTCATGAATCGGTGTGCTGCTGAGCACATCTTTGAAGACGTTCGCTAAGGTAGAATCCACTTCATCCGTCCAGGATTCCATTGCCTTAGACAAGGCAGCTAGGGCTAGAGCCGGTTTACAAGCCATGCCCGCTGTAATATATATTCGTTTCAGATCTGTGTCTATCTTTCTATCTAGACCGTCCTTAAAGGAGACGGTATCTTCCAGAGGGAGTGTGACATGTTTCACCAACCTCATCACGGCGGCATCAACCAAGGGAGCTGATTCTAAGTGTTTAACATCTTCACTTTTGAACGGGTACATCTTTGCTACTTTTGAAAGCAAAGAATTCTTTCTGTCCGTGCTGGCCCATTCATCAGTAATGATATCTCCAAGTTCACCTAGGAGGGGAAAACTAGGGCGCTCCTTTTTGAGTTGTTTGAAATATTTTCTCTGTTTGGAAGGAGATTCCACCGGATCTTCCCACTTCAAGGCGATCTTTACCGCTTTCACTAAACTTGGTACTAGGGAGAAATCAAATCCTGCAGGATTGACAACACTTTCAGCATCACTGACAGAAGACGCACTTGGACTGTGTACACGTTGAGAGGGGCCAGGCGCTTCAGGATTATTCTGTGCAAGCGCTGGAACTGGGTCATCAGGGATAGTAACATCACACCTGGAATCGGATTTATTAAGGGATTCCTGGACTACTCTCCTGACAAAATGTCCTGTATGAGGCCTTAACATTAAAGACCTGAACATTTCTTTAGTTTCGCTTTGGACTGTTTAAATTCTTCACTTAAATATGCCCATTATTGCTGTTTTTATATATGACATTTTTAGAGGTAGATATTAAAAGGCATCACCTCTATGACATCTTTATTTAAGTACAAAATTTTGTTTTGATTATTATTTCAATGCAATTCCCTTATCACACAAGCAGCGGTGCTTCGTAGTATTTGATTTAATAATTTGATAATTACTTGAGTATTTAATTACACTGAGTTATTTGTACAGCTTTTCACAACAGATGATTTTTATGTCATTACTTTATGTTACAGGAGGTAGTTAAGCGATTCATCGTGTTAACTATAGATAGCAGGAGGAAAGTGGAAATATAGGCAATACTTTATACAATAGAAAAAAGAATAGAAAAAAAGGAGTTGCGCTGTGATAAACTGTAAGGCCGCGTACACACCACTAAATAAATCCGATCAAATCGGTATGACAGACCGTTTTGATCGGATTTGTCTGCTGGGATATATTGGTTTGATCGTGCAGACAGCGCGGTGACGTGGCGGTGACGTTGACACCGCCACGTCACCGAACCAGGAAGTAAAATACTTCCACGCATGCGTCAAATCCATTCGACGCATGTGCGGACATGTCGGACGGACAGGTTCCCAGCAGACAGATTTTAAAGCATGCTTTAAAATTTGTCTGCTGGAAAAACCTGTCTGCTCGCCCGTACACACGATCGAATTTGTCTGCTGAATTTGTCTGCAGAAAAATGCAAATAAAGCGATAACAATTGTGTTTAACCATAAGTTCAATGAAGTCCTAAGAAAACACAATTGAAATAAATTCTTCTGTGAAAAAATTTAGGAAATTCACCACCATAAATAAAGACACCATAAGAAATGCAGGCTTACCAGATGGCAAGCAAAGATGGCTTGCGGCAGTAAACACCAGCCCAGGCCTTTAACATGGACTGCAGCACACACCAGTGGGAATTTTCAAAGGATCCTCAAAGACACAGATGTCACCAAGTAGATGAGATACCCAAAAAATAATAGGACTCACAATAGTGAAATACCCTAGAAAAAGTGTAAAATTGAATGAGATAAAACACTTACAGGAGAACGATCATATAGAAGTATAAAAATAAAGCCGGCCGGCTAAGCGAACGCCCGTCCGCTCGGACTGTCACGCGATAACGTCAGCACGTTTCCTCTTCCGACGCGCGTTTCGTCACACAAATGACGTCGTCTGTGCCCCTTTATTTTTATGCTTCTATATGATGGTTTTCTTGTAAGTGTTTTATCTCATTAAATTTCACACTTTTTCTACGGTATTTCACTATTGTGAGTCCTATTATTTTTTCTATTGTCTATTTCTCTGTGTAAATCACTTTTTAGTTGCTGCTACTTATTGGTGTTCACTTAGCATGGTATTTTTTTTTCCTATATCTAATACTTCATACAAATTTTATAGTTTACACTTTCTTGAATGCAGGGTTTTTCGAGAGCTAGCACTGTAAAATCTATATTAAGCCAATGAAAGATAATTTGTATATTTTAAGTTCAACTTTGTCTACCTGTGGGTTTCTGTGTGTTTGCCCTAACTATGGGGGTGTTGGTCCTGATTGTGTGTGTCTTGTGTGTTTGCCCTAACTTTGTGTGTGTGTGTGTGTGTGTCTGTCTGTTTCGCCTGTGCGTGTGTGACTGGATGTGTGTCTGCTCTGACTTCTCTGTCTTTTTGTACTATGGCTGGTTGTATATGTCTGCCCTGACTGGGTGTGTGCCGGACAGAGTGTGCCCACTCCATTCACCATGTTCTATAAGTGGAGGGGTCCTGCAGCATGCAATCACCCCTCCGTGCATGCTAACAGCCAGCGCCTGGACAAGGGGTGCCCTGGGCACTGTAGTATCATGGGAGGTGGAAAGGTGCCACAAGGAGATTGGGGAAGCAGGGGATTTGTGTTGGGTGTGGGAATTTTGGGGGCAACCAATGGGTAAGAGTTGTTCTAGGAGGGAAAATGTGGGGGGGTGCTAGGATTTGTGTTTTGGAAGGGCGGATGGAGAAAGAAGATTTGTGTTAGAACAGGTCATATCGTAGAGGGGGGGAAGGGATTTGTGCTGGGAGAAGATTTTTATTTGGGGGGGGGGGAATAATTGGAGTGGATTTGTGCTAAGGGGTAAATTAGGGGGGGATTTGTGCTAGGAGGGGGATGGGGGGCTTGTACTGGGAGGGGGGATTTGAAGTGAGGGGGGATGTGTACTAAATTTGAGGGGTAGGGGATTTGTGCTAAGAGAAGTGATTTATTTGAGGGGGTTGTGATGGGAGGATTTGGGGAGAGAGAGTATTTCAGCTGGGTGTGGGAATGGGTGAAAGATTTGTGCTGCAAGGGGCAATTTCAGAAGGGGGGTGAATTTGTCCCGAGAGTTGGGCAAATGTATGCTTAGGGCATAAGCATGAAGATTAGTACTCATTTGTTTTTTTTTTGGGGGGGGGGGATTTTGCCTAATGGATATTGGGGGTTTTTTTTGGGGGGGGGCACAGTTTGGCATGTTCACCCTGGCCTCTAGATGACCTTGTTCCAGCACTGCTAACAGCCCTCCTTTGACAAAAGTGCATTGAACAATGGACTTTTGTTGAACAAAACAGGGGCATACCACTGCTTGAATTGTGACCCAGTATCAGGCAAAATTTGTGCAGTGTGTGGCCAGTTTAATCTCTGCCTGCTGCAACAAAAGAATGGAACTACATGACAGCATAACAGCAGTACCAGGAGATCCAAATAGCTCTCACCACCTACAATAGCCACTAGACAATAGCCACTAGTTGATTTAGCCAGCTACATACCAGTTAATACTGTATATTTGTTTACATGAAGCAATTTTTTTTTTTTTTAATTGACTTGTTTTTTGTCCACCTTTTTAGAAAGTGATTGTCGTCTGCTCAACAAACAAATATCTTTTTACAGAAACGTACATTGTTCTCTTCGTGTTCACTTATGAAATGCTTTTATGTTTTCTTTGTGTTGGGAATGAGTAATAGTCAGCCAAGTGTTGTTTTCTCCTATTTCTTAAATATAGCTTTCTCCTGTCATGTTGTTTTTTTTGGAAGTCAAATAAGAGTGTCAGAGTAGGTTATTTTCTGAGCATCTTTTAGCAATAAATGGCTCTCAATTCTATTATCTCAGAGGATGTCACTTTTTCCTATGCACTCTGAATCAGCTGTTAAGCATCATTACCACCCATTGGCACATTATACCTATACAGGAGCTCGGTGTCGTCTGGATAATTTTCGTCATTAGAGTTCGGCATTAAAAGAAGAATAACAGTTTCAGAAAGGTAGCTGAAGAGTACATCCTGGCTTTAATTTCACCAAAAAACTTCTTGTTGTTTTTGAAATATCAAGCAGTGTGCAAACAGTTGGTTTTCTCTTTCCTTTTATTGACAGATCATTTACAATGGCTCAATCGCATTTTATTGGGTTCTGCAAAAAAAAAAAAAAAAATGTTTTATCGCTGCTTATTTCATCAAACCAAACCACGTTGAAGTGTATGGGGATGCAAATAACTTGATATTTATTTCTGCCCATTTCCAAGCTAATACATCAATTATCAAGAAAGGTCTAAGGGAGCTGGCCACCCTACAGCAGGTAGAGGGTTCTGCTTTTATTGCAAAATTCAAGGACAAAATGAAAAAAAAAAATCTTTAATTAACATGCTTGGAAGATTGGGTATTTCAACTTTTGAATAGGTAATAGATTATAATTTTTATTTAGCTTATATCCGCTTGATTGTGATTACACACAGCGGAAGGGGGGCGTAACACCCCCCTCCCCCCACCACCTTCCGCGTCTCTCTCAGGATTTCCCTTCCCACTGGAAGACCCGAGCGACCAGCTGCAATCATGATCCTGGTATAACCACTTCTTGTTCGGAATGTGTTTAATTACGATATTCGGTTTTAAAAAAAGGATGTTATCTGTTGAGCCTGAAACTGTCAATCTTCAATACTATGTAACTTTAATGTAAACTTTGTTTTTGAATCTTTTCATCACATATTTATATATATATATATATATATATATATATATATATATATATATATATATATATATATATATATATATATATATTTATATTTATATTTAGTTCCAAGGGTAGCCACAACACTCTATGCTTGAATTAAATGCCCAGGTGCTTACCCACAAAGAAATCTATATCAATCCAAAACTTGTTTAGAGACACTAACAGGTCTTGTAGAGGTGGAAGATCAAGTCTTGAGAAATATATACACAGTGGGAAAATAATTATTTGATCCCCTGCAGATTTTGTAGGTTTGCCCACTTACAAAGAAATGAAGGGTCAATCATTTTTATCATAGGTATTTTAAATGATAGAGATAGAATATCAACCAAACAAATGTTATAAATTGACTTGCAGTTCAGTTAATAAAATAAGTGTTTGATTCTCAAGAAAAACATGACTTAGTACTTGGTGGAGAAACTCTTGTTGGAAAGCACAGAGGTAAGACGTTTCTTGCAGGTGGTCACCAGGTTTGCACACATCTCAGGAGGGATTTTAGTCCACTCCTCTTTACAGATCTTCTCTAAATCCTTAAGGTTTCTTGGCTGTTGCTTGGCAATTCGAAGTTTCAACTCCCTCCATAAATTTTCTATAGGATTAAGGTCTGGAGACTGGCTAGGTCACTCCTTTTTGAGCCACTCCTCTGTTGCCTTGGCAGTATGTTTTGGGTCATTGTCATGTTGGAAGACCTATCCATGACCCATCTTTAGTGTTCTGGAACGGAAGAAGGTTCTCATCCAAGATTTTACAATACATGGCCCCATCCCTTGGCCCCTCAATGTGGAAAAGTCGGCCTGTACCTTTAGTAGAGAAATAACCCCAAAGCATAATGGGCCAGATTCACAGAGCGATTACGCGTGCGCAACTGCTGTTGCGCGTGCGTAAGTCTAAATGTGCGCGTGCGTATAGTTGGACGCGATTCACAAAACAATATACGCCAGAAATCTACGTTTTTTGGTCCGGCGTAATTGAGTTAGACATTCGCTTCCCTTCGCGCAAAACTGCGCTAGACACACCATTGATTTGCTAGTCAAATATGCTAATGAGGGAGTTACGGGGATCCACAAAAAAACGCAGTTGCTGCGCAGGCTACGCGATGTGCGCAACTGCAAAATGTCCTGTCTAAAGTTAGAGCACATAAAAGCTGATCTAACTTTTGAAAAAAAGTCTAATTGTCAGATAAAGCAACACCGTTATTGAGGAGCAGACCACACACACGTGTTGCACTACAATTTGACTGCCAACATGCTAGGGGCATCGTCGCTCATAGCTGCACTAGTGAATATAGATGACCAAAGAAGGAGGAGGGCACAGAGGATGGCACGGAGGATGGCACGGGAGAGGGTATACCGCACCCGCATACACCTGTTTGGCATGAATGATTCAGAGGTCTTTCGCATCTTCAGATTCCCCCCTCATGCCATCCTGGAATTAACCACAACCTTGCAGGAGGACATCACCAGCCCAACACAACGCTCACATGCAGTGCAGCCACTGGTCAAGGTCCTGGCAACACTCCATGTCCTTGCCAGTGGCTCTTTTCAGCGTACAAGTGGAGTGGTGGCTGGGATGTCACAATCCTCCATGAGCAGATGTGTGCACCAGGTTGTCCCTGCAATCCTCACACGCTTGGCCAACCAAATCATCAAACCCACCACTGAGGAGCTTCGAATCAAGGCAATGGCAGATTTCTACCGAATTGCCAGATTCCCACGCACCATCGGGGCCATAGATTGCACACATGTGGCACTCCAGCCCCCCCATGAGACCGAGCACATGTACCGCAATCGGAAGAATTGGCACTCCATCAACGTACAGGTGATAGTTGATGCCCAAGGCCTCATATGGCACGTCCGTGCCAAACACCCAGGGTCCAGCCATGACAGCTACATCTACAATCAAAGCCACATCCGAACAGAATTCGAACAGAACGTGTATGGGAACACCTGGCCGGTTGGTGAGTGACATGGGAGTCAGGCATGACTATCCCCTCCCGTGATGCACAACAGAAGTGGCACATGCATGACTAACATTCTCCTGTCTTTTCCTTTACAGGTGACTCTGCATATGCACTGGGACCCCATCTCATGACTCCTATCCGGAACCCCCAAACCCCAGGAGAGGAACGATACAATGAAGCACACATCAAAACCCGTGCAGTGGTGGAGCGCACCTTTGGCCTCCTGAAGTCACGTTTCCGATGCCTGGATAAGTCTGGGGGTACACTGTTGTATTCCCCAAACTTCGTGTGCCATATCATCGCTGCATGTTGCATGCTACACAATCTCGCAGTGAGGAAGGGCCTGCAGGTTGAGCTACGTGATGATCTGACCCCCCAACCAGAAAATCAACCCCTAACCGAGGATACCCCGTCTTCTGAGGGAAGAGCAGTCAGGAGGCAGCTCATATTGGGCATCTTTGCACGTTAAACACACACATTAATCATGGCACAATGAGAATGCATGCATGCACACCACTATGGTCCCTAGCACACACACCCCACATCCTCATCAAATTGGATTGGCACCAGTCCACCATGCAAGACTGGTGAGCAGTAACGCCACGTCAAGGCTCCAATTATGTCACTGTACATTCATACACCATTCACACGGACCTGGGAATCACTTCTCCCTGGTCCTGGGGAACCCTTCTCCACCAAAATTGAGGGTGACACCCCTTTTCCAGCAGGAATGTCACCCCCACATTCAAACATCATTCACAACCCAAAATATGCCAAAAAAGTCAAACAAACAAAAATGCATTGAAAAAAAAAATGCTTAGAAAAAACAAAAAAAAGCAGAGAACAAAAATAAAAAAGCTTTCAAAACAAACAAAAGGGGGAAAAAAAAATTATTGCCCTCTGCCTGAGCCACGCCTGGGGCGCCCCCGGCCACGGCCCCGGACCCTCAGGGGAGACGCATGGGGGAGGGGAAAAGCCGGGGAAGGAGGAGCAGCCCCTGAGATCTGCCCACCTGGCGGCCTGCCCTCCAAGGCCACGGCTATTCTGTCCAGGGCAGCACCAAGTGTTGCCGTGTTGCCCTGGATAGCCTGGGTAAGGGCCCTCACATCCTGCCCAACGCCTGCTGCTGTAGTTTGCAGGTCATTTAGGCAGGTTGTGGAGGCCCGGGAGTGGGAGTCCAGGTTACCCAGGCTATCATTAATGGAGGACAGGCTCTGATCCACCCGCCCCATAGTCTGGCAGAGCTGTCTCAGAAGGCGGGTCTGGGTGGCCAGGTTCCTTCTCAGACAGGCGGGCATGAGATTGGGCGCCCCCCTGGTGCTTGGGGATGACCTCCTGGCTCTTGCTGATGGTTGTGGCCGGGGAGAAGGGGAGGCCCTTGTGAGGGGAGCCATGTTGGGGGAGGAGGGGGGGGGGCTGACCCTTAGGGAGGGCAGGCTTCTTGCAGCCAGAGGGGAAGAGTCCGCAGAAACCAAAGGGCCAGTGCCTTCCATGGACTCCTCCTCCTCATGATTCTGCTCCTCCTCATGATCGTCCTCCGCATGATCCTCCCCCTCCTCTTGTTCCTCCTCTGCGGACTCTGGCCTTGTTGGGGGGGCCTCATTAGGCTGCTGTCCTGGGGTTGGAGCGGTCAGTCCAGATGGCCCTGCACCCTCCTGCACAGCTGTGGATGACACAAAACATTCACAGGTTGGAGGATCCACACACTTGCCACATATTCCCTTTCACCCCCTCCCCCACACATGCTACACACCTGAGAGAAATAAAAACCTTACCTGGCACCGCGGGGACCGGACTTGTGTCAAAGCCTGGCAGGCCCTCCACTTCATGCCGGTGAAAGGTCAGGGCCACCACACGCTCCGTCTCTGAAAATCTAACCCGGCATGGTGGGCCCCCTCCTGTGCCCCTGGCATGGGCATTTATTGCGGCCAGTTTTTTTTTCACCTCACGCCGGAGGTCATTTATTTTCTTTTCTATCCCAGAGCGGGTCCGTGTCTCCCCCTCCCCCGATGAATTGACCTGCTCCGTGATTATATCCAATATCTCCCTCCTCCTGGCCGGGGTGGTGGTGGCACTCTGCGGGCCGTGGAGAAAACGCCCATAGTCGGTAATGGCCCGGGCAAGAATTCTTTTTTCCCCCACAGTAAAATTGAGCTTTCTTTTTCTCTCAGTCATACTTCCAAACAAACTCACTAGCAGTCACCAAAAATCTGTCACAAATACAAGCACAACCAATCAGACAAGAACACACACAAAGAGAAAAAGAACAGCCAAAAATCACACTAGCACTCAGCAAGAAACAGACACAAAAAAATCAGATGAAAAAATAAAGCAAGAAAACAAACGCTCAGAAATATATCAATCAAACAAACAGTCTCAAACACTTATCAAAATACACTTTCACAAAACTACCAACAAGCACAAGATCACACAGAACACTAATCTGACAACTACAAAACACACTCTAACGAACAACAGAGCAAAAGCACTTGATTCAATGGGAAGGGACACAAAGGGATGTACTTTTGCAATGGAAGGGCGTTTGTGTGTGTCTATTTATGCTGTCTGCGTAGTTCACAACATTGCCCTAGTCCATTTCCAATTTCAATGATTGCGCCGCTCCCGAGTTGTGAGCATGCGCACAACGGAGCTGACATGGTTTCCTTCACGCGCGCATGCGCGAGTCGGCCGGCCCTTCATTTGCATGGGGTCACGGCTCATTTCAATGTAACACGCCCACGTCCCTCCCAATTTGTATTACTCCTCCTTACGCCTACGGAAAAAACCTTACGTTTGCGCAAGCTCTTGCGTAAAAGCTACGTGAATCGCCGGATTACGCGGCTAGATTGCGCAAGTCTAACGGAAAAGTGGTGCGCTACGCCGGAATGATAATGCGCCGATCTACGTGAATCTGCCCCACTGTTTCTACCTCCGTGCTTGACTGTACGGATGGTGTTCTTAGGGTCATAGTCAGCATTTTTCTTCCTCCAAACACAGAGTCCCCTCCTCAAGAAGACACATGTACAGTCACGCCAATGTACAATTTAAATGATTCAGAAAAAGATTGTGAGAAAGGGTTGTGGTCCGATGAGACCAACATTTAGCTCTTTGACATTAACTTGATGCGCCGTGTTTGGAGGAAGAAAAATGCTGACTATTACCCTAAGAACATCGGCCCAGATTCAGAGAGAATTGGATTCTCGTAGCGTATCAGAAATACACTACGCCGCCGTTTTTTACCTGGCTCTACGTGGAATCCAGGTTGATTTTGTCCAGTAAACGTCGCAATCCATCTCCACGAGTAGGGGGCGTGAAGGATTTAAAATAGGCGCGTTCCCGCGGCGATCGAACTGCGCATGCTCCGTTCGCAAATTTCCCGCTGTGCATTGCGCGAAATCACGTCGTTAAGTCATTCGTTGTTTGAGTAGCGTCGTTTACGGACATTTCTATTCCCGAACGAGTTACGCAAAAAAAAAAAAAAAAAAAATTAAATTCGACGCGGGAACGACGGCCATACTTAACATGGGCTACGCACCGTTAGACCAGCAAAAAGCAAAAAGCTGGTCTAACAGTACGTAAAAAAAAACAGACGTAAGCGATTGCGAAGACCGCTCGTATCTTCGTGGATCGCCGTAAAAACACATTTGCATATCCCGACGCATCAAAACGACGCGAACTCCTCCCAGCGGCCGCAAAAATATCGCAGCGTAGATCCGAAGGCTTACGAAGACGTAAGCCTCTCGGATCGAAGCCCGAAGCTGCCGTATCATGGTTTGAGGATTCAAACTAGTGATACGGCGCGCAAAATTTGAAATTACTCCTGTCTAACACCAGTTAGACAGGCGTAATTGCTCTGTGAATCTGGGCCATCATCTTTAAGGATTTAGAGAGAATCTGTAAAGAAGAGTGGACCAAACTCCCTCCTGAGATGTGTGCAAACCTGGTCACCAACTACAAGAAAGATCTTACCTCTGTGTTTGCCAAAAGGGTTTCTCCACCAAGTGCTTATTTTTCTCACTGAATTGCAACTAAATTTATAGCATTTGTTTTATGTAGAAGAAGGCACAATTTGGATGGGACTCTGTTGTTTTATAGTCTGTTTCTTGTCTACCTCCTGTGGCTACCTGCAGCTCTGAAGTGGATATAGCACTTCATATCTATTGAATAAGCCTGTGACTATGCTTCTAAGTGATATTTCAGAGACCCGGGGTAAACACATGTGGGATGGCTGGTACAATTGCACGTATATAGGTCCTAAAAATTAGATTGTTTAAAGGAAAATGTTTTTTATATATTTTTTTTCTGCGATTATATGACACTTATGGTATATTCCTCATATCTTTTTGTTCATTAGAAGGCTGAGACCCGAGGCGGATAGTATCCCCCAAGGAAGTCCAATATTAGGGTGAAACGTGTCGGGATCTACATCTATACCAGTATAGAAAATATAGACCACAATAAGCTGGCTTATAAGAACATGGTTTTATGAATATTACGTTTTAGACCTTTGTTAATAAATATTTAAGATTTTAACTTTATTTTTTGGTTTGATGTTCATATTGCACTGACATAGTGCTATCTAAATTGTTCCCTTAAAAAAAAAAAATCCAAGAATGAGGTGCTTAGGTTCTGTGATGATTTATTCAAATTAGATTACATTCTTTTTTATGTGTTTTTTTTTCTGGATTTTTTGGTTAATATTCTGTCTCTAGCATTTAAAATACACCTATGATAAAAATTATAGACCCTTGAGCTGATCTCCGAGATAAGCAGGAAAGGCTCATTCTTGTGCAGAGAAGATTGGTTCATTGTCAATTCGTGCACATGACCGCATGCATATAAACAAATGGGTTCTCAAGTGTGTGCAGGTGCACAAGCGTGCACAAAAGGCAGGCAGGCTATTTAAGCTGCACTATGGCCTTGGGTCCTTAACATTTGGTCTATTACATTTCCTGAATACCATTACCTGTTTGTGTATTGACTCCCTGTTACCAACTTGATCCGCTCCTGGCTCTGCCTGAATGCTGCCTGTACTAACCCCTGGCTTGTCTTTGGACTTTGTCTCTGCCTGCTCCTTCTGTTTATCCACCCATTTGCCTGCCCTTACCGACCCTTACCTGACTTTGATTGGCGCTTTTACCTGCATCTGAACCTGCTGACCTGTGCCTATCTGCTGTTCTGGTTTTCCAGCCAGTACAGCCTGCTCTTCAGCAATGCACAGCCTTCCCTTCAGCAACACACAGCTCTTCTTCAGAAACACATGCACTTCTCTTCAGCACCCTGCAATGAAAGACCGGTCAGGCACTCGTGCTCAGGCCAATACATTTTTCGGCAGACAACGATTTTACGTCCGATTTTCTGATGGTCAGTACACAAATTCATCACAAAAAAGTTGAAAGTACAAAACACGCATGCTCGGAATCAATGCTCACCAAATACATAATTAGCAGAAGCGACCCAAAGGACGGCGCTCAAGAGCTGAAACTCCTCATAGTACGTCACTATGTTTGTGGCACAACAATTGTGTACCGTTAGTATGCAAGACAAGATCCAGGCACATGCCCTTTTGACAAAAATCAGATGCTCGCTTGGTCAACAATCGTATTGTGTGTACGAGGCTTTACTTTCAATGATATTTATTGAAATATTTTTTTTAAATGTACAAAAAGAAAAAAACGTACCAACATCTCCAATAGCGTAAGCAAACGCAATTTAAGACCCATACATATGCCATAGAAATGATGCTGCAAATTATAAAATACAAATACTTACAAACTTAATGAAAGGCCACCCAGGATGTCACCCTGGGAGTAACCCTTTAGAAACAGCATACCTAGCAGTGCGTATTCCAGGAATCCAGAGTCTCGAAGGGCAAGAGTCCCTGGGCATAAAAAGGTAATCCCATCTTACCACTAATGCCAACGCCTGAGCCAAAGGGCCAATGTTGGAGAGCTCTTATAAGAGAAATAAAAGAAAAAGAAAGAAGAAAAAAAAAGGAAAAGAAAGAAACATGAGAGCTACCGTTCAGGACCCCAAAATCCAGCAAATAGGATCACAACTACATCGCCAGTGTCCTCAGGTCATTGGTAAGGTACCCAAGCCATGGGTCCCAGACTGTATGGAAGAGCTTGATTTTGTCCTGTACCAGTGCTTTTAAGCGTTCGTTCAGCATCAGCCAGGACATTTTCCTCCTAAGCTGATCCAATGGCAGGGCTGCGGACCGCCAATTTCTAGCGACTGTAATTTTAGCCGATATAAAAATAAACATGAGCAGCCGTCTTTGGGCCTTAGAGGCCTCTGCAACCCTGTCACCCAGAAGAGCCTGTTTTGCGGATTTAATCAAATTCAACTGAGTCAAAGATTATATAAAATTATAGACCCTAATCCAGAACCTCCAAACTTTAGGACAAGTCCACCAAATATGATAGGTGGTTCCAATCTGGCCGCAGCCACTAAAACACTTGGGGGTAGCTCCATGTACAAAAGTAGCAAGCCTAGCCGGCAGCATATACCATCGTAGTAAAACTTTATAATTAGCTTCTATTATAGACGTATTAATAAGCGATCTGGACGCTGTGTCAGACAACCTGTGCCACTCCTCCAAGCCTAGGGTCTCCCGCAAGTCTCCCTCCCACTGGAACATATAGGTACATTTTGCATATATCTCGGAAATATGACCTTTAAGCTTATCATATTGAGTACAAAAATGTTCCATGGGAGTAGAGGTCGCAAGAGGGCCTGCACAAAATGGCGCAGTTGGGCGTATCTATAACTTTCTGTCAATGGCATATGATGTTTTTCCCGCATAGCTTGCTCAGTAAGCACACCCCCCCATCACAAATATCAGCTATACGTAGTAAACCCTTATTTGTCCACCATTTAAAAGCAAGAGGATCGAGGCCCGGGGTAAAGGCACTATTCCGCACTAAGGGTGCCAATGGGGAATGTGGAGATTTAAGGTTATGGGTTCTAGAGTAGGGATGAGCTCCGTGTTCGATTTGAACGTATGTTCGACTCGAACATTGTCTGTTCGTACGTTCGACAAAATTCGAACAAAACTGGTCGTTCGCGCCAAATTCGTGTGATGCGCAATGGCCCATAATTCACTGCGGCATTATGTGCTGATGATTGGCCAAACATGCACTATGACCCTGCATGCTTGGCCAATCACAGCGCACAAAAAACGGAGAGCCATAATTGGCCAAAGCCAGGGTGGCTTTGGCCAATTATGGCTCTGGGCTTTAGCACACGCCCCACACTATATAAGGCTGCCTGCTGGGCGGCCTCGTGTAGTGTGTTCCAGCGCTGAACAGAGATCAGTCAGCTAGATAGAGCAGGCAGGCTAGTCAGTTTAGCTTAATTTACAGTGTGTAGAGGATATATATATATACATCCCTAGGAGTTGTACATATATTTATACACTGAATATTTTAGATAGATCAGTTCTTCCTAATTTACTGACAGGCAGGTGATTGTGCTATTTAAATACGTTATCACAGGTATAGACACCCAGCAGGTACAATATTTAAAGGAATTTTTCATTTTTTATTTTATTTTTTTATTTACTGGAGCAGTGATTTTAATGATGCTTAAATTTAAAAAATAAAATAAAAATCCTTTAAATATTGTACCTGCTGGGTGTCTATAGTTTGCCTGTGAAAACGTCTTTGAGAACCTGGGTCTTGCCTGAGGGAACGTATCAATGGAAAAAAGTTTTAAAGTCCTGCTCCTGAAAAAAACGTTTTTAAAACTTTTTTCCGTTTATACATGTTCCCTGGGGCAAGACCCGGGTTTCTCAAAGACGTTTTCCAACAATAACTTGAATATTGGGCTTTAAAATGAGCACTTTTGAATTTGAACGTTCGAGTCCCATAGACTTCAATGGGGTTCTAAATGATCGGGCGGTCTGTTTGAACGTTCTGGTGCGAACCGAACGCGGGGGTGTTCGGCTCATCCCTATTCTAGAGACTCTATCCCAGATATCCAAAGAGAAAGACAAAGACAGGCACAATATCCTGTGTACAAGGCTTTAAAGGGTAATTCCACTTTCGTGGGGAAAAAAATAGATATAAATAAAGACAAAATAAAATAGCGTATATAATTGCGACACTAATCATATTGTAATTGAATGTTATTAAAAATCTGCAGCCACTGTCATTTTCTATAAATACAATGCAATATGGCTACATGGAGTTGTTCTGTACACAGAATGTGTACTGACCACTCCACAGAAACAAATTTCATGCTTGTGTAGTTGGCTCACCAATTTTCCCAGAAGTCTGCCTATACAAGTCAGATTTTAGGCATTCCCTGCAACACTTCTAAAGGGATGCAGGCCCAGCAGCTTTCCTCAGTAGTGCCCTGCAGCTGCCACAGCTGACAGTTAGGCCGCGTACACACGACTAAATCTATCTGCTGGAAACGGTCTGCCAGACCGTCCCAGCAGACAGATTCAATCGTGTGTACGGGCGAGCCGACGGATTTGGCCAGCCGACAGATTTGAAAGCATGCTTTCAAAGCTGTCGGCTGGGAACCCGTCCGCCCGACATGTCTGCTGGTTAGTACGCAAACCAGCAGACATGTCTTCTCGCACACGCGTCGAATGGATTCGACGCATGCACGGAAGTGTTTTACTTCCTGGTGCGGTGACGTGGCGGCGTCAATGTCAGCGCCACGTCACCGCGCCGCCTGGCGGCGGGGATTTTGGTTTGATCGCGTGTACACGATCAAACCAATACGTCCCCAGCAGACAGATTTGTTCAAATCGGTCTGTCCGACCGATTTGAACAAATCTGTCTGCTCGTTTGTATGGGGCCTTAAGGCACAGATAAACACACAGGGATTTCTTCAGAATAACAAAAGGAAGGAATCTGCAACAAAGGTTGTTATAATTCTTGCAGTGTACATAGATGTGCTTTATGTATTTCTTTGTGTTTTTTTTCCAGATCTGTCTCGAAATCCATTTTGAAAATTTGTCTCCGTGTTTCCCATAATCAAGGCCAGTCACTGCTGCTTGCTCTGTCGCATCTGCAACCCTCCTGTAGTTATCTGCAGGCATCTTGTTTGGGATGAATTTACTGGGTCTCTTCAGCAGGTATGCTATTTGTACAGGTTATGTGCAGCACAGTGATGATGACAATGCTACTTACAATGTAAGTACTGAGCTTATAACAGCATTTGATATTCACAAAAGTGTTTTTATTTTAATCCTTAGTGGTTATCGAAGGAATTTATTTAAATGAATGCTGTTGTGTCCAGAGTGTAGCTTTAAAATTAAAATACGATTTATCTGGTTAACCACTTAATGCACATTTACGTTGGCAGAATGGCACGGCTGGGCACATGCACGTACAGGTATGTCCTGTGCTAGTGCCCAGCCGTGGGTCGCGGGCGCGCAACCGCGGCGTGCTCCAGTGACCCGGTCCGAAGCTTCGGGATCGCGGGTTTTGCAGACCCGATCGTCACTGGAGTCCCGCGATCGGTCCCCAGATCTGAAGAACGGGGAGAGCCGTGTTTAAACACGGCTTCCCTGTTCTTCACTGTGGCGGCGTCATCGATCGTGTGATCCCTTTTATAGGGATACACAATCAATGACGTCACACCTACAGTCACACCCCCTACAGTTGTAAACACACATTAGGTCACACAAAACGCCTTCAGCGCCCCCTTGTGGTTAACTCCCAAACTGCAAATGTCATTTTCACAATTAACAATGTATTTTAAATGCATTTTTTGCTGTGAAAATGACAATGGTCCCAAAAATGGGTCAAAATTATCCAAAGTGTTCGCCATAATGTCGCAGACATTAGTAGTAAAAAAAAATAATTAATAAAAATGCAATAAAACTATCCCCTATTTTGTAAATGCTATAAATTTTGCGCAAACCAATCGATAAACGCTTATTGCGACTTGTTTTACCATAAATAGGTAGAAGAATACGTGTCAGACTAAACTGAGTGAATTTTTTTTTTTTATATATATTTTGGGGGATATTTTATTTTATTATAGCAAAAAGTAAAAAATATTGTATTTTTTTAAATTGTCGCTCTATTTTTGTTTATAGCGCAAAAAATAAAAGGGTGATCAAATACCACCTGACAGCGCGATTGTCTGTTAAAGCGACACAGTGCCAAATCGCAAAACCTGGCCAGGTCCTTTAGCTGCCTAAAGGTCCGGCCGGGTCTTAAGTGGTTACATTTTTATTTTTATTTTTTTTATTTAACCACTTAAGACCCGGACCAAAATGTAGGTAAAGGACCTTGCCCCTTTTTGCGATTCGGCACTGCTTCGTTTTAACTGACAATTGCGCGGTCATGCGACGTGGCTCCCAACCAAAATTGGCATAGCCATTACACTTGGGATGTCCTAAAGCAATGCTCTATGAAGGGAGGGAGACCGTAAGGCCAAGAATAGCCAAATAAAAACATTGTCAGGAGAAAAAATAGCTCCACCAACAGAAAAACAAGGGGGCGTGAACCGGGCCAGAGGATTCTATACTGCTGCCCGTAGGACCGCCTGCCCAAAAGCTGCGTCCGTACCCTTTGCAACGTCCAACTTATAAAATTTAGTAAACGTATGTACGGAAGACCAGGTTGCCGCCTTGCAAACCTGTGCCATAGAGATCTGATGGTGTGCCGCCCAAGAGGCACTCATGGCCCTCGTAGAATGGGCTTTAACTGATAAGGGAGGTGGAACGCGCTTCAGACCATAGGCCTGAAAAATCAGCTGCTTAATCCACCTAGCCAAGGAAGACTTGGCAGCCGGCTGACCCTTCTTGGGGCCATCCGGAAGAACAAAAAGCACATCTGTTTTCCGAATCTTCTCTGTAGCCTTGAGATAGACCCTCATGGCTCGAACCACGTCCAAAGTATGAAGCCATCTTTCCTCTCTGGACTGGGGAGTAGGAAAGAAGGATGGTAGGACTAGGTCCTGATTCAAGTGAAAACTGGATATGACCTTAGGAAGGAAAGAAGGTTGAGGCCGCAGAACCACTCTGTCCTTATGCAGAATAAGGTATGGCTCCCTGCATGACAAGGCTGCCAGCTCGGAAACCCTTCTGGCTGAAGCCATAGCCACCAAGAAAACCAACTTTCGGGTTAGTAGCACCAGAGGGATTTCTGTCAGAGGTTCAAACGGCTGCCTTTGTAAAGCTGACAAGACCAGATTTAAATTCCAGGGGCAGAGGGGAGCTCTAATAGGGGGATTCACATGCAAGACCCCCTGCAAGAAGGTTTTCATAAGCGAATGGGTGGCCAAGGGTCTTTGAAACCATATTGATAAAGCCGACACCTGCCCCTTTAGAGTACTAAGAGCCAACCCTTTGTCAACGCCAACCTGGAGGAATCGCAAGATCCTGTCAATAAAAAACTTTCGAGGATGCCATTTTTGAGACTCGCACCACTCCACATAGGTTCTCCAGACTCTGTAATAAATATTTCTGGAGACCGGTTTCCTAGCCTGAATCAACGTAGATATGACCTGATCTGAGAGGCCTCTGCCCTTAAGAATTAGGGATTCAGCCGCCAAGCCGTCAAATTTAGCTGCTGTGAAGCAGGATGGCAGATTGGGCCCTGAGACAGCAGATCTGGGCGCAGGGGGAGCGGCCACGGCGCCCCGACTGACATCTTCACGATGAGTGCGTACCAAGCCCTCCTGGGCCAGGCTGGGGCCCCCAGGATCACAGGCCTGCGCTCCACCCTGATCCTCCGTAGAAGGCGGGGAATCATCTGCAGTGGAGGGAACGCATACAGAAGAGAAAACTGGTGCCAAGGACAAACCAAGGCATCGGTCCCGTAGGCCGAGGGATCCCTGGCTCGGGATATGAATTTGTCCAACTTTTTGTTGGATCTCGTTGCCATAATGTCCACCTCTGGGACTCCGAATCTTTGGCAAATCTCTTGGAATACCTGGGGGTGAAGAGACCATTCCCCCGGGAGCAACTGTTGACAACTCAAAAAATCTGCTTGAGAATTGTCTATCCCTGGGATGAACACCGCCGAGATGCAGGGTACATGGGCTTCGGCCCATGAGAAAATCAGGTTTACTTCTCTTTGGGCTGCTGGGCTCTTCGTGCCCCCCTGGTGGTTTATGTATGCCACCACAGTGGCGTTGTCGGACTGTATCCTTACTGGCAGACCCTGAAGGGGGAGAGTCCAGGCGATCAGGGCCAGCCGAGCAGCTCTGATCTCCAAGATATTGATGGGAAGCAGTCTTTCTGCCTCCGACCACTGCCCTTGCTGGGTCTGTTCTTCTAGAACTGCCCCCCAACCTGACAGGCTGGCATCCGTGGATACTATCTTCCACGTGATGGGGCAAAAGGATTTCCCTTTTGATAAATTTTGTTCCAAGCAGAGAGAATGGCTGCCTGAAGATATCTGGTATGGATCTGGGCGTAGGGCACAGCCTCGAAGGCGGCCACCATCTTCCCCAGCAGTCGCATACATAGGCGAATAGTCGGCCTCTTCTTGCCTAAGATCACTTGAACTGCTTGAGCTATTGATCTGATCTTTGCTTGAGGTAAAATTATCCTCTGGCAGTCTGTATCTAGCCGAAGGCCTAGATATTCCAACTGCTTTGTGGGTTTCAATACCGATTTTTCTAGGTTTACAATCCACCCAAATTCCTCTAGATGCTGAACTGTGCGACCTACTGCCTGATTGAGGTTGGAAGCTGAGCTGTCGATAACCAGAAGATCGTCCAAGTATGCCAAGACTAAAATGCCTTCTGTCCTTAGGACGGCTAGCACCGGGGCTAACACCTTTGTGAATACCCGCGGAGCTGTTGCCAACCCGAAAGGGAGGGCTACGAACTGGTAATGGCGGTGATCTATCATAAAACGAAGAAACCTGTGATGTGCCGGGTAGATCGGCACGTGCAGATACGCATCTTTTATGTCTATAGATGCTAGCAAGTCGTCTTGATGTAGGCTGGCTGCCACCGAACGTATGGACTCCATACGAAAGGTCTGAATGTTTAGAAAGCGATTTAGGCGTTTGAGGTCCAAGATAGGCCTGACGTCGCCATTGGGCTTTGGTATTATGAAAAGGTTGGAGTAGAATCCCAGACCCCATTCCTGGGTTGGTACTTCTACAATTACCCCTTGGAGCAAGAGACGATCCAATGCTTTTACAAGAGAGGCCCTCTTTAATGGGTCGCTTGGAAGACTTGACCCCTGAAAATGAGGAGGGGGGACTTCCCGAAACTAGCTTGTAGCCCGTGGTTACCACGGATCTTACCCAAGAGTCGGGAATTCTGGCCTTCCACACTTCGGAGAAAAAAACCGAAGCCTTCCCCCCACCCAAGAGAGTGGGGGCGCCCCTTCATGAATCTGACTTGAGGACTGGTTTAACCGGCTTGCGAGACCATGGCCTCTTGCCTGTCGTGGCTTGTCCTTGTGGGCGGCTATTAAATGCTGAACGCCCGGGAGGCCGTCGATACTGACGGGAAGTTGAAGGGGCCGAGCCTGCGAAGGCCTGTCGCTTAAATGCGGGCCCATGCGATCTTTTCTTGACCGGCAAGAAAGAACTTTTACCACTTGATATGGTCTGGATATATTTATCTAGGTCTTCACCGAATAGTCTCCCACCATGAAAGGGAAATCCTGCTAAAAGCTTTTTGCAGGGTGCCTCTGCTGACCAGTTTTTTAGCCACAAAAGGCGACGCATATGAACCAACAGCAGAGATAAACGGGACGCCTGTTGAACGGAGTCCTTAATAGCATCTACTGCAAAGCAGAGAGCTCTTGGGAGGTCAGCCAATTCACGAGCTTGCTGAGCCGGTATGTCCCTTAATATCTGTTTAGTCTGATCCTTTAAAGCCTGACAAACGCCAATGGCTGCCACTGCTGGCTGAACCACGGCACCCACTGTGGTAAAAGAAGCCTTCAGTAGGGTCTCCAATTTTTTGTCGACTGGATCTTTAAACACCTGGACATTTTCCACCGGACAGGTCAGGGATTTATTTACGCAGGAAATGGCTGCGTCCATGGTAGGGAGTGCCCATTTCTTTGCAAATTCTTCTTCCATAGGATAGAGAATAGTGAACCTTTTAGGAGGGATAAAAATCCTATCAGGTCGAGCCCAATCCTGAAAAATCACGCTCTCCAGAAGGGGGTGAACCGGGAAAGACGCACCACTCAATGGTGCCTTCAAGAAACCTAAAGAGGATACCGCGGGGGCTAATTGTTCTGACACTGGAAGTTTAAAAGCAGTGCGAACCATATCCGTCAGAGACTGGATCCACAGACTCTCTGCTTGGGAGCCGAAAAAATTTCATCTATAGTGGAATCTTCAATGTCTGACCCGTCAGGACTCAGGTCCGCTTGATCCCCCTGTGGGTCCAATTCCTCCGAAGAGAGGACCTCTGCATCCGAACACACCGTTCTAGGTGACGGGGATCTAGCCCGTTTGCCACCCGGCAAAGAGCGGGCAATTAAAGCAGTTAACCTTTTCTCTAGCCCACCCAGGGTGGATTCTAGCATTTCTTCCGTAACATAAACGGGAATGGGTTGATTGGGGGCCGCCTCTGCCCCTAGCACCCTCAATGGCTCCTGCACGATGCTGTTCGGTGGTCTATCTGGTGAGGGTGGGACCACTGGAGCCTGGCCCAAATCCTCTGACCCCGTTGGAGACCCCTTTACTTTTTTGGCACCTTTTGCAGCCTTAGCTGGTCCTGATCCCTTGGGAGCCATTGCACAACCCTGAGACACCCCTACAGCCAACACCCAACTGTTGTAGCTAGAAGCGAAACATTAATAAGGACAGGCTATGGTAAAAAAAATTCTAAATTTTCATACGCCTGAGAAGGCGGGAATACCGAGGAAAGTCCTGTGAGTATTGCCACACCAATGCCCGTTAGCTGGAGTCCAAGGTTGCACCGACTCAGATACTGCCAGATCTAAGGCTGAGTCCCTTTAAGAAAAAAATATTTTTTTTTTTTTTTCTGGTCAGTGTGGACTTTAAGTCCAGACCTGAAGATCCACAAACCACCACTGGGTGTCACTGTTAGCCAGAACTGGCTCAGCTGCGCGCTCTATGTCCTCACTCTCCACTGCTCTCAGGAGGGAATGACCAGCCAGGAAATGCTTTTTTGCTTTATCTGAGACCTGACGCTGCTGGCCCGCCCCCCCCCCACGCTGAAACCAACATGGAGGAAGCAGAGAGCAGAGGAGAAGCCTGGACCAGCGCTAGTAACACAGACACCCGGTAAGCCACTAATCTTTGTAGTGCACACATAGAGGAAGCTGTCCCCCTAGGCTTCCTAGGAAACAGGAGTTTTGTCAGCACTTCCTCTCTATACACGTGGGGCTGCAGTATCATGCTAACAGGCAAATCTGGGGGGAGTAGCAAAATACATATCTTTAAAAGCATATATATATCTACATGTTATCTGGGTAAACATTAGTACATCCCATCCTGCCTCAAAAGACATAGTGGAGATAGTGGCTGATGCACAAGCATACCATTAGCCAACCCAGAACCCCCAGGGGGATACCTACTGTCGAACCAAGTCCCGCAGGTTCCCTCTTACCTGCTCCACGCCGCAGGGTATTGCAAAATGCAAGAGGCCCAGCCTTCCCCCATCTCCGTGGGTATTGTCTTGGACCTTCAGGGACCGGGGTCCTGTGTTAAGGAACCCACACCCCTGGACCTATATAGCATCCTGGCATCAGTGGCGTTTAGTTCTTGGAAGAGACTAAGGCACTGGAGCCCAGAATCCAGCCCTCCAAGGAGAGGCATTATAGGCAAAACCCCACTCCAGCAGGGCCCGGGTACCGTACACCTTGGCTTTGAAGCACTTCGGACGGATCCGGCTAGCTATCCTGGGTCCCGAGACCTCCGAGGGACAGCTAGACGTGACCAACACCTAAGACACTGGCGAAAAAACTGAAGCACTCCCAGTGGGAGGGGGTTATATAGGGAGGAAACTTCCTGTGAAATTGATTACACCAGTGTCCACACCTGAAGGTACCCATATAACCCAAGTGTAATGGCTATGCGCTCTGTGTCCCGTGATGTACGATAAAGAAATAAGGGATAGTTTTATTGCATTTTTATTAATTATTTTTTTTTTTACTACTAATAGCGGCGATCAGCGATTTTTTTCGTGACTGCGACAATATGGCGGACACTTCGGACAATTTTGACACATTTTTGGGACAATTGTCATTTTCACAGCAAAAAATGCATTTAAATTGCGTTGTTTACTGTGGAAATGACAGCTGCAGTTTGGGAGTTAACCACAGGTGGCGCTGTAGGGGATGTGAGACCTAGTGTGTTTGTTTACAACTGTAGGGGGGTGTGGCTGTAGGTGTGACGTCATCGATCGCGTCCCCCTATTACAGGGATGACGCGATCGATGCTGCGGCCACAGAGAAGCACGGGGAAGCCGTGTGTACACACGGCTGTCCCCGTTCTTCCGCTCCAGGGACGGATCGCCGCACTCCAGCGGCGATCGGGTCCGCGAATCCCGCGGTCCCGGTCCCGGAGCTTCGGACCGGGTCGCGGGCGCGCGCCCGCGACCCACGGCTGGGTACTAAAATCAACGTATATATACGTTGATGTGCCCAGCCGTGCCATTCTGCCGACGTAAATGTGCAGTAGGCGGTCCTTAAGTGGTTAAACAATTACTTTTATTTTTTATCATTTATATAGTGCCATGCTCCCATGTGATCATGTACAAAAAAAATGATAAAACAAAAGAGGGTAGAACAGATAATGCAATACAATACAAAGGTTCAAGGACTAATACTGTTAGTTTTCAGCAGAATATAGAAATATATAACAATAGGTGAAAAGACTCTGGGCCAGATTCAGGTACATCGGCGCATTTTTGGACCGGCGTAGTGCAACTCCTTTAAGTTAGACCGGCTTAATTTCAAGGTGCAAGTACCGTATTCTCGTAGTATTTTCGTCCAAATTTGCACCGGTGCAATGTAAATTTCGAGGCGTAAGGCAGTGTAATTCAAAGTGGGAAGGACGTGGGCGTGTTCCATTGAAATGAGCCGTGACCCCATGCAAATGAAGGGCCGGCCAGACTGGGCATGTGCACATGAAGCAGACTATGGTCAGAACCTCTCTGAGCATGCTCAGAACTCGGCACAGCACAATCAGTTAGATAGGAACTAGGCCCGTCAGACTTAGTGAGCTATGCACAGAGCTTAAATAGACGGAGAGAAATGCCCTTCCATTGCAAAAGTACATCCAATTTTTTTCCCTTCCTACAGCAAGGTGCTTTTGTTCTGTTGTTTGTTAGGCCTTGTACATACGAGGGAATAAATCCGCTGAAGATGGTCCGACGGACCATTTCAGCGGAAAAATCCCCTCGTCTGTAGGGGCAAACGGACGCTTTTTGCCGGATTCATCCGGCGGAAAAATTCCAAAGCATGCTTTGAAATATTTCCGCCGGATAGCTGGCTGGCAGATATGTCCGCTGGTTAGTACGGCAAACCAGCGGACATATCTTGCCGCACATGCGTCGTATCCTGTGAATGGATCCGACGCATGCGCGCGGAAGTGTTTACTTCCTGGTGCGGTGACGTGGCGGTCACGTGGCGGCGTCAACGTCACCGCCGCGTCACCGCGCTGTCCGCCGGCGGGGAATTTGATCCGATGGTGTGTACAGCCATCGGATCAAAACATCCCGGCGCAAATATACGCTGTAAACGGTCCGGGGACCGTTTACAGCGGATATTTCCCGTCGTGTGTACAAGGCCTAAGTGTTTGTTGGTTTGTGACGTGTCTTTGAGATTTTTGGAGAGTGATTTGGAGAGTGTTTTTTGCTGTTTTTTTTTTTATTTTGCTGGGCATTTTTTTTTTTCTGGGCATTTTTTTTTCTTCTGTTTGTGAATGATTTTTAATGTGGGGTGACATTCCTGCCACCACTCCACTTGTACGCTGAAAAGAGCCACTGGCAAGGAAATGGATTGTTGCCAGGACCTTGCCCAGTGGCTGCACTGCATGTGAGCGGTGTGTTGGGCTGGTGATGTCCTCCTGCAGGGTTGTGGTTAATTCCAGGATGGCATGAGGGGTGAATCTGAAGATGTGATACACCTCAGAATCACTAATGCCATGTCTATGCGTGTGCGGTATACCCTCTCCCGTGCCCTCCTCCGTGCCCTCTTCTGTGCCCCCCTCCCTTCTGTGCTCATCTAAAGTCAGTAGTATAGCTATGAGCAAGGATGCCCCTGGCATGTTGGCAGGGCCGCCATCAGGAATTATGGGGCCCCTTACACAGCTTCAGGCATGGGCCCCCTGGAGCAGAGAACTGGGGGGGGGTTGCTGCCTCCTGAAATTGAGAAGCGGGGGGGCCTTTACAAGGGGGGGCCCTTGGGAACTCCGGACCCCTAAAACTTTTTTTAGGGGGTTCCCATCCGAGCCCCTGGGGACCCCCGGGCCCCTTACAGGTGTAATGCCTGTACCCCCCTGATGGCAGCCCTGCATGTTGGCATATAGATTGTTGTCCTGCAAGTGTGGGTGCTCAGCTCGTTCCTAACGGTGTTGCTTTAGCTGACATGTCTAATTTTAAACCTGCTTTTATATGGTCTAATTTTAGACTTTCCGTGCAGCTGATAAGCACATCATGTAGACTGCACCGCACAAACTTACTTTTGTCGATCGGCGTATCTCCCTCATTTGCATATTTGCATAGCAAATCAATGGTGTGTCTAGTGCAGTTTTGCACGCACTCTGCGCCGGTCTATCCAAATTACGTCGGCCTAAAAAATGTGGATTTCAGGCGTATATCGTTTTGGGGATACGGTGCATAGATAAGCGTGTGCATTTTTAGACTTACGCGTGCCTAACTCGTGATACTCCGGAGTAAGTGCTTTGTGAATCTGGCCCTCTGTCCCTAATGCCGCGTACACACGGTCATTTTTTGCGATGAAAAAAAACGTTGTTTTTTAAAACGTCATTTAAATTGATCGTGTGTGGGCAAAACGTCGTTTTTTGTCTTCAAAAAAACGACCAAAAAAAAATTCCAACATGCTTGAATTTTTTGTGTCGTTTTTCAAAACGTCGTTTTTTGTTTCACAAAAAGTCACCGTGTGTAGCAAAAACGTCGTTCAAAACGACGTTTTTCAACCCGCGCATGCCCAGAAGCTAGTTATGAAGCGAGCTTCAATGGAAAAGAGTGGTGAACGTAACCTCGCTTTTTGTGAAAAAACGATGGTGTGTATGCAAAATTGTCTTTGAAAAGTGACGTTTCAAAAACGTCGTTTTTTACTTCACAGAAACGTCGTTTTTTTTCATCGCAAAAAACGACCGTGTGTACGCGGCATAAGAGTTTACAATCTGGAGGGATACGGAGTTGAAACAAGAGGTACTGTAATGGAAATCAAATATTGATATGTACAGAAAAGGTTAATGAGAACTCTCTTGGGCACCACGGCCCAGATTCACAGAGCGATTACGCCTGCGCAACTGCTGTTGCGCGTGCGTAAGTCTAAATGTGCGCGTGCGTATAGTTGGACGCGATTCACAAAACAATATACGCCAGAAATCTACGTTTTTTGGTCCGGCGTAATTGAGTTAGACCTTCGCTTGCCTTCGCGCAAAACTGCGCTAGACACACCATTGATTTGCTAGTCAAATATGCTAATGAGGGAGTTACGGGGATTCACAAAAAAACGCAGTTGCTGCGCAGGCTACGCGATGTGCGCAACTGCAAAATGTTCTGTCTAAAGTTAGAGGACCTAAAAGCTGGTCTAAATTTTGAAAAAAAGTCTAATTGTCAGATAAAGCAACACTGTTAGTGAGGAGTTCAGCAGTCACACGTGTTGCCCAACAATCTGTATGCCAACATGCCAGGGGCATCGTCGCGCATAGCTATACTACTGACTTTAGATGAACAAAGAAGGATGAGGGCACGGAGGATGGCACTAAGGAGGGCACGGGAGATGTTTTATTTATTTATTTTTTGGCTTATATAAAATTTACAATTTAATCTAATCTAATACAATATTCTTATCTGATACAAGCCCCTCACTCTTCACTTGATATATCACACACGCATAGACATCTTTGGCATGAGAGATTCTGAGGTGTCTCGCATCTTCAGATTCACCCCTCATGCCATCGTGGAATTACCACAACCTTGCAGGAGGACATCAGCAGCCCAACACATGGCACTACCCATGACACCCATGACAGCTACATATACAATCAGAGCCCCATCCCCACAGATTGCGAACAGAACATGTATGGGGACAGCTGGCTGGTTGGTGAGTGACATGGGAGTCAGGCATGACTATCCCCTCCCGTGATGCACACCTCACAAGTGGCACATGCATGACTAACATCCACCTGTCTTTTCCCTTCAAGGTGACTCTGCATATGAACTGGAACCCCATCTCATGACCCCATCTCATGCCAGCTCACATTATGCATCTTTGCACGTTAAACACACACATTAATCATGGCACAATGAGAATGCATGCATGCACACCACTATGGTCCCTAGCACACACACCCCACATCCTCATCAAATTGGATTGGCACCAGTCCACCATGCAAGACTGGTGAGCAGTAACGCCACGTCAAGGCTCCAATTATGTCACTGTACATTCATACACCATTCACACGGACCTGGGAATCACTTCTCCCTGGTCCTGGGGAACCCTTCTCCACCCAAATTGAGGATGACACCCCTTTTCCAGCAGGAATGTCACCCCCACATTCAAACATCATTCACAACCCAAAAAATGCCAAAAATGTCAGCAAAAAAATAAAAAAAAATAAAAAAATGCATAGAAAAAAAAAAAAGCAGAGAACAAAAATAAACATGCTTTCAAACCAAAAAAAGGGGGGAAAAAAATTAATGCCCTCTGCCTGAGCCACGCCTGGGGCGCCCCCGGCCACGGCCCCGGACCCTCAGGGGAGACGCATGGGGGAGGGGAAAAGCCGGGGAAGGAGGAGCAGCCCCTGAGATCTGCCCACCTGGCGGCCTGCCCTCCAAGGCCACGGCTATTCTGTCCAGGGCAGCACCAAGTGTTGCCGTGTTGCCCTGGATAGCCTGGGTAAGGGCCCTCACATCCTGCCCAACGCCTGCTGCTGTAGTTTGCAGGTCATTTAGGCAGGTTGTGGAGGCCCGGGAGTGGGAGTCCAGGTTACCCAGCCTATCGTTGATGGAGGACAGGCTCTGATCCACCCGCCCCATAGTCTGGCAGAGCTGTCTCAGAAGGCGGGTCTGGGTGGCCAGGTTCCTTCTCAGACTGGCGGGCAGGAGATTGGGCGCCCCCCTGGTGCTCTGGGATGACCTCCTGGCTCTTGCTGATGGTTGTGGCCGGGGAGAAGGGGAGGCCCTTGTGAGGGGAGCCATGTTGGGGGAAGAGGGGGGGGGGCTCACCCTTAGGGAGGGCAGGCTTCTTGCAGCCAGAGGTGAAGAGTCCGCAGAAACCAAACGGCCAGTGCCTGCCATGGACTCCTCCTCGTCATGATTCTCCTCCTCCTCATGATCGTCCTCCGCATGATCCTCCTCCTCCTCTTGTTCCTCCTCCGCGGACTCTGGCCTTGTTGGGGGGGCCTCATTAGGCTGCTGTCCTGGCGTTGGAGCGGTCTGGCCAGATGGCCCTGCACCCTCCTGCACAGCTGTGGATGACACAAACCATTCACAGGTTGGAGGATCCACACACTTGCCACATATTCCCTTTCACCCCCTCCCCCACACATGCTACACACTTGAGAGAAATAAATACCTTACCTGGCACCGCGGGGACCGGACTTGTGTCAAAGCCTGGCAGGCCCTCCACTTCATGCCGGTGAAAGGTCAGGGCCACCACACGCTCCGTCGCTGTAAATCTAACCCGGCATGGTGGGCCCCCTCCTGTGCCCCTGGCATGGGCATTTATTGCGGCCAGTTTTTTTTTCACCTCACGCCGGAGGTCATTTATTTTCTTTTCAATCCCAGAGCGGGTCCGTGTCTCCCCCTCCCCCGATGAATTGACCTGCTCCGTGATCATATCCAATATCTCCCTCCTCCTGGCCGGGGTGGTGGTGGCACTCTGCGGGCCGTGGAGAAAACGCCCATAGTCGGTAATGGCCCGGGCAAGAATTCTTTTTTCCCCCACTGTAAAATTCAACTTTCTTTTTCTCTCAGTCATACTTCCAAACAAACTCACTCGCAGTCACCAAAAATCTGTCACAAATACAAGCACAAACAATCAGACAAGAACACACACAAAGAGAAAAAGAACAGCCAAAAATCACACTAGCACTCAGCAAGAAACAGACACAAAAAAATCAGATGAAAAAATAAAGCAAGAAAACAAACGCTCAGAAATCTATCAATCAAACAAACAGTCAAAAAACACTTATCAAAACACACTTTCACAAAACTACCAACAAGCACTAGATCACACAGAACACTAATCTGACAACTACAAAACACACTCTAACGAACAACAGAGCAAAAGCACTTGATTCAATGGGAAGGGACACAAAGGGATGTACTTTTGCAATGGAAGTGCGTTTGTGTGTGTCTATTTATGCTGTCTGCGTAGTTCACAACATTGCCCTAGTCCATGTCCAATTTCACTGATTGCGCCGCTCCCGAGTTGTGAGCATGCGCACAACGGAGCTGACATGGTTTCCTTCACGCGCGCATGCGCGAGTCGGCCGGCCCTTCATTTGCATGGGGTCACGGCTCATTTCAATGTAACACGCCCACGTCCCTCCCAATTTGTATTACTCCTCCTTACACCTCCGGAAAAAACCTTACGCTTGCGCAATCTCTTGCGCAAAAGCTTCGTGAATCGCGGGATTACGCGGCTAGATTACGCAAGTCTAACGGAAAAGTGGTGCGCTACGCCGGTCCAATAATGCGCCGATGTACGTGAATCTGGGCCCACATCCCCAATACGGTAAATATAGAAATAACTCATTATAATTAATGGAACTTTATGGGTGCCAACTTAATAGGAAGAAGGGAAATCAATAAGCTGTTTTATCAATACTAAGTGTAAGGAAATAAGAGCACATGGAAGCTGATGAAAATGAGTCTGGAATGAAAAAAACAGTACTGAAGTGAGATCAGGAACTGAAAGACAGATTGGTGTGTTATATACACATGTTATACCCATGAATGAGCCACTTGATAATTTTGGGTTCTCCATTCTGCTCCAAGAACAACCTTAGCTCCTCTGAAACATCTGGTTGAATGACAGTCACTGCAAGCACATAGAAGGACATGCGTATACCGTATTTATCGGGGTATTGAGCGCTCCTTCGTATAGCACGCACCCCTAATGTCGACCTGTAAAAAAAAGCTTTTAGTACTTACAGTTTTGGTGTCTTGTGCAAGGTCCATCGTCCGGTCCGGCGTCTGTCTTCGGCTCCAGTGGTGTCCTCCCGGCTTCTCCAGCGGTGTTTCGAGTTGAATCCCCGCTTCCCGTGCTCAGTTTGAACGCCTCCGCCGACATATACCGAGTGCAGTACACTCGGGTACATTCGGCAAGGCTCGTCTTCGCTCGTGCTCACTCTCTATGACGTTTATGCATGAGCACGAGAGTCAGCCGAGCCTAGCCGAATGTACCCGAGATTACTGCACTGGGTATATGTCGGCGGCTCACTTCAAACTGAGCGCGGGTATCGGCGTATATCACGCACCCACGATTTTCCCCTTATTTTAAGGGGAAAAAGTGTGCGGTATACGCCGATAAATACGGTAAATACTTTTAGCTTGGCTGTAAATTACTACAAAAAAAAAAAAAAGACAGTTAAATTGTAGATTAACTCAATATATTGGTAGTATAAAGGGTGGTTTGAGCATAAATAGCCACACAGAAGGCAGATTCGGACACTGTCTGCTAGAGCTAGACAGTGTAATAGCTATGCCAAAGTAACTGCAATGCGAATAACAATACTGCAAGTAGAGGGCATTCTAAAAGAATGGTTAAGTCATGTGCAATGTCTCCTGAGAGGAACATCTAAACTAAGTAATAGGCAAGGGTCTCTGTGCAACAGCTGTAATCAGCAGTCTTTAGTCCTGAATCCTCAGCCGGCTAATGTTAGAGCCCAATGGTACCAATGGCATGCATGAGAACAGTCAATAAAACCGGCATAGTTACAAAGTTACATAGTTAGTCAGGTTGAAAAAAGACACTAGTTCAACCATCAAAAAATAAATAAAATAAAAAATATTGTACAATCCCATGTATACAGTTCTATACCCACAGTTGATCCAGAGGAAGGCAAAAAAAACAGCAGAGCATGCTCCAATTTGCTACAGCAGGGAAAAAATTCCTTCCTGATCCCCTGAGAGGCAATCAGATTTTCCCTGGATCAACTTTACCTATAAATGTTAGTACCAGTTATATTATGTACATCTAGGAAATAATCCAGGCATTTCTTAAAGCAATCTACTGAGCTGGCCAGAACCACCTCTGGAGGGAGTCTATTCCACATTTTCACAGCTCTGAGGCCGCGTACACACGATCAGACCGGTCCGATGAAACTGGTCTGCAGACCAGTTTCATTGGACCAGTTCGATGGTGTGTACGGCCTATCGGACCGTTGTCCATCAGACCAAAGTTTTAAAACATGCTTTAAAATCTGTCTGACGGACATCTGTTCGTCGGACAGATTCGATGGTTAGTATGCAAAAGCTTTGGACCAAAAACCCGCGCATGCTCAGAATCAAGTCGACGCATGCTTGGAAGCATTAAACTTTGTTTTTTCATCACGTCGTTGTGTTCTACGTCATCGTGTTCTGTTTTTGGTCCGATAGTGTGTACACACATCAGACCATCAGACCACTTCAGCCTGGTCCAATGAAAACGGTCCGTCGGACAAGTTTCATCAGACCGGTCTGATCGTGTGTACGTGGTCTTACTTTTAACCACTTGCTTACTGGGCACATAAACCCCCTTCGTGCCCAGGCGAAATTTCAGCTTGCGGCACTGCATCGCTTTAACTGACAATTGCGCGGCCGTGCGACGTGGCACCCAAACAAAATTGGCGTCCTTTTTTTCCCCACAAATAGAGCTTTCTTTTGTTGGTATTTGATCGCCCGTGCGGTTTTTATTTTTTGCGTTATAAACAAAAAAAGAGCGACAATTTAAAAATATATATATATTTTTTACTTGTTGCTATAATAAATATCCCAATTTTTTTTTTAAAAAAAATATTTTTTTTTCTCAGTTAAGGCCGATACGTATTCTTCTACGTATTTTTGTAAAAAAAATCACAATAAGTGACTGCTTTGCGCAAAAGTTATAGCACCTACAAAATAGGGGACAGAATTATGATTTTTTTTTTATATTTTTTTTTTACTAGTAATGGCGGCGATCTGCGATTTTTATTTTGACTGCGATATTGCGGCGGACACATCGGACACTTTTGACACATTTTTGGCGCCATTCACATTTATACAGCGACCAGTGCTATAAATATGCACTAATTACTGTATAAATGTGACTGGCATTGAAGGGGTTAACACTAGGGGGTGAGGAAGGGGTTAAATGTATTGCCTGGGTGTGTTCTAACTGTGTGGGGGGAGGGGGGTGACTGGGGGAGGTGATCGATGCTGTCTCCCTATGTACAAGAGAAACAGCATCTGTCACCTCTCCCTGACAGGACCTGGAGCTCTGTGTTTACACACAGAGCTCCACGTCCCTGCTCTGTCACCGACGATCGCAGGTACCTGACGGACATCGCGGCGCCTCAGGTCCGCGCTGTTGACGTATTCTGTCAATGGCGCGGACCCGAAGTGGTTAAGAAACCTTTCCGTAATCTCTTTTCCTCTAGACGTAAAGAATGCCCCCTTGTCCTTTGTGTTGACCTTAAAGTGAATAACTCAACACCAAGTTCACTATATGGACCCCTTATATATTTGTACATGGTGATCATATCCCACCTTATTCTCCTCTTCTCAAGAGTGAATAAATTCAGTTTCTCTAATTTTTCCTCATAGCTGAGTTCCTCCATGCCTCTTATCAGTTTGGTTGCCCTTCTCTGCACTCTCTCCAGTTCCCTGATATCCTTTTTGAGAACTGGTGCCCAAAACTGAACTGCATATTCCAGATGAGATCTTACTAATGATTTGAACAGGGGCAAAAAATACATAGCAGTCCTGGTGGGAACAATTATCAACTCCAGACTTGACTATGCAAATGCCCTCTATCGTCTGCAAGTAGTTCAAAATACGGCCTCTCGATTTGTGACTGGGAAAAAAACATGGGAATCAATCTCACCTTCACTGAGATCCCTTCATTGGTTGCCAGTAAAAGACAGAATCACGCTTAAGGCACTCTGTCTAACGCATAAGTGTATTCTGGGAAATGCCCCCCAATAACTATGCGAATAACTAAAAGCTCACAACACCAATTGCATTCTGCCATCCACCAACCAAAATCTACTCCAGATACCCAAAACTAGATACAAGATCAAAGGAGAATGAAGATTTGTGGTCCAAGGACCCAGACTATGGAACGCTCTACCAACAAACATCCGGTTGGAGGTAAACCACCTGGCCTTCAGGAGAAAGATCAAGACCCATCTCTTCTAAGGGGCCCAGGGAATGGATACCAAGCGCCCAGAGGCGATTCAGTTTGCATGTGTTGCGCTATATAAGTTTCTCACTCACTCACTCACCTACAAAGACCTGCATGTAGTAATAGAGCTATAAACAAGCCTTTGAGTTATTTCCTAGGGGCTCAGTCTCTAGTGGTAGTAACAACTCATGGCTGCAAGGTCCTCTCACCAGACACAGCAGCAGTGGTCCCTCTGGTTAGATGTTTGCTCACTGGGTTATCTGGGGGGATTTTAGTACTCTGGACAGCATGACTGTATTCTGGTGAAGGCTCAGTACCTGCAATTTCTGGTCCTCAACACAGCAAATGCTTTCCAGTGGCTCAGTCAATATTTCTCTTTCCTTTGGGATGGTCCACACAGCATGGTCCTCTGTCTCTCTGCATGCACTGATTCTCACTTGAATTCTCTCAATTTACCTAGAAACCATCCTGCTCTCTCCTTTTCACTGCAAGGTTTGGTGGGGGCTATAGTACAAGCCCTCAACTTTCTCTCGCTGCGTTATGGCACGGGGGTGAGAATGAGGGGAGAAACACAGGCCACTCATCCAGTCACACTGTACTTGCTCACAGTGGCAGGTGGGTGAGCGGGAAAAGCAGGCGCACAGCTGGCAAAGCACCCAGCTACATATGTGTAGACAATGCAGAGGGGGTAGCGCTATAAGCAGCATGCAGAGAAAAATAGTTATGGTACACTGCAGCAAACTAAAGAGTTTAAAATCAGTGCACAAATAAGGGGCTAACAGTGCCAGAAAAACAATTTCACTGTGTCGGTGGTGTCACTGGAAGGAAAAAATGTCTATGTCGGTGGTGTTGCTAACATGAAAAATTGTGCTGCATCAGTGTCAGTGGGAAAAAACTGCTGCTGCATTGCTGGTGTCATTCTGAGAAAAACTGTCAGAGGGATAAAGGAGGGAAGGGGGGGGGGTGGGCTCTGAGTAGTGCATAGAACCAAGTGGAACTAGGGGAGCTCTGGGGAAGGAAAGCATGCTGAAAGGTTTCTAAGGGCTTGATCAGATGTGCAGCTATCATTGCTGCACCACTGAAAAACAATCAGTGCGAGGTCCATTTATATGAGAATGTTTAATAGGCAGTGAGAAGGGAATATGCCACCTCTTTACTTCCTGTTTTAACCCACTGACCAGCTGCACTGCACCTTCAGAGGCACTAATATCCCAGAGAACATCTAACATAATGCTCTGTCCCCTTATATTTTTATGCAGACTTGAGGGTTGAACAGCAGGGAAGCAGCATTAGCCTGAGGGTGAATCTGGGTTTATAATGGTACGACATATGCTCCGACGTTGGGAGCACATGTCGCATGACGTGTATAAGGTTGAGTTCACACTGGTACGACACGACAGTGGACAGAGGCAGAAGACAGCGGACAGAGGGAAAAGAACTGGAGAAAGCTAAAAGACATCAGCCGAGAGCAGAGAAGACTCGGAGAGGGGAGAAGAACCGGCAGAGACAGAAGACATCAATGGAGGAGGCAGAAGAGCCGTAGAGGGGAAAAAAAATCAGAAACGACGCCGAAGCTGCCTTAAGAAAATTACTTTAAAAACCTGTGTACTGTATTTTATTTTTACACTTTTTTTAGGTGAATTGGTAGAGGTACAATGTACCCAATACTCATTCACATAGGGTGGGGAGCCGTAATCTGTGGGCCTTCTTGTTAAAGGTTGCTCCCCGATTCTGATAAGCACCCTGACAACCAACAGCCAGGGTTGTTGGGAAGAGGCCCTTGTCCTTATCAACAATGGCATCCACCCCCCCCCCCTGTTGAGGGCATATGCAACCTGATATGGTTCAGGGAGGGGGAGCCCTCGCTCGTCCCCACCCCTTTCCTGACCTGCCGGGCTGCATGCTGAGATTAGGATCTGGTATAGATTTTGGGGGAGCCGCATTACTGTTTTTTCAGCGTGGAAGTGTGTAATTAAAGATCAGCTGACCAGAACTGATATTTCAGCTTTTTTAGACAGTTAACCCACTTTCTTAGATCTCCGAGGCTCACTTTTGGTGAGATAAAAGCGCTTAATGCTCCTGGGTCTGTGCAGCTGTTGTGGTTATTTCATTGGCGTCCCATTCTACCTGTTTAATTTGCTGCTTATGTGTTATAGAGCATGCTGCTCCGGGAGGTGCTGGAATAACCAAAATGCCCAGGTGGTCAGGAACATGATCAGGAAATATGACGGTAAGGTAAGACTGCGCTGTTGATCTATCCAAGCCATACTGTATAAGAAACCAGGGGTGACTCAGGCAAGTCAGACTCTCCCATACCTTAAACATCACCTTTTGGTGGACCTAGCAATTCTATAGACAAAAATACAACAGGTCTTTTCAATCTCTGCTAATCATCTCCAACACAAAGAGTCAATAAGTCTGACTTTGGAAGGTACTGTACTGACATTTTTTTCCCACTTTCGCTCAGATTTAATTATGAAATGAATAGCATATGTTCAGCAGATTTTAGAAACTGTCATCCATAACATTGAAATGAATCCAAAGAATAAACAATTAAGAAGATTAAACAGATTATGCCTGTATGGTGTTCCTCTTATCCTGAATTATTGAAACTGTCTCTTTTTTTTTTTTCTAACGAGCATTTATCCAACAGAATAAAAGCCGGTTTGATGTCTGTGTTTCCAGTTTATTAAAAAATATGAACTAAATTAAAAACAAAAATAGTGATGCCTTAGGAATTGTTTATTACTGTTAAAAAATGACTGTGTGCTGCAATGATTCTGAACATTTTTTTTTCACCTTCGCTACATAATTCATTTTTATACCCTTAGATTGGTTTGCACATCTGAGATCCATTAAACTCTTCACCTTAAGTACATTACATGTATTTATGGCACTGAGCGGGGTACATAGAACACTTCATATTTAATATCAGGTTCCTTGAATGTGGCAGCTGCTGTGAATTTTATAACATGTAGTATTGTATTTTCCCTTGCTAGCTATTGATGCCTGTGAAAGAATAAAAGATTTCAGAAGCAACAGCATTCTCTCAGTGTCAAGGGATAATCCGATATCTCTGGAAAAACAAGCTACTCAATATAGACGGCATTGTAAATATGTTATAATGCCCTTGTTGTGTGGACTGATACAGTTGATATCTAAGCTTGCTTTTATGGAAATGTACTGGGTCATACTTTTTAAGAAAGCCTTGCTGTGATACAAGTAAAGGTAACCATACACAGTAAATTGTTTGTGCTTGATCACTTGGCAGCCACACAATATACCTGACAGAATTAGTCTGAACATTTTATACACTTATACAAAAAGAATCAATCAGAAGAGTAGAACTAACCTGGCACCACACAATGCTATAATTGCACTCCTGTGTGTCTCCATACACTATGCAATTCCAGATTGATCAGCCTCATTCTAGCTTCATTGTTGACAACTTTTCTGGGAAACCATATAACCAAACCCAGGATAGCTTGGTCATATTCACTGTGCATGTGCCAAGAGATTTGCAATGCAGGCTTGTTCACATCAAGTGTGTAGAGCTGCGTTGATTGACAATGATCATTGCAAGGACACAAAACAATTGTTCTTTAAAGCAGAGTTCCAGCCTTTTTAAAAGTTTATTAAAAGTCAGCAGCTACAAAAAGCATAGTTGCTGGCTTTTAATAAACATACACTTACCTGCTCCACTGTCCAGCGCCGCACCGCACAGAGCTCCCCTTCTCTCCCCCCCTCTCCACCGGCGCATCCATCCTAACTGTGAGCACCCGGCAGTGACAGCTTTCGGCTTCACGGCCAGGCACTCACTGCGCATGCGCGAGCGGCGCTGCGCTACCTGATTGGACAGGCGATTGCCTGGGACCTGTCACGTGTCCCAGGCGATCGCCTACAGGGAGGGACCGCCACATCCGACGGACGTGTTTTATCGGACAATCCAACCGTCTGTATGCTCCAACGGACAATTGTTATCGGAATTTCCACAGACAAATGTTCACTGTGCATGCTCTCAAACTTTCCGACAACAAATGTGTTACGTCGGATCATCCGATCGTGTGTACACAAGTCCATCGGACTAAAATCCAAAGTACAAACACGCATGCTCAGAACCAATGCTAAACATCAGACAACAATAGCAGAAATTGCCTAAAGGGTGGCGGTAAAGAGATGAAAAAACACAAGATTTAGTGAATGTTGGCTGAAAATGTTTTGTGCATACCAAGTTCACTGCCAACGCCCCACTGCCAAATCCATAGAAAAGTCAGATGAAAATCTGATAGGAGTTGAACTGGGAAGTTTTCTTTGTTGATATTTGACATTAATATAATGAAACCCTTTGACAAGCTCCAACAGGAATTGGAGAATGATTAACCGTATCTACACCAATCTAATGCTTAGTTTTCACTCTCCAGATAACTTGCCACGTAGGCACAAATGGGAGGCTGATGTGCGCGCCAATGATGGTGAAAAGTGGGAAGCGGCATTAAGTTCTATACATTTAGTGCCATTATCTGCATCACAGAGACTAAGACTGGCCATACATCTATAGATTATCTGCAGATGTTCTATGGTCAGATGGAAAAAGTGTAACAGATTCCTCCATCTACGCTGAACTGTGTGGATGGAAGTATCTCCCACTGGCCCAAGCTTCCATATCTTGCTAGTCGGCCCCACTGGCTCTTGCAATACCTAAACATTCTGATTGGGTGCAGGCATTGTTTAGGTTGAGAGCCAACGGGGCGGACTAGTAAGATACTGAAGCTTGGCCCAGTGGGAGATTCCTCCATCCACACAGTTTAGCGTACATGGAGAAATCTGTTGCACTTTTTCCATCTAAATCTGCAGATAATCTATAGGTGTATGGCCAGCTTTAGTCACTTTTTCATATTCCATCGGGAATATAGAACTCCAAATAAATTATTTCAATGCGGTAAAACAGCTTCCCCCTCTCAGGGCTGTCTTAATGGGAGGGCACACCTGCGCACTGCCCAGGGGCCCCAGCTGCATGGGGGGCCCTTGCACTTTCCCCAAAGCAGCTGGTCTATGAGTCCACGTCAGAGTGCTGGGGGGATATCTGGGGTGTAGAGGGGTCAAAGTGATGGGGAATATCTAGGGCATAGAGGGGCCATAGTGCTGGGGAGGCATCAATCTAGCAGATATATTATGTGCACAGGACAGCTTTGTTACTTTATGTATGTAGTATTTTTCCACTTTTTCTGCTTGTCTGCCTCCTACCTACTTTATGTCTGTTTACCTGCACGGTCTCTATTGTAGGGGCCTCAAAGCATTACTTTGCCCAGGGGCCCATGATGCTATTAAGACGGCCATGCCCCCTCTGTCTAAGTGTAACAGTAATAGAGGTGATTTTATTCACATGATATGGTGCTGCCCAAAATTACATTGATATTGGTCTGATGTTTTCCATCTTCACCCTCCTTGTTACGCCCACTGATCATAAGATAGTCTAGCAATACATGGTACAATTGATCTTGAAACTGAAATCCAGTCTTACTTTCTCAGAATTGTACTGGCAGGGTGCCTTTATGTTTTCCGGAAGTTATATACAGCAGCCTGTCTGCCCCTCTCACAAGCCATAATCTGCCTGCATTGCATTGAGAAGCACAGAGATGACATTGCTGACTCTGAGGCCCCGTACACACGGCCGAGAACCTCGACGGGCCGTCAGAATCGGCGACCAGCCCATCGGGAAAGGCGACCAGCCATTCATCCCGACGGGCCTTCGAGCAAATAGAGAACCTGCTCTCTATTTGCTCGATGGGTTTCCCGACGGGCTGGGCTCGCCGAATCCGTACACACGGCCGAGGTTCTCGGCAGAATGAGGATCCCAGCGAGGTTCTCGCTGGTTTCTGCCGAGAACCTCGGCCGTGTGTACGGGGCTTAAGGCCGCGTACACATGACCGTTTTCCTCGACAGAATCTATCAAGAAACTTGGTAGGAGAGCTTTTTTGCCGAGGAAAACGGTCGTGTGTATGCTTTTCATCAAGTAAACTGTTGAGGAACTCGACGGGGAAAAAAGAGAGCAAGTTGTCTTTTTCCTCGTCGGGCTGGTTTTCCACGAGAAACACGTTGGTGTGTATGCTTAGAAACCCGCGCACCTTCGGTAGAAGTAGTATTTGTAATGGAAATAGCACATGTGTTACGCTGTAACAGACTGAAAAGTGCAAATGTCTCTTACCAAACTCTTACTTAACACGCAGTAACATAAGATCAGCAAAAGCAGCCCCTGCCATTGTATGTGTTGAAGTTACCGAGTTTGAGAACGAGGAGATTTGGTCTTGACTGTGTGTTCGCCAAGACAGCTTGTCAAGTTTCTCGACAAGCCTAACAAGGAACTCGTCAAGGAAAACGATGTGTCTTTTCACATCTCATGCAACTTAGTCGCCTCACAAGTCGCGCTCCGCTCTGTACTATGGAACCGTTCGCTCCGACTTAGAAAAAGGTTCCTGTACTACTTTGGGACGACTTCAGGGCGACTTGCATTGACTTCAGTACAGAAGTCATTTTGCAAGTTGCCTCTGAAGTCGTGGGCAGATCACCTTGCAGAGTTGCTTGGCAAGTTGTGCTGCCCCAGTGTGAACCGGCTCTAAAGTAAGGTTTCTAATGAAAACTGAAAACGTTTTATTTAAAAACGCCATTAGCAAGTTGATAAGGGGGATGTAGGGACCAGGGAAGGAAAAGTATAAGTGGAATAAACTCCAGCTTTAAAATATAACTTCAGGCACAGCAAATAAAAGGTCTGACAGATCCTTTACATTTTCCCATTGTTTTCTACTTTGCAGTGATATAGCAATGCCTATTTGAAGTTTTTCCATTATCCTGCTATTGCATTACACAGTTTTACCCTTTTATCAACATATTCTTAAACAGTAGCGAAAATAATAAGAAATCACAAACGAACTTGCAAAAGTTTATAAACAGAAATGAATCGCTTCTTTGTTGGAAGTTTCCAACTGTAAAGTGAGTGGCCCAGCTTTTGTTGTGTTTAGGTTAAACAAGGTGAGTGTTCACATGACAGGTAGTCTGAGGTAACATTGCCATAGGCCAGATATGTCCTAGCTGTATGTTTAATTCATCTCACTATATTTACATTCCTTGTGTGGTCCAGTCTAGATCTTAGGTCATATCTGGAATGCCATACTGCGGTCAAATGAAAAACAAAGCATGATACTTCAGATTAATTCTTTTATGTCTTTAACTCTCTCAGGACGGGTTAGATTTGGGATTTTCATGTTATAATTGTTTAAACTAGCATTCAGGCTTTAAATGTTAAAAAAACGTTTGCAAAAGCCCATTTAGTGTTTAATCAACATGGGTGGTGCCTATGAAAAGATTAATACACTGCAATCTTATGAATCATAATTATAGTATATAACACTTAGTCCTGATAGTAAGGAAAGGAATTTAAATAATTAAATTATTCCACTCTAATGCCGCGTACACACGACCGTTTTTAATGTCATGTTTTTCTTGATGTGATTCTTGTCAAGCCTGCCTTGCATACACACGTTCGTGAAAAAAACGTGGTGACGTATAACACGTACAACAGCACTATAAAGGGGAAGTTTGGATGGCGCAACCCTTTGGTCTGCTTTTGCTGATTTTGTGTAAAAGTTTGGTGGGAGACGATTCGCGCTTTTCAGTCTTGTGTGCTTTTCATTCTGTTACAGCGTGATGAATGTGCTATCTCTATTACGAATGCTAGTTTTACCAGAACGAGCGCTCCCGTCTCATAACTTGCTTCTGAACATGCACGTTTTTTCCCGCCGTTAAAGCCTACACACGACCGTTTTTCACGGCGTCGTAAAAAACGACGACCTGAAAAACGACGAGAAAAATTAGAACATGTTCTAAATTTTTAATGCCCATTTTTCACATCGAGAAAAATGATCTGGAGACTACAAACGATCGTTTTTAATGAACAATTTAAAAAATTTAATTTTTCTCATCATTAAAAACGGTCGTGTGTACGTGGCATAAGTCTCAGTGCACTTTTATGTGAACGCCACATACCAATCTTGATGTATTGATTGAAAAACAAGCAGTGCTTTAAATTATGAGCACCAATAATAATAATAAAATGGTACATCATTGTAAAAATCAATACCCCTTTGTCGTATTTTTCAAGACATCTTTAAGAAAAATGCCCCCAATTAACCAATTAACCAAATGTTTTGGCTTTTCTATTCTATGCACTGTGTAAAAGTATGTGTAATTTCTTTAAAGAAGAAGAATTTCTTTTGTTTCATATTTTTAAGTGAGATGAAAGTAATGAGGTTAGGAAACAAGGGGGCAGATTCACAAAGACGTAATATTCCGCTGCGTAATCGAAATACGGTACGCTGCCGTATTTCACCAGACTCTACACCGAATTCAGGTAGTTTTTTTGCGCGTACGCTATTGTGTCGTATTTTTTTTCCGCCGCGCAATCGAAATACGTGATTAGGGGGCGTGAAGCATTTAAATTAAGCGCGTCCCCGCGACGATCGAACTGCGCATGCTCTGTTCAGGAATTTCCCGCCGTGCATTGCGCGAAATCACGTCGTGACGTCATTCGTTGTTTGAGTAGCGGCGTTTACGAACATTCCTATTCCCGGACGACTACGTTAAAAATAATAAAAGACATCGGAAAACGTTGAAATTCGACGCGGGAACGACGGCCATACTTAACTGGGCTGTCTAATATTAGCAGCAAAAAGCAGGTATAGTGAAACGGAAAAAAAAGATGACTAAAGGTGCCGTAAGAGATTGCGTTGAAAGTGCGAAATTTTGTGGATTGCAGGCAAAAGCTCATTAGCATACCCTGACGGTGAAAAACAACAGGAAGTCCGCCCAGTGGCCGCAATTTTCTGGCAGCGTAGATCTGAAGGCGTACTAACACGTAATACAGTCGAAATGAAGCCCGCAGGTGTCTTTTCATGGTTTGAGGATTTCGACTAGCGTAAAAACGCCCGTAAGTCGAAATTACTCCAGTCTAACAACATTTACACAGGCGTAATCGCTTTGTGAATCTAGGCCAAGGGGCTTCCCCTAAGTTATGGTCACCTAACCCGGGTCATTGTATTAGGATATACATAGATACACATTCACCAAGAACAGATGTTTATTTATAACATATGGAATCCTATATGCAGGCCCCAGACAGATCAAAAAGAAAAGTGGGTGCAATGTTTTGTGGGGAGGTGCAGCGGCAGTAAACACTCAGTACAGTTGCAAAAAACAGAACTTGTATTGAAGATAAAGTTCAGAAATTCGCAACAAGCTGGTGGGAAGGCACCGGCCCGGGAACACCCACAGAATGCAACATGGATGCGTAGTAGAGCAGATCTAGGATGTGCTGACAGTGTCTTGAGGGATAGAATGCGGCCTGCTAATCACTGTCCCTGACAGACAGGTGACATGTTACTACACTACTCATATGCAAAAGCCCGATAGCCAGGGTGTAAATCTGCCTGACCCAATAGAGTCCCATGTGGTGCAGCATGCCAGCAATGTTTACTTTAATGTAGACAGTCACTCGAACTTGAAGCAAATTTCCTTCCACTCGTTCAGGCCCCCTATGATATGAATATTTTTTGGATGTAGGCAGTTTTTCCATATCCTCTGCCCTGTTGGTATTAGCATATGCTAGTTGGGAAGTAGTTTGAGTGTCCCTTAAAAGAAATGGTAGTTGTTCCGTGGCTGTTGTCCTGTGGCTGTTGTCCTTTCTCTGATCTTCTGCAGATCCTGCTGCAGTAGGCACACCTTATCCCACAGACCCCTAAAATGATCCTTGAGCATATTAACCAATGCAGTTCATTTATTGACTGCACTTAGTATTTCTGCTAGAGTGGGCTGCTCATTATCATCAAACACCTGGCTCTGGAGAATCAACTGTGAGGCTCATGAGGTAGCCTCGGTTCTGTGTCAGGCAAAATTACCGACCCTTCCTGTGTAGTCAGATCAGGTGCATATGGCAACTCAGAATCCTCCTTGGAGTCTACCTCAGCTGCCCCCTAAAGCCCCTTAGCATAGTATAGCATGTCCCTATGCAGCATTTTACCGTTCAGGCAAGAGGTCTTACTGGACTTGCACCCAGTGTCTCTGTACTTTTCTGTGCTCCTGGGTGTTCTTTTTGGCATTGCCCAAGAGGCTCCATCATGGAGATCTGAGGTTGCAGTCTCCTCCTTCCACTTATAGATCATCGCTCTTGTATTTCAGACCACCAGGAACTCCAGGAAGGTCCTTGGTGGAAGAGGCAGCTAGGCAGAACAGATTAGCAGTGGTGTGTATTCTGAGGGTAGGATCACTGATGGATCAGCAGCTAGACCAGGATTAGACCATGCTCTTGAAGCAGAATTTTAGTTTGCCTAGTAGGGTGGCCCTGCCCCTTCTTTGGTAGTCACCTTACTAGTGCATGCGCAGATGTGCAACCATGGCCTCTACCAATCCTTAGATCTCAGGGGAGTCTGTCCGCACATCTGCGCTTGCCCAGGTGGTTTACTGTGCACTAACAAACACAGGGATTTTGACAGACTTCCCCAGTCGCAGTTTTTGCATGTGTACCGGAAACCACTTATGTGCACATATACCTGGGAGAACCAAAGCATGTGCAGATGTTCAGCAGAACTATCTCGGTACCCAAGCCTTAAAGCGGAATTTCACCCTAAATATAAGATCTCCCATGTGATCCAGCATACTGGCGTCACCGCCAGTATGCTGTTTTTTTTTTTTTTTACTCGCACACTTACTGTATTATGCCGGAATTTCATTTTTTTCCCCCGCGGTGGACGGCTCTAGTATTGCTCGTCACATCTTCCTAAAATACCCGATATGGACTCGGGTAATCTCGGAGAAATACGGCGCCTGCGCAGTCAGCTCCTAGGTCTGTGCGCAGGCGCCGCATTTTCGCCGAGATTACCCGAGTCCATATCGGGTATTTTAGGAAGATGTGACGCGCTATACTTGCGCCGTCCACCACGGGGGAAAAAAATAAATTCCGGCATAATACAGTAAGTGTGCGAGTAAAAAAAAAAAAAACCAGCATACTGGCGCTGACGCCAGTATGCTGGATCACATGGGAGATCTTATATTTAGGGTGAAATTCCGCTTTAAGGCACATCTTTGCAGATACAGGGATAGGACAGCACAGGTCAGCTCAACATGCCCACATAAATGGCTCAGATTTAATCTGATTGCTGTGAATTTACCAAATTTGAGCTATGGCAGGCCCTACTTACGCCACCTTTCTTCTCTTGCCAGGCTAAAAAAAAATCAACCAAACAGTGACTGAGGTGCCCTGACAGCTGAGCCGAGCTATCAGAATATAATAGCCTCTTTTGAGGGGTTATGAGAAATGACCCTCCCCAAACAGGATAGTGCACTAAACCTGTAGATAAATAAGAGGACCAGAAGCTTTGGTAAATGGGTCTGATAATAAAGTTGTCAGTGCCTCCACCCAAAACAGGGCCTCTGTGAATAGAGGGAATTTCCTTACTGGAAACCTAATCAAAGTATTTGGGCGCAGAGGAACTACTGTAGCCAGCATATAACATTAACCATAAGTATATAGATGCACACCAGCATAGAAATAATATGAGCTTTATATAATGAAGATTAACCACTTAAGCCCCAGACCATTTTGCTGGCCAAAGACCAGGCCACTTTTTGCGATTCGGCACTGTGCCGCTTTAACTGACAATTGCGCAGTCGTGCGACGTGACTCCCAAGCAAAATAGAGCTTTCTTTTGGTGGTACTTGATCGTCTCTGCGGTTTTTATTTTTTGCGCTATAAACACAAACAGAGCGACAATTTAGTTTTTTTTTTTAAATGTTTTACTTTTTGCTATAACAAATATATACCCCCCCCAATATATATATAAACAATTCTCCTTATTTTAGGCCAATACATATTCTTCTGCATATTTTGGTAAAAATAGGGGATAGCGTCTACAAAATAGGGGATAGAATTATGGCATTTTTATTATTATTATAATTTTTTTACTAGTAATCTGAGATTTTTACCGTGACTGCAACATTATGGCGGACACATCGGACACTTTTGACACATTTTTGAGACCATTGTCATTTTTACAGCGATCAGTGCTATAAAATTACACCAGCGGTGAAAGGGTTAACCACTAGGTGGCTCTGAAGAGGTTAAGTGTGCCCTAGGGAGTGCTTCTAACTGTATGGGGGTTGGGCTATGTGTGACATGACAGTGATCACAGCTTTCGATTACAGGAAGCTGTGATCACTGTCCTGTCACTAGGAAGACTGGGAAAATTCTTGTTTACATCAGCATTTCCCTGTTCTTCCTCACCATGTCACGATCGTGGGTATGCCCACGGACATCGATCTGCGGTCTGAGTCATGGAGCTTGCGGCGGCGCTCGAATCGACAATACCGCTTCTTAAAGGGGACTTATATACATCCTTTTGCCTGTCCGTGCCATGCTGCAGATGTATATCTGTGTGTGGTGGTCGGCAAGCAGTTAATAGTACATACACGTACATCCAATATACAAATGGAAAATCAACAAAGGGCCCAACAGTAGTCACAGGAGGAACTTTACACACAAACACAGGTATATATATTTATTATTAAAGATACCTCTAGATGAATGTTGCAGAAAAGTCCAGTTGCAGGGGTCCCTGAAGTCAATCACGATGGGGTGTAAGTTTTTATTTTTGAAAACCTGAAGACAATATTAGCAACAATGGGGAGATCCTGTAACCCTTGTTAAACCCTCTTGGAAAGTAGCTTCTCTCTAACAGAAACTGTGGTGTGATACTGGAACTAAGAGTCAGCCTATCTGCTCTACGTTTTGGTCCCTAGTAGTTTCTAATCTGTCATGCAACCAGATCTTTAAACACCAAGTGGCCGTTGGATGCTTAACTAAGATTTGTTAATTTACAAACACAAAAAAGGATTTTTCCTAACAAATTTATTCAAGACCATGTTGCAAACATGAATACACCCCAATAAAAGTCTTATGAGCAAAGCTACATTTTTAGACAACAAAATCCTAATTAACAAGAATTCAACTGTGAGTCGAATTATTTATTAAACAGGTGTCAGTAGACAGTTGATTCAAATAGGGGATTACTCAACAAAGAAAAGCCCTTCCCATTTCATGCTGTCAGAAATGGCACCACATGGAAGAGAAATTTCACAAGGTCTAAGAAAGAAAATAATTTATTTACACAAGAAAGGTGAGGGCTACAAGATCAGCAAAGCCTTACTTATCAGTCTCAATACTGTAGCAAAATTGATACAAAAATGTAAGAAAGATGAAACTGCAACCATCTCACAAAGATGTCCAGGCTGTCCACAGAAGTTAACACCTGGACAGGAGCGTCTTCTGAAGAGAAGGGTTGAAGAAAATCCCCATCCAAGTTCACTGCAGTAAGCTAAAGAAGTAGAAAGCCAAAATGTGGTGCTTATTTCCCATGACACAACACTGCGTACACTGTCGTCCATGATGGAATCCTCTCCTTAAGCCCATGCACAAAAGCCTGCCTAGAATTTGCCAGAGCCCATGCTGAAAAAGAAGATTGCTGGGGCTCTGTACTCTGCAGTGATGAGTCCAAGATAAATGTTTTTGGAACTGATGGCTTCACAAAGGCGAGGAGTACAAAGAATACATGGTGCCTACAGTGAAACATAGTGGTGGCAGTGTCCTTATGTGGGGCTGCATGAGTGCTGCTGGTGTTGGGGAGCTGCATTTCATTGATGGTATCATGAATTCACGCATGTACTGCTCAATATTAAAAGAGAAGATGCTACCATCACTCTATGCCCTTGGTTGTCGTGCACTTTTTCAACATGACAATAATCCAAAACACACATCTAAGGCCACTGTTGCATTTCTGAAGAAGATCAGGGTGAATGTGATTCAGTGGCCAAGTATGTCTCCTGATCTGAACCCAATAAAACACCTATGGCGAATTTTGAAGAGACAAGATGAGCATCACCCTCCATCCATCATCCAGGCTCACAAAAACTTTGTTCTTGAAGAATGGAAAAAGATAGGTGTTGCAATATGTCGCCAACTTGTTCAATTCATGCCTAGAAGACTTGGTCCTTATAAATCATGGAAGTCATACAAAATACTAGATGTACTGTAATAGTTTTTGTTGTGGGGTGTATTAATTTTTGCATCAACTAATTTGAGTAAAACTGAAGATATTGTAATCTAAGTTATATTATTAACCCTACTTTCATGTAATGGAGAAACAAATGTTCTAAAAAAAAACTCAGTTTTTGGAAATTGTTCTTGTATTCATTGATATATTAATTAAAATCTTAATTTTCAACAAGGGATGTATTAATTTATGCTGTGCACTGTATGTATACACATCTACTATATATACACACTCCGAATCTATTGGCAACAACAGCAAACAACAGCAAACTAATAAATATAGGAACAATTGCCTTATAATCCCTGCTTCTAGTCTGGATCCAGCAGCAGCCCTTCTACAGAAGGATATGTGGCATTAGACTCTCCCTTTCTACTTCCTCCCTCTGGGGTTTCTGACCCAGCGACACAAATACAGATAGTAGGGGAAAATGGATCCCTACACTAGAATAAAGAAAAGGGAACATTTTGGTCCCAGTTACTAAACAGATTTCCAAAGGTTATATTAGAAAATCAAATCAGCCAGTTTTCTGTATGCAATTCCACGATAGTTCCTTTACAATAGTTTAGCATCATTGTGTTTGTCTTTTTACTTTTTTTAGTTTCCTAAAATTTACTTGTCAGCCTTTCTTATTATTAACCACTTCAGCCGGGAAGGATTTACCCCCTTCCTGACCAAGCCCTTTTCTGCGATACGGCAATGCATCACTTTAACTGGCAATTGCGCGGTCGTGCAATGTTGCACCCGAACAAATTTTACATCCTTTTTCTCTCACAATTAGAGCATTCTTTTGATGGTATTTGAGCACGTCTGCAGTTTTTTTTTTTTTGCGCTATAAACCAAAAAATACTGACAACTTTGAAAAAAAAGCAATATTTTTGACTTTTTGCTATAATAAATATCCCCCAAAAATATAAAAAAAAAAAAAAATAAAATGTCTTCCTCAGTTTAGGCGATATATATTCTTCTACATATTTTTGGTAATTTATAGCATTTTTATTATTATTATTTTTTTATTGTAAAGGTTGGATAATTAAAGACACGGCCCCCCCAGCTTAATTATCACCTACTGCTCTAATGACAGAAACCTGACGTGCTAGCTGCTGCTGTAAAGTGCATAAATTGAGGAAAAGTTATATATGTATACACAAACACCAAAGTAAATCAGTATCCAGCAAATATAAAAGCAGCGCTTAACCAGTGAAATGTGAATTCCACATATCTAAATAATATAGAATGTATAATATAATATATATGACATATACCATATAACATAAATCACCTTAAAAAAGTGCAATGAAAATATTCAAACAAAATATTAACAAAGAGCGGAAATTATTAGTAAAAAAAGTCCCGTGGTATTAAGTGATGAAGTAAATGAAAGTTCATGAATAGAAGATTATCCTCAATCTTCTCAATCTTCCACCACACCGCTTGTGTACAGTAAATCCTCCACCCTTAGAGAATGCACACTCACCACAATATGATGCCCAGCACTCTCGTGTTAAGGCATAAACGCAAGAAATCCAAATCATTCAAAAATGCAAGAACGCTTTTTTATTTTATATTAGTAATTGTGGCGATCTGCAAATTTTTATTGGAACTGCAACATTGTGGTGGATAGATCGGACACTTTTGACACTAATTTGGGACCATTGACATTTATACAGCAATCAGAGCTATACAAATGCACTGATTACTGTGTAAATGTCACTGGCAGGGAAGGGGTTAAAAACTAGGGGTGATCAAGGGGTTAACTGTGTTCCCTCAGTGCATTCTAACTGTAGGGGGGATGGGCTCATAAGAACATGACAGAGATCACTGCTCCCGATTACTAGGAGCAGTAGATTCCTGTAATGTTGCTGGGAAGAACAGGGAAATGCTATGTTTACAATTTATATAGGCTTCTTATGACGTCACAGTCACATCATGCTCCAGGTGGTGACGCTCACTCATCCCCACTCCTTTCCTGACCGGCCAGGCGGCGTGCTCGGATAAGGGTGGTAGGGGGGTTCTCCTTACAATCCATACCAGACCCAAGGGCCTGGTATACACCTGGAGGACAACCCATGCCGTTTTTTATATAAAATTTGGCGTGGAGTTCCCCCTCATGATTCATACCATACTTGGCGGTAATCCAAGTCAGATCCCCGTTCATTGTAAGTCAGACGTATGTCAGCTGATTCCCTTCCTGGCTCCCGCGACGGGTGTCGTAGATGGTCAATCTTGCTGATAAATGCAGCGAGACTGACACAATATTACGGTCACCTATTGTATATCAATCAAAAAAGCAAAGAATCACTTTTTTTGGGTGTATATGTGGATTCATGTCTAGGAGAGTCTAAGTAAAAAGTTAGTTTTAATGTATTATGCCTCGTACACACGATCCATTTTCCCGGCAGTCAAAAGTCTGCTGGTAAAAACGAGAACCTGCTTGGTTGCTTTTCCCCGTGTACACATGGCCGGTTTTCCCAACATGAAAACTGCCATGACAGCTTTGGTCAGGAAAACCAGCCGTGTTTATGCTCCCTCGCAGTGTTTCCCATAGGAAAACTGCAGATCAAAAAAAAAAACTCTCGCCGTTTTTCTGTCGGGAAAATCTGCTATGAAGCATACACACGGCCGGTTTTTCCGACCAAATGCAAACAGGGCAGTTTTCCGTCGGGAAAACCGATCGTGTGTACAAGATCCATTTTATGTATAAAGATTCATATTCTGGTTTCTTGCATGCAGTAGAAGAACTTGGGGTAAAGTAGCATTTACACCTGTCATCAGCTATTACTGGCCTAGTTTGAGCATAGAAGTAGTGCGATTAGTAAGATGGGGTTAAATTGTACCGTTTTTCATTGATGCACACTTCTTTTTACATTAGAATGTTCCTAAATTCTTTCAGTCCGTAGGGAGAAAATGGAACATGCCAAGAGCTGTTTTGGCTGCTTTTCCTTCTGAGAATAAAGTTTAACTCATTTTAACAGCATGCTTGTGGAATTTGTTTCCATAAGTCCCTAAAGTTTCATTAAGGCCCCTTTCACATTGAGGCGTTTTTCATGCGGTACAGCGCTAAAAATAGCGCTGCTATACCGCATGAAAAATCATGCCCTGTAGTGTTCAATGTGAAAGCCCGAAGGCTTTCACACTGAAGCGGTGCGCTAGCAGGAACGCTCCAAAAGTCCTGCTAGCCGCATCTTTACCGCGGTATAGGAGCGGTGTGTTCACCGCTCCTATAGCGCGCCTTCCCATTGGAAACAATGGGAAACCGCGGCAATAGCGCGGTAATACCGCCCGCAACGCGGGCGGTATTAACCCTTTTTCGGCCGCTAGCGGGGGTTAAAACCTCACCGCTAGCGCCCGAATATCGCGGTAAACACGACGGTATAGCGGCGCTACAAATAGCGCGGCTATACCGTCACCGCGGCTCCACGCCTCAATGTGAAAGGGGCCTAATATTGTAACAGACAGTACATTGTTAGAACAAATTAAATAGCTGTTCATATAGTCCATTAAATATGTTGTAAATGTAGCTGTTTGAAAATACTCCTCCTTTTCCACTCATTGGCTGCTAGCAGACGGGTGGTCTTCAGAGCTGAGAATGAATATTGTACATTACATGTGTTTTTTTTTTTTACCTTAAACATTGGATCAAGAGTTGACGCCTTACATGATCTTCTACCTATGGGACATCAAGAGGGGAAAAAAGAGGCTTCATCAAATGATATGCACACTTCATCCATGCTACCCCCATCAAAACAAAGTGCACATGTGCTAATGTGAAAATAAATAAATAAATAGTGTGAATAAATAAATGAAGGTGCTGCACCTAACTAGAAAAGCCTAAATGTGAGGCTTGCATATGAAGCTGGTTTGACTTTTTTGTTTATGCTTCCAAGTTGACACTTTGTAACTATATGGAGCTTTTTAGATGTCAGTTCTTTTTTCATTGAGTGGAATAAAGTGAAAGTTTTTACCAAAATACTGCACTATGAAACACTTTTTTTCCTCTCTATCCACACGTTCCCATACCATCTCCTGATCCCACTCCCTGAGAATTTGCAGGGGATAGAAGGATTCTCTCCGGATTATCAACAGAGGAGCGGTCCGAGATTTCTTTTGAACCAGCTGAGGATATCTCTGTGCAGAGCCCAGTTGATCCCTGTGGCGATCCGATGGATCTGGTAAGCGGCCATTTATTACACTTGTCCGTGGTCTATGTTGAAGATATCTGCATCAATCTTGTTATAAGACGGAGGACTGATTCCCTTTATAAGCCCTTGCATCGGTGTGATACCATAAGGACTGTCTTCCTTTTTTACTATTTAATTTATTTATTTTTTCCTGTGTATTTCGTCATGGGAATACAAGCATAAAGGCCCCTTCATACAATTTATTGTTCTGATTTGGTTGCGCACGTATCTTTATTTTTCTTTACATTATGACAGACCTACCTGTCAAACTAAGTCCTCCAGCACTGCACTGTCAGCGCTTAGGTGCTTCTATGTAAGCATGGTCCAAATTGGGTAAAACAGTACAGAACACAGCTACTTGTGATTATTATAATGCACAGTGTCCCTCATAGTGAAGCTCAGAGTAGCTCTGGTAACACAGATGGACAGCTGGAGAAATCCAAGGCCCAAGGACAAAGAGCCACCCCAATGAAAATGGAGTATTCAGTGCAATCAGGGAGGTGCCCCTCACAGAAGGTAGGTCTTTTGGAGAAGATGTGTGCTATTAGGCTGTGCCTGCATGCCAGTCCTGACATCAGAGGAGCACTCACATGGCTGCAGAACACTTGCTTCTGCCTCATCAGGTGTGGCCTTCTTGAGATTTTGAAACAGGGAAGCTGAAAAATGTATCTTTCCTAGGTGTGTCCAGGAGCCCAGAGAGTTGTATCTGAACTTGAGGAATAATTGGGCACTCCACTACAGTCACTGCCTAATCCCGCTGTAGCCATTATCTGCTTGGAGAAGCATATAAGGTGTGAAGTTGCTTAAATAAGGATAGTGGGGGCAGCTCAGAATCCAAATCCAGTCTTGCTAGCACTACTTGGAAAACAATGATGAAAGACTAAGACCCTGATTCTAAAGCCATTCAATACTATGAAAAGAACATGAAATAAAAGTTTTGCTAAAGTACTTGAAATCAAACATCATATAGAAAACTGAACGTGCGGCTATTCTGAGCTGCTAAAAGATATTCTTTTGAAATAGTGTAAGCAACAGAATGTTCTAGCAGTGTGTGCGCATTGTAGGTTCATTTTTTACAAAATACTTCTGGACACAATAGACGACACAATAGACTGAATTCATGTTGTCAACAAATGGGTGACTTATTCAGTATATTGGTATTAATTTAGTGGGAGTAGACAAGAGCGTATCATACCGTCAAGGTCATACATCTGGCAGCCTAATGGCTCCAGGCACTGCTGAGTCTTAGAATACCTCTCTTTACTGTCAATGATGTGTGGATTTTTTTTGTGTTCAGACATCAGTGATAAGAGCTTTTAGTTAGAAGAATGTGCTATGCTACTGAACACTTTTTATTGCTGGTGTTATGTGTCTGTGTGGCATGCAGTTCTGTTCTAATAGATTTGGGTGTGCTTTGGTGAAAGGGTTGATGAAGATCCCAAATGACTATGTGATGGTTAAATGAATAAAGCTCCTACACTTTAAAATATATACTGTGCTTTGCAGTAATCAAGAAAGTTTTTATTGTGGTTTGTGTGATTTTGAAACAACTGTATCAGGTGTAAATGTTTACATGGCCATTGTGAACCTGTACACTTTTGCACAGAGAGGATTCCAAAGACCTATAAAGAACATACTGGGCATCACAGGAAGCACAACATAAGTCATACAATGGTATCCAATAGAGGTCATAATTTGGGTACCATCCAGCCTTAAAGCACCCCAACATCTTGCAGTAACTTAAAGGTCTACCAGTGCACAAAATAAAAAATAAAAAATAAAGAATCTTAGTTGGGATTTGTGTTTTCTGACTTTCTATAAATAATATGGATCAGTATTCCTGTTGGTTCAAAAGGGGTGCCTATTGCACATTCTTTACCTCTGCTAAGCATTTCACTGTTTCTGGTGTAACACCCTTACAGTTTTTTGGCTCTGCTGCAATCAGTGGAGCAGAGTGTAATTGCTTAAGGCTGCAAGTTTGATTGCTTCCCCCTGTTTTCTGGAGATTTCCAGAATATGGTGGGTGGAAGAGTCAGCCAATCAGCCTGAATTTTTTTGCAGCTACAGTGGCAGTAACTAAACAGACTCTGGTTGTAAAGAACAGAACTTGTATTAGTGCAGAATCCAGTAATTCAAAATCCGACTGAGAGGCACATGAACGGGAACATTCACGGCAAGTAACAGCAGTGTGTAGCAGAGCAGGTCTCAGATGTGCCACAGCCTCTGTCTTGAGGGGCTGAATGCGGTCTGGCAGGTCCAGACCCAAATTGGGAGGTTTACAGGTAGAATGGTGTGTCCTGATGCTTTCCTTACTCATCTGGAATCTCTCCCTGCTGCTAATCACTGTCTCTGTCAGACAGGTGATGTGTCCCCACACTACCCACATACGAAATGCACACTAAACCTAGAAGTCATGGCTCTTCCTGACCCAAGATGGTAACCCTGGAAACCATAGATGGACCATGTTCCTTCTGACTTTCTCTCTCCCTGCTATGTCGCTGAACTTGAGCACCACCTGCAGTGGAGAAAGTAGACTGCACCTGCCTATACCCTGCTGGGCCAAGCCCCATGCATTAGGACTGGCGGCATTCCCTTATCAGCGGCCCTGATGGCAATTATACCCTGCTAGTCAGTAGGTACTGTAGGGCTGTGCTACATAAAGTGTCAGTCTGTCAGGCAGTGACTCTTTGGTCTAGGAAAAGGATTGTCTTTGGGGCTTTCGAGAATCGGGATGTACACAAACTATTTTACATAAGCTTCAGCCTGGGGGGGAAGTGTGAGGACTTCTCCCGATATGGGAGGTCTCACTTCTCATTACATCTCTCTCAATGTGTTATTAAAGACTTTGGAACACATTCAAATGTGCTGCTATCATTGCCTTTTATGGGACTGTCTTCTGAAAATCCACAAAGCTTTGAACGTCAAGGATTACATATATGGGTATGACTGGTATTAATGAAGGGTACTTCGTATGTTAGTCAGCGTCCTTGCATAAATTGTACAAATATCTTACTTTCCTAAACAATCTAACCCCTTCCTTTTGCTATGAAGTGCCATGTATATGAATTCATGCTTAGCTTGGATGTATAATTTTTTTTTTTTTTTTTTACTGTATGAACAGTTTAAATGTCTGTAGCTTCCTCCACCAATGGTAATTGCTCCATGTGTTATTGGCGGGTACAGCTGTTACCATGCCAACTTTGACTTCATCCCATAAGTTTCCCATAAACTGTACCTACATGCTCTTGATGTTGGTGGATTAGGGATTGCTTGCTGTTGGAGCACTTAGATGCCTTGGAAGATGTTAATATATACTGGAAGAGCTGTTTTTGAGATGAATAACAATGCTGGCCATTGTGCTGGTGGTACAAAAAATGCATATAAATGGTGACAGAATTCTGAGATCCTTAAGATAAGGGAGGGAAGAATCTGTAGTGGACTCTGTAGTTCCTATGAACCTGTGGATCGTGTTATCCTGTTAGTGTATTGTAACTAGCAGAAGGCAGTTTAGAAGGGAAATTAAGTTTGCACATGTATAGCCTGTATGCATGTACAATACATTTCCAAAAGTAAGTTCTATCTTGAAGGGGCAGAGGGGAGAAGTGAAAGTGTAATTCCTGTCAAAAACTAAGCTAACAGCAACTCCCACCCTCATTATAAACCTATTCTATCTACCCTGTGAAAGGAAAGAGGTCTATACCTGTCTATTCAGAAGTCACTCCAGTCTCATCACATGATCAGGTCTCAGCGCCGGCTTAAGTGTAGAGGAGGGACAGCCAACAACGGATGTCCTATATCAGTGATGGTGAACCTTGACACTCCACATGTTTTGGAACTACATTTCCCATGATGCTCAACTACACTGCAGAATGCATGAGCATCATGGGAAATGTAGTTCCAAAACATCTGAGGTGCCAAGGTTTACCATCACTGCCCTATAGTAAGTCTATAGGTGACATCATTGCCCAGGCTTTGCAGCCATTGTCGATAATCTCTCCTCTTCACTAAACAGCCACTGAAAAGATCATTTAATCGGACCTGAGCTACTTCAAAACAGGTATGATTAGGCATCTTTACTTTTACAGGGTACAGAGAATAAGTGGGGTGGGAATATATTTAAGCTTAGTTAGGTTTTGACTGGAATTACACTTGAAGTGGAAGTGAGATTCCTAGAAATGTGTTAGTCTCTTTATGTATCTGTAGAGATCTGCTGCCCACTACTATCTGAATTTGTTAATAGCTTTTGTTTGTAAATTTCAAAGAGTTAATTGTGTCTGTCACTTCCTGTCTCTGGGTTGTTGAGTGAAATCCATGAAAGGTAAAAGAAAAAGAGGGGGTTCTTGAGATCACATGTTCCTGTGGAAGAGGTATGGCTAACCAGGCCAGAAGTGATAATTGTTCCTGTGTCCTGACTGTTTAACTGTAGTTGCCCAGATCTGAATCTTTTTGACAGATGCATCTCTATTCCTATTATTATTTTACCACAATGCCAGATAGCTAGGTCTGTGCTACTGTATGTGTGTAGTGATCACCTTCCAGTATAGTAGTAGGTGAACATGTATATTGCAATAAAGTTTATATATAGTTCTTGTTATTTTAGTTAAACCTTTCCCTTCTGGTATGGAAGTCTAAATCTAGTTTTAGATTATGGCTGAATAACCAGCATAGGCTAGAGCCACATCTGGTAGTCAAAGGTCTGGTTGCATGTCAGATCAGAAACTACTAGGGAGGAACTAAAGTGCAGAGTAGATAGGCTGACTCTGAGTTCCAGCGCCATACCACACTTTCTGCAGATGAGACGCTGCCTTCCAGTCTGGTTTGGACAACAGTTGGAGGATCTCCCCATCACAGCAGTTCATGTGTTTAGGTCTGTGACACCAACAGGAACACCACATCAAGATCATCCTCAGGGGCCCCTGCAAATTAACTTTGCTGTAACATTCATCTGGTATCTTTATTAACCACTTCTCTACCGTGGGTGTTTTTCAGATTTGGTGTTTACAAGACTAAAACATTTTTTTTTGCTAGAAAATTATTTAAAACCCCCAAACATTATATATATTTTTTTCTAACACCCTAGAGAATAAAATGGCGATCATTGCAATACTTTTTGTCACACTATATTTGCGCAGCGGTCCTACAAGCGCACTTTTTTTGGAAAAAAATCACTTTTTTTAATTAAAAAATAAGACAGCAATAAATTTGGCCCAATTTTTTTATTTATTGTGAAAGACAATGTTACGCCGAGTAAAATGATACCCAACATGTCACGCTTACAAATTGCGCCCGCTCGTGGCATGGCGTCAAACTTTTACCCTTAAAAATCTCGATAGGCGACGTTTAAAAAATTCTACAGGTTGCATTTTTTTATTATAGAGGAGGTCTAGGGCTAGAATTATTGCTCTCGCTCTAACGATCGCAGCGATACCTCACTTGTGTGGTTTGGACACCCTTTTCATATGCAGGCGCTACTCACATATGCGTTCGCTTCTGCGCGCGAGCTCGTCGGGACGGGGCAGTTTAAAAAAAAAAATGTTTTCTTATTTATTTTTATTTAGTTTATAATTTTTTACACTAAAATAAAAAATAAAAAAAATCACTTTTATTCCTATTACAAGGAATGTAAACATCCCTTGTAATAGAAAAACGCATGACAGGTCCTCTTGAATATGAGATCTGGGGTCAAAAAGACCTCAGATCTCATATTTAGACTTAAAAGGAAAAAAAAATAGCGAAATCACAGAAAAAAAATGTTTCTTTAAGACGCTGGGCGGGACTGACGTTTTGACGTCACTTCCGCCCAGCAGAGGTATGGGGACGGGCGAGGGAAATTTTTCCCTCACTCGCATCCCCACTGAGCAGACGAGCGGACCCGATCCCCTTCGCTGCTACCGACGGCTCCGATAAGCGGCAGAGGGTGCGGGAGAGCGGCGGGAGGGGGGGCCCCTCTCCCGCCGCCGATAACGGCGATCTCGCGGCGAATCCGTTATCTTTTACAGGATCGCTCGTACTAAAGATGGATACCTTGGTTGTGGCAGCAGCTGCTGTCGTTACCGAGATATCCGTCTTTAAAGTGTGGCCGTAAAAACACGTACGGCGGTAGGGAAGTGGTTAAAAATGATATATACCCGGGTATATGTGCACAATTCCACTAAGAATCCTAATGGGCCTCATGCTGACAATACCTGTTTGTACATTAGATTGTACTATTGTTAATCTTTTCTTATATAAAGCTTTTATATCATTTTCATACTAATGTGCATGTATATATTTGTGGTAATGTTTATATGTGGGTTGCAGCAGTTCCTCTGCTCCAAATTACTTTAATTGGATCATTGGTTAATTTCCCAGAAAGGGATTCCTGGCTGTTCACAGAGGTCCTGTCCTAGGTGGGGACGCTGCCAACTTTATTATCAAACTCACTCTTCCACTTAGCGAAGGTTCTTATTCTCTTATCTACCTACAGGTTTATAACAATATCCTGTTTGGGGAAGCCCATTTCTTATAACCCCCCACAAAAAATAAGGCAATATAAATAGATAGTGTTTCATTAGGAGTGGACATCAAAAACCAGTGGTAAGCACTTTTTGGGGTAACTGGATTATTTAGTTATTACTCGATTGTTTGTGATTGCACATGCACATTGCTATTTGGCATAGTCGTTTTGGATTATTTTCTGGGGGTTTCTTGGTAATTTGAATTGGGGAGTTTCCCTTCACCCCTTGTTAACTGGGATTTTATCTATGCCTCAATCTAAAAAAAAAAAGAAAAGAAAAAAACCTTTAAGAAAATTTGAATTACTTAACCTCTCTGGTTGGACACTTTTTGGTTGCTATGGACAATTTACAGTTTCCAGGCAGAAAAAAATGTTTTTATTATATAAAAGTACATGTAGGACACTGGGCAGACCACTAGGGACAGAGGGGTGTGTATTTTTTACATACAGTACTGTAATCTATAAGATTACAGTATACTGTATGTAATGTGTTTATTTACTTTTTTAATTTGGCGCCGATCTCCACCCCCGTGCGTCGTAACGTCCCAGGGAACAGAGCTCGGTGGCACACAGGCACTGTGTGAATCGACCAACGACACCGCTAGATCACACAGTGGAGAGGCATCGCAGGATCCAGGGACAAGGTAAGAAATTCCCTGCCTGTGGATGCTTCGAGGCAATCCCGAGTCTGGCTTGGGGTTACCGCTTTTGGTTATGAAATTCCACCCCAAGCCTGACTCGGGAATACCACCAGGGGGGTTAATAGAGCTGCTAAACTGTAGCCTGGCGTTATTCACGTTGGTATTGAATTTATCACATGCAGTACAATGCATGTGGTATATGTTTTGAATGCTGGTGCAGGCTCTTGTATGTGGGTCACACTTAAGCATATACATAACATCTTTTTTCATAATGTACCCCTTAATTTTAGACAATGCCTTGGGAGGGATTTCTCTGGTTTTAAATTTTGGGAGGTGGAGAGAATGCATCCCTCTTGGAGGGGTTCTAGCTGGAATAGGGTTTTATCACAGAGGGAAACTAAATGAATTTAAATGATTGATACACTGGTTCCGAAAGGGTTAAATGTTTCAATAGAGATTGTTTCATCAGTGATTACTAAGAAATATGCGGCCAAGATTTAGTTAGATGTTAATTAGGGTGTTTAAAGAAGTAACATTTATTATTTGTGGTTTTTAACCTTCATTGAGTAGAGAAAATGTGTCATTAGTTTTTAATGGGGTTATTTATAACTAGTATAAATGGATAATATTTAGTAGCCAACTTTATATTTTAGTTCTTTCAATTTTAATTTTATTTGGAATATGAATATGCTATTTTTTATATTAGATGCTGTCATCAGGACATTCAAAATTAAAGAAAATTTAAAAATAGTTTTATGCAAAATAAATAATGCCGGGATCCTGACCTGACAATTTTTTTCATTGTTTTAAAGTCATTTGCAAGTAGTGCAGACAAGGTTTGTGATTGCGCTTTTAATTGCCTACTGTTTTGCCTTTTGGGATACCTATAAATTCCGCTTTGTTGTGCTGTATAGCCACACCCTTGGAATAAGTCATGATGGAGAAATGCATCAGAACAGGGATTTACGGAAGTAATGTCTAAACGCTGACCAAAAGTGACACGGACCAAGAGAATCACGCAGAGAAGCGTGGGGAGAAGGTGGTAGCACCAGCCGCACACTGTCTGAGCATTTGGTTGGTGACTTATGCATATTGATGGGCATAATATCATTTGTGTGTATGTTTTTAAGTGAGAGTTAGGATTGAATAAAGAATTTAAATGGGAATTTAAGTGGGATTATGCTATGTGGGCCATTTCTTCCTTTGAGTTCTAGTGTGCATTACATGCTATTGTGGAGTCTGCTGGCCTTGGGAGAAGAAACAACCATGAAGGATTGGTTTATGTGCTTTTTGCCGATCAGTAAAATGAAAGGCAAAGAGAGTTGGCGAGTATAAATGGAAGCAAGAAGGTATGGACAGCCGCACTCCGATAAATGTAAAAAACAATAAAAGCCTTTAATCCAGTAAAAAAAAAACACTGCACAAACAGAAAAACAGCAAATGGTGGGATGATATAGCTGACACGTTTCACATTGTTGTACAATGCTTAGTCATAGCTAGGAACAACATAACAAACAATCTCATTTATAGTATTCCAAAGAAAAAAGTCAAAAAGTCATGTGGTGAGTCCAGTCTGTGATTGGTCCGAACTGATTGCAGTAATCCCATGCATCTGTGGGTAGACACAGTGGAAAGAGACTACACCCATTGGAACCAGGTGAACAGAAATTCAAAGATCAGCTGACAAAAAGTAAAAAAAATATTATAATAAATGAATAAAAGTGTAAAAAAGTAAAAAACACACAATTATACATAAGTCAATAGAAGTAAAGTGACAACAATCGTAGCATCTGCTTGTGTAACCAGGTGTAGGTGTGGATGTGAAAAAGTAAAAAAATAAAATAAAAATTGTCAGTATGCGGGCTAGCATATATAAATATATAAACAAAATGTCTTTGGAATACTATAAATGAGATTGTTTTTTATGTTGTTCCTAGCTATGACTAAGCATTGTACAACAATGTGAAACGCGTCAGCTATTCCATCCCACCGTTTGCTGTTTTTCTGTTTGTGCAGCGTTTTTTTACTGGATTAAAGGCTTTTATTGTTTTCTACATTTATCGGAGTGCGGCTGTCCATACCTTCTTGCTTCCATTTATGCTTTGTGCATTGCCTGCACCCATTGGATTTTTCTGAGTCCACACTCACCACCGAGGTGCACTCATCTGGAGTGGCGGTCTCTTTCTCTGAGAGTTGGCGAGTGTTGAGTCATGTGGGGAGTGGTATATCACATGATACATTATGGTGAAAGTAATCTGATGGTCAAGATTAAATTCGGATTAGAACACGTGAAGAGTGATTTATAAATGCAAGAGACATTTGGATGAATACAATATTGGGACTGTGATTAATCACTACAGAGGTGGACTGTAAATTCTTTAATTCTCACTATAATTACTGGATGATATATTTTAATTTTGAAAGTGCTGCTTAGGGGTGAATTTTATTAACTTTTTTTGGTTTACTGTTACATTAATCTGCTGATGTTAAATTGGTTCAAATACTGTTTTATTTTTTCCATAAGATGGAAATGTTTTTGCCTTTGACAGATAATCATTGTGTTGACTTTGTTTACTTTTTACTTATGTTAAAGAAGCTGAAGAAAACTTTACTTGGCTTAGGTGGTAGGCATGGAATAGAAAATGTCATGGGACTTACTGTATGAGCAGTTTACAAATGCATGTGAACCAAATAGTTTGTTACAGATCACAGTGTGTGCTGTGCTGTGGGACAGAATAAAATGTAGGCTTAGTCAAAGCACTTGTATTGGAATGTAAATGTGTTTTGGTTTAGGATTATAATAAGAATACTTTCACTAATTGTTACAGAAAAGAGGAAAGTTGGTCATTTAGTCCATAAAATTATAAATCCCCTTTACTGCTGGAGAAGGTGCAGAACTTGATGGAGGAAGAAAGTGCCAGGAAAATGTGAGGAGTTATAATACAGATCTACCACTTTAGCTACAGAGCCTTTATTCTTTTTCTTTCTTTTTTTTTTTTTTTGATGCACAGGCGTACCTAAAAACGAATTTTGTGCATAACATACACGTAAAAACTCAAAACATTTATTTTCCATTTTTTGAAAGCAGAGGAATCATGAGATCGAATATTAATAGTGCAAATTTATGTTACACAATATTAACATAACCGTGTATCAAACCAAATTTTCAAAAATACACAAATCATTTTGTTGCACAGAAATGCAATAATGTTTGCAAATTTTCTGTAAAATATAAAAGATGAGATGGAGTTGATTAATTAGATACCAAAAATGACAAGACCTATAATATGTGACTGCAAAATAGCAACAACATTTTATAAAAAATAAAATAGGAGGTGGGGCTGTGACACCATCATGCTGGGGGGACTCCCTGTGAGCTGGAGAGTGACAGGAGAGTGAGCTGTAAATAGCTGTTCCTTATCCAGAAGCTGATACATATTACGTGGTGGATTTGTGAGTGAAGGAGACACCTGGGGAAGTCTTAAGTGGCACATTATAGGAGGAAAATGATATGATTTGCACGGTGGTGAAGGCATTTATGCACTTGACCTCTGCACGTGGGCAATTTGTTTTCAGGACTTTATATACAGTATATTTTTATTTTATGTGGGGTTTTTTTTTGAAGGATTTGGGCTTTGAACACATAGTTTTATATTTATTTATTTCTGTATTTTTTAGGGTTATTTATGCAAATCACTTTGTGGCAGTATTGACGCTACATAAGTTGATTAATAGTGTGCTTTAATGGATATTTAGTAGAAGTTTTTCACTGTAAATAGAATTTATTGATTTTTTGCCTTTTTGAATTTTTGTTTAGCGCACAAATATTTTATGGGGAAGCACTATACCATTGATATGTCTAATTTAAAAAAAAATGTATGCCCAAAATATATACAAAAACGTTGGTGGCACCATTGCCTGTTAATGCCAGCTCTTAATACATATGGGGGGGGGGGGGGTGTCAGTAAAACAGTAAAACAGTTAAAGCAGAACTCCCGACAAATATAAAGCACACAAATGCATGCAACTCTGTAACTATTAATACATAATTAATTATGTTTTTAAATGCAAACAGTCTTTGTACCCACATTTCACATGGTATTGGCTAATCAGGTGAATTTCCTGTACAGAAGAGCTAAAGTGTAGAAGTAAAAGGCAGGAGACAACCAGTTCATGTGCTGACAGGAAAACTGCTAATAGGAAGATAAAGCAGAGTGACAGAGAGACAAAATCATGAATGTGCTGCCATTCCTTCCAGTGTTCAGTTACAGAACGGTGCAGGTGCAGAATGACCTGGGCTCCATGGAAATAGGTTGAATTCTGCTGGCCATCAGATGATATTAGTACTGCAAAAAATTTAATCTCTGGATTGGAGATTGGGGAAATTGCAACAAAAGCTGATTTTACTTAATCTTTTATTATTTATTTATTTGTATGTTATTTTTGCTGGAATTATGTTTTAAATAGAGAGTTGGATGACAGGCTGAACTAAATTAAATGGATCTGTGGTGTTTCGTTAAGCAAAAACGTACAAAAGGGTGGCTATTTGGAAAGAGGATTCTGGGTGTCCCTATATAAAGTGGGTGGAGTTCAGCCTACAGTAGGAAGATCTAGTCAAGAGACACACAGAGGAGAGGTCCTGTTCCAGGGATTGTGCTCTTTCCTTCAGCGTGAGCTGAGGTCTGTTTCCATTTGTTGGAGCTCTCTGGAGAGAGGATGGGTACATGAACTTAAAGAGGAAGTAAACTCTCCCACTCTGATGCTTCTTTTCATTTAGTCCATTACATAAGTAATTATCAAACTATAGCCACTGTAATCCAGCCCAAATCTCAATTAACTTACTGTTTAAAGAAACTTTAAACAAAACTTATTTCCAGGGGTAATGCAGCGCCATCATAAGTATTGTTTTATGAGTCCACAGTAGAGTGTATTTCCACCCTTACATTGAGAAATTCCCGTACTATTAACCAAGCATCCTTCTTAATCCAACATTTCTATGGCAACCCTGCTTCCTTGCTCATAGCCGACATGTTTTATTTCATAGTATATACTTGTGTATGCAGTCTTGTGGGATTACAGTGTTGTACCATAGGAAGGTAGACAGACAAGCACACAGAGTGTGCTGTAAATCAAGGGAGATATGGGCATGCTCCAGTGATGTAATTCTAAAGAACAAAAAGGATTACAACAATAATCAGCAAGTAAGGAGATATCTACAAACAGTGTTCATTTGTTTTTGTTTTTTTATGCTGATTTAAATGGGATAAAGTTGTGGGGGAGAGTTCACAACCACTTCTAGTAGAACTATAGGCAAAAAAAATGTATCTTGTTTTTTTTTTTGTTTAGAGTAAGGGTTAATACCCCTGTTGGATTATTTTTTGCCATCTGTGCCCCATTGGGAGATTGATCTTAATTTCTTGTCCCATAACCAAAACAGAAAGTAAGAGGAAATCCCTTCAAATTAGAAGAATCCCTTGGAACTCCCCAGGCCACTAGAACTAGTGTTTAAGATTTTCTGGGGACAACCCAAAATTTGGGATTCTCTTTTACTTTAACTTTCAATGATAATGGTTAACAGGACAAATAAAGAGGGTGATTCTCCCTAACAAGGGCACAGGCAGCAATCAAAAGAGACAGGTGTTCCTCTCTACTCTAACCAAAAGTAAAGAAAAAGTTTTGCTTTTAGTTTTTAACCACTTAAGGACCTCCGCACGCACATATACGGCCACAGAATGGCACGGATGGGCACAAGGGCGTAAATTTACATCCTCGCCCAGTAGCGGGTCGGGGGTCCGATCAGGACCCCCTCCGCGGCGTGCGGAGGTCCTCGTGTCTCCGGGAGCGATCCGGGACGAGCGGGCGGATGTCGGTGTTTACCCGCCCCCCCCTGATCACTCCCAGCCAATCGCTGCGCTCCCAGTCTCCTGTCACTTCCTCCTCCTGTGTAAACACAGGAAGGGGGAAGTGATGTAATCTCTCATCGGAGCGGTATTTCCAACCGCTGCAATGAGAGGAACACCTAACAGTAAGTGTGCACCAACACTACACTGACATACACACAAATAGGCATACTTAACCCCTTGCGATCTGAGCCCCCACCCCCCCTGTCACAGTGTCACTGAATGCAGTGATCTAATCACTGCATTTAGTGTCAGTGTGACAGGCAGTGTAAAATCAGTTAGTGTTAGGTTCAGGATAGCCCCCCCACCCCCCCTAATAAAGTTTTAACCCCCTGATCACCGCCCTAGTTAACCCTTTCACTCCCTATTGCCAGCGTCACTAAGCGATAATTTTTCTGATCGCTGTATTAGTGTCGCTGTTCCCGCTAGGTAGCTATTTTTTTTTATTGCGATTTTTTTTTTTACTAAAGACATGTGGCTAAATAAATGTTGGCCTAAATGTTTGACTAAAATTTCGTTTATTTGATTTTTTTTAACAAAAAGCAAAAAATAGTGTTTTTTTTCCAAAAATGTCGCTCTATTTTTGTATATAGTGCAAAAAATAAAAATCGCAGAGGTGATCAAATACCACCAAAAGAAAGCTCTATTTGTGGGAAGAAAAGGACGCAAATTTTGTTTGGGAGCCACGTCGCACGACCGAGCAATTGTCTGTTAAAGCGACGCAGTGCCGAATCGCAAAAACACCTTGGGTCATTTACCAGCGTATTGGTCCGGGTCTTAAAGATCGGCGCAGTGGCTTTAGAAGAAGAGAGAGATCTGTATTTCCCCTAGTCCTCCTCCCTGAAATAAATGACATCCAGAGATTAAGAGGATAAGTGCTCTGTTTGTGCCAAAGCCACAATCTATCTCATGTTCTAACTAACTCTCGGTTTTCATGCCAATATCTGGACTTTGCTATTGTTATGATTTGGATTGTTCAATTAATAAAGAGTTAGATATAAGAATTTACCTTAACAAGAAGTATCTGTGTGATAACCTAATGAGAGAAGTATCCAACACTGGCAAAGTCTGAGATGTGGGGTGAGAGGTGTGTAAAATTTGCCATCCAGGCACTAGGAGCTAATGCGTGGATCGGGCCTGTGGGTACTACCAGGGAGATGGGGTTAACTGTGGATGGGCCAGTTTCATAGGAAGTACAGGCCTCAGGATACTATTCGTGCAAGGGTCAGTATTGGTTTGGGGTGATCAATTGATGACACCTTGCAACCCAAACATAGAGGCTGGCACCTGGCTGTCTACTAGGTCCACGTATACATGTGCCGGGCACCACCTTACATGCTATGCTCACATGTTGACTGAGATGTTTTTAAATGGTTTGCACAGGTTACACTCAAAAAAAGTCACTACAAAAACACACTCCACTCTGAGATACTGGATTCATTTCCTGCTTTACTACAAAGATACCAAGAGATAGGGGAAGTGTTTTCTGACCAGTGGCTGCATGATAAAATGGACAACTGAACAATAACATAAGGAGTAAATTCTGACCCTTTTATCAGGTTACTAGCTAGGTAATGCGACATAAACAATAAAAACTTATTTTGCTTTGAAGAAATACTCCATACTGAACTGCATTGTTTACTGACAATGGTTGTCTGGTAATACAACTAAAAGCAGTGGATTCTTTCTCTTTTTTTCAGTGTTTCAGAAATGTCAATTAATACTTTTGCTTGTCATCCAAGAGAACATTTTACAGAACCATGGTAACTATATCTATCATGCTGTGTCACATCACTTTGAAGCTTATGATACTGAGTGACTGTGCATTTCGGTAAGGTAGGTAGGCCAGTTTCTCTCACTTATATTTTAATTTTACAGTCTAGTCATTTCCTTATTATATCTTCACAAACTTTTTACTGTCCAAAAGACATGCAATTATTTTCCTTTTTGTTTTGTTTTGTTTTTACGCATATCCACAACACCCAGGGCTGGATTTCTGGTGCTGTATTAACATTGCATGCAATGGGAGAAGGGCCTACAGAACATTTAGCACTTATGAAGGAGGGAAAGCTAAAAAAAACATTGTTAGACAAGAATTAAATGTCATCTGCTATCCAATAGTGGGTGCTGGCTGCAGGAGGAGAAAAGGAGGACAGAGTTACTCATGTAAGGCCTCGTACACACCATCGGACTTATCCGATGAAAACGGTCCGCGGACCATTTCCATCGGATATGTCCGATCGGGAGTTTGATCCGATGGCGTGTACACACCATCGGATCAAATTCCCCGCCGCCGGACAGCGCGGTGACGCGGCGGTGATGTTGACGCCGCCACGTCACCGCTACGTCACCGCACCAGGAAGTAAAACACTTCCGCGCATGCGCCAAATACATTCGGCGGTGGCGCGGCGGCGGTGCGGGACGACATGTCTGCTGGTAAGTGTACTAACCAGCAGACATGTCGGGCAGACAGATTCCCACCGGATAGATTTCAAAGCTTGCTTTGAAATCTGTCGGGTGGACAAATCTGTCCGCTAGCCCATACACACAAGCGGAGATGTCTGCTGAAACAGTCCATCGGACCGTTTTCAGCGGACATATCCCCTCGTGTGTACGAGGCCTAAGAGAGGTGGTGGGGAGGTTCTAGTCAGGACCATGATGGGGAGAACTCAGATGAGGCCTTAGTGAAGAATGGTGCCTACAGTTTCTTATGCCCTGTACACACGACTGATTTTCTTGGCAGGAAAAAAAATATAGTTTTTCCCAACGGGATTCCTCTCAAGCCTGTCTTGCATACACATTCAGGCCAAATACCGCCCGTCCAAAGGGCAGTGACGTAGCTTCCATTTGTTATATTCAATTATAAAATGTTGACACTTTTTTCTGCATCACGTTTACATACTATATACAGATTAGGCCTTGCCCCTGAAGAAGTTTACAATGTAATATTACCTAAGCATACACACTTGTTTTTGGATTTTGGGAAAGAACCAGAGCACCAGAAGTAAAACCATGAAAGCACAGGCAGAATATCCATATCAGATAATAGGGTTTGTGAATAAATACAGTTTTATGAATCAGCCATAGTTCATGAGTATCAAACTCAAGACCCTAGAGCTAAAGGAAAGCATGCCATTCACTTAGCTAATTTTAGACCTCATTTACTGGACAATAAGGGAAAAGCAGCTGACTGATGAGTTCATCCCTTTCATATATGTTCATACTGTGGGCTGATAGCACTGTACAAAACAACAGAGCTCTGATTGGCACAAAGTAGTGACCCTCCATGTCCAGGTCCAATTTCTGTGCAGGGAATTACAGGAGGTTGATAATTGGGACAGATTTAGGAATTTGTGCCAATTCTATATAAAAAGACATTACATTTTTTTCCAGTAATTCATATCTGTACTACGTGAATTTTTCCAAATATTTGCTTGTGACTCAGTTTTAGGTTTAGAAGATAAGAAATCAAATTATTGTTAAACTATTAAAAGAAAAATATTCTGGAACACAATGGATATGTTGGTTAAAAAAAATCCCTGTAATAATATTAATAACATAATTGAAGGTATAATCAAGACATTGTAGTTCGTGTTTATAAAAATGTCTTTTTTTTATGTCACTGTTTTAAAAACATGATCCACCACGAGCAGTGAAGGGCCTGGCTGGCCTTTAATAAAGTACAAAAAAAAGTGAAAATGCCACCTTTTATACAGTATTGCACATTTCCATATGTATACAGGTGCCTATGAAATGCAAAAGATGTTGAAGTGTTTGTAACACAACAGATGTAACACTATTACATCTGTTTGAATCTCATCCCTTGGAATGCCAAGATAGTTATCAACGACCTAGCTTTGTTATTGTATCTATTTTTCTTCAATTTTCCCATTTCACCCAGGTAAGGGGTCCCACTAATAAAGTATTTGTCCTGAGTCAAATAATCAAACCAGACACTATTCCTCCAAATGATACCAATGATGGGGCACTATTTCTCCCACTGACACAAATGATGGGACACTATTCCTCCAAATGATACCAATAATAGGGCACTATTTCTCCCACTGACACAAATGATGGGACACTATTCATCCAAATGATACCAATGATGGGGCACTATTCTCCCACTGACACAAATGATGGGACACTATTCCTGCCAATGATACCAATGATGGGGCACTATTCTGGTGCAATTAGATTTGTGAAGTAGGACTGACTCCTATATATTTCTCTGCCTATAAGAACATCAGGAACCTTCCCCCTAAATTATCTAATGCAGAGTATTTATCAGGAACATATGCAATGCAGCTGCAATTAAGTTTGTGAAGTAGGAATGACTCCTATATATTTCTCTGCCTATAAGCACAATCAAGAACCTTCACCCTAAATTATCTAATGCAGATTATCTGACAGGAAAATATGCAGTGCAGCTGCAATTAGATTTGTGAAGTAGGACAGACTCCTATCTAATTCTCCCCTAAAAGAACATCAGGAACCTTTCCCTACAGTAGCAAATGCTATGTAGATCGCTGAGTATTGTAATTCGATTTCTGAAGCAGCACAATCCTATCTAAATCTGTCCCTGAGAGCAGCAGCAGCAGCAGCAGCAGCAGCAGCAGCAGCAGCAGCAGCAGCAGCAGCCTTTCCCTATCCTAGCTAAAGCAGAGTGATGAGCTGTGCTGTGTGCCTCTAGCTTATATAGAGGCTGGGTCACATGCTCGGTCACATGCTGCACTGGCCAATCACAGCCATGCCATTAGTAGGCATGGCTGTGATGGCTCCTAGGTCACACAAGTAAAACAAATGCTGATTGGCTGCCTGCAGCGCACCGTTACATACCCGAACACCGAACCCGAACTTACAGCAAATTGTTCGGGTTCGGGTAAAAAAAACAACTAAAGTCCGGTACGAACCCGAACTTTACAGTTCGGGTTTTCTCAACCCTATAAATGAACACATGAAGTGTTCTAAAATGAAACAAAAATACAAATAAAAAAGTACAAAGTAAGCCTTTGTGCACAATAATAAAGATAATGGTCCAGATTCTTAAAAAATTGAGTATCTGGCGGCGTAGCGTATCATACCGCATTTACGCTATGCCTACGTCAATTACTGGAGCAAGTCCTGTATTCTCAAAGCACTTGCTCCGTAATTTTCGGCGGCGTATCGTAAATGTGGCGTCGTAAGGCCGCGTAATTCAAATAGTGAGGGAGGGGGGCATGCTGTATTTAAATTAAGCGCACCCCCGCGTCAAACGAACTGCGCATGCGCCGGCCGGGAAAAAGGCCCAGTGCGCATGCTCCAGCTCACGTCGGAAAGCGTAGTTGAAACCGACGTCAAAACGACGTCACTTATGCAATTCCCTATTTGAGAACGACTTAGTAAAACGACGTAACTGACGGAAAAAGACGACGCTGACCCAACGCCATACTTAACATGGCAACGACGGAACTTTGGAAACCTACCCCTCATATAGCAGGGGTAACCGTACGCGTACGGAAACGACGTAAACGACGACGGGGCGGCGTAAAAACGTTCGGGAATCGGCGTATTAGGCTCATTTGCATAGGCAAATGAGAAAACAATGCAAAGGCCACCTAGCGGCCGGCGTTGTCATTACATCTACGACCTGACGGTGTAATTGCTTTACACCTGTCAGATCTTTAGTGTATCTATGCGTAAGTAATTCTATGAATCACACGCATAGATACCCATTGAAAAAAACTGAGATACGACGGTGTATCTGAGATACACCGTCGTATCTCAGCTGAGAATCTGGCCCAATAAGGTAATCCTCCCACCAAACTGGATTCCTTCACCCAGTGTCACCTCCACCAAAATGAGAAAGTCTCACTTACCAGATGTAAGAGGTAAGTGGTTATCTTTCCTCCGATCTCCAAACGTTTTTCAAACCAGGGATTGACTTCTTTAAATGTGTTAGAATGTAAGAATAGCAACCTAAAAGGCTCTCCTTCTCATGAACAGGCATACTCCGCACACCTCACTCATAAAAGCGTGTCACCAATGATAAAAAAAAAGAAAAAATCTCACTGTGCAGTTCACCAATAAATACTATACCATAAGATTTTTTTATTTTTGATTTAGATAGATAATGATTAGGTAGTTAATATTGGTTAACAGTGTTTGAGTTTAACTGTTTATGCAATCATTTTCCTTAAAAATATTTCTTGGAAAATTACATACTTTAACCACTGTCTGTGTATGGGCATAAATTTGGGAACAGGATAATGTTTTTTAGATAATATAAAAATATTACTTTCTACATATCGAGGGTCATAGTTTAAAAAATGTTTAGTATACTAACAAGAAACAACAGTAAAACATCAATGCTGGATCTTTTATAAGTAAGATCTAGCTCCCAACTGTGTACATTAATACATTAATAGCAAGGAAATATTTACAATTTGTCTTCACAGACATTTACTTAATTTTATTTAATAAAGCAATCTTTAACAGCATCTTTCATTTGCCCTAATACATGACAGCTCCACCTGCAGAGTAGAGCTGCTGTTTCTATAATTTCCTTGTTTAGAAATCATTTTTATAAAGAGGTTTGTTTATAGTGGTTAAGTTACACACTGTATTCCTTATCATTAACAAGGCCACAGGGAGTAATTATCAATGAGGGTCAATAGCAAATAAATTAAGAGTGCAGTGCAGCCATCAAAACCTCTATTCATCATTTGTTTCCCTTTAAGTAGCATGAGCTATGTTACTTCAATGTTAATGATGTTAGCTGATTTGTTCCACGGAAGCCAAGAATGAACACCTAAGTAGGGTAACAAAACCCAGTAGATACGTTCCCATGTAGAAACACAAGATGTAAGACGTCTTGTGTAATTAAATAAATATACCAGTCTGACAGCAGAAATAAAACAGAAATTACACATTAGATAGGCACATCACCCGTTTAAAATTAAATATAATTTGTATTTATGTATTTACTTATTTATTTTTTATGCGGTATGTTGTATAGTAGTATATCCAGCTAAGGTAGTGCAAATCGTTGTCCACATAGAGTCAGACCATCTAAAACCCAAGGAATCAATGTACCAACATTTTAATGTTTTTTTTTTTTTTACTTAAAAATGGTTCTAAAAGGTAGAAGATTTTTTAATTGAATGCAAAAAACCTGCATGCAGCTTCCCTGCCCTTATACTTACCTGAGCCTGATCTTGATCCAGTGATGTGCACCAAAATAGAGGCTTTAACGGCTCTCTCTGTTCTCATTGGCTCAGACACAGCAGCAGGAGCGATTAGCGCCGGTTCCAGCTTTTTCCTGGTGGCCACAGGACATGATCTAGACCGAGCTACAGACACACAATAACACAGCTGCGCACAGGAATTAGTTCCGGACCTAAGGACTTGCCCAGGACTCCAACTTATACAGATGAGCCTCTTATTTTCTTCTCTCCTGTAAGTGTGTTTACTTACCTTGCCATTAAAAAATGTTTTAAATACTGCACTTAGGTGGCGCTTCTTTTCTCTACCTTTTTTTTGGGACAGTTACATGGGTTTGGGAGGCTGAGAAAGCTGAGGTCCAGGGAGGTGGCGGGAATCTTAAAGTTTCTGGAGGAAGCAAGCTCCAGGGGCTGAAAAACGAGCGGGCCCGTGCAGTCAAGTGCTGCAACCAGGACTAAGAGAGCCTGTAATCAGGAACAACAATAGTGGACTACACTGCTGGGTACAGTGGCTACACTGCCGGGTTCCCGTACCCGCAATAGCGGTGGAGCTGATGGAAACATGAGCTGCATCAGCTGTGGGTGGTGACATCGCTGGACTCCAGAAAAGGTAAGTGTCCATTTATTAAAAGCCAGCAGCTGCAGTATGTGTAGCTGCTTGTTTTTAATGGGGTTTTTTTGGCGGAACACCGCTTTAACTTTAGTTTCCGTCTGACGTGGACTAACTTTACAAACGCATCTACCAAACATCCTCCATATTACTAAATAGATAGATGCTTTCTTTATACCATACGTTTCCACTGCTTTGACACCCAATTTTGTTCGATCCGTATATGTCTATATATATATTAAATGACTATAGCTATATATTTGTGTGGAATTACTTATTGCTGCATCCTTTAGCCCTAGTTCACATTGAATGCAGCTTTGGAATCGTGCGACTTCATCTAAAATCGCAAATTTTCAAATCCGCATGTCAGTGCGATTTCAGGTGTGGCATCTCTGCAGCTTCATACACAGATGTCTATGCAAGTCACGCCCAAAAATGGCAAAAATAGTGCAGGATGTGGCACTGCAAATCAGCGTTGCCCCAATTCGAACAGTGTCATTGCTGACAATAGGGTGTGACCTGTCATGTGATTTGACCTGTCAGGTCGCTCCAATGTGAACAAGGACTAAATGATAATGTTAACTGATACTTATTAAGCAGATAATAAAAATGAAACTAGATGAAGTCATATTTATGTGACCTGCAGAAGATACTTCAGATTTGACTTCTTATAATATACTTTATATAGAAAAGTAATCTTGCCTTTTACTTTGAGTCTGTGCCTGAGCATCAAAAAAGAAGTTGAAATTCTGTAGAAGATGCAGTCTTTAAGCTCTAAGCAACAGCAGAATGCTTGTGCTCGCCATGGCAACCTGATTTCCAAATGTTATTGAACAGGAAACTTTGATTTTGGCTCAGGATGAAAACAAGTGCAGAAAATAAATTTGTCATTTTATAGACTGAATGCTAAAAAATTTAGATGTTTAAAACCAAGTACCTGGATACATTAGCAACCACCTGACATACAGCAGTGCAATTCAGATGCCATTGGGAGTTTCTTTAGATATAGCGAGTATTAGTGACTTTCTTGGAGGTCTCAATCTAAGGACTGCCTTCAAAAAATGTTCCATTAGCGGGTCTAGAGCCCATCTGGTGTCTGTTAAGGCTGATAAGGCCGAAACCTGAACCTTCAAGGAGCCAAGTCCCAGGCTTGGATCTAACCTCTTTTGAAGAAACAACAGAACTTTGTGAGCCCCTGGCTTTAACGGGTTGAAATTGTTGGTTTCCGCAAACTCTGGAATTTTTTGCCAAACCTTGTAGTAAGTGCTATTGGTGGAAGATTTTCTGGCTTGGAGAAGTGTCTGTATTACTCCGTGGGAGCAACCCAATTTTTCCAGCCTCTCTTGCTCAATTTCCACACCCTCAGGATGTGAAGAGGACAGAAGGTTGTGTTTGTGTGTGACCAAAAGTTAAGGGATTGCAAAGAGACAGCTTGGTTAATAGAGTAAACCAGGGTCTTCTCAACCAGCAAGGGATTACTGCTAAAATAGTTACTTCTTCTGTTAGGCGTTAAAGAAATCTCAATATCAGAGGGATCGGAGGAAATGCATATTCAATTGGAAGATCCATGGTTGGACAAGGACATAAACCCCTGATGAATACCGGACTGGGAACCTTGTGAAGAAGTAGGGTGTTTTGGCATTGAGAGGAGACGCAAAAAGGTCTATTTGAGGGTTGCTCCTTCTGGTTCAAGGACCATTCGTTGATGTTCATGAACTTCCTTGATAGGTGATCTGCCAGGTGATTTTCGAGAGCTGGGATATAAGATGCTCTGAGGTTGGTAAGATTATTTTCGGCCCAGAGTATTATTGAGGTAACCTCGTTGGACAATGACCTGCTGTTCGTCCCTCCTTGGTTCTGGACATAGGCTACTGCCTATTTGTTGTTTATCTGTAGCATGCACTTGCCTCTCAGAGAGGATGCCAGATGAGATATCGCCATCCAGGCTGCTTTTAACTCCAAAATGTTGGACACTATGCCCTCTGTGTCGAACTGCCATTTCCCCTGGATTAACTGATTTTCGAAGTGGGCGCCCCAACTCAGACGACTCATGTAAGGCATCTCATGTAAGAGTGATCCAAGAGATTGGCAAGGATTTAACAGGTTGTCGGGTCTTGTCCACCACCATAGGCTGTATTTCTTAAAACACGTAATCAGAATCTTCTGAGATAAGGATCCCCTCTTTCACTTGGAGAGAATTCCTTGCTGAAAAATGTGGAGGTGCCACCAGCCCACTTCACCACTGGAATGCATGTGTCCACGGCCTCTTGTAGGTGAGTTTGGAGTGTTTCTTGTGTTGACAAGATCAGTATATAATCTAGATAGTGTAGGATACATATCCCCTTCTCCCAAAGAGGAGCTAGAATTGCCACCAACACCTTCATAAAGGTTTTGAGGGCTGTCGATATGCCGAAAAGGCAGACATTAAAACTGTAGATGAAGTTCCCCTACTTTGAATCATAGAAAAGGCTGGAAATTGTGGTGAATATGTAGGTAAGCGTTTTTGAGGTCTATAGAGACCATCCAATCTTCTGGTTGTACTGCTAGTATTACCTAATTGAGAGATCCCATTTTGAAATGTTCTAGCTTGATGAATTTATTTAGTCGCTTTAAGTCTAGAACTGGCCTCCAGCCTCCTGTTTTTTTTGGGGACAAAAAAGATTGGGGAGTAAAACCCTAAAAACTTTTCTGACTCCGGAACTGATATTACTGCTTCTTGATGTATCAACATCTGCAAGATGTCACCTAAACTTGAGTGAAAGCTGGACTGGTTTGGGTGGGCAGGTAGTCAAAAAATACTTTTGGTTTTGGATGTAAATAGATGTAGTCTTCTGCTTTCCCATCTTTAAGAAGGTAGCCTCGGAACCTCTCCAACCTCTTCTATAGTCTCTTCCAGGCCTGTATGACCTGGTGTTCTTTCTCCTCTGTTGAAAGGAAGGGCAATCTACAAACCTTTTCCTCCTGTTCCTATATCAGGCCACTCTTTCCCCCTGTTACTCGGTTAATGGGCGTATCAAGATTTTCACCAGAGAGGGCTTTTTCATCATAGGGTATACTGCACCATGTTTGTTTAGAGGAAGGGTCCGCTGACCATGATTTTAACCAAAGTGCTCTTTTGGCGGTCACTGAGTATAGCATGGCTCGTGGAGAACTTCTTAATGTATTGATGGCAGCTTCAGCCATAGAATCTGAAGCCAATTTAAATTCATTCAGGGCTTTTATAATCTTGTCTGACTTGATACCCTGCTTCAAAGCTAACTCGATATTATCAGTTCAAGCTTTTGGAAACTGAAGTCAGGGCTACTGCTGGTTTACAAGCCCCTCCAGTCGTTTGATAAGCTTTTTTCAGGTCTGCGTAAATTTTGCGATCGAGCACATCTTTAGAGAAAACTGCATCTTCTAAGGGTAGGGCAGCTGTGCATCTGGGTCAGCTAGGGGATATAGCTTGTGAAAACGGTTATAGGTGCCCGGCCTTTTTTCCACCTTCCGCCATTCCTCCGTAACCACTTCCCTTATTTCTTCGATAAGTGACTACAAAAGGTTCAATTAACCCCCCAAAAAAAAGAGGAACAGTGTTCCGTCGTGTCTCTGAACTGAAATCTGCGTTTGTTTGCTGAGCCAGGGTCTCTGCGGAAAACTCAATTGTTGAGGGAGTTGCTAAATCCTGGGATGAAGCTAACTCCTGAATTCAGTCCTTTATCAATTTTTTCATAGTGCAGACTAATTTCTCCCTTCCACAGCAAAATAATAGAATCTGCTCACCTCCATAAGACCCAGCAACATGGAACCCAGGCACTATTTGAAAAAGCAAGGTATATAACTGCCGGTTGTAGCTGTTCTACCAAACAGACAAGTCAGAGGTCACTATTTGTTTTTCCATTTGGTTACCTTGTTTCTCCAAAGTGGGACATTAGGAGAAGGAGTGTTCTGCAACTGAGTCTAGAAAGAGTTTAGGGGAAGAAGCTTCTGGAAGAAGATAGTTAAAAGACTTCAAGGAGACATCTTGTGAATTCTTCAGTCAGATTCCTGTTGTTCAATGCCTAAAGGCTGGAGGTTAATTCCACCTATTCTATCTGCTTATGAGAACTGGGGAGAACTGACTGTTGTATTGTAAGTGTCACATGGTCTTTGCAAAAGAATTTCTTGTGCTCCAGTGAATATCTCTCAGAGATGTTTGTTAATTTTATCGGGAGCATGTTTTTTTTTAAGCAGGAATGCATGGAACACAGTTCCTGGCATCTCCATCACTGAATATATATAATGCCAAGCGTGTTGGGGTGGGCTGGAAGGTCTATTCATGCTGGTTGCTGGGGGATTGATTGTCATTGGGGGGATCACTGTTGATGGAGAGGTCTAATCCGGTTGGCTGCTGGGAAGTCTATTAATGCTGGCTACTGGGAGATCTAGTGTTGCTGGTGGGGGTCTATTATTGCTGGGGTGTATCTATTGTTGGGGAATCTATAGTTGAGCAGAGGGATCTATAGTTTTTGGGGAGATCTATTATTGCTGAGGGGGTCTATTGTTGCTGGCTGCAGGAGACCTATTTTACTGCCTTTCATTAGCAAATTCCATAAAAACAAATAGGCATCAAAAAATTATGGTTCTGTATTATCTAAAAGGGGCAGTACTGGGAGGTAGGTAGGGATGGAACAAAGGGATGTGGCTCAGAGGTGGGAAAGGGGTAGAGATAAGATGGCTCAGAAGGGGATCTATTCTATTCTCTGAGAAAAAAGCCCTGATCAAGAGATAATGTGACAGACTGTATTGCATTGTCACTTAAGGACTGTTCAGCAACAGAAAATAAATACATACATTTGCTTTGCAACAGTGTCTGCTATATAAAGTAAATTGTCTGGGAAAATACTTTCTTTAAGGTAAATTCTCTTACAGCAACAATAATATATTATTATATTAAAATAATAAACATGTTATACTTACTTGTTGTGTGCAATGGTATTGCACAGATTGGCTCCAAAAACTCCTCATCTGTGGTATCCCACCAGCGCTGTCTGCCCCCTATAGAAAGCTGCTTGCTATGGAGGCAGAGGTGCAGGTTCCCTCCTGAGCCAGGCTATGTGTCCATTTACGCACACGGCACGGCTCAGCCCTCTCCTCCCACTCTCTGCTCACAGGATTTGATTGACAACAGAAGGAGCCAATGGCTCTGGCTGATGTCTCTGAGCCTGCCTGAGAGAGGGAGAAAGAGCAGTGTTGGATTGGTATCAAGGTCAGGAAAGTATTTGGGGGGGGGGGGGTGTATGTTGGAGCTAATCATGGATTTCTACTTCGATGCACTGGAAAGCAATTTGTTTACTGTGTTTAAAGCCCCGACACTGACCCATGAATTCACCTAAAGACAAGTTTGGGCTTGATATTATACAACGTGTAGTTAGCTTAGCTAGCTATTGGAAAGTCAATTGCTGTTTTACATATTGCTGTTGTCTTACTGTCATTTAAAGATGCCATGGAATTTCAGGTAGTAGCTTTACCTGCATACATCTCAAATCTAAAACCTATGGGTGCACTACAAACAAATAAATAAAAAATAAACAGGACAACACAGCACAATTATGAAGCAAGTGGAGAACACTACCTGCAAGGAGTTTGAATGTTCTCCCTGTGCCTGCATCAGTTTCCTCCTACACTCAAAAGATATGCTTGTAGGTTAATTAACATCTGTCTACATTGGCCCTAGTAAGGGTATGTATGAATATCAGTCAGGCTGACCATACACGATTTGAATCAAGATTCAAAGCGTGTGTGGACAGGCTGATGGTACCAAGTTTATTGATGCCAGATTTACTTGTGATTATCGCTATTGGCTGCTATAGCCGCTAGCAATAATCACTATCTTCTCCCAACTGGGACAACTTTACCCAGCCCGCCCCAGTCATCTCGCCAGGACAAAACAATGTCTCGGCAGGAGGGATGCCCTTGTTGGCACTGTCTGTGTTAATGGGGAAATTTTGTGCATTTCTTTCCTGCAACTGCGGCTGCAGGAAAGACTTTAACACCGTCTATGGCCTGCCTTAGAGATCTTAGGCCGCATACACACGATAGGATCGTCAGAGGAGAACGGTCTGAAGGACCGTTTTCATCAGTCCAAACCGATCGTGTGTGGGCCCCATAGGTTAGTTAACCTTTGGTCAAAAAAATGAGAACTTGCTTTAAAATGTAACCGATGGATGCCTAACGATAGGTCAAAACCGATCGTTAGTAGGCACGACCATTGGTTAAAAATCCATGCATGCTCAGAACCAAGTCGACGCATGCTTGGAAGCATTGAACTTCGGACCGTTCTCATCGGATGGACTGATCGTGTGTACGCGGCTATAGATTGTAAGCAACTTGAGGGTAGAGACTGATGTGGATGTACTGTATAATAAATATATAAAGTAAATTGACAGCGCTATATAAGTACCTGAAATAAATTAACTAATTAGAATGGAAGAATTAAAAAATCTGTGAGGAGGCTTGGACAAGTGACCTAACAAAATCATAGGACTGATCCCTTCCTCAGTCTAATGCCTTGTACACACGACCAGAAAACTGCCATGTTTTATATTGGTCGTGAAAAGCGTTCGTGTGTATGCTCCCTAGCAGTTTTCTCGACGAAAAAAACTGCCCGCAAAAAAAATAGAAAACCAGCTCTCTTTTTTCTCGTCGTGTTTCCCATCAGTATTTTTCTTGTCGTGAAAAACGGCCGTGTGTATGCTTTTCAGAGGGGGAAAAAACACCAATGCTCAGAATCAAGTATGAGACGGTAGCGCTCGATCAGGTAAAACTAGCGTTCGGAATGGAGATATCACACGTGTCACGCTGTAACGGAATAAAAACTGCGAAAACTGAAAAGCGCAATTCGTCTCCCACCAAACTTTTACTAACACGGGGATCAGCAAAAGCATCCCAAAGGCTGGCGCCATTTGAAAGGAACTTCCCCTTTATAGTTCCGTCTTACGTGTTGTACGTCACCGCGCTTTGGTCGGACGTTTTGTTTTCATGAACGTGTGTATGCAAGTGAGGCTGGAGAGGAATCACGTCGGGAAAAACTACGCCTTTTTGCACGTCAGGAAAAACGATGGTGTGTACAAGGCTTAAGAGTCCTTTTAGCATTAGGCAGAGATCACTTGGCAGGACATTGCAGGTTCTACATAGCGGCCTGCAATATATTACTAGGAAGTAAAATACAGGCCATAGAGTAATATTGGGGCATCCAGTGGATAGTGGTATCCACTATTAGGCTGCATTCACACCTCAGGAGTTTCATTATTCCTGTGATTTCGTACAGGTCAAAAGTTTGCCAATGAAAAAAAAAAAAAAAATGCCTGTAATCTGCCCGAAAATAGGCATTTTTTAGCTTCATGCATTTTGCTTCAGGCTACAAAATCAGAGGTGAACAGGGGCCATTTAAATGAATGGAATTTTGCTTGTTGGGCTTTTTTCGGGTGTTTTTTCTGGCATTTTACGAGCTGAAAACACTCAGGTGTGCATGCAGCCTAAATAGCCCCTCAGAGCTATGTATGGAATATGCAGAGTAAAGTTGTTCCATTTGGCTGGCACATGGTTGTGGTATTAGCGAATGCAATAAAAGTATGACTTGTATGACTTGACCCTTTCATACATCTGTCCCGTTCATGATGTTCTGTGTAGTAACTGGGAACAAGAGGTGCTGACATTTTACAAGTCTGGAGTTCATTTGTACCTAAAAGAGTTATATACTGTTGTAGCACTACCCCTGGAGGAGCTGCTGGATTTTTGGGTGGCGTATTACCTCTTTGCTCTTCCGAAATTCCCAGGGGTAATTGATGTATGGTACATCTAGTAGAAGTAAAAGGAATGTCCAGACTGGTGCTCCTTGCAGGGGTAAAAACAGTAAACTTGTGGTGAGGAAAGTAAAGCTGAGGAAGATAGGAGAATTGCAGATTCAGGCGTAATGATAGGAAATAGTCCTGCTCCCAAACGTAACACTTCTTAGCACCTCTCCCGCCGGAAGGGGTTTAGTGTACCCGGACAGGCCTCTCTCCCTGACCTGGAAGCCGGAGTATCACTCAGACAATTATAGGAATAAGTCTCTGCCACAGACCCTCCTAGGTGAACTTGAACTTGGGAGAAAGTCTCTGCCACAGACCCCTCTCAATGAGCCTCAGAAGATACCTCTGCCACAGGTCTCCTCTGGGTTGAATTCCTGGAGATATACCTCCTTAATTGAGTTACGTCTGGATCTCCTTCAACTTGTCGCCCCAGGTACCGACTGACAGGTGATCAGTCCCGCAGTGTCTGGCTACCTGTGATCCCCGGTGGTTTCATCCAAGCCCTATTGGACTGCCAGCCTCTCAATGGCGCTTCTCAGACCAACTCCCCCACCGAACAGCACACAGCTTGGGATCTTCTAAAGAGGGAACCCAGTCACTTACTGGATCTCAATTGCTGGTTCAGATGCTCCAGAACCAGGAACACTGCGTGGCACGCACGCCCCGGCCGGGTAGGCCATAGCGCCGGGGCGCCGTGATGTGGCCACCCTAAAGGCGGGTGCCACACTTGACGAAGAAAGACCCAGAACCAATGGTGTCTGCCCCACAAATACCCCTTCCAGCATGCACAGCGAGGACAACCCCCCGTGATTGGCTGCTGGGAAAGAGCACCCAAACCTTGACTCCACTGCTGCCACCTGAAGCACCGGGGCTGTAAGAACACCCCAATACAGCAGAATGGACTCACAGCACAGCCAAGCTGAGACAGAGACCGCATAATTGCTCTAACAATCAGGATCAGAGTTTAACTGCACTCTGATCTACACATAAATTTAGATAGCACCAGTACTATGTAGTACATACTATATAAAACATACTGTTAAAAATAAATGAAGATTTTTTTAAAAATAAGTTTGTCGAAATTGCGCAAGACAACTAAAACTTTCTATGTGTGCGTTCAGGGATATGTACCTTCTTTAAATTGCAGCAACACAATGGCTTTATTAACGTAGTTGCTTTTATTCTCCAAAGCTTATGGCTTCTGAACAGAAAAGTCTGAAAATAATTGAAACCAAATCCTTAACAGATAACAGAAAGAAGCAGAAGAACTGGAAGTATGTCTTTCTTTCAGCGCTAGTAAAAGAACCAGGAATTATGTTATAGATTGTGCTTGCTATTGGATTCACTGTGTATGTATTTCCTGGAAACTTCCCTCAAAGAAAAAGTATTAACGCCTCTGGGGCTCGGCGGCCCTTAATAGGATCACTTGTAAGCTTATTTCTGATATACAGGGGAGGGGGCAAGAGCTGAGTTTTTGGTTATCATTCAGATCCTAGAAACCCAGGTTGATTTCTCCCCTCCCCACTAACAGGCATTTTTTATTGGTGAAATGAAGAGAGACAGGACCTGAGTACTTGCTCTTCTTCTAGAGGTTAATGACCCAGTTAGCAGCTCTTGGCTGCATTTCCCGACATTTTGCAGACATCAAGGCCGTGTCTGCCTGCCAAGTACATCCTGTTCCCTGGAGCTTATCCAAACCCTCTCCTATTACTGTGTAATGCGACAAAAAGGGGAGGAGGGCTAGGGACCAGCCAGAGACAGAAAGAGACGAGAGTTCATATCCAAGCCCTTAGCTGCCAAGACTACCTGCTTTAGGCTTTCAGCACATGAGAGGTTAAAGAGCTGGATAACACAGGAATCCAGCCACTATAAAATACATAGAACATCTCATTATTCTTAGAAACAGGGGAAGTGTCTGTGAAGCAGCAGGGTCACATAAACACCACAAAGACTTCCAGCTCATATGAATCTGCTGCAAGAGAGCTGCATTTGTATTGTTTAATAAAGAGCTGCAATCAGCTACTGTATTAAGTACGGTGCATTAGCTCATGGCAACCAATCACAGGTCAATGTTCAACGTTACAAGCTGCTACGAGATTTAAGCTGTGCATTGCATGTAGACTTTAAAAAAAAAAAAAAACACGTCATATTGGAATCTACATCATGAATATTATAAGTATTTTTTTTGTATGCTGTAGCAACAAAAAAAAAAAATCTGAATGGCCACACATAAATTATATGAAATTGAAAAAAAAAAATACATTTTATATTTCATTGCAACCCATGTTGGAAAAGACAAATAATATAATATGATCTACTGTATATGGGGTTAAGTGGTTAGCACTTTTGCTAACGACTAAGGTCGTTAGTTTGAATCCCAACTACGCAGGGCCGGTGCTAGACTATTTTGCACCCTAGGCAAGATTAGACACTTCCACCCCTCTGCAAAAAAAAAAGAAATAAAACTTCAACATTTTTAAAAACAGTAGAAAATAGGGTAGGGCGATCTATTTGGCGCTGTTTTTTTTATAATTCAACTTTTTTTTATTATTTCACTGTGTGCCATTATAAAAATAAATATATTACCTTATTAAAGTCCATGTCCAACTACTAATACATTTCTTAACATATCGGCGAATGCAGCCTGTGCAGGTATACTTTCTCATTTCCTTGCCAATGTTCGCTTTGTGTGAAGACTGAATGGGGAGCTGGGAGGAAGTGATGCTGCGCGCAGCATGGCTTGTGCGACACCTTAATGGCTGGATACCTCTTCTTCACAGATTGGCTGAAGTTTGCAGGAGACAGTGTCATCTTCAGCTAACATCATCCAATCCTGCAGCTATTTTTTGGAATGTCAGCGTAGGGTGTGGGAACATCAGCAGACTGTGTGGGAAAGTCAGTAAAGTGTTAGGAAGCCAGCGGACAGTAGTGAAACTAGGGGCTGTGGCTGCACCCAACGTGGCAGTGCACCTTAGGCGGCTGCCTAGTTTTGGGGCCCTGTCAGGCAGGCTGTATGGGGCCCCATGATTTCTATCAGTGGCCCTGGATGTGCTACCACAGCTGCCAAAAAGGTGCCCATCAGCTGCCAGTCAGTCCTCCATCAGATGTGCCACTACAGCTGCCAAAAAGGTGCCCATCACATTGCCAATCACTGCACTACAGTAACACCTGTCAGTTCCTCATCAGTGCTGCCCATCAGTGCCACCTATCAGTGCTGCCTATTGGTGCCCATCAGTGACGCTTATCAGTGCCCATCAATTATACATATCAGTGCCTCCTCATCAGTGCCGTCTCATCAGTGCCCCCTCATTAATGCCCGTGAAGGAGAAAACAAAATTGTATAACCGAAATCCCAGTGGTGATCAAATAACACCAAAAGAAAGTCCTATTTGTGGGAAGAAAATTATGAAAATTTAGTTTGGGTACAGTGTTGCATGACCGCGCAATTGTCATTCTTGGGCAGGAACAGGGTGAAAGTGCCCAGTATTGAAGTGGTTAATCATGTCCATTGTCTGTTTTGTTGCCTCTTCATTTCTATCAGCTTTGCACAGGATTTAGCACTGCTATTTAGCAATATCCGCAGCCAAGCACCAGGTGCGGTTGGGGCCAATTAAATAGGTAGAATGGGTGCAGAGATAGCGTTTCAAGTTTATAAAAGTATGCATCAGTGAGTGACAAAGGATAAAAGCTGGTGGAGCAGCATACAAGTCAGCTCACTAAAATGTATGGATCACAGTCAGCAATTGCAGCCCTTGTTATTTTCTCTAAAGACAGGTTTACTTTTATTTTTACAGCAGAACTGATTTTTTGTGCAATAAGTCATAATCTTCAGGCACATTCTGTTGTACTGAGCTAATGATCATGAATTTGCAACAGGAAAGAAAATATGAAGACTGAACCACTAGAGGGCATCACAGACAAGTTGTATCACAATAAGCTACAGGTCATGAAACATTACAAGTGCATAAATTGCATCTGTGTAGGTATCTCTGAGATTTAGGATCACCATTTGCTAACTCAGTTTACAAACTCTAAAGCCTATTTAACATTCATATACAGTACTACAGTAGCTGTGACTGCACAGGATGGTCTTTCATATGCAGACTGCATGGATAAGTGAAATCTCACTTATTTCCGAGTAATGATTGCTTGAACAGCCTGTGATAGCTATGTGATACTCTTTTTTTTTTTTTCAGCATGGATCCATCTTCATATGTATAGTCACAAATGTAATCACGTTTGTTGCTAATTCAGTAACAGTGCAGAACACTAACTGCTGTGCATGCTGTGAGCAAATGGGACAGTGATAATAAATTATGAGCAATTAATAGTGCAAGAGCAAAGAAGCAATCATTAGGACGGGTACAAAAAGCTGACAGCTACAGTTAATCCTGGAAATGTATAGCTGTAACAGGTAACAGAAAAACAAGAAGCAATGCAATAATATTAACATTGTTTCAGGAATCAGCCAAATGAAATCTTTAGTGCAGATACCTGCTTTGCCAACCTTTTTTTTTTTATATGGATAGAATGGGGAAGAGTTAACATTTATGGCAGGCAGGGCCGGATTCCAGACAAGGCCAACAAGGCCAGGCCTCGGGGCGGCAGTGGGTGCAGGGGCGGCACTGTGGCTGAGAGGAGAGGACACTTTCACCACTTTCACTTTCATTTTGTTTTGGGGGTTACCCCCTGTCATGTCAATGCAATTTTCAGCAGCAGCACCCCCCCTGCTTCTCAGTGTCCTGCAGAAAAAGTCCCCCGGTGGATAATTTCCCCCCTGTACTGCACAGGCGGGGGCGGCATTGAAGGACCCGGCCTTGGGGGCGGCAAAGGGAGTAAATCCGGGCCTGATGGCAGGGTCTTTTTTTTCCGGGTAGATCTTTCCTCATTTTCTAGCCCTATGACACCCATACAAAAATGGGTGGTGCATTGAAGGAAAGGACATCAATTAAATCATTTTCCCATTGCAACAAAAAAAAAAAAACACAGCAGAGGCTCTAGCCCAGCCGTACTCAACCTTTTTACCACACAATAAAAACACACAATGAAAGAGATAAAGCTTTCCTGCCAAAGGCTGCCTAAAGCCTTGTACACCCGATCAGATTTTCGGACGACCTTTCGCCCATTTTTGTTGCATGCTAGTCTCATGTCGAAAGTTAGGAGGTTACTTACCAGTGGTGGCCTGTCCATTAGGGATGCCGATGCGCCGCCCCCTCTCTCTTCTCCACGGCTACCCCTTATTCATGCACCCAGCCCCTTTCCGGGCACATGAATAACAGCAGCCAGGCTTTTTTAAACATTTGAATAAAGCCAGAGGCTCTAATAGGCTTCAAAATAGGGTGGCCTTGGGTCACAGGGGATGCGTCCGGATGCCACCCTGTTGTAACAGTGAATTAATATTCGCTGTTGCAACACATAATCCTCCTCCCAGCCAATCGGGAAGCAGGTATGAAACCCATTTTCCGATTGGCCAAAACGTCAGGCAATCCCATTGGAGGAGCAGAGAGGAGAGGACTCCAGGAGAGGATACCGGAGCCAGCCACACTGGGAGATGGCCACAGCAGCTCCGACCGCAGCTCCCACCGCCCACATCCACGGGAAAAGGACAGCGGAAGGTGAAGGTGGGGTGTTCGTCCTGACAGCCCGGGGGGGGGGGGGGGGTAAAAAAAAAAAGACGTCACTGTTACCCACCATATAAAAATACTCATACGAAAGAATACAACTTCAGAAGTGACGTAATGTGTTCAATAGTTTTGTATGTATTCTTTCGTTTCTGTGCATGCGTAGTCTTGCTCTTACGATTTTTTTTTCGTATGAAGAACATACTTATTATACGAAAAACTGATGTTTTGTTCACATCTGAATTTCTTTTTTATAGTCTGCACATCCAGCTTTTGTCAGACAAAGAAATGGAATTGGCAGTCGCAAGCACCGTACTAACGATCCAAAAATCGGCAGATCGTTCGTTGGATGAAATGTTACTTCCGATTTTCGCATCGTGTGCACGGGCCCTTAGAAAGAATATCTGGATCAATATTGTAATGCTGAAAGAAGGTCCCAGGGGAAGACCAGTTGGTTGTCCTGCAAATGCGTTTCATTCTTAGGATGAATGTGACAATCCAAGATGCTGTGGTATATGCAGATGCCTTTCACTTTCTAAGCTTCAGAAGGGACTATAAACAATATTTCTGATCTTCTAAAAGACTCCATAACAATGTAAGTATGCTTTCAATGATCTGCGCCAATTCTTGATTAAGATGGTAAAAAGAGACTACCTTGGGCACAAAACACATGATAGGGTATAGGACTACCTGGATAGGAAGTTTTTTCAGTGCATATCCAAGTGCTTAAAGGGGTTGTAAAGGTAAAAAAAAAAATTCCCTAAATAGCTTCCTTTACCTTAGTGCAGTCCTCCTTCACTTACTTCATCCTTCGATTTTGCTTTTAAATGTCCTTATTTCTTCTCAGAAACCCTCACTTCCTGTTCTTCCGTCTGTAACTCCACACACCGTAATGTGAGGCTTTCTCCCTGGTGTGGAGAAAGCCTCTTGAGGGGGCAAGCAGGAGTGTCAGGACACTCTCTACTTTGCAGATAGAGAAAGGAGCTGTGTGTTAGTGGGCTTCCTGACACTCCTGCTCGCTTCCTCCCCCCTCTAAAAGCTTTCTCCACACCAGGGAGAAAGCCTTGCATTACTGTGAGGAGTAACAGACAGAAGAACAGGAAGTGAGGATTTCTCAGAAGAAATAAGAACATTTAAATGCAAAATCGAAGGATGAGGTAAGTGAAGGAGGACTGCACTAAGGTAAAGGAAGCAATTTAGGGACAACATTTTTTACCTTTACAACCCCTTTAAGGTCCAGAGTCCCTTCTGCCCAAAGTGATGTACACCAGAAAATCAATGTTTAATGTAAACTGCCAGAGTGCTGCCCACTCACCTGGGACAAAATGTTGGCTAGCAAGTATGTTCAGGAATGACGACAAGTTCCACTGAGGAAATAGGTTTCTATGAGGAGACCAGATCTTCAATGCCACCTTAAGAACTTGCGCTGCAAGAGGAACATGAGCCCATCGCTTACCAAAAGTGCCATGAGAGACAAAACCTGTACATTTTTTAGAGCTAAAGCTTAAGCCAAGAGCAACACCTGACTAAAAAAAAGCCCAATACATAAGCATTCTCAGGATGAAGTGGGTCACACCTCACATACTTAGGCCCCTTTTACACTGGGGCGGGAGGCGCGGTGGTGGTATAGCGCCGCTAAAAATAGCAGCGCTATACCGTCGGATTTGCCACGGGATTTGGCCTCTAGCGGTGCGTTATTAACCCCCCGCTAGCGGCCGATAAAGGGTTAATATTACCGCGGTTTCCGATTGTTTTAAATGGGAAGGAGCGGTATACATACCACTCCTCTCACCGCTCCAAAGATGCTGCTGACAGGAGATTTTTTTATCTCCCGCCAGCGCATCGCCTCAGTGTGAAAGCCCTCTGGCTTTCACATTGAGGTTGCTGGGCAGGAGTTTTTCAGGTGGTACAGCAGCGCTATTTTTAGCACTGTACCGCCTGAAAAACTCCTCAGTGTGAAAGGGGTCTTAGACCAGATGTGATGATAAATGGTAAATAAAGGGTATTTCTGGAGGCCTGCCTTGCATTTAGTAATGTGTTTATGACATAGAACACATATAGTCTAGACTAGAGCTTGCAGTCTTTTCCTTTCATTTTCCATGCACCAAGTGCTCTGGGCTGGAATAAAAAATGTCTCCCTGTGAGTAGGTAGAGATGGGCCGAACACTCCCGGTTCGGTTTGCGCCAGAACTCTCGAACATTGCAAAAGTTTGGAGCCGAACCCCATTGAAGTCTATGGGACTCAAATTTGAAAAATCAAAAGTCCTAATTTTGAAGGCGTATGTGCAAGTTATTGAACATAAAACGGGTAGGGGGGCATGGGTTCTGCCCTCGGGGACATGTACCAATGCAAAAAAAAAAAAAAAAAAACTTTTAAAAAGATTTAAAGGAGCAGTGATTTTAATAATGCTTAAAGTAAAACAATAAAAATGAAAAATTCCATTCAATATAGTGCCTAGGGGGTCCCCTTAGGCTGCCTGTAAAGTGGTGCATTTGCACCATGTATAGAACCTGATGCAGCAAAACTGACATTTATAAAGAAAAATAAATACATTTAAATTGCCAGCAATATAAAAATGCTAGAAAAAAGGCATAAACGTATGGGGTCCCCCCAAAATTCATACCAGACCCTTGTCCGAGCATGCGGTGCAGCAGGTCAGGAATGGAGGGGAAAAGCTTGCACCCCTCCGGACCATACCAGGTCACATTATAATGAGATTACATTACACACAGGTTGACTGCTTACTAATTAGGTGGTGTCAAGCGTGTGTCGCAGTAACCAGGTGAGGAGTACAAAGACAAGTGTGTCTTCCCTACAGTCAAGCATGGTGGTGGGAGTGTCATGGTCTGGGGCTGTATGAGTGCTTCCAGCACTGAGGAGCTACATTTTATTGAGGGAACCATGAATGTGACATACTGAAGCAGAGCATGATCCCCCTCCCTTCAGAGACTGGGCCACAGGGCAGTATTCCAACATAACGACTCCAAGATGACCACTGCCATGCTAAAGAAGCTGAGGGTAAAGGTGATGGACTGGCCATTAATCGCTTAACGCCCGCCCACTGTATATATACGTCCTATTTTTAAAGATGGATATCTTGGTAACGGGAGCAGCTACTGCCACAACCGAGATATCCATCTCTTTAGTGGGCGGGCCTGTTAACGATAACGGCAGTCTCCGCGGCGGGTTCACCGCGAGATCGCCGTTATCGGTGGCGGAAGAGGGGCAGTCTTTTTGACCCAGATCTCATATGTAAGAGGACCTGTCATGCTTTTTTCTATTACAAGGGATGTTTACATTCCTTGTAATATAAATAAAAATGATCATTTTTAATTTTTTTAATTTCAGTGTTAAAAATTATAAAAAAAACAAATAAATACGAAAACTAAAAAAAAAATGTTTAAAGTGCGCCGTCCCGACGATCTCGCGCGCAGAAGCGTACGCATTCGTGAGTAACGCCCGCATATGAAAACGGTGTTCAAACCACACAAGTGAGGTATCGCCGCGATCGTTAGAGCGAGAGCAATAATTCTAGCCCTAGACCTCCTCTGTAACTCAAAAAATGCAACCTATAGAATTTTTTAAACGTCGCCTATCAAGATTTTTAAGGGTGCAATTTGTAAGCGTGATATGTTGGGTATCATTTTACTCAGCGTAACATTATCTTTCACAATATGTAAAAAAAATTGGGCCAAATTTATTGTTGTCTTATTATTTAATTCAAAAAAGTGAATTTTTTCCAAAAAAAGTGCGCTTGTAAGAACGCTGCGCAAATAAGGTGTGACAAAAAGTATTGCAATGACTGCCATTTTATTCTCTAGGGTGTTAGAAACAAAATATATAATAGTTGGGGCTTTTAAGTAATTTCATAGCAAAAGAAAATGTTTTAGTCTCTTAAACACCAAATCTGAAAAATAGGCTCAGGGCTTAAGTGGTTAATGTCTAAAACGCTGGCAACAAAAGTGAGTACACCCCTAAGTGAAAATGTCCAAATTGGGCCCAAAGTGTCAATATTTTGTGTGGTCACCATTATTTTCCAGCACTGCCTTAACCCTCTTGGGCATGGAGTTCACCAGAGCTTCACAGGTTTCCACTGGAGTCCTCTTCCATTCCTCCAAGATGACATCACAGAGCTGGTGGATGTTAGAGACCTTGCACTCATCCACCTTCAATTTGAGGATGCCCCACAGATGCTCAGTAGAGTTTAGGTCTGGAGACATGCTTGGCCAGTCCATCACCTTTACCCTCAGCTTCTTTAGCAAGGTAATGGTCGTCTTGGAGGATGGATTTGTTGTCGTTAAGATGTTAGAATACTTCCCTGCGGCCCAGTCTCCAAAGGGAGGGGATCATGTTCTGCTTCAGTATGTCACAGTACATGTTGGCATTTATGATTCCCTCAATGAACAGTAGCTCCCCAGTGCCGGCAGCACTTATGCAGCCCCAGACCATGACACTCCAAAAATGTGAGAGTTGTACTCACTTTTGGGAGACACTGTAATAGTTAAAGACACAGGGCCAGATCCACATACCTTGGCCGCCCGGCCGGCGTGTCCCATTTACGCTACGCCGCTGTAAGTCACAGCGGTGTTTTCCTTATCCTCAAAGAAATGCCGCTGTACTTACAGCGGCGTAGCGTAAATGGGCCGGCGTTCGCGGGTGTAATTCAAATTTACTAGTGGGGGGCGTGTTTTATTATATTTATGAATGACCCGACGCAAACAACGCTTTTTTTACACTGCGCATGCGCCGGCCGTGGACGTATCCTAGTGCGCAAGCGTGAAATTACATCGCAAATAGTCAATGAAAATGACGTGAGCATAACTTACGCCCAGGTCCATTCTGGATCGGCATACGTAAACAACGTACAACACAATGCTGTCCCGATGTCCATACTTAACATTGGCTGCGCCTCCATATAGCAGGGGTAGCTTTACGCCGGAGATACGCTTACGCAAACGACGTAAATGGAATGCGCTGGCCGCTCGCACGTTCGTGGATTTGCGTATCTCGCTCATTTGCATATTTTACGCTGGAAATAGACAGAAGCGCCCCTAGAGTCCAGCGTAAATATGCACCTAAGAGACAACGGTGTAAAAAAGTTTCAGTCGTTTCTTAGCGTAATCCCGGCGTATCTTGTTTTGTGGATACAAAACAAAGATACGCCGGCGGGAAATTAGAATTATGCCAGTGTATCTGTAGATACGCCGGCGTAATTCTTTGTGGATCTGGCCCACAGAGTTTAGTGTCACTTTAAAACCAAAAGATCTGTAGATCTTTTTTTTTGCATATTATACATACTTCTGGTGTTTTACTGATCACCACTTGTATTGATCATTTAAATGATCGTTTTATAAAAAGGCAAGGTAAGCAAGAAGATAAGATAGGATCAATCTCTTCCAACAATCAATGTCTGACCTTCATCTTCACTAATGAATAATCAATTATCTTGTTAAATAGACATATTCAGTAGTGGAAGAGAGGCAACAATGGAATTCACTTTCCACCTAATAGTGTGTAATAGACGTCTTATGAAGAACTACTGTAGAGTGCTGTGAAAAAGTATTCATACCAGTTGAACTTTTCAACATTTTGACATGTTAAAACCAAAAACTTAAATATATTTTATTGGGATTTTATATGATAGACCAACACAACGTGGCACATAATTGTGAAGTGGAAGGAAAATGATTAATGGTTTTCAAAAAATTTGACAAATATCTGAAAATGTGGTGTGCATTAGTATTCAGACCCGTTAGTCAATACTTTGTAGAACCACCTTTCTTTTTGGGGACGTCTCTACCAGCTTTGCACATCTTGAGAGTGACATTGCTGCCCATTCTTCTTTGCAAAACAGCTCAAGCTCTGTGAGATTGGCTGATTCTCTGACTTATGCTCTCCTTGCAGTTTAGGTGGACGGCCATGTCTTGGTAGGTTTGCAGTTGTGCCATACTCTTTCCATTTCCGGATGATGGATTGAACAGTGCTCCATGAGATGTTCAAAGCTTGAGTTTTTTTTTTTAACCTAACCCTGCATTAAACTTCTCAACAACTTTATCCCAGGCCTGTCTGATGTGTTCCTTGGTCTTCATGATGCTGTTTGTTCACCAAGGTTCTCTAGCAAACCTCTGAGGACTTCACAGAACAGCTGTATTTATACTAAGATTACATTACACACAGGTGGACTCTATTTACTAATTAGGTGACTTCTGAAGGCAATCGGTTCCACTAGATTTTAGTTAGGGGTATCAGTGTAAAGGGAGCTGAATACATGCACACCACACTTTGCAGATATTTAGTTGTAAAAAAAAATTGAAAACAATTTATCATTTTCCTTCCCCTTTACAATTATGTGCCACTTTGTGTTGGTCTATCGCATTAAATTCCAATAAAATACAGTTTTGCGTTTTTGGTTGTAACATGACCAAATGTGGAAAATTTCAAGGGGTATGAATATTTTTTCAAGGGGCTGTATGTATTTTGAGATGTTTTGAAACACTTGGGTCCACAAAGGAGAGGCTGTCCCTTGACATTGGGAAGAAATGAATGAGAATGTGTGCCTATCACATGTATGTATACATTGCGTATGTTCATTTACATACACTGAAAGGACAAATCTTGATATTATGTGAATCATTGTAGACTGGTGGAATCAAATTGATGTGACATATTCATCCTTGGTAACTAAGTTATTCCATACAGAATTGGAGCTGCAAATACCATGTCGATACTGTGCCTATTTTTCATGTGACATTGATGTGTATGCAAGAGGACAGTATGATATGATTAAAAGTTCAATATGCTGCCTCAGTTCAGATGAAGAACACTCAGCCTGTCACTCGGAAGGAAACTTCAGCACAGCCGTCACAAAAAGATGCACTTCACTTCTCTTGGCTTGGAGTTCACAAATCAGCAGCTCTGAAGTTTTCAGTATAATAGTAATAGTTCACTTTAATTGCTGTTCTTGTGGACTGACAGATTTTCAATTACATAGGAGAGGCTTATTTTAACATTGTGCTATTTATGCATTGTAAATTTGAAACGCAGAGTTTACAGCAACATGTCATACTGAGAAATTACACTAATGGAGTAAACAAATTTCCGTATTCGGGGTTGTTTTTAAAGATATGCTCTTTTTTAATAAAACACATAGGGCCAGATTCTTGTAGAGTTACTCTGGAGTATCAGTGATACTCCAGCCTAACTCTCACTTTGAGCCGGCGTTTCTGTTTTCAGTAAGCAGAAAACAAGAAACGCCGGGTTGGAGTTCCTACACGAGCGGCGTAATTGTATTTCGCCGTCGTATCGGAACTGCAATTTTAAAAATGGCGCTCGGGGCGTTCCCGCTCATTAACGCCGAGAATATGTTAATCAGCGAGAATCGACAATTCACGATCGTATTCGGGCCCGACGCAGTGACTTTCCGACGTTTCCGTAAGAGATACGCGGCGTAAAGATAAAGCAGCCCCCTAGTGGAGTATCCTATGTTAAGTATGGCCGTCGTCATCGCGTCAAAAAAAAAATTGCGTCGTTTGCGTAAAACGTTCGTGAATGGGGATTGTCGTCGTTGACGTTCACTGACAGAATTTGCAGCATGCGCACTGACAGTCGACGCATGCGCAGTATGTTCGCCGCGGGAACATAGTTTAAATAATACACGCCCCCTACCCGTCCAATTTGAATTCCGCCGGCTCATTTTCACTACGCCGCCGCAACTTTAGGTGCAAGTGCTGCTACAGTACTTGCTCGTAAAGTTTCGGCGGAGTAATGTAAATGAGAGAAGTTACTCCAAAATAAAGATTCGCCCATCTACCTGAATCTGGCTCATAGTGCTCATTCATACAAAAGCAATATTGCTGAACCTACCGTCAATGGGTAGCTTTAAATTTTAGGCAGGGCGAAGGACTAGTATGAATTCTGGCCGACTCTGTAAGCAGCCATCTTCGAGATTATCTGACTTCCAGAAAGTTGGAATGAGAGAATCAACCTGTGAATTAGGCAAATTCAACACATTTCAGAACTTTTTCCAAAATAGCACTTTTCAATTTGCAGCAATACATGCATTCAGATTTGGTCCATGAAGAACCAGGCGACCGGGAAACATAAATTCTATGATACTGCACAGACTATGCAATCCTCCAAATGTTCAAATCTAAAAAGACAAATTTAAAACTCACAGCATATTTAACCAATACAATCATCAAAACTAGTAAAGTGTTGCAGGACTAATGCCGCGTACACACGGTCGTTTTTTGCGATGAAAAAGAAACTTCGTTTTTTGCGATGAAAAAAACGTTGTTTTTTGCGATGAAAAAAAACGTTGTTTTTTGCGATGAAAAAAAACGTTGTTTTTTGCGATGAAAAAAAACGTTGTTTTTTGCGATGAAAAAAAACGTTGTTTTTTAAAACGTCATTTAAATTGATCGCGTGTGGGCAAAACGTTGTTTTTTTTCTTCAAAAAAAACGACCAAAAAAAATTCCAACATGCTTGAAATTTTTGTGTCGTTTTTCAAAACGTCGTTTTTTGTTTCACAAAAAGTCACCGTGTGTAGCAAAAACTTTGTTTAAAACAACGTTTTTCAACCCGCGAATGCCCAGAAGCTAGTTATGAAGCGAGCTTCAATGGAAAAGAGTGGTGAACGTAACCTCGCTTTTTGTGAAAAAAACGATGGTGTGTATGCAACATCGTCTTTGAAAAGTGATGTTTCAAAAACGTCGTTTTTTACTTCACAGAAAACGTTGTTTTTTTTCATCACAAAAAATGATCGTGTGTACGCGGCATAAGGCCTCGTACACCCGACCGAGGAACTCGTCGTAAATGAACCATAGTTTTCCGTGACGAGTTCCTTGTTAGGCTTGTCAAGAATCTTTTTTTTTTTTTTTTTAAGTGTATTTTTTTTTGTGCGTGAACTCGAGAGAGAGGAGCCGGACTGCAGGAGTTGGGAGTAGGCAGACCCTCCCCCCGGAGGCAATCGCCATCCTTCTCCATGCCCCTGGTGGCAATGGCGGGTGTGAGGGGGGGCCTCCCACTCACCCCACCTGCTCCTCTTGGGAGCCCAACTGGGGCCCAACGGGACCCCAATGGGGCAGAGGGACTCCCCCTATGAGGGAGTGAGGGGGCCTAGCCCACCCAGCCAGCCCCGTAGGTCCTTCGCCTCTCTTTATTTTAGGAGACCGCATGGCCAAAGTGCGTGTGTTTTTAAACCAATTTCGTGTGCGTGCAAGTGTGGTGGTTTTTGTGGGGGGGGGTGGGCGTACTAAGCACAGGCGTACCTTGCATAGCACTCCCACCCAATCTTGACAAGCTTTCTTTGCGTACACACAGTCAAGACTTGTTGTGCTCAAACGCGGTGATGTACAACACCTACAACGGCACTATAAAGGGGAAGTTTGATTCCACTGGCACAACCCTTGGGGCTGCTTTTACTAATCTCATATTACTGCGTGTTAAGTAAAAGTTTGGTGAGAGACAATTCACGCTTTTCAGTCTGTTACAGCGTGACAAATGTGCTATTTCCATAAAGAACGCTACTTTTACTGAAGGTGTGCTCCCGTCTCATACTTTATTCTGAGCATGCACGGGTTTCTAAGCATACACATGAACGTGTTTCTCGTCGTAAACCAGCCCAATGAGGAACACAACGAGGAAATTGAGACTCCAGACGAGGAAAAAGAGAACTTGTTCTCTTTTTTTCTCATCGAGATCCACGACAGTTTTCTCAATGAAAAACATACACATGACCGTTTTCCTTGGCAAAAAAGCTCTACCACCAAGTTTCTTGATGGATTCTGTCGAGGAAAACGGTTGTGTGTACGAGGCCTGACACTTATTCAGGTCAGCAAGTTCCTTCCCTAGTAACCAGTCCATCTCAGGATGGTTACCACATTAGACTCGAGACTGCACACATCCTTTTTTTGTTTGTTAAATTAGTATTAAACCCAAGAACCAAACATTTGTTACATTTCAGCTTACTGACCTTAGATGTGATGGCGGCATTTATTTTCTTTTATTAGGCTTTCTTTCTTTCTTTTATTTGCATCTGGTGATCCAAAGCTCTCCAGCAAAATGTGTCAGTTACAGAAATGAGACAAACCATTTAACACTAACAGAAGTGCGTACAATGATCAACTTTTACTTATTTATTTAAAACCTTTATCCCAAAAGAAAAAAAACTGTTCCTGTAACTGCTTATAAAGTATGAGATTCAGTTTGACTTCAATTGTTTAGTGTATTTAAGTCTGCTAGTACATCTAACACTCCCCTCCCCCAGACTGGCAATATTGCTGTCCAAATGCGTCCCCTGTGCTCCTTCATCCTGAGTGAGGGCATTCGAATACAGGAGATGTGTTGTTGGGCAGATTACCAGGTGAAAACTGAGGAGAAAAAAGCCTAAAGAAAGAAAATAGATGCAGCGACCACATCTCATGATTGGTAAGCTACAATATATTACATCTTTGGTTTTGGGTTTAATACCACTTTAAGGCAGAGCTGTAGGAAGATATCAAATATGCCTATGTAACCCAATTAACTACTGTAGGAGTGGAAGGGACAAGAGTGCAAGTCAATCAAGTTTTGCTACATTGCGGATGTAGCCTAGTCCCGGGCCTTTCCAGGCCTAATGGTGACCTCCAGAGTTAGGGACCGCTGGAATCCTTCTGCGTAGAGTGGGTTACGAGGCATGGTGGGTGTAATGTAAGGTAGATTAATGGGTGCCAGACACTTCTTAATTGCAAAGAGATTTATTTTCTCTTAAACAGAACTGTGGGAGAGATGTGGGAGTTAGGGCCAGGACACCCTTTAGTAGTTGCAATGTTAACCACATCCCGACCGCCCGCTGTCATTTTACTGCGGGAATGTGGCACTGCTGGGCGAGAGCCCGTAGCTATACGTCCACTCTAAAGCGGCCACTAGGGGGAGCGTGCGCACCGCCAGAGGCCCCGCGCGCCCCCGAGTTCCGCGCGTGCCCTGCGGGTACGATCGCCGCCGGTCACACGCGATCGCTCGTTACAGAGCGGGGACCGGGAGCTATGTGTGTAAACACATAGCTCCCGGTCCTGTCAGCGGGGGAAATGCTGATCTTCTGTTCATACAAAGTATGAACAGAAGATCAGTGATTTCCTCTAGTGAGGACACCCCCCCATACAGTTAGAACACACCCAGGAACACACTTAACCCATTCCCTGCCCCCTAGTGTTAACCCCTTTCACTGCCAATGGCATTTTTATAGTAATACAATGCATTTTTATAGCACTGATCGCTATAAAAATGCCAGTGGTCCCAAAAATGTGTCAAAAGTGTCCAAAGTGCCTGCCATAATGTCGCAGTACTGAAAAAAATGCTGATCGCTGCCAATACTAGTAAAAAAAAAAATATTAATAAAAATGCCATAAAACGACCCCCTATTTTGTAAACGCTATGGGCCAGATTCACATACAATCTGCGGCGGCGTAGCATAAGCCATTTACACTACGCCGCTGCAACTTAATGAAGCAAGTGCCATATTTCCAAAGCACTTGCTCCATAGTTTGCGGCGGCGTAGTGTAAATGGCCCTGCGCATTCCCGCGTAATTTAAAGGGGGCGGCTTGTATTTAAATTAAGCGCGCCCCCGCATCGATCGAACTGCGCATGCGCCGGCCGGGAAAAAAGCCCAGTGCGCATGCTCCAGATCACGTCGGAAAGCGCAGTTGAAACCGACGTCAAAACGACGTGATCGTCACTTACGCAATGCCCTATTCACAAAACAACTTAGTAAAACGACGTAACCGACAGAAAAAGACAACGCTGACCCGACGCCATACTTAACATGGCAACGACGGAACTTCGTAAACCTACCCCTCATATAGCAGGGGTAGGTTTACGCTTACGGAAACGACGTTAACGACGACGGGGATCGGCGTATTAGGCTCATTTGCATAGGCAAATGAGAAAACAACGTATAGGCCACCTAGCGGCCAGAAAAGTAATTACATCTACGATCCGATGGTGTAAGTGTTTTACACCTGTCAGATCTTCACTGTATCTATGCGTAAGTAACTCTATGAATCACACGCATAGATACCCAGTAAAAAAAACAGAGATACGACGGTGTTTCCTGCCATACACCGTCGTATCTCTTTTGAGAATCTGGCCCTATAACTTTTGCGCAAACCAATCAATAAATGCTTATTGCGATTTTTTTAACGAAAAATATGCAGAAGAATACGTATCGGCCTAAACTGAGGAAAAAAATGTTTTTTAATATATTTTTGGGGGACATTTATTATAGCAAAAAGTAAAAAATATTGAATTTTTTTCAAAATTGTCACTCTATTTTTGTTTATAGCGCAAAAAATAAAAACTGCAGAGATGATCAAATACCACCAAAAGAAAGCTCTATTTGTGCGAAAAAAAAAGGACGCCAATTTTGTTTGGGAGCCACGTCGCACGACCACGCAATTGTCAGTTAGAGCGACGCAGTGCCGAATCACAAAAAGTGCTCTGGTCATTGGACAGCAATATGGTCCGGGGCTAAAGTGGTTAATTAGCAGACTCCAAGATATATGTAGACAGCCATGCAGAGATAGGCACCCAGCCGGACACCAACAATCTTGAACAGTTTCTAAAGGTTGTAATGATCTCCTTCACTTCCTCCACAATCTCCTTTTTAGATCTTCTCTTAACTGAGCTTCCAGTCCATCACTTAGACCCACTGATCCACTGCCACTGGATCTCTTGAGCTCTTCCAATCTTCTCACTGAGTATCTTCCTCAAGTGTGACCGTCACTTACCTGCTGGGTCCCTAGATTGTCACTCACAGATACTCCTCAAGCGTCACCCCATTGGCCTGCTCGGCCCCTCACTTGGCACACAATATTGCTCTGCAAGTGTCACCTACGCTGGCTAAGTACCTGGCTTGACATCTGCTGAAGTTTCCCAATTCTTCACCGTCCCTGGTTGGTGAAAATACTGCTCTGGTACTTACTTGAGCTATTCACTGTGGCCCCTGGTAATAAGGTGGATGGTCCGTTAGTGGCAACAGCTTCCCCTCTACCTCCGACCACGACAGGATCTCCGGCTGGCAGAACCATTACTTCTGGTTAGACTGCAAGCTGCAATCCCAATCCTACACTGCTCTCTTGCTTCTATATAGGCCCCCAGACAGCATCTAGGAGCCAGATGATCCCAGAATAGGCCTCAGGCTCCGGCCTAGCAGCCCGGGGAAATACGACACACGTCCTCCCAGACAGACATCCAGGTGGCACAGAACCCTGATCACCTGACCTCTCCCAAATAAATGGGCTCTCCCAGCAGGCCAAGTGACCAAAAAAGATCCCTGCCCATTGGCTAAGAAATCCCATCTATTCCTAATTTGTCCTTGCAATGTACCCGGCTATCTAGTGACAGAAGAGAGAAGTGCAACAATTCCAGAATTAGGGTGGAATCAATTGACCTCCTATCAATAGGCTAAGGCAACTATCACTTGGCAGATAAATTTACTAACAACCCTGCCTAAACACAAGGATGTATCCTGGCCCAGGCCTAGGGCAGCAGTTTGCAGGGGGGCAGCACAGAAAAAGTCCCTGTCGACTTGTGCTACACTATTAGTGTAACACAAGCTGCTTCTAATTTTGACTGTCCTATCAGCCTGGACCACACTGTGCTATATGTTTTCTGCTGCACTATTGGCATGGCTATATCTTCTTCGTCCTCTCCATAAATTTATCAGAAATTTGGCTTAAAGTAAAACTATAGGCAACACTTATAGCCCCTGTCAGTTTATTTTTTACCATCTCGGTTTCATTGCAGAGATTTCCCTTCATTTCCTGCCCCATAGCCTAATAAGAAGTGAGAGAAAATCTATGCAAATTAAGGGAATCCATCCCCCCCAGGCCCTAAGAACTAGTGTCCCCACTCAAAAATTTCAGGATGGGTCTTAAACATAAAGGGGCGTGGCCTTGACCGGAAGGGGTGGCTCATATTTAAATTAGGGGGTGCACAAGTTTAGTCAGGCCTAGGGCTCAGTGGCGGCTGGTGCTCAAAATTTTTGGGGGGGCGCAAACGAAAAAAAAAATATTGCAGCCTCACTGTGCCCATCACATGCAGCCACTGTGCCATGCCACCAAATGTAGCCACTGTGCCATGCCACCAAATGCAGCTACTGTGCCCATCAATTGTCACCAATGTGCCATGCCATCATATGCAGTCACTGTGCCATCAATTGTCACCAATGTGCTATGCCATCATTTGCAGTCACTGTGCCATCAATTGTCACCACTTGTGTCACTAATTGTGCCATGCCATCAAACGCCACCACTGTGCCATCAATTGTCACCAATGTGCCATGCCATCAAAAGCAGCTACTGTGCCCATCAATTGTCACCACTGTGCCATGCCATCAAATGCAGTCACTGTGCAATCAATTGTCACCACTGTGCGATGCCATCAAACGCCACCACTGTGCCATCAATTGTCACCACTGTGCCATGCCATCAAACGCAGTCACTGTGCCATCAATTGTCACCTCTCTGCCATGCCATCAAATGCAGTCACTGTGCCATCAATTGTCACCTCTCTGCCATGCCATCATATTCAGTCACTGTGCCATCAATTGTCACCACTGTGCCCGGCCTGTGCTCATTGTTGCCTCTGTGCCCCATGATGCCACTGTGCCCCATGCTTCTACTGTGCCCCATGCTGCCACTGTGCCCCATGCTGCCACTGTGCCCCATGCTGCCACTGTGCCCCATGCTGCCCCTTTCCCTGTAAAAAAATCACTTACCTGACGCTTCCATGTTCTCCCTCGATGTCTTCTGCCGCCCTGGAGAAGCTTCAGCCAATCAGGTTCCTGAAAACCAGAATCCGGGAACCTGATTGGCTGAAACGGCTGTCAGTCTAATGCAAGGACCGCAGATTGTCTGCGCTCCGAGCATAGACTTCCGAGAGCCGGAGGGCGGGACTGGAAAAGCCTATCAGAGCCACTGGCTTTGATAGGCAGTTCCCCTCAGCCAACCAGCTGTCGCTATTCGGGTAACCGGCGTCCCATGTCCGGTTATACGAATAGACCAGGCAGCTGGCAACAGTAACACACGTCCAATGCATAGCATTGAACGTGTGTTACTTGCGAGAGGGGGTGGCGCTGCAGCGCCCTCTACAGACGGCCGCCAGAACTTCGGCTAAAATGTCAAAATGACATTTTAGCCGAATAAAAGTTCTTAAAGGGCCCGTTTTTTTTTTTTTTTTTTATTCTTTTTTTTTTTTGTGACTGCGGGAGGGGGGGCGGCGGCCGTGCGCCCATATGGGCGGGCCGCCACTGCTAGGGCTGCACGAAACCTAAATACACCACTGCCTAAACAACAGGGTACTACACAGAGTACAAAGGAAGTTGGCTGATAAAGGGAAGCGCACACACTTGACCTCATCAGTGTTTTTCTGCTCTTTTAATACCCACCTGATAGAGGTGTCTAAATTAGGAAATTGGCCAAACGGAATTATACATTTTTTAACAGGTAAGACTGATAATACTTTTTTTATTTTTTTCAATTTTGAATTTAGCTGTGTCTATCTTTTTAGTCGTATCTTTTTGCAAAATCTCTAGGGATGTTTTTTTTTAATCCTTACTTGTCACAATTAAAATGCACTACCACATGGTTTAACACCATATGTTCCTGCTATTCATAGTAAGTAAAGTTTGAAAAATCCCCATAGATACCCCTTAGGTTTAATTTGTTTAAGTAGTTTAGAACGCAGCCAAATAAACAGGATGATTGATGTTTTAATTGTGATGCACATAGAAGGTTAAAGTAGTAATAAACCTTCCACTTTTTTATTATCCCCATTCTTTTTCTATTGCTGTCACTCGCTCTTCATACAAAAATAAAACTTCTGGTTTATTGAATTTTCAATGGACGTCTTAACTGAACATCTGGTCAGGGAGCATGGGACGCATGTTGCAGACGTCATATGATCATCATGTCACTGTAGTTGGTGCCTCACCTCCCCAGGAACATGTGTGCCCCCTCCCCTAGCAAGCGCATGTCTGCTTCAAGGTGCATGCACGCCCCTCAGTGTTTGCTGAAGCGCACATGCAAGGGAGGTTCCAAGTGATCCTACAAAGCAGATAAGCCAACCTCAAAATGATACTGAAGCAGAGGGAAAACCAGGGCAGAATGCAAACAAGTGTCAGTCTGCAGAGAAAAAGCACAGAACCAGTGTGGTAAGTCTTGTAGTATGCTGCTATATATCATATTTTACTATGATGGTTTAATAACGCTTTTTTTCACCGCTATTGAAAAAGGAACAGAAGCCATGCCCCGATCCCTTCAGAAGTTATCTGCCTAACAAACCAGAAACGTGATGACAAAGAAGCAATGACCTTGCCATGCTAATATCAGCACAAATGCCTTTCAGTACTCTGGGTTTGCTTTCAGAGAGGTCCACAGAAAATGGTTTACCCTCCCAAAGCATGAATGTTAAAGTGGTTGTAAACCCATCCAAAAAAAACCTGTAAGACAATAACAGAAGCTGGTGCAGCGGTCCTCGTACGCCACAACATGTCTCCAGAATGTTACTTACGGGTTCGCGGCCTTCGGTGCTGTGATTGGCTAGAGCCGTGATGACGTCACTCCTGCACATGCGCACGGGACCCGTCAGGGGCGGCACATCACCTGAAGCAAAGATACACAAACGAGTCGTTTCTTCATGACGTAGGCACATACTGATACAGTGGATATCTCCTAAACCATGCAGGTAAGCCTTATTATAGGCTTACCTGTAGTGAAAATTGGTTTGTAAGGGTTTACAGCCAATTTAAGTACTTTAGTACCACACGTTACTAGAACCTTTAAGCTGAACCGGCAACACTGCAAATATGTTTCAGATTGTAGAACAAGATCTGGCTTCACAGTGTTCGAACCTTTAAGCCGATCCCGCAACACTGTTAGGACATTGTTACTTTCAGGTGCATCCTTCAAACGAGTCACCAGACCCTCCTGAGAGACCAGCCTTCATCCTGACTCTCTCCAGCAAGGGTCCTCCCTGCAAGGGTCCTTCCCTTTCCCAATTTGGCTTGACTTCTTCCACACCAGGCGAGACAGCCTGGTGTGGAATTAGTAGGACCCAGACTTCCAGTAGGCTTCTCGGCCTAAATGCAGAGCTCACTTCAGCAGCACCTGGCGCAGCCAAATATATATATCCTCTCCCAGAATGTACCAGTGGCCAAGAACCTCCTACTGGGCTGGCTAGAAGAAAAATATTCATAACTCAACCTAGTTGTACTATCTCATACTGGCCTGTGGTACCAGTAAAACCTACTGGTGACAATGAGAAATGCACTACCTAATTAAGATTAGGGAAAGACCAGAAATAAACTGTACAATCAGTCTGAGCTTTCTACAGCTCAGCCAAAAATGAAAATGCATTATAGCCCCAGTTTAGGACCAGGGGGCTACATAACATTGAAAGGGCATTTTTTTTTGGGGGGGGGGGGCTCTGAATGGGCATCAGCATGGCATGGTGCCTCACTCACAGTCTCTGCTGCCTTAACATTAGTTTGCCAGTCTACTGGCCACGTATGAATACTGAAGTGAGGAAATTGTCATCAAATGTCCACTTCAGTGCAACATCATGCTTCTAACCCAAAGTTATGATTTTCCTATGCTCAAAAATACAAACTTTATATTTTGGTTTTGGATTATTAAAATGCATTCTGAAAAAATAATAATAAAAAAAAAAACACCTTGACGTTTACTGTCAAGGAAAATGAAAATATTTTTCCAGACAAGATTTTTTTTATAAAAAGGTTGTATTAAACATTTACCTTCAGTTTTCTTTAATGGAGTTTGAAGTGTTTCTAAAAGACCATGGTTTTTATCATATAACTTTCACCCCTAATCTGACAAATTGAGTGACCTGTTCAAACTGCCAGCCATCTGCTCTATAAAGGCAAAGCAAAGTGGAAAATGTTTATCAAATGTCATGCTGTAGAACACACATACAGTACATCTCAACGGCATAGGATCACTGACTCAAACGTTCCTGCATCTCAACGCTATGCTGCAAAACTGTCACCTAGTATTTAGTGCCCCACACATTCGTGTTAAAGAAAATAAAAAAATATACGTTACAATAAAAACAGAATATGCGGCTCCCTGGTGGCTTAGCAAATACATTTAAGTGCTAGCTTTCACTTATGTAGGATTTGCCAATATCAGATTCTGAGCATCATAATGGACTTTCTAAATGTTGTTAATATAGTTATTTATTTTTTAAGTAGATGTAGTGCCCCTGTACTTCCAAGTATGGACGCTGTTTAAATTTAGAGGGGGATGAGAGAGTTACACAGCTCTCATCCATGTGATTTATGTTAGTTTAGTTTAGTGCTGTGCTGTTGTTTCATTCTGTGTTCCAAAGATACCTTTCCATCTTGGAACGACAGGTGGTGGCAGTGGAGACCAGCGAGAGCGCCTTCCCACCAGCAGCCAATCAGTGGAATTTTATCTCGCGGGGCGTGCTGGGGGAGGGTACTTCTTTAGGGTGCCATCTTGGCGTCGGGAGTTCGAGGTTGGATCCGGGTGCGGCACCCACCTTTAGGGTGTGCGCACATCACGGGCCCCGGCGATATGGCCTACCAGGCCGGGGCGCACGTGCTACGCAGAGTTCCTGACTCTGGGCCCTCATGGCCCGGAGCAACCAAAGCTGCAAAGGGGCCCTAGTGACCTACTGGGTCCCAACTTCTACAAGAAGATCCCAAGCGAGTTGTGCTGTTCGGTGGGGAGTCAGTCTGAGGAGAGCCCGGAGGCAGGCGATCCAATAGGGCCTAGACGAACCATCGAGGATCAAGGTAACCGGACACTGGGAGTTTGTTATATGGCAACCTACCAGTCGGTGACCTAAAAGTCGAGAACTATCTGAAGACATTTCAGACAAATGCTTTACTGAGAAGGAATTGCTCCATCAAGTCGCGTTTCAGAGCAAGGGCCTGTGGCAGAGGTACCTCTCCTATTTCCATTGAGCCAGGCCTGTGGCAGAGGTTTGTTTCCTTCTCAGGGGTCCAATCGACACCCCGGCTGGCAGTTCTGTGAGAGAGACTGTCCGGGTGCGCTATACCCACTCCGGCTGGAGTGGCGACGAATCAAAAGGTACTGTTTGAAGCAGGACTGCTTCTATAAAGAGGTAAGGCCTGTGTCTGCAACTTCCTTCTCCTTTCAACATCTTTCTCTATCTACCTGAAGTTGACTGTTGGCCATGTTGGGCCAGGAATAAAAGCACAGAAAACGACATCTTGTTGTTTGGACATTCTATTACTGCTCACATCATCTACTTTCATCATACCCCTAGACATGCTACAAAGGTAACATGCTGATCCCAAAACAAACCAGCGACTCCTTCGGTGGGAGCGCTACATAGATAACAGGAGTTAAGATTAAACACAGAATATTAAGCTATATTTCTCTTATAACTCAATGTAATGGCACATTCCTAAGCTTAAATAATGTACCATAAAAAGGGATAACTTACCTACATTAATAGTGCATTTTAAAAATAATACTTTTTATTTGGTTGTAAAATCTCTTGGTGCCTGCTCCTGTGAGGGGAGGAGATGCTACAAAATAGGCTATGATGAGGGGGGTGTATGCCTAAAGAGGAGCTTCAGGCTCCCCCAAAAAAATAAAAAGTGAGCAGCTACAAATGCTGAAGCTGCAGACTTACACACTGGACATCAGACAAAAAGCCAGTAATGCTAGCTGTAGAAAGTTGTAGAGTGAGTTTTGCAGCGTTTCAATTGCACTCCTTCAATTGGCTTTAGTGCAGGAGTCGGCATCTCTAGTAAGAAAAACGTGAAGTGGAGCCTTGCTGCTTCATAGCCAGTTTCCTACTGTGCATGTGCAATCAGAGCTGCGCCTTGGTCCCGTAGTCTTCTGGGACCTGTGATATGTCCCAAGACTGGGGGAAGGAGGAGGGGCAAATCTCCAGCTCAGATCGCTGCAGCGATTTAAGCCGGAAGTGGGAGCAGTACCTGTCAAAAGCAAGTACACGCTCCCCATGTTCCAAAAAAGTGCCCCCTGTCCCAAAAAAGTGCCAGTGAAGATGCAAACTAGCGGAACTTCCCCTTTTGGGTGGAGCTTTGCTTTAACCAGCTCCCACCCAGGCCAATTCTGACATTTCTTTACTACATGTAAAAATATGTATTTTATGTATAGAAAATTACTCAGAACCCCCAAACATTATACACTTTTTTTTAGCAGAGACCCTAGAGAATAAAATGGTGATTGTTGCAATTTAAGTCACACGTTATTTTTAGCAATTTCAGATTTGTGGGGAAAAATACATTTTAATGAACATTACATTTTAATGCAAAAAAAAAAACAACACAATCTATAACCCATTTTGTATTGCAAAAAAAAATAAAAGATGAAGTTACGCTGAGTACATAGATACCTAACATGTCAGGCTTTAAAATCGCACACGATTTTGGAATGGCACCAAACTACGGTACTGAAATATCTTCATAGGTGAAACTATGTTTATAGATTAACAGTTAAGAGTTACAGAGGAGGGCTACTGCTAGAATTACATATGTGAGCACAACCTACGTATCCTCTCCCTGAACATCTACATTGTCCCTTTAATTTTTTTTAGCACTGTTATTCCTATCACAAGAAATGTTAACATCCCTTGTGATAGAAATAAGGCATGACAGGTTCTCTTTATGGAGAGATCTAGGGTCTATAAGACCCCAGATAACTCCTCTACCCTGGAAAGCATGAGATTAAAAAAAAAAACAAGGAAAAAAAAAATAATCTCTGCTCTCTAAGGGAAAAAAATGGCAGCGTTTACACCTGCCAGAGACGAGGGTGATGTCATGACCTTGCTTCCAGCCTCCCAGGGTCATAGAAATGGCCAGGAACCATCCGATCCTCAGCCAGCTCAGTGATAATCCACGCCACCACTGGATCAGAACTCCGGTTCCCCATCGCATGGGAGAGCCGCCAACGTGCGTCAGGGGGGGTCAATCCCCTCCCGCTGCCTATAAAAGCAATCCAGCAGCTAATAAGCCATTAGAATGTCTTTTACATTACAGGGAATCGTTGGCTGAACAAAACAGAGATCTGGATGATCCCTGTAGCTGCAGGTATCTGCCAGATATCTCCACTTAAAGTCCACAATGTCATATTACATCATGTTGGTGGGAAGTGGTTAAGTTTAGCGAATTTGCACATAGACACAACTTGACATGCACTGTATTTGGCTTTAGTAAATCAGGGTTGGGCACCCTTGCTGCTTTGTAAGGGATAGTTGGCCTCATGAGTTTAGAAATGATTACACTGAATAATTTTCCTACCACATAAATAGGAAGGGAAAAAGCATGGAGGCTGCTATTACTGACCTCCCTTTCTGACAATGCAGACCCTTGCTGTCATGAAGACCTGCTTCTTTAATACTTTCCCAGTCACTGATCTACTTTAATTTATGCAATTTGGGAGTCAAGACTTTTCTTTGTCTTTTGAGAGTTTGTTACTCTGAAAATAAAAGAGCCAAGACACTAGCATAGGGTGACCAGACACCCCCGGTTTCTGGGGACAGTCCCCACATTGACGACACTGTCCCCGGACCAAGTTTGTCCCCGGTTTTGTCCCTGGATTGCATTTGAACAGGGGCAGGGGCAATTTCAATGACAGTCAGTGCAGAATTTAAAAAATTAAAATAAGGGAGAGGGGTGTATTATTTTCATTATCTGTGCCCCTTTCTGAGGATCATGTGCTGCTCGGAGTGGAGGGAATATTTCTTCAGTTTCGGGTGCATGCCCATTCTGCTCCATTCACATGTTCTGCCTTGGCTCAAGTCCTCGTCAGCCTCCTGGCTATCTCCTTGCCTTCCCTGGTGAAGAGATCTTCCTCCGCTCTCCCCCCAGTAGTATCCGGGGGCCCAGAGAGTAAGACTCGACAGACTGTGAGGCGGGCGACGGTGGCGTTGGGCAGAGAGTCGCTGATTGCCGACATTACCAGTAAAAAAAAAAAAAATGTCCCCGGATTTCATTTTAAAAATCTTGTCACCTTACACTAGAAGGAAATCAGAAATAGCAACCTTTTTATATTTTGGTTTTCTGTAAGGCTGAACTTCAGACAACCAGCTAAATACACAAATGAAATATATACGGTATATGGTGACACAAGAGGCTGGTGCTACATCAAATTCAGGCTCTTACATTTGTTCCATTGAAACATACATCAAATAATTTTTTATTGAATACTTAACAACTTAAGCCCCGGCTAGTTGGCTGGCCAAAGACCAGACCACTTTTTGCGATTCGGCACTGTGTCATTTTAACTGACAATTGCACGGTCGTGCAACGTGGTTCCCAAACAAAAATTACATTCTTTTTTTCTCACAAAAAGAGCTTTCTTTTGGTGGTATTTGGTCACCTCTGCAATTTTTATTTTTTGCGCTATAAACACAAAAAGAGCGACAATTTTGAAAAAAAAATCTATATTTTTTACTTTTTGCTATAATAAATATCCCATTTTTTTCCCTCAGTTTAGGCCAATACGTATTCTTCTACATATTTTTGGTAAAAAAAATCGCAATATGCGTTTATTGATTGCTTTGCGCAAAAGTTATAGGGCCAGATTCAGGTAGAAATACGCTGGAGTATCAGAGATTCGCCAGTATAACTCACACTTTGAGCCGGCTTATCTGTTTTCTGTATGCAGAAAACAAGATACACCGGGATTGAGTTCATATACGAGCGGCGTAATTGTATTTCGCCGTCGTATCGGAACTGCAATTTTAAAATGGGCACTCGGGGCGTTCCCGCTGATTTACGCCAAGAATATGTAAATCAGCGAGAGACGGCAATTCACGATCGTACACGGGCCCGACGCAGTGACTTTCTGACGTTTCCGTAAGCGATACGCGGCGTAAAGAAAAACATGCCCCCTAGTGGAGTATCCTATGTTAAAGCGGAATTTCACCCTAAATATATACCCTCTCCCATGTGATCCAGCATACTGGCGTCAGCGCCAGTATGCTGTTTTTTTTTTTAAATCCATGTACTTACTGTTTTATGCAGAATTTTATTTTTTTTACCCCGCGGTGGACGGCGCCAGTATAGCGCGTCACATCTTATGAAAGTACCCGAAAAGGACTCGGGTAATCGTGGTGAAAATGCGGCGCCTGCGCACAGACCTAGGAGCTGACTGCGCAGGCGCCGTATTTCTCCGAGTCCTATTTCGGCGTTTTTCGGAGGGCGTGACGCGCCATAGCCGTAGGACTCGGAGAAATACGGCGCCTGCGCAGTCAGCTCCTAGGTCTGTGCGCAGGCGCCGCATTTTCGCCGAGATTACCCGAGTCCTTTTCGGGTACTTTCGTAAGATGTGACGCGTTATACTGGCGCCGTCCACCGCGGGGTAAAAAAAATAAAATTCTGCATAAGACAGTAAGTACATGGATTTAAAAAAAAAAACAGCATACTGGCGCTGACGCCAGTATGCTGGATCACATGGGAGGGCTTATATTTAGGGTGAAATTCCGCTTTAAGTATGGCCGTTGTGATCGTGTCAAGTTGAAAAAGTTTAACGTCGTTTGCGTAAAACGTCCGTGAATGGGGATTGACGTCATTGACGTTCACTGACAGAATTTGGAGCATGCGCACTGACAGTCGACGCATGCGCAGTACGTTCGCCGCGGGATCGCGCCTAGTTTAAATAATACACGCCCCCTACCCGCCCAATTTGAATTCCGCCGGCTCATTTGCGCTACGCCGCCGCAACTTTAGGAGCAAGTGCTTAGTGAATACAGTACTTGCTCCTAAAGTTTCGCCGGAGTAACGTAAATGACGAACGTTACTCCAGAATAAAGATCCGCTGTCCTACCTGAATCTGGCCCATAGTGTCTACAAAATAGGGGATAGTTTTATGGAATTTTTAGTAATAATATTTTAATGGCCGCGATCAGCTATTTTTATCATGACTGCGACATTATGGTGGACACATCGAATACTTTTGACACCATTGTCATTTTTACAGCGGTCAGTGCTGTAAAAATGCACTGATTACTGTAAAAATGACACTGGTGGTAAAGGGGTTAACCTGTAGGAGGCGCTGGAGGGGTTAAGTGTGTCCTGGGGAGTGTTTCTAACTGTTAGGGGGCGTGGCTACGAGTGACACATCACTGATTGCTGTTCCAGATGAGAGGGGACAGATGATCAGTGACATGTCACTAGAAAGAATGGGGAGTTGTTGTGTTTACACTGGCATCTCCCCGTTTATGAGCTCTGTGACCCGATCACGGAGCTTTCGACGGGGTGCATCGCGTAACCACAAGGCAGCAAATAAAAGGGGAGCTATATATATGCCCATTTGCCCAGCCGTTCTGTCGACGTATAAGTTTGTGCCGCGGTCAGCAAGCGAATACATAAAGTTATTGGAGTTTATGTTATATCTGCCTGGAGTTCAATATAAGAATGTTGTAAGAGTTGCACATATTTTGGCATACTCTCAGAACTCTGGCCTATCAACATTTATGCCGCGTACACACGATCATTTTTTGTGATGAAAAAAAACGACGTTTTCTGTGAAGTAAAAAACGACGTTTTTGAAACGTCACTTTTCAAAGACGATGTTGCATACACACCATCGTTTTTTCACAAAAAGCGAGGTTACGTTCACCACTCTTTTCCATTGAAGCTTGCTTCATAACTAGCTTCTGGGCATGCGCGGGTTGAAAAACGTTGTTTTAAACAACGTTTTTGCTACACACGGTGACTTTTTGTGAAACAAAAAACGACGTTTTGAAAAACGACACAAAAAATTCAAGCATGTTGGAATTTTTTTTTCGTCGTTTTTTTTAAGACAAAAAACGACGTTTTGCCCACACACAATCAATTTAAATGACGTTTTAAAAAACAACGTTTTTTTTTCATCGCAAAAAACGACCGTGTGTACGCGGCATTAGTCTATGATATGGTAGCCTTTCATGAACACACAGAATCTTGGAACCATTGAATCACATGGTAATGGGGCTTCATTTCAGTTTGAAAGAGAAGTGACAGTTTAGAGATAAAGATGTGCCATTTTTTTACTGTGAACTAAAATGTACAGGAATGAAAAATCAAGAGAAAAAAGAAGCACTGAGTCATTTCAAAATGACTCGATTAATATTTTGTTTTTTGTCTTTATTTTTCAGCTTGTGGGTTTGATTTACTGCTGCACTGTAAGAGCTCTCAGAAGAGATGTATGCCTTCCTTGAAGATATGCCCACACATCAATATTATGTGGAATACACATGTAGGTTGAGACTCTTTCGCCAATCTACAAAAACTGCAAAAATTAATTCAGGTGAATTATAACATTAGTAGGATGAGTGTATGAAAATGTGATCAAAGAAAAGTGACAGTTATGTCTTTAGCCATTAAGAGGATTCCATGTGTTATTTTTTTAGAGCAGTTTAGAAAGGTATGTAAGCTACTCTTTTGGTTTCCTGTATATGATCTCCCTGTTTCTGTTAGGGAAAATACATTTATTTCAAGATTTTAATATGCCCTCTTTTTTTTGTCTCAGGGTAGCAGCCATAAACCATGAGGGGGTAATCTCTACGAGAGAGTCACATATTTTAAATAAATAAAAAAATATCTGGAGTCTTAAAGGAAAACTCAAATTTTTGTAAATATGTTATTATATCTTTTCATGTGACAACACTGAAGAAATTACACTTTGCTACAATGTAAAGTACTGAGTACCTCTGGATATGATGCTGAGCACATGCACTTAACGTATTTGTCGACCATGGTGTGGCGAGACGAAACCTGTCCTGTTAAACCGCTGTATGGTCTAGGCCACCTTGTTGCAGCTCAGTTCCAAGGTCTTGACAATCTTCTTACAGCCAAGCCATCTTTATGTACAGCAACAATTCTTTTATTCAGATCCTCGGAGAGTTCTTTGCCATGAGGTGCCATATTGAACTTCTAGTGACCAGTATGAAAGAGTGAGAGCGATAACACCAAATTTAACACACCTGCTCCCCATTCACACCTAAAACTTTGTAAAACGAACGAGTCACATGACACCGGGGAGGGAAAATGGCTAATTGGGTGTACTCACTTTTGTTGTCAGCGGTTTAGACATTAATGGCTGTGTGTTGAGTTATTTTGAGGTGACAGCAAATTTACACTGTTATACAAGCTGTACACTCACTACTTTACATTGTAGCAAAGTGTAATTTCTTCAGGGTTGTCACATTAAAGGATGTAATAAAATATTTACACAAATGTGAGGGGTATACTCATTTTGGTAGATACTGTATGTATGTGAATTTTTATAAACTGTCAAAATAACACAATTTTGCCCAGTCATTGTTCTAGTTTATACATAGCTGCCATAGTATATAACTAAAGGGTGACAGCCTCGGTTAATAGGTTCTTGTGTCAACTGTCCTTTGCCCCCCATCTAAATGGACTATAATTACATATCAACCAGCTGGTAAGGCCATAAAATAATTGCCACCTGATGTGGTGGTTTTTGACTCGTCACCAGGCTGCTCTCCCCCAGATTGCCACCACCCCAACCTAAACACCCCTGGGGACGAGCAGACATTCCAGCTAGAGGTGGTGGTCACTGAAGTCACTGGATAATATGAATCATTAATTCTATGAACTATTACCTAGAGTTGCACAATGGTGGAAATTTCATATTATTGGGACTTTGTTGTTTTTGTTTCATATTGGTTGCACTAAACTAGGTTTTGCTCATTAGTTGTTTCTCATTGGTTCCTTCATGGCACCCTATTTTTGCCTCCCCTCCTCCCCATTGGTTGCTAGAACACTGGCACAGCAACCATCAATGAAAAATAAATAAAAAAATACCTGCAAACTTACCAGTCTGATATGTTTCTCAGAATGCTGCAGGGAAAGAAATCCTATGTCTGGCGTAGCAGGACCATGCTGACCTCCTCCTGGGACCTCAATTGTGTGTGGCCATAAATAGACAAAGGCAAACCATTAGGGGGGAAGTAAATACAGTGGTGTGTTTAAACCCAGAACGTCGGTTCCGGTTTTGTCACTTCCTGCTCCTTCCTAGTCCCAGGTGATAGGTCCATCTGTCAATGCGTCACTTCCGGTAGACACCTATATAACCCTCTAATCACTGACAGCTCCCCTTCTGTTGAAGAAGCTCAACAGAGAGCTTAATGTGTACAGGTGTGAGGTGCCGCCATTCAGGACTTTTTATCAGTTTTTGTATCAATTTGGAGGGTTATGCATTTTCTCACTTACCTATGTGAGTATTTTAATCCTTGTGTACAGTTTTAATAAATATTTGAAGCAGAGAGCACTATGTTGAACATTCAAAAAGAGAGAGAAAATGGGACTTTGTATGAGGTATGTCACTGAATGGATACCTACACACGATCATTTTTCAGCATGAAAAAACGTTGTTTTTGAAAAACGTCATTTAAAATGATCGTGTGTGGGCTACACATAATTTTTCAGGTTCTGAAAAATGGTGTGTGGGCAACGTTGTGGTGTGTGGGCAACGTTGTGGTGTGTGGGCAACGTTGTCTTTAATGATGAAGTTGGAAAAACTTTGGCCCAGATTCACAGAGCGATTACGCCTGTCTAACTGGTGTTAGACAGGAGTAATTTCAAATTTTGCGCGCCGTATCACTAGTTTGAATCCTCAAACCATGATACGGCGGCTTCGGGCTTCGATCCGAGAGGCTTATGTCTTTGTAAGCCTTCGGATCTACGCTGCGATATTTTTGCGGCCGCTGGGAGGAGTCCGCGTCGTTTTCAGCGTCGGGATATGCAAATGACTTTTTACGGTGATCCACGAAGATACGAGTGGTCTTCGCAATCGCTTACGTCATTTTTTTGCTACATACTGTTAGACCAGCTATTTGCTGGTCTAACGGTGCGTAGCCCATGTTAAGTATGGCCGTCGTTCCCGCGTCGAATTTAATTTTTTTTTTTACGTAACTCGTTCGGGAATAGGAATGTCCGTAAACGACGCTACTCAAACAACGAAGGACGTAACGACGTGATTTTGCGCAATGCACGGCGGGAAATTTCTGAACGGAGCATGCGCAGTTCAATCGCCGCGGAAACGCGCCTTTTTTAAATGCTTCACGCCCCCTACTCGCGTAGATGGCTTGCGCCGGGAGAAATACACTACGCCGCCGTAGTTTACTGGACAAAATCTACCGGGATTCCACGTAGAGCCAGGTGAAATACGGCGGCGTAGAGTATTTCTGATACTCTACGCGAATCTATTTGTATGTGAATCTGGGCCTTTGTTTTTTGGACATGCTGGAAAAACAACGTTTTTTTTCATGCTGAAAAATTATCGTGTGTATATTCATATATATATATATATATATATATATATATTTATTAATGACAAATCACAAAATAGAAAGTGTCAATCTGTGATACAGGACCCAATTTGCTATGATACATTTAAATATACAGTTATTATACAAAATAAAATACAAGATGATTATCATTGCAGTTACATAAAAATGCTCATCCATTCATAATGGTTCAAAAAGCGTGCAATTGCCCATGGTGAGCCAGACTTGTCTAGGCATTAGTTGGATGTATACTCGACGCACGTTTCATGGCTCATTCCAATCTTCAGGAGTAAAAATGCTCTGAAATTGAATCAATGATATCTATAAGTATAGGATACCCATAAAATGGAGGAAAAAAAATGTAAAAAAAAAAGAAAAAAAAGGTACATAACTTACACTACAGCCCAATGGTGACGCCCAACCCATGTCCAAGGGGATGCAGGGGACAGGGATGATGATTTCCCCTGAGGCTAAGTTGAGGAGTCAATCCAAACCAGAGAGAGCAGCCAGGTAAGGACTGGGCAACCATGTCACAGCCATGTGTATCTCATGTGTGCTTGATAGTCCACTCTGCTCTGCAGGGATGTGAAAAATTAAACTATGTGAATGGAATATACTGTTGATCGAATGAAAATGAGCCTGTAACTGAGTGAAAGTAATGAAAGATAGGAAATTACTGCAGTAATATGAAGTGTATTAACTAAGGGGACTGAAGCCAGGAAAAATGTGTGGTGTGCCCACAAGTGAATCCAAAACAAAAATATACCCAAAAAATGTTGTGTGTAGGTATGAGTGAAGCTCAATTACCTTAGTGTGCTTCTATGGCTGTAGGCAAGCCTAGAATCCTGCTTGTGTGAATGGTCCATGTGGAACGGTTAGCCGGCTGGCTACTTATATCCCTGGTAGGGGGCGTATCCCCACCAACGTCATGAAGTCCCCAATGGGTGAAAAAAAGGGGAAACTGCTCCACGCTTAGGTGTGTTATCACATTGAGCAGGGCATCCGATCATGATGCTGATGTACAGGAGGCAAGGCACTGCCCCACACCTGAAAAGGGGGATAGTGGGGGAAGGGAAGAGACTGATGGGCACCCCCCATCACAGATGAGCCCATCCAGGGCCAATAGAAGTACAATATATCGTATCCTGTATACTTTGTCTAATGCCCCTGCATTCCAGCACTAGGGCCAGGGTATGTAACTATAGATATACGTGTTGATTAAAGGTTCTGAGAACAGGTGGCTCATTACTAGAGGGAATAAAGAAATGGAAGAGTGGTTAACTATTTGTGTTGTGGTGTGGAGGGTCACTAGGAAAGTGTGTATCTTCTACCCTGTTTGACAATATAATAATAGTGCGACTCGACACAACCTGATTGTAGTAGTGGCAAATCTCCATCCCTAACATATATTGAACATTCAAAAAGAGAGAGAAAATGGGACTTTATGGAAGGCATGTCACTGAATGCATACCTTATTCATATATTTCATTATATGTTTATTAATGAGTTTTGCCTTTTGTCATTTTATGGCCACGATTGATTGAGAACCCAGGAGGAGGTTAGGATTTTTTTCTCTGTGACACTCAGAGACATACTATCAGGCGTTTGGGACTCTGTAGTGGGATCATTATCTGGAGTTGAGCAGATATGGGAATGTAGGCTACACACTTACAACAAATAAATACTGATATTATGAATAAATAAACCAAACATTCAAAATTATTTATTGGCGTGGCACCTTTTATCGGTATAAACTGAAGCAAAAATTATTATGTTTCATTAAATTCATCAATAAATTAATCTTTTAAAACTTTAAATTATATATCAATATCTCCCTTAGTCATAGAATTTGAGTGAGTACCATCAAACAAAAACATTCAGCAAAAGTCCCCCCTTGATTCAAGGGTGACAAATCACATAAGAGGTGCTGTGACAGGGTGGGAGGGGAGCTAGTCAAGCCGATCAAGGTCAACTGTGATGAGAGCCTCGATGTGGGGCCCTTATATAGCCTCCAAACAAGTGCAGACACTTCTAGAAAAACGTGTTTCCAGTCTGGAATCCTTGTGACATGCAAGGGATGAATTTAAAAAGGGCAGTAACCAAATTATTTTTATTTTTTTTAAACAAATTTGTGCCCACTAGACATGTTCACAACAAAAATTTTCGTTTATTTCTGTTTCGTTTCTGTTCGTTTATCGTGATTCGTAACGAGTCGTAATTTCGTAAGACGTTAGTTATCGTATTCGTACTCTTTAGTATTTTCGTAACACTTTTTTTTCCGTTTCCGTTTTTTTATGTTAGTTTATTTTTCGTTGATTCGAGATTAGTATTTTCGTTAAATGTTGTATTCTGCCTCGTTCGTATTTTTACAATGAATTTATTTGTTCATTAGTTTTTAGGTTGGTTTATTTTTCGTTGTTTTGATATTCGTATACGTTACATTATATTTTCCATCATGCCGCGTTTGTATTTCCGTAAGAAATAAATCTTCGTTGCTTTATGATCATTCGTATTTTCGTGTCTAATTTCATTTGATTGTAACAACGTTCTTTTGTAGATTTTTTGCATTCGTAATTCTGTTAAAATACATTTTACGTTTATTCGACACACTACTCGTCGTAATTTTGTAAAACATCGTAATTTACTGCGATTGACTTGACAGATCCACAAAACTGGTGCAACCTACCCAAACACACCCTGGACTCTGGATGGAATGCACTGCAGTCTAACACAGATAACGACACAAGGTCAAGGAGCCACTAGGTAATAAAAAAGAAGCTCATTGGGGCAGTACTAATGAAAGTGAATTTACGTTATTTCATTTCTGTTTTTCGAAGATTCGTAATTTATTTTTCGTTAGTTTTGCTTTTCGTTTATTATTCTTTGTTCGGCATTTCGGTTGTTTTCTTTTCGTTCTTCGAATATTAGTAAGTTTGCATTTTCATTTATTTTTCGTAATAATGATTTATTTTTTTGTGTTCGGTATTTTCGTTATTTCTATGTTTTCGTTTCTTTTTTCTTTCGTTGTGTTGTTCTTTTACATTTAGTAGTTTGGTATCTTCGTAGTTTTCCATATTCGTTATTTTTGGAAATATCGTTATTCGTTATTATTTGCGCTAAACCATTCGTTTATTCGTAGGTTAACGAATCAACGAAAATAACGAATAATGACGGAAAACGTATTCGTAACGAAAAAAATTGCACATATCTAGTGCCCACCACAATCCCATGTTGTGGGAACTAATTTGTGCCCAGTTCTTTATTCCAGCTAGAGGTGATGATCACTGAAGTCACTGGATGAGTTGCACAATTGTGGAACTGTGACGTTATTGGGACTTTGTTGTTTTTGTTTCATATTGGATGCGCTACACTCGTTTTTGCTTATTAGTACTGATTTCAGAGTCACATGTGGATACACTATGAGAGGTGTTGGCAGCAATCACGATAAGCCTAGCTGTAGGCTATTGACATTTTATTTGCATAATACTGTGTTGCACTGAGTATATTCAATTTCCACTTCTCAAAAAGGATATCGGAGAACTGGAGAAAATGCAGAGAAGGGCAACCAAACTGATAAGAGGCATGGAGGAGCTCAGCTATGAGGAAAGATTAGAGGAATTGAATTTATTCACTCTTGAGAAGAGGAGAATAAGGGGGGATATGGTCAACATGTACAAATACATAAGAGGTCCATATAGTGAACTTGGTGTTGAGTTATTCACTTTAAGGTCAACACTGAGGACAAGGGGGCACTCTTTACGTCTGGAGGAAAAGAGATTTCACCTCCAAATACGGAAAGGTTTCTTCACAGTAAGAGCTGTGAAAATGTGGAACAGACTCCCTCCAGAGGTGGTTCTGGCCAGCTCAGTAGATAGCTCAGAGAGGCCTGGATTCTTTCCTAAATGCACATAATATAACTGAGTACTAAGTTTTGTAGGTAAAGTTGATCCGGGGTAAATCCGATTGCCTTTCGGGGGATCAGGAAGGAATTTTTTCCCCTCCGGTAGCAAATTGGATCATCGCTCTGCTGGGGTTTTTTGCCTTCCTCTGGATCAACTGTGGGTATAGAGTTGGGTGTATGGGAGGATGTACTGTGTTTTATTTTTATTTATTTTTTATGGTTGAACTGGATGGACTTGTGTCTTTTTTCAACCTGACTAACTATGTAACTATGTAACTTAGTTTTAATATTGCACTGACTGATTACATATTGTTTTACAATTACCCGTCTTGATGCTCACACTACTAATCTTCACTCTCTTGAAGAAGCTTCCGAAGAATCTTCAGCATCCATTATACTTCATGGTGTGTCACTGTGTTTCCTTATGCTGGCCCCATATCACCACTGTGTCCTGTAAGAAAACAGAGACTCATCCCATGGCACTGGGGGGTGAAGTTGTGGCATACGATTGGTAAACCACTGTGATATCTTTTTTTTTTTATCCAACAAAAAGGTTTTTATTGATGAAAAGGTGTTGAACAGCATATGGCATTCAACATTGCACTTCAAAACCAAGAGTACACTTCTCAGAGGGCAAACACAACATGACATTTCAATCACTGAGCTGTTTTCCCTCCCACCAAAATACATATTACCCCACATTATAGCACTCATCCCATATTTAATCCCAACAGTCTGTCCATGACCAGGTCCACCGGTGAAAGCCCCGGTGTATCCAGCCACGGAGCCCAGAATGAGCTTCTCCATGCGTATCATTTCACCCATCCTATCTATCCACTCCTTCAAGGTCGGAGGGGTCTCAGATTTCCAGTGTACCATAATCAACTTCCTGGCCTGAAATAGCACCCTATGCACCGCCTCCCTTGTGTATACCTCCACCACATATTCCTCCAACACACCCAGTAAACAGACTCTGGGGTCCACAGGTATGGATAGCCCAAATACAGAGTTAACAGTGCTCACCACCTCAGTCCAGTACTTGTGCAGTTTGGGACACCTGCACAGGAGATGTATGAGATCGCCGTGATCCCTCTTACATCTAGTGCACGTGTCATCTGCTTGCATCCCCATCAGTTGCAGCCTATGTGGCGTATAGTACACCCTGAAAATAATATATAGTTGGGTTAGTCGCTGAGCCACATTCAAGGAGCAGGAGCTCACCCCCTGAAATATCTCCTCCCACTGTTCTCCATCCAGTTGTCCCACGTCCCTCTCCCATTTTTCCCTCACCATGACTGGATGCTGACCCAGGAAGTGTTGTAGCAGGATGGCATAGCATTGAGAAATAAATCCCTTCGAGGCCACAGCATCACCCAGGAGATCAAACACCGGGGTTGGCGACAAATGCCACTCAGAGGACCTACTTTGGGCTCTCACTGCGTGCTGGAGCTGTATATACTGAAACAGCATCGAGGGCGGGAGTCCATATTCCGCCCGCAAGTCTGCGAAAGGCCTAAGCCTCCCATTCCTAAATACATGTTTAATGTGTGTGATCCCATGGCCTTTCCACCCAGTCCCGATCTGTAATTTGGCCAGTTCTGTATAAGTATCATTATACCAAAGGGGGCTGTATTCAGTATATCCGTCAGCATATTGAATATATTTACATTTATTCCACACTTTTTGTATAAGATTGTACGTAGAAATAACCTTCTGATATAAATGGCAGTGGACTTATTTGGAATAAACCCCGTCTGATCTCCATGTATCAGGGACGTTATGACAGTATTCAACCTAAGCGCCAACACCCTCGCCAGGATTTTTATGTCACATTGCAACAACGAGATTGGTCTGTAGGAGCCTGGTTCAACCGGGTCTTTGTCTGGTTTAAGAAGCAGAACAATATTAGCCTTTGCCATGGAGGGCGGAAGCCCTCCATCCCCCAGGGCTGCATTAAACACCCGGAGCAGCCTTGGCAACAAAACTTCCGCGTGCTGTTTATAGACCTCCATGGGAATCCCATCCTCCCCTGGGGCCTTACAATTAGGAAAGAGTCCCACTGCCTCCTGAAGTTCCTCCACTGTAAGGGGTGCATCCAACCCTGCTTTCTGCTCTGCCGTCAATCTAGGGAACGCCAGCCTACCCAAGTACTGCTCCAGGTCGGCCGCCACATAGGCAGCGCCAGGGCAGTACAATTCTTCGTAAAACCCCGCCAGTTCTTTCATAATAAGTTTGGGTGTGCTGACAATGGGCCCAGCTTTGGATTTTATAGCTCCTGTAGCCGGGGACCTCTGCTGTGAATTCGCTATTCGCGCAAGCATACGCCCTGTTTTCTCCCCTTCCTCAAAAAATGCCTGCTTGGAGAAGAACCGCTTTTTTTCGGCCCTAGAAGAGAGCACCCGCTCATAAGCAGACTGAGCGGCCTGCCACTCCTCCCTGGCCGAATCAGAGGGGTCCAGGTCAAACTGCCCCTACAGAACCCTTACCCTTTCCCTCCAGCTCCAGCACAAAAACAGATGAGGCCTTCTTAACCTTGTTAATTTCTGTGACCAAAATCCATCTCAGGAACCCTTTAAAATCCTCCCATTGCTGTACACAAGAACCCTGCGGATCCTGAGCAGTGAAAAACCCACGCACACTATCTTCTATGGTTATATAGGCATTGAACTTCCAGGGGGCCCTAAGGAGCTCAGTGGGCTGAGAGGTCAACAAATGCACTATTAATGGAGAATGATCCGACACACTGCGAGGTCTGTACTCCATTTTGGAGACATACGGGAGCATGTGTGCGTTTCCCACCCCCAGGTCAATCCTAGACAAACTGCCATGCGATTTAGAGAAGCAAGAATATTGCTTAACTCTCGGATTCCGCTGCCGCCAGACATCCACCCAGCCCACCTCTTGCAACAACCGCGCCAGGGGGGTACCCCTGGAGAGGGCAGAGGCTCCTACGACCGGGTGTCTATCCAGCGCAGGGTCCAGGCAACAATTAAAGTCCCCAATTACCAGCAGCGGCACCTCGGGCTTGCCATCCAAGTAGACAATCAATGCCCGTAGCACCGTCACCGCAAACGAGGGGGGGTACATACACACATGCAAGAATACACGTCAAATCCCCCAACCTGCAATAAAGAAATACATATCGCCCCTCAGGGTCAATGCTACTGTCCAGTTCTTGAAAATCCAGGGAGCCGTGCACCAGGACACTCACACCCCTGGAATAGGAGGTGTGAGTGGAATGGTACGCTTTATTCACCCAATTGTACCGTAAACAGCAAATAGTGTCCACCGTAAGGTGCGTTTCCTGGAAACAGAAAATCCCTGGGAGAAATTGTTTAAGACACATACGTATCATTGTTCTCTTAAGTGGGGAGTGAAGTCCTCTCACGTTCCACGACACTATGGGTACCCCTGCCATGTGTGAAAGCAAAATTTAGTAATAAGCAAGTGTACCTCCATGAGCTGCAAGAGTCCAGGAGCCACTGCGTCCGGTGGCAAGAAGTGAGGGATCATCCACCAAGGGTTTGCATTGCCCATGCGGACTGTTGTAACATCCGTGCTGAAGAACCACCTTTCAAAAATGTTTGAAAAAAGAAAAGTAACAGAAAATTAAAAGAGAAAAAGGGCGCAAACTGCAGCCCGCATCAACTCTGTAGCTCTGGACCCTGCCAACAGGGCAGGGCTGGCATAAGGCATTCCCATGAAACTCCGGAAGCCAGAACAAGTCAGGTGTAGTAGATTCTGAAAGTCCTGTCGCAGCAATGACAGTTCTTCCCTCACAGTATTAACTGAAGCATTGCCCAAATTAACAGCCCTTAATATGTCAGCCAGTGTGGGCTGGGCAGCCGTAGGTGCAGCAGCATCCCCTGTGCCCTGGGCCCCCAAGTTAGGTAGATCAGTCTCCTCTCCTGCACTGTGTTCAGCAAAGATGGCCGCCAGGGCCTGTGTCTCAGTCACCTCAGAGTCACTGTGCTTGGGGTGTCCATCACTATCAGCCCCCGCTAGCCCATTCAGTTTCTGTGTAATTCTGTGTAATTGAGTGTAATATAGCATATCTTTCGGGGCGTCCTTACCCTGAGACTTTGGTGGCTTCTGCTGTTTGGGCCTGTGCTCCTTCATCCTGTCAGCACCTCGTGGAGTCTCCTTCACTGAGAGCACGGCGGCGCCATCTTGGAAATTGGGACCCGGCTCAGCAAGTACTTTCCTGACCATTCCCCTCGTGCAGAGAGCTGGCGGAGGTTCCCCCGAGGTCCCGGGATCAGCGGGAGTCAGCATTGAGTCTTTGCAGACCTGTGGCTTGGCTGAGGGAGGATCGGTACCGGATCGAGGTCAGGAGCTGTGAGAGCTACGTCCTCTCACATGCCTTTCCAGGCCACGCCCCCCCCCACCACTGTGATATCTGAATGACTCCTGAATAGCTGTAATATTAATGTTAATAAAACATTGCTTGCTGGCTAACTCATTTACCCCGTGTCAGAATGGGGAGCAATGTGAGTTTGCCGTGTTAAGCACTGTGTTCAATTAGAATGCTTGCTCTCAAAAATAGGTACTGTGGTAGACATTGATCTGAGCAATTGTATAACATTTTGTGTGTCCAGAAACTTTCTCCAACAGTTTGCAGATATCCAGTACACATCACCTCTGTTACTGCAACACATGAAAGTGAACTAGTAGGCCTCATGAATGAAATGTAGGATTGAAAGCCTTAGGGAATCAGCTATGGACTGTGTGAGTACATTAATGCACCCTCCCAATCAATGTTGACTTAAAAAGTGACCGATTGAGCTGCCATTATTTGAAAATTATATAGTCAAAACTTTGAATTGTTTTGCACATAAAACAAAAATTTTTTTTTTTTTGCTGTAAATGAGAACCTGGTTGGCTCTGGAGTGGGTAGTGATGGAGGAAAAGGAATAGCTTGCCTGATGGTGAGATGGAACCCCCTAATGTATCTTACACCAGGTGGCTAAGGCTCCCATGTCCCATGGGCCCGGTGGTCTGTTAGGTTTCTGAAACTTATATCTGGACCACTAGTAAAGCACAAGCCTATGTAACAGTACTTCAGGTGTGAAGGGATTCATGTATGCAGTGATCAGGAGGATGTGGAGGAAAGGTCTAGGACCAACATTCATGCAAGTGAACAGTATGTGGTTTGGGCTTAACAAACCTTGATGCCCTAAAACTCTGTATGAATAGGAGGGACCCTGTAGAGCATGCCAGTCATGTTAAAGGAAGCTGAGGTCCCATCTTACAACTTAACTGTGGACATTGTAAGCATGATAAATGTTTGTGTGAACTTACCCAAGAACAGCACTTTCCCTTGTAATGTAGTTGGACAATATTTGTCTGTGTACATTTACTAAAGCAGTTCTTTTGGCCAGTAATCAATATTCTCTAGACTTGTGGTCTATTGCTGCTATGACTAATTGGCATCATACTACATCCAAATAAGCCGTGCCTTCAGTTTACACTTGTTTCATCTACTTGGCTTGCGAATACAGCAATGAAAGCTCTAACTACTCTCATTTAAATTGACAGGAACACAAAGAGAGGATTACTTGTTCTGAAACACATTTTTCCTCTATTACTAATAAACATTGTTCCGGAAACTAAAAAGGACATAAATTACTATTATTTATAACATCGTTTCTCTTTCTATAAGAAGTGTCTTAATCCTGGAGCCTTGCAGCGTCTGAATAGCTGGTATTTTCTTTCTGCACTTGGCTCTTTGCTACTGTTTCTCATTAACAAATATAGTTTCCTAGATCTTGCCTGTGTAGAAAACAAGTGAGAAGTTAACAAGTTGCGAATGACGTACGGGACAGACTGAACCACCAGCCCACCTATGTGCTTACACAAATCTAATTTCTTGGGACTGTGAACAGTTTAATTGGCTATGACGTTTAACTCATAAATAGACACATGGATGGTGTACCTCATTTCTGCATATCCATGGTTTAAAGCTGAACTTAATGTGAGCAATGTTAGTAACTGTGTTTGACCTAACATGAGCTTTTTGCAGTCCATGATCAGCAGAGATGGAATGTGAGAGAAAGGAGCAGCAAAAAAGGAACCAATCAGTTCATGTGCTGACAAGAAGCAGGCTGACAGGAAGGAAAAGCAGAGTGACCGGATAAAAATACAAAAGAGGTAGCCCTGGGACTTTGAATGAGGTGAGAGAGGTTTAGCCAATGTTCACAGCAAACAATGAGACAAAATCAATTTATTTGTTTCAAAGTGTTATGTAACAAAGGGGCAATAACAATGATTGTGAGTTACCCGGCATAATAGCCAATGTACACAGCACAGATGAAGGTAAATATATAAAGATTTATTACAAATGTTATACATCAATGAGCAACAGTAAAGCTTGAAAGTTGCTGGGCCAGTGGATACACATATGCATAAGAAAATAAAATAAGCATACATATAAACAGGGACATATGTAGACATAATTCAGACATCGATAATACCTATCATGTACAGGCATAAAACAAGCATCAATGATGCCCTACTAGTTTTGCGAGACCCCGCTCGCTTCTTCAGGGGCGAATGCATGAATGTTGTGTCTGCAATGTAAGTGATAAAATCAATAGATGTACGTTATTATTAAATGGAGGCAGGTGAACTGATTGGCAAGAGAGGTCTGAAGAGGGACCTCATACTTACAGACGGGCTGAAGTGAATTACCAACGCTGGATATCAAGATGGCAGCCATATAGTGCATCCAGCTCGGGAGCTGAGGAGACGGAGCAAACAAAAACCACAACAGGGGAACATTCGGAGGATCAGCATGGTCTGGATAGGGGTATTTCTCACTGCAGTCTCCACTAGGCCCCTTGAAATCATGTCTAGAAAATATCTGCAAGGATGCATATGTATCAGAAGGTATCATTGCAAAATGAGCTTAATGTGTAAGGTTCTACTAGATAAAATATAATCTATATATAGAGATGTAAATAAATGAATGAAGCTTACTAAAGTATGTTGGTATGAAGGACTGTCTGAGATATGGTATATACATGAATGCAAACCAACATGGTTACAAAGTTGGTATGGGCGGGGAGACTACAGGACAATGTTGAAATGATATAAATATTGATGCCTCCTATGTGAGCCCCTCCTTTGCACATTACTAAATAAGGGGTTGATGGGGACAATTACTGAAAAAACTGCGATTTGTGAGGTCCACCTCCAGTGCCACAGGCTTCAACAAAGCGTGGAAGGAAGGCTGCAGAGAAGGCTGCAAAGAAGACTACAGGGAAGGTTACCAAGAAGTCTAGAAAGTGATTGCCTTACTTCAATGTGGTCTGACAGAAGGCAGGCTGTTGTAGTACCACAGACTTGGGACATATATATCATCTGCTGCTGTTCCTGACCTCTGAGAGTCCAGGACCAGATTGTGCTCCCAACTGTATGTGCTTCTCAAGATCCCAATTTTCTGGTTCACACAGAGTTGATGTGTGCCCTGGGGTCCCAAGGCTGCGCAAATTGCAGCAGGTTCTCCAGCGCTGCCTTCCCATTTATTTTCTTTATGAGCCAGAATAAATGGAATTTAATTTTACAGTTAATACTTGCCTATGTGTTTTTATTAAAAAAATACATTTTGTTTGTGAGTAGGCAGGTACATAAAAAAAAAAAAAAACAAGGGACAGGTTACACCAACCAATCTCCTTGAAGGTAAAAAACACAAGATAATAATGTTATTGTGGTAACTTGACACAACAAAATAAAAAATCAAATCATAGAGATCACTAGAAATAAAAATAAAAAATGCAGATCTGGATTATAAATTTTCAAAAACCAAAACAATTAAAAAAGAAAACATTATTAAGGAAATCTTGCTCTAAAATATAAATAAATATTCATGAGATCACGATAAAAAATGTAAGAAAAAGTTAGTCAGAACTCTGTGAATATCAGCAGCAAAACAAGTTCATTATTGTTCTTTATTGTACCATTCTAAAGAAGATTTGAATGTGCAGCATTTAAACAATGCAATAATTTGCAGCCTGAGGAATGTGCTATATCCATTACGAACACTAGTTTTACCAGAAAGAGCGTTCTTGTCTCATACTTGATTCTGAGCATGCACTTTTTTTTACCCTCGGAAAGGCATACACACATCAGACGGGTATCCCGATGGGAATATAGAGAGCAGGTTCTCTATTTTTTCCCGGCAGTTTTCCTGTCGTGAAAACTGCTGGGGAGCATACACATGGCCGGTATTCTCGACGAAAAGCTCGCCTGGCAGTTTTCCTGCTGGGAAAATCGGTCGTTTGTATGAGGCTTAAGTCACAAGCTGGGTTGGGTGTCAGAAAGTGTGTTGAACGATGCTGGATGTCAGACTGAAGACATCTAGTGGCAGTAAATAAGTGCTGGGGGGGGGGGGGTCTCTGTATTAAAGTGACTATTGCAGAAAAGGCTTTTTTTTATTGTGTTTTAGTGGACTATTTATTTGTGTTTGATGTTTTTGGCTGGAGTTCAACTTTAACGTGAATAAGCCAAAAAGTAAAACACCTGTGTGATTAGAGTTTGATGGAAGAAGCCATTACCTGACTCATGTACTACAAATCTAGTATCAGGCCGTGTACACACGACCGAGGTTCTCGCTGGAAACCAGCGAGAACCTCGCTGGAAGCTGCATTCCAGCGAGGACCTCGGCCGTGTGTACACTCTCGGCGAGCTTCCCGTCGGGAAGCCCGTCGAGCAGAAATAGAGAGCACGCTCTCTATTTGCTCGACGGCCCGCCTGGAAGAATGGCTGGTTGCCATTCCCGACGGGGGGGGCGCCGATTTCGACGGCCGGCAGGGAACCTCGACGGGCGGAACGATGTGTTCTGCCCGTCGAGGTTCTCTCCCGTGTGTACGCGGCCTAAGAGTGAATGTTCATAGGGCACCTTTGCATGAAGATGGCCTGTTCTTCGTCGAGTTGAAGCAAACTGGCAGGAAAGAAAAGGACAAATAAGGTGCATCTAAGTGCAGTATTCCAACAGTTTATCGCAGACACAAATAAAGGAAAACTTAAAGATAATAGTAATAAAGCAGGCTCATATTATCTTTGCTCCAGATGAGCTATAGGAACAATTACAGCCATACAGCCAACAAGCAGCCGTGGGGAAGCTGGAATGCACGGGCAAGACCCACATTTCCGGGTCAGTGTGGAACACGCTCACCAGATGTGATGTCAGCGGGGTGCTAACACATTTGAGAGCATGCTCATTGGCTCCCTCATCAGAAGTCTGCAGAAAGAGCTTCTATACATGTTCCGAATTGTGTTATCTAATCGTTACTATAGCTTATCCGGAGCTAGGATGATATGAGCCTGCTTGTTTCTACAATAAACTGTTGGAACATTGCACTTAGAAGCACCTTCGCTGTCCTTTATAAATCCAATGTAACCAATGGGTAATTTCCCTGGACATAGCATGCTTGACATATCAAGGAATCATCTGCCTCTATTGGATCCTAATCAAGTGCTTTTCTATTAGATTTTAACCTTGCTGGTATGGCTTCATATGAAAAATAAAAATTCAACATAATTGATTTGTTGCTAAGTGATCATGTCAATCTCATAATTACAAAAGTGGAGCTTTATAAGGATCACTGAATACAAATTTCTTTGACACAGGTTGCTGTATGGAAACGTTTATGCAAATTATAGGGCTAAAGGATTTTAGAACCTTCACACAATTAATTATGTGAATATTTACTTCAGTTGTCATATGCACCAAGTAAACAGAAGTTTGCTTTTCATGATTGGGTAATCAAAGTGCATACTCACACAATTGTGTGAAAATTCTCAACTGTGTTATTAAATCAGCTATTGTCTCTATATAATACTACCTATCACACTGGAGAATTGTCTAGTTTGTTTTGTGAGATTACATTTTTGTCTTGAATATATTTTTATGGCTATTTTAGAGTGTGAGTTGAATTGTCCTATGGAACAAATGGTTACATTATTGTGGCAGGAAGATTTCTACTTAATAAAACTTTAAACTAACAAGTTTGAGCATATGAAAAAAAATACACAAGTAAACGTTACCTGCAGTGCAATGCCATGTCAAAATGATCCATGGATCATTAATATTTCCTGTACAAATTAACCTTGGCCATTGCTCCTCCCTCCCATCCCATGCCTTCCAACTGGTTATTAAGGCTGCCAACCACATTTGGGGACCAATAAGGATGCTTGGGGTGGTGGAAGAGTGGGCTAAGCTTGACTTTTAAAGCAAACATGTACATTTATGGATATAATTCCTGCTGCATATATATTTGAATCTATTGTTCATTTAATAGGCACTTTTTTTTACTACGCAAACAGGTTTGTGTATTTAAGGTATTTTAAGCCATGACAGCCATTTAGCAACGTTTAATCATTCTGTTTACACTAGGCTTTTGAAAGGTGAAACCCGATGCATAACTGTAGACCACTGACAATCTGTAAGTGCCTTGGAGATCACAGATATTTTAATCAGTGTACCAGAGAAATAAGCTGAACCATGTGTTCTGTATTTCAATATTATGAAAATTCATAGCTAGTGCAGGGCATGTTTTAGAAATAACACAATATTGAGACAGATTAAAAATACAACTTGCCATATGCTGGCCATATAAATATTTGATAGCATTAATGACAAAAAAGCATAGTCAGCCTTGCAATCCTAACTGGTTTAACTTAAACCCAATCCCAATGTAAGGCAAAATTATGGGGGCCTAGAGGCTAGCATTCTGTCATGGAGGAGGTGAGAAGAATCGTTTTAACGAGACACAAGCACTGATAAGCCAAGTTCACACTGCTCCAACATGAAAGCCGTGCGACTTCTGGTTCCGACTTTGATACGTCTTAATGTGACTTTTTACACTCTATGGCATTGAAGTCGTATCAAAGTCAGACCAAAGTAGTGCAGGAACCTTTTCTAAAGTTGCACAGACTTGTGTAGGATCAGTAAGACAGCTCCCATAGGGAAACAATTGAATTTCACAAGTTGCATCTCATCTTGGACCAGTGTGAACTGGGCCTTAATGTACTTTTTTTTTTAAGTAGAGTGGTTTAACTACGGTCAGGATTTTGTTGCTGTCATTGTCATCAATTGTGAGATTTTTTTTCTACTTCTAATGTGGATGCTGGGATCAGAATTAAGGGAATAAGACATCAAATGGATAAGATGTGAGCACAAACCTCACCAGTTGAGTCACAGACAGTAATAGAAATCTGAAGAAGGTTCAAACCCTTCTCTACTACATGACACAAAAGAATGCTCTGAAGTAATCTTTTTTTACAGGCAAAAATCTCCCGTTACCACTGCTCTGTCAAGACTTGGAAGCAGTGATAGTGTAAGGGCTACCTATTTCACTACAATTCACTCAAAATGGAACAGAACCGTAGTGAGATGTGGATATTTAGTGCTGCCAAACCTCTAAAAAGATGGTCATAAACCTAAAAGCTGGCTGCAGCATGACATTCTCTTGCTCAACCCAGAGATAAATGATTGTAGTAGTGCACAGGAAAGCAAGCATTTACTGCTCATTCCCAGAGGGAAGACACACAAGGGGAAGAGAGTGAGGAGTTTTTTTTCCAGGCTGTGCGAAAGAATGCTTTCTCTTTGCCGCAGGGAGGTCAGTGCACGATATATCTCTTAAGTATGCGGGCAGCCAAGACACTTCATCCCTGGGCCACAGACCATAACCGAAACAGTTGGAGCAGAGAGTCACAGAGAAGAGCCTAGGGAGTGTCTGTTTGCTGGGTTCACTTTACCGCTACTAGCAGAGGGAAACTGCTCATTACTAGGGAGCATTAACCATTGCTTGAAGAATTCTAAAGGGAGAATATTCAAGTGCACCACCTTAAAAATTGGGCCCCAACACAGAGCCGGCAGATGATTGAGAGCAAATAGCTGTTTAATTGCTGAGTGCAGTTGGAGTGATCAACCTCCAGAGTTTCTCATATATACACAGCTAAAGAAAGAGAGACTAAAATGGTTATTTTGATTACTCTCACGCCTACAACAGCAAATTTATATAAAGCTAATTACAGGCATACCCCACTTTTAAGTACACAATGGGGTGGATTTACTATCGCTGGAAAGTGCAGAATCAGGCACACTTCTGCATAGAAACCAATGAGCTTCCAGGTTTTATTACCAGGTTTAATTGAACAAGCTTGGGTTAGAAGCTCATTGGTTTCTATGCAGAAATTAGCCTGATTTTGCACTTTCCAGCGATAGTAAATCAACCCCATTGTGTACTTTAAAGTGGGGTATGCCTGTATACTCCTTTCCTAGATAAGCTCAGGACTAAACTTCAAGAGTTGGCGAAAGTGGAACTCTCTTGGTCAGGTAGGTTGGCGGCCTTTAAGATGACTATCTTATTAATTTATATATTTAGAACACTCCCAATACCAGTGCCAAACTCTTTTTTTAGTACTGCACAATCAATTATTAACAAATACCTTTGGCAAGGTAAGAAGGCACGGTGTGCCTTCTTTAAGCTGATTAAGACTAGGCGTATGGGAGGGGTGGGCATAGTTGTTTGATGGACTATTATACAGCCACCTTATTAACCCAACTTAAGGCTTGGTTCCCTATGTCCAAACAGAACAGGTGGTCGGAATTGGAAAGTTCCCAGATCCCTGGTCATAGCCTATATCATCTTCTTCTAATGTGCCGCTTTACCACCTTACATTATAGAAAACTCTCCCCTACAGTTTCAGCGTCCCTACGGGCTTGGGACCGGCTTACTACTTTCACCTTTCATCACACAGCCTACTCCACTTTACCATTTCCAATTCAGTGCTTGGTTAGCGTAATTCCTGATTTGAACATTAGCAGTTAGGTTGCCAATGGGATAAGGGATATCGCAGACTTGATGGTGGGGCCAGCTCCGAAAACTTTCCGCTCCCTCCAAATAGAGTTTGACTTATCGTCTCGCGACATATACACTTACAAGCAAATCAACCACTTTCTACACTCCTATCTGGTTGTAGCCATATCCTTACCATGGATCGTAACTCAATTATTCTCTAGCCTTACCACCAAAACCAAAGGCATCTCCTTGTTTTATTTGCTGCTCAACAACAAAGATGAGTTCTCTAAATCTCCTGCAATGCTGGCTTGGCAAAGAGAGTTTGAGACAGTATATACTACAGACCAATGTGTCAGGTTTCATATCAGGCTAGGAGCAGACAACAGTTCAGGTGTGCTAATATGCTTATAGTTCAATAACAAGAGCACATACCATGAGCAGGTCTTGTGAAGCAGGTCAGCGCTGGGACTTCTAGTTCACCACAGATGCAGGGTTGAGACGAGCGGGACAGCTGGCACTTGTAGTTCACTGCTGAAGTAGGTGTTGTGATGAGCAGGAAGGCTGGAACTTGTAGTTCACCGCAGATGTGGATGTTGGTGGTGTTGCTGGTGCTAGTAGTGCACCGCTGCAATGGGTGTTGCTTACAGGAGTCAGGCAAAGCGTGGTCTAGGCAAGCCGGTTCATACACGGATGGATCAGAGTTCGAAAGGTACCAAATCGGAAGCAACAAGCAGGGTCAAACAAGCCGGGTCATACACAAAGTTTACAGATTAACAGGTCAGGCTGGATCACACAAGGCAAGCAGAGTAACTCTATCACGAGCACTGATTGGGTGAAGTCACAGGTGTTTTAAAGGAGAGCTGGCCAATCAGTGTTTCCCAGCCAAGGCTGTGTCATGTGAATGCGCTGGGTCCTAGAGGGGTCCAGTACTGACAGTACCCCCCCTTCTCGAGGGGTTGCTCCTGCACCCCCAGGCTTACTTGGATATTGAAGATGGAACTTCTTCTTAAGGCGATCAGCATGGAGATCGCGAGCTGGTATCCAGGATCGATCCTCTGGGCCAAAACCTTTCCAATGAACTAGATATTGTAAGGAATTGCGTACACGTCTGGAGTCAAGAATATATGCCACTTCATATTCCTGGCTATCCGACACATCTACAGGTTCTGGTTCATTTACTTGGAGACTAGAATGAACAGGTTTCAACAAAGAAACATGGAAGACATTAGGAATGCGCATGGATGGGGGGAGTTTTAATCTATAGGACACAGGATTAACAATCTCTGAAATCTCATAGGGCCCGATGAATTTTGGGCCAAGTTTTCTGGATTATAGCCACACTTTGTCACCAACTTTATATCCAGGGGCCTTTGAGCGCCTCTTATCAGCCGTTTTCTTAAATGCCTGCACCGAGCGAGAAATAGCACGGTTGACGTCAGACCAGATTTTGGAGAAGTTTTCAATCGTGGTGTTGGCATCTGGAACATCAGAGGGTGGAAGATCAAAAGAGCACACACGAGGATGCAACCCGTAAACACAGAAGAAGGGAGAGGTCCCTGTAGAAGAGCTGGCACAATTATTAAAGGCAAACTCTGCCCATGGAAGGCTGTCGACCCACTCCACCTCATCATTGGCCATCAGACAACGTACCATCTTCTCTAGAGTCTGATTAGTTCTTTCTGTTTGGCCATTTGTCTCGGGATGATAGGCTGAAGAATATGATAACTTAATCCCTAGCTGAGAACAAAGGGCTTCCAAAACTGGGCTATAAACTGAGAGCCACGGTCTGAGACATTGTTAATTGGTGCCCCATGGAGCCTGAAAACATGTTTAATGAATAAAGATGCCAGTTCTCTAGCAGACGGCAGTTTTGGAAGTGGAACAAAGTGGGCCATCTTACTGAACCTGTCGACCACCACCCAGATCGTGGAACATCCCTGGGACGGAGGCAAGTCAGTGATAAAGTCCATAGATAAATGGGTCCAGGGACAAGTAGGTATTGGTAGAGGACGTAGGAGACCGGAGGGCTTAGAGGTACTGCCCTTGCTTCTGGCACAAACCTCACAAGCCTGGACAAAGGCAAGCACATCCTGCCTAATCGATGGCCACCAGAGGTTGCGAGAGATAATCTCATAAGTTTGTCTAAACCCCGGATGCGCTGCAGGCTTTGATGCATGTACCTGCTGCAAAACCTGCAAACGAAGAGCCAAGGGCACAAAAAGCATACCAGGGGGAGTGGAAGGGGGGGCTTCAGCCTGTGCAGGTAACAAGGCCTCAGAGATGTCAGTCTGGGTGAAAGCCAAAATCCTGTCCTCAAAGATAATGGATTGTGGAGGAAGCGGAGGTGGGGATTCTGATAAAAAACTGTGAGACAAGGCGTCAGCCTTAAAATTTTTTGGCCCTGGTAAATAAGAAATTGTAAAGTCAAATCTGGAGAAGAATAATGACCACCTGGCCTGACGTGAGTTCAGTCTTTTAGCAGAACGGATGTATTCAAGGTTTTTGTGGTCAGTCAGAACTATGAATGGATAGCGAGCTCCCTCCAGCCAATGTCTCCATTCCTCCAAAGCTAGCTTTATGGCTAACAGTTCTCTGTTGCCTATATCATAGTTGCGCTCTGCTGGGGAATATTTACGGGACAGGAAGGCGCAGGGGTGGATGGCAGCAGTTACAGGGTCCTTTTGTGACAGAAGCGCCCACACCCCTACTTCGGATGCATCTACCTCCACAAAGGTAGCTCAGGAACAGTATGGCGTAGAATTGGTGCAGAGGTAAAGGCTTTCTTCAACTGAGTGAAGGCTGTCTGGGCTTCAGTAGTCCATTTGAACTTAGACTGAGACTTCTTGGTGAGAGAGGTGATGGGATGTGCAATGGTGGCAAAATTCTTAATGAATTTCCGATAGAAATTTGCAAAGCCCAGGAAGCGCTGAACTGCTTTCAGGTCTGAAGGTGATGCCCAGTCTAGAATGGCCTGAATCTTGGCTGGATCCATGGTTAGGCCTGTGTCAGAGATTAGGTAGCCCAGGAAAGGTACTTGTTTGACATGAAATAAACATTTCTCAGGCTTAACAAAAAGGGAATGAGCCTTTAATCGGGCCAACACTGAGCGGACGTGCCTCTGATGCGTTTCAAGATTGGGAGAATATATCAAAATATCATCCAAGTACACAAGCATAAAGCGACCCAACAGATCACGGAAAATGTCATTCATAAAGTTTTGGAAGACAGCTGGTGCATTCCTGAGACCGAAAGGCATGACAAGACATTCGTAGTGGCCATCCTTGGTGTTAAAGGCTGTCTTCCACTCATCTCCTTCATGGATGCGCACTAGATTATAGGCTCCCCTTAGGTCTAGTTTGGAGAAGATCTTTGCTCCCTGGATTTGGGAGAACAACTCTGTGATGAGAAGGAGAGGGTACCGATTGGGAACGGTTATTTTATTTAGACCTCTGTAGTCAACACAAAGTCTTAGACCCCCGTCCTTCTTTGGAACAAAGAAGCAACCTGCGCCTGCAGGAGAAGTAGAGGGACGGATGAAACTTTTAGCTAGGTTTTCCTGAATGTATTCTTGCAAAGCAAGGTTCTCTGGTTCGGACAATGGAAAGACTCTCCCTCACGGAGGTGTAGTGTCAGGCAAAAGGTCAATGGGACAGTCATAACTGTGATGAGGAGATAAGGTGTCAGCACTCCCTTTAGAAAACACATCCTGAAAGTCCTTATAACAAAGCGGAATCTGTTCCATTCCCATTTGACAAGTAGCAAGTCGAACAGGGTGCTGGATGCAACTTCCTTTACACTGATTGGACCAAGCCAGAATATTTCCTGTTTGCCAGTCAATTACAGGATTGTGCTTCTGAAGCCAAGGAAGGCCTAGGATCAAAGGAGTGGATGGAGAGTCAATGGCAAGACATGAAATCTTCTCCCAGTGCAGGGCCCCCAATTGTAACTGGAAGGGATTGGTGGACTGAAGCACAAGGTCTTGTGAGAGAGGCCGGTTATCCACAGAAATTAGGCGGACTGGGCAATCTAGCGTATGAGTTTCCAGGGACAAGGAGGTAATCAGAGTCTTATCAATAAAATTCTCAGCAGCTCCAGAATCTACCAAGGCCAACAGTTCATGAGTCCCTGTCCCAAAGTGAATAACACTGGGTAGAAGTATACGATTGTCCCCCTGGGGAGATGAAAGCAGACCTAAGGTGACCTCCCCATAATCACCTAGGTCCTGGAGTTTCCCGGACGTGTAGGGCACGAACGGAGCATGTGACCCCTGAGGCCACAATACAGGCAAAGTCCCATATTACGCCGGCGTGTGTGTTCCTGGGCAGATAGCCGGGTGGAGCCTAACTGCATAGGTTCTTCCACTGAACTGGCACTGGAGGTGGGATGGTCAGGTGGTAAGGGAGGTATACAGTTTGCCACAGCCATATTTTTTTCTCGCCCCCTCTCTCGCTGACGGCGATCAATTCTAATGGCTAGACACATAGTTTCCTCCAGTGAGGCTGGATAGGAGAAGTTGACCAGAGCATCCTTAATTGCATCTGAAAGACCTATTCTGAACTGGCTGCGGAGAGCTGCATCATTCCAGCAAGATTCTGGGGCCCACCTGCGAAACTCTGAGCAGTACATTTCAGCTGTGGTGGTTCCTTGCTTTAAGTTACGCAGGGTTGATTCTGCGGTAGCCACACGATCTGGATCATCGTACAGCAACCCAAGGGCTTCAAAGAAGGCATCTACAGTTAGCAGGGCTGGATGGTTTGGTTCAATGTTAAAGGCCCAAGCCTGGGGGTCACCCTGTAGCAGAGAGATAATGATCTGAACTCTCTGAGTTTCAGAGCCAGAAGAGGATGGCCTTAATTTGAAATATAATTTGCAGCTGTTTTTAAAGTTGCAGAATCCCTTACGGTCGCCAGAAAAACGGTCAGGCAAAGGAATTTTCGGTTCAGATAAAGTTTTTGTAACAGTTGTAGTAGGAGATTGCACCTTGGTGAGCTCTGTGGCCATTTGCTAAACTTGATGGGATAAACGGCAAAGTTCTTGTGCAAACATCTGAGCCTGCTCAGAATCCATGATGGGTTTTCCCTTTTTATGTATGGCTCGTGATAATGTCAGGTTTCAAATCAGGCTAGGAGCAGACAACAGTTCAGGTGTGCTAATATGCTTATAGTTCAATAACAAGAGCACATACCATGAACAGGTCTTGTGAAGCAGGTCAGCGCTGGGACTTGTAGTTCACCACGGATGCAGGGTTGAGACGAGCGGGACAGCTGGCACTTGTAGTTCACTGCTGAAGTAGGTGTTGTGATGAGCAGGAAGGCTGGAACTTGTAGTTCACCGCAGGTGAGGATGTTGGTGGTGTTGCTGGTGCTAGTAGTGCACCGCTGCAATGGGTGTTGCTTACAGGAGTCAGGCAAAGCATGGTCTAGGCAAGCCGGTTCATACACGGATAATCAGAGTTCGAAAGGTACCAAATCGGAAGCAACAAGCAGGGTCAAACAAGCCGAGTCATACACAAAGTTTACAGATTAACAGGTCAGGCTGGATCACACAAGGCAAGCAGAGTAACTCTATCACGAGCACTGATTGGGTGAAGTCACAGGTGTTTTAAAGGAGAGCTGGCCAATCAGTTTTTCCCAGCCAAGGCTGTGTCAGGTGAGTGCGCTGGGTCCTAGAGGGGTCCAGTACTGACACAATGGTGTAAAGCTTTCAGCGTGACATATGCTGCTACCAAGTGTGTGAATCTGTGGGAACTAACCCAAAAGATATCACTGAGGTGGTATTTGACCCCATATAGAATTGCAAGTTTTGCCTCTCAATCATCAGCCTTATGTTGGAGGAACTGTGGGGAGATAGGAACTCTTTATCAAATATTGTGGTCTTGTCCTACAGTGACCAGATACTGGGCAGAAGTTTTTCATTTACTTTCGCAAATCCTAAATCTTACAATTCCAGCATTGCCAGGTCTGGCGCTCTCATCACTGAACACTGAGTCACTTACTGCAGATACTATAACAATAGCCACCCATGTCTTATTGAGTGCAAGACTGGTGCTAGCCCGGCATTGAAAACAACAAAAAGCTCCCTCTCTGCAGGAAGTGATAACTACCCACTCCCATGCCGCATACGAACTGCTGTTTGCCTCTACGCAAAGCTCTTTCCATAGAGTGAGTCTATTGTGGAAGTTATTGACACTATTGTGATACCAATCCAATTGTAATTATTTCCTCCAGGTTGAGCTGACTCTGATGAATGGGTTGTCTTATTTTATTTTATTTTGTTTTATATTACTTTGTTTTGATTTTCCATACACTGTCCTTTTTTGGCAGCAGTCTGTTTTCACCTGTCTGTTGCTGTTGCATCAGCTCTATTCTATGTTATGTTGATATTTGAACATTTTCCAAGAGATGGTTATTTTGAAGTCAATGTAACCCTATGTTAATAACTGCTTCTCAGTTTAAAGCCATGGATTATTTTTTTTTTTTTATGGACATATTCATTCATTCAGTTGTTTACACCTAACTTGTGACAGTATACTTTATATAGTAAATTATATCATACTTGCAGCCAACCAATTTGGTGTCAACTCCTTGTGCCTTTCTCATAATTGTGTGCAGGGTATTTATATTTGTGCATTTAACTGTTTGCAGACCACCTCCTGTATATATACGTCAGCAGAATGGCACGACTGCGCAAAGCAACAAGCTCTGCCGATGTCCCGCGATCCTTTCAGGGAGATGCCTGTGTGCCTTGTGGCAGGATACTGATCTACTGCTTCCTGTCATCGGGAGCAGTGATCAGTGTCGTGTGACTGGTAGCCCAGCCCCCACACAGTTATAATCACTCCCTAGGACACATTTAACCCCTTCCTCCTAGTGGTTAACCCCTTCCCTGCAAGTACCATTTACACAGTAATCAGTGCATTTGTATAGAACTGATCTCTGTATAAATAACAATGGTCTCAAAATAGCATCAAAAGTGTCCGATGTGTCTGCCGTAATGCCGCAGTCATGATAAAAATCGCAGATCGCCGCCATTACTAATAAAAAAAATTATAATAAAAATGCCATAAAACGATCCCCTATTTTTATACACTATAACTTTTGCGTAAACCAAACAATATAGGCTTATTGCGATTTTTTCTTACCAGAAATATGTAGAAGAATACATGCGTTTTTTTTTATATATTTTTTGGGGATATTTATGTAGCGCTTACCCCCGAAAGAGCGGCTGATTGTTTTGGGCCTGCACTCTGCTTTATTACCCCCCAGTATTCTTGGTCTCACTCCCCTTGACACAGCTGTGGTGCAAACTGACACAATGGTTTATGAGCAACAAAGGAACCGTTAAGACACAAGTTAAACTTAAATAATCGTTGACTTTACTAAAGCAGTTGTTGTAATACACAATCAGAACGTAAGTGATGCACATTCAGTATTGCGAAAGACTGTGAGTAACAATTTCTTTACACCCCCTCTGCGGCCGCAGGTATTTTGGTGTCTCCAAGTGGGACTAGCGCGCAGGCCTTACTTCAAGCTGCGCGCCTTCCCACTTCCAGTACACTTCCAGTAAACAACCACACAGTATGTGCTACGCAACACCCAACAGAATAAAACACAACCGTAGCGGGTAATCACTCAGTAACTTCCCTATGACAGTATCTGTCTAACAGTAACAGCGCTGCAAGGCCTTGCCAATAAAATGTAGTAGTATTAGTCCTTGATCTTCTTTCTTCGCTAGCAATGTGAACCCAATTTGTAATCCACAGGTATTTTAATAGTAGTTTAATGCAAACAGGGACTGTAGATTAAACGTGGAGGGTGACTGCGCACTCTTTCCTAGTTAATACACAATCTTCAATGGCCGGCCATCAAACAGTTGATTAAGGCTTTCAGGTCCTGGCACATGTGGCTTAGAGAAACACACTGGCAGCGTGGAACTAACGGTCCCAGCAACACTACCCCGGCAGTCTAAGTGTGTGAGTGTGTAAACAGTACAAAGCTTTGGGCCCGAGCCCTCTCACCACACGATGCCCAGATGACTGGATGCTTTCGCCACACACGGCCTCCGCCTGGTCTCTGCACTCGTCCGGTTGTCCAGTTCCCACTTCCAGAGACGATCGGGAACCCTCCGACACTTGCCTGGATACCGATGGCTTGCTTCCGCACGAGGTAGGCCAGAACTCCACCAAACACACTGTGAAAAAGTTCCTCCAGGGTGTGGGTCCCGAGGCAGAGAGAGCTAAAAATGGCCACCACAAGGTCTTTTATATCTTCCCAGCATGCCTTGCAGCCCTGAGTGTTCCTGGGTAATTATTCATATCCCTTCTGGATGTTCTGGAAAAACAAGTCTTGAACACGTCGTTCCATTTCTTCGCCAGTAGATGGCATCAGACGCTTATTTACATTATAAGACTATTAATTCTACCACTTCCATCTGAGCATTCTTAATAGCAAAAATTGCCCCCGCTACATACTCCCCCCACTTTGAATCTTTGGTCCCCAAAGACATTTTTAACTCTACTGCACATTTTTGCCTCTATGCGGCTGCTCAATACAGACAGAGGAGCCTCCCACCAATTTTCATAAGATGGGAGGCTGTTCTGGGCAATCACAGGTGACACCGCAGTGTCTGGTACAGATGTGTCAAGGGGTGAGTTGGGGTTCTCTCCTTCTAGGTTTACAGTAAAGAGACCAGGCATATCAGGAATTCTTTTGGGAGCAAGCCAGGCCTGTTCAGAACATTCGCCCAGAATATCATAAGTCAGTTTCTTAGGTGCATGAACTTCCCTCTTGACCCTTTGTCTTTTAGGAGTAGGCGCTGTCTCTTCTTCTGCCTCACACTCTTGCACCTCAGTGTCAGCGGGTGAGTGATCCTCAGAATGTCCACTTTGCGGCACAAATTCCGGGGCCTCAGGTCTCAAAGTCACAGTGTCTCTCTCCTGCTCATGAGGTAAGCAATTAGTATCAGTTTCCGGCATCTCAGGCGACCACAACCAGCTTATCTCCATCCCATCCTCTTTCTCACTACCTTCTGTGGCCAGGGATCCTGACTGAGACCTAGTTACAGGTCGAGGCTCAGCCATAGGCGATAGTTCCCGTCGTGGAATTTTCCTGACTGCTTCTGTTAAGGGCAGAAGGTGATTCCGATGCCATACCTTCAGTGGTCCAGTACTCCCTTCTGGTCTGATTTCGTATACCGGTAGTCCTGGGAGGCGCCTGCATATGATGAATGGCTGTGACTTCCAGCGATCAGCCAACTTGTGTTTTCCTGGTACACCCAGATTTCTCAATAGCACTCGGTCTCCAGGTTGCAGGTCTTGGATCCGCACTCTGAGGTCAAAGTTCCTCTTATTCCTGCGTCCCCTCGCATCCGAGGTGGCCTGAACTTTCTCATATGCGGCCTTCAAACTCTTCCGTAATCTGCCCACATATCCTCGATGAGAGGCCTCCGAAGTGTGGTCTAAAGAAGTACCAAACGCCAGGTCCACCGGCAAACGAGCTTCCCGTCCAAACATTAGGCGATAGGGTGAATATCCTGTGGCATCACTCACGGTGCTGTTATAGGCATGTACCATGGCTGCAATGTGTTTACTCCACTGTTGTTTCTGCTCCGAGGCCAGTGTTCCTAACATGTTGAGGAGAGTTCTATTGAATCTTTCGGGTTGTGGATCCCCTTGTGGGTGATAGGGGGTAGTCCTAGATTTTTTTATATCCAGCAAGTCCAGTAGCTGCCTAATGAGGGTGCTCTCAAAATCCCTTCCTTGATCTGAATGGATCCGCTGAGGCAGGCCGTAATGGACGAAGAATTTCTCCACCAAGATCTTTGCCACAGTAGGCGCTTGTTGATCCCTGGCTGGAAAGGCCTGAGCATATCTGGTGAAATGGTCCGTGACTACCAAAATATTTCCTTGTCCACTGAGATCGGATTCCACACACAAGAAGTCTATACATACTAGATCCATGGGTCCGTGGCTTTCCATATGGCCCATTGGGGCGGCTCTCTGAGGTAAAGACTTCCTTTGTATGCACCTGAGACAAGAGTGACAGTAATTCTCCACTTCAGATCGCATGTATGGCCAGTAGAACCTGTCTCTCACCAATTGAAGGGTCCTTTCTGATCCCAGGTGGCCATGGTGGTCATGCAGAGCAATCAGAACTCTTTCCCTATGTTTCTCCGGCAGGAACAACTGCCACTTCTCCTCCAGATCTTCAGAGGGGGCCCTCCTGTACACCACTCCTTGTTTCAGCTGTAACCGACTCCACTCCTTGCATAACAGGCGAGCTTCCTTCTTGGCACTCTGTAGGAGTAGATCAGAATGTTGAGTTTCCAAGGCCTCCAACACAAGGCTACAGAGGGGATCTTCTTGCTGATCTCTTCGGAGGTCCTTCCTGGACAGTTTAGGCAAACCCTCATCCACCATCTGAGTGACATTACAGTAGCCCCTAGGCACTCCCACAGCGGACACTCCTACCTCTTCAGCCCTGGCTCCACCCTTCACTGGTTGTTCCGCTCCTTCGCAAAGAGCCCTCACACCTTCAGGGGTAAGTTGGGTCCAACCTTCTGGCGAGTTCCAATCGCAGTGGGGCCTCCTGGATAATGCATCAGCGTCCCGATTTCCGACCCCTGGACGGTATTTTAGACTGAAGGTGAATCCAGAAAGTGCAGCCAGCCACCTATGTCCTGTGGCATCTAATTTTGCTGTGGTGAGTAGGTAGGTGAGAGGATTGTTATCTGTCTTGATCACAAATTCTGCGCCATATAGGTAGTCTCTCAGTTTGTCCACTACTGCCCACTTCAAAGCCAGGAACTCAAGTTTGTGAGTTGGGTAATTCCTTTCAGCGGGTGTCAAGCTTCGGCTCACATAGGCAATGGGTCGTAGGTGCCCGTCATACTCCTGGTAGAGTACTCCACCCAGTCCATCTCGACTGGCGTCCACATGCAGTTCGTAAGGCCTGGCAGGGTCTGCGTAGGCCAAAACCGGGGCAGTAGTGAGGCTCCGCTTCAACTGTACAAAGGCCTCTTCACACTGAGTGGTCCATTGGTCTTCAATCGACTCTTTCTTCTTCCTGGGACCCTCCTTAGGTTTCCCAGGTCCATCAGGGTCCGACTCAGCCCCCTCCTGGTTCTTTAATAGTTCAGTGAGTGGGTGGGCTATCTTGGCGAACCCTTCAACAAATCTGCGATAGTAGGAGCAGAATCCCAGAAAAGACCTGAGCTCAGTCACATTTGTTGGCCGGGGCCATGAGGTGACAGCATCCAGCTTCTGCGGGTCCGTGGCCACTCCTTCCGCGGACACTATGTGACCCAGATAAATCACTGATGACTGGTAAAATTTGCACTTTTCCATCGAAAGCTTCAGGCCCTCTTCATGGAGTCTACTCAAGACTTTCTCCAGGCGCTCTTCGTGCTCTTCCAGTGTTCTGCCGAACACTATCACATCATCCAGGTATACCAGCACTTCAATTAAGTTCATATCACCTACAGTCTTCTCCATCAACCTCTGGAAGGTGGCCGGGGCCCCCGACAAGCCTTGTGGCATGCGGTTAAATTCAAAAAACCCCACCGGGGTAATGAAAGCTGTCTTCTCCCTATCTTCAGGGTGCATGGGAATCTGGTAGTACCCACTCTTCAGGTCCAGCACACTGAACCACTTCGCCCCCGACAGGCTCTGTAAGGCATCTTCTATTCTGGGGGTGGTGTATTGGTCGGGAATGGTCCTCCGATTCAGTGTCCTGTAGTCAATGCACAGCCGTAACGACCCATTCTTCTTTCTCACCACCACTATCGGGGAAGCATAGGGGCTCCGAGACTCCCGGATGATGCCTGTTCTCTTCAGCTCAGCCAGCTGTTCTCGCAAATCTTCCAGGTCTCCCAGTGGAATCCGCCTGACCCTTTCCCGGAAAGGTTTGTCCTCTTCCAGCCGGATCTTGTGTTCAGCACTTTTGGCCAGCCCCACATCGAACTCGTTTTTTGAGAAAGCCATCCTCCATTTTAGTAGCTGGGTCTTTGCTCTCTCCATCCATTCGGGTGACAGGGGGGTGTTTTTTGGGAAGAATTCTTCCAGAGGGATCTCCTCTCCTTGTTCTTTCAGCATTTCATACGGAGGAACTGGGGTTGCTGGCTTCACTTCCCCTAACAACACTCTAGCCGGCATCTTCACTGGGGATGTTGTGGTGTTCCGGACGCTGACTGAGACTTTCCCTCTGTTTCTCTTCAGTAATTTGGTTGGTAGCAATTCGGGGACTATCTCCAACTCGTTGTTCCCCTGTTTTCTGTCCGTCTCAAGGACGATGAAAGGTCCTGGTTGTTCCCAAGTGAGCTTGACAGAAGCTCGCAGGCAGACCACCTCACCAGGCTGTATCACCTTTTCTCGTCTATCCAAACGCCAGACTCTTCCCACTCCTTCTGCTGGGGCCCTCTGCTCATGCAGTAAGTTCTGATACACCTGGGTCAGCATTGGGTGTATTTTTATGGCTGAAGTGTCCTGCTTCTGCATAAGTGGTGTCAAGAGTCTCCGGACTAGGTTGGTGTTGGTCCCAATAATGATGGAACTCTTGTCCGCCCCTGGTGGGCGGGGGCATACTACTGCCAGAGCATCGAAGACTTCAGCCTCCCCGGCCACGCTTGGGTCAAAGGTGAGCTTAATAGGCAGGAAACCGTCATATGGGAAATTCTGAGTTCCTAGACCCCATATCTCCAGTTCCTCCAGCTTCTGGAGAGGCAGGTGCCTGAGGTGCTTCTCATAGAAGTCCCTGTAGAGGAGAGTTACTTGAGCTCCAGTATCCAGCAGGGCTTTGGTATAGATTCCTTCCACTTGGATAGGGACAATGGGAGAGGGTCCCACTAATTCAGGGGGGAATCCACGTGGGGTGGCAAGGTTAGTCTGTTTGGTGGTTCGTACCTTTACACCCTTCTTCCGGGGGTGTTTTTCCAACTTCGACCCCCGTGGGTCACTAGGGACCGGGACGGCGTATGGTTGTTTGGAGTTGACTATTGTGACCGGGCGCCCAGCTGACTCCTTCACTGGGGGCCCTCTGGAGTTTGCCGCCGGCTTCTGGACCCTTGCTTCTGTCTTCGGCGGGCTTGGACACACTTGGCGGTAGTGTCCCACTCCTCCACAGTTGAAACAGGTCTTTGACCTCACCGGTCTCTCAATTGGAGTGACTGCGGGGTCCGGTGGGGCCTTCTGCCTCTGTGGGCCCTCCAGCCTAGCGGTCAACAGAGTCATCATCTCCAGTATTTCCTTCTGCACTTGAAATAGTTTTCCTAGTTCAGAACGGGGCATATCATCAGCGGTTGCTGTCAAAACACTAGTCTCCGGGGAGCTCTGTGAGACATCAGCGTTATGCCATCTGATCCTTGCGGTGGTACTGGACTGAGCTTTCCCTTGCTTCTTCTCTCCCTCCGTTTCCATCCGGGCCGCCTCATTGGTCTCTTCAATGAGCACCTCATCTGAGGTGGAAGGATCATCCAGGTACTGTCGCAACTGGAATTTGACATAGTCGCTCCTCAGCCCTGTAGCCACAGACCTCAAGAACTTCTTCTGGATGACTTCCGGTCCAAGATGTCCATCCGAGTCTTCTCCTCGGGAGGCAGACAACAAGCGATCCTTCAGAGCGATGGCCCTGAACAGGAAATTCTGCGGGGTCTCCTGGGTGTCTTGTGCCATATTTATTAGTTGATGATACAATTCAGCAGCATCTTCCTCCTTATAGTAACTTTTTAATATCCTCCTGAGCTGTGTCAGAGTTAGCCCATTCTTCATCTCCAACATCCTTCTGATGCTCAGATCCGGGCTAATGGCGTTGACTACGGCCTCTGTGATCTCAGATTCATGATAGCCTTTCTGAAGTCCCAGCTCCACCTGATGTAAGAGATTTGTATAGGACAGGCTTCCCTCTTGGTCTTTTTCCCCTATCCGTCCTTCGATTTTAAAATCCTTCCGGATCGTCACTTCAGGTAGGCGATTTTGGGTACGTCTCGAGGGAACTGAGGCAGACCTCGAGCTTAGCTTACTGTTATTTGAATCTTTGCACGAGACACTTAGCTCTTCAATGTGTCCTGCGATCACACCAGAGGCCTCCTTGAACCTTTCCTGTATGGTGCGGCACTGCCGTTTCAGGTCAGATAGCTGCTGTTCTGACTGAGAACCTCCCCTGTACTTTCCATATACAGGTTTTACCTTCCCTTGAGGGGGTCTTGAACTGGTATCGGCTGGGGTTGCTTCCTGATCAAATCCCAGCGCCGTTGGCTTTACAAGGCTAGAGTTGGCAGTGCTCTGACCAGACCCTTCTGGATGTGTCAGGTATAACTTGGTTCCTCCAGCTAGCTGTACACTCGGACCCCTGAAGTTCTCCGGAACTTCCGTCCTCCACTCCAATAGGGCATAGGTGTGGGAGGTTTCACAGTCTGGTCTGATGGCGATCACCCAGGCCTTTCTATTTGGGGACAGTGTCTTCACGACCTTTTTGATCTGCTCACTATCCCAGGTTTCTCCCGGGAGTGCGATGGCTACGCTCGCTTCGGAACGGGCGCCTTCAGTTCCACACCACCGAGCCACTGTAGTAGGATCCATGCTGATACCAGGGATGGGTTTTACTTGCAGAGGTACAGGATCCCGGACGAGCACCCCACGTGTAGCGCTTACCCCCGAAGGAGCGGCTGATTGTTTTGGGCCTGCACTCTGCTTTATTACCCCCCAGTATTCTTGGTCTCACTCCCCTTGACACAGCTGTGGTGCAAACTGACACAATGGTTTATGAGCAACAAAGGAACCGTTAAGACACAAGTTAAACTTAAATAATCGTTGACTTTACTAAAGCAGTTGTTGTAATACACAATCAGAACGTAAGTGATGCACATTCAGTATTGCGAAAGACTGTGAGTAACAATTTCTTTACACCCCCTCTGCGGCCGCAGGTATTTTGGTGTCTCCAAGTGGGACTAGCGCGCAGGCCTTACTTCAAGCTGCGCGCCTTCCCACTTCCAGTACACTTCCAGTAAACAACCACACAGTATGTGCTACGCAACACCCAACAGAATAAAACACAACCGTAGCGGGTAATCACTCAGTAACTTCCCTATGACAGTATCTGTCTAACAGTAACAGCGCTGCAAGGCCTTGCCAATAAAATGTAGTAGTATTAGTCCTTGATCTTCTTTCTTCGCTAGCAATGTGAACCCAATTTGTAATCCACAGGTATTTTAATAGTAGTTTAATGCAAACAGGGACTGTAGATTAAACGTGGAGGGTGACTGCGCACTCTTTCCTAGTTAATACACAATCTTCAATGGCCGGCCATCAAGCAGTTGATTAAGGCTTTCAGGTCCTGGCACATGTGGCTTAGAGAAACACACTGGCAGCGTGGAACTAACGGTCCCAGCAACACTACCCCGGCAGTCTAAGTGTGTGAGTGTGTAAACAGTACAAAGCTTTGGGCCCGAGCCCTCTCACCACACGATGCCCAGATGACTGGATGCTTTCGCCACACACGGCCTCCGCCTGGTCTCTGCACTCGTCCGGTTGTCCAGTTCCCACTTCCAGAGACGATCGGGAACCCTCCGACACTTGCCTGGATACCGATGGCTTGCTTCCGCATGAGGTAGGCCAGAACTCCACCAAACACACTGTGAAAAAGTTCCTCCAGGGTGTGGGTCCCGAGGCAGAGAGAGCTAAAAATGGCCACCACAAGGTCTTTTATATCTTCCCAGCATGCCTTGCAGCCCTGAGTGTTCCTGGGTAATTATTCATATCCCTTCTGGATGTTCTGGAAAAACAAGTCTTGAACACGTCGTTCCATTTCTTCGCCAGTAGATGGCATCAGACGCTTATTTACATTATAAGACTATTAATTCTACCACTTCCATCTGAGCATTCTTAATAGCAAAAATTGCCCCCGCTACATTTATTATAGCAAAATATATATATTTTTTTTAATTTACGCTTTTTTTTTGTTTATGGCGCAAAAAAAAAAAAAAAGCAGAGGTGATCAATTACCACCAAAAGAAAGCTCTATTTGTGGGAAAAAAATATGTCAATTTTGTCAGTTGTCAGTTAAAGCGGCGCAGTGCCGAATCACAAAAAGTGCTCTGGTCAGAAAGGAGGTAAATTCTTCTGGGGCTGAAGTGGTTAAACGTGTTTGCAGCACTCTACACAGTCGGGTGTGACAGAAAAAACAAAGCTGTTTACAAAGTCGTAGCACCTGTACAGGGAACCTTATATATCTAGCAGCAATTTTATAGGTAAGCACTACACTCCCCTACACTACACTCCCCTCTCCTAGTAAGGTAGATCATTTGAGTGAGGAATGAAATAATGAAGGGTTAGAGATTGTTGGCAAAACATATTTTAGTCCATATAGCCAACTTTTAAGCACAGTGATAATATGAGATTTTTTTTTGTGTTATTTTATTATTTGGAATCAAAGGTTCATTTTTTATTTTCTGAATAGGTTCCTTTAAGCTAGTGCATTGTTGGTTCACTTACCTTTTCTTTCAATTTCCCTTCTAAATGTTTGTTTTCTTTGTCTGAATTTCTCACTACCTGTTTCTCCTCAGTAAGCTTGCTCCCATCATCTGGCTGGGGGTTAGTCAGCCAGAACAGCTTACTGAGGAGAAAGTGAGAAATTCAGACAAAGAAAACAAAAGAAAAAAAAACATTTAGAAGGGAAATTGAAGGAAAAGGTAGGTGAACCAACAATGCACTAGCTTAAAGGAACCTATTTATAAAATAAAAAAAACACACCTTTACAACCCCTTCAAAGCAACATTAAACCCAAAAACAAACATTTATTATATTTCAATTCTTATCAGTAATGCAATGGCTGCATTAATTTTCTTTTTTTTCCTTCTATTTATATCTGGTGATCCAGCCAGTAAGTCTGTTGTATTTCTGTATTCTGTATTATCAGTTACAGAGATGAGACAAACAATTTACCACTGACAGGGGTGCTTACAATGATTTGCTTTTATTTATTAACGTTAAACTTTTATCCGAAAAGCAAAAAACAGTTTGCTGTAACTACTAAGGTACTAGCTGGAGTTTGGCTTCAATTTGTTAGTGTATTTAAATCTGCTAGTTCATAACCCCCCCCCCCCCCCCCCCCCCCCGACAGACAATGCTGCTGTCCAAATGTGTCCCTGTGCTTCTTTATCCACACTGTAGGCACTTTAATATAGGAGATGATAAAAAATTGAAAACAAATGCAGCCACCACATCTAATAACTGGTAAGCAATAAAATATTAAATTTTTGGCTTTGGGTTTAGTACCACTTTACGTAAAAGAATAAAGCCCAAGACATGTAACCATGCAGTAAAGATGAAGTGGATCACCAACATTATTACAAATGTACTACTTCAAAGAGACAAATTACATGTTAGAGACACCCACCTATATTAGTACTTTCAGATGAAACCGGTAGGTAGGTCAGAAAAAAGAATATGAATACCCCATATCTGATCTGACTTATCCAAATAGAAATCTAAATGATCTAAATGATCTCTGCTTTTCTTAACTCTGCACATTGACTTTGCTCTGTTGGCTGCCATACTTAATAAGCCTGCTTTAAGTTAAACCCCAAGGGAGGAAAGCAAATAAAGAAAAGTTCCACACACCTCGGATGTTAAAGGTTTAGGCTCCATGCACACTGAAGCTGATAAACTGCAGTTTATTGGCTTTTTGGCGTTTTTTTTAAAAAGCCCAAAAACTGAACTCTATGTTAGCCTATGTGCCCACATGGGCGTTTTTTAGTGTTATTGAGCTTTGGAGTTTATTGGCTTTTTTCTGAACGCCCCCGAAATTTGCGTTTAAAGTGCTGTTTATCGACAAAAAAAAACGCAAAAAAACGCTGAAAGTCTCCTTGCAAAGCTACTGGCGTTTTTATAGCTTTTTTTTAGCTTCTGTGTGCATAGAGCCTTAACACTGAAATCATCAGCAGAATAAACAGTCTTTCAAATCCTATTCCACAAGAGATGCAACATGTTATAGTACATGCATTACCTAATAGTGCATCATCAGCAAATGCTAGGCTATCACTTCTAATTCTTTCACTAAATCCTTAATAAACACATTTAATTCTACAATATCTGTTGCTTGGCAACATGTAGATCAAACTTGGTAAGGAAGTTTGATGGCTTTAGAAAAGGTTACAGCGTGCAAGTGATTCGATACACTGGTTCCCATTATTTCGTCATGTCTGTAAATAATTGAAACATACATGCAAACCACAGTTACAAAAAACAGATAAAGGATGTAAGAGAGCTTCTTGTCGTTTTAGCGGTCACCTAAAAGTACCTGTAAGTTATTATAACCGTTCCAATTTTTTTGATTTCCAAGGACATTCCTAGGTATTGGAGAAACGTTTTGTCCTTAGAAATAATAGCTTTGAACATTGAATTTCTTCTTAAATAAAATAATTATTTATTAGACTCCAACCTTTTGATTGTAAACTTCCTCTGCAGACATTTACCTATAGGTAAGCCTATAATAAGGCTTACCTATAGGTAGTGTAAATGTCTCCTAAACATGCACTGTTTAGAAGATATTTACATTACATGCAGCCAGTGACTTTACTGGCGCATGCACTCTGAAGAAACGGCCAAGGTGCGGTTCCTTCCGAGCCCTGTGCCATGAATGGTGGCTCCTGCGCACAAGAGTGGGAATGACGTCATCGCAGCTCTGGCCACTCACAGTGCGAAAGCCTGCAAACCCGAAAGACACTCCGCCAAAAATATCAGCCGTCTCAGCGGTGTGCGGGCATCGCTGAAATGCTTCATCCTAAGGTAAGTATTTCGTAATGGGCTAGTTTGTGATGCAGCTGTGAGTGGCCAGAGCCTACAAACCCGGAAAGTGGCTCCAGGGAAAATGTCAGCCATTTCAGCAGTGTGTGGGCGCCGCTGGAAGGCTTTGTTCTAAGGTAAGCTTTTTATATTGACCTGGTATGTGATGCATACTAATTCATTTGAAAAGGAAAAAAGTTGCGCTGCTAGTATTAATTTGTGTAGCTGCCAGCACAAACAGTGAAACAATCTGTGAGTGAACAATACAAGAAAAAACAAGTGCGGCGCTAAAAAGGTATAACAAAGTGATAATCAATTTGCATGAATCACACCCAAATGGGTGGGACTATATAGTGATGAATGAAAAAATTCTACTAATTCATTTGGCCTTTCTATTAAAGGTTTTTCCTTTTTTTGTAATCTAAAATATTTGAAATGTGAAATTATTAGACCACACTTTATCATATTACCCACCATGGAACTATGGTAGATTTACAAGAAAAGAGACATGAGAAAATAGCGTAGGGATATAGTATTTTTCCAAATTCCCTTTCGTTCTTACCGCTGGGTTCACACTATTGCGAATTGGATGTGGTTTTCATCGCAGCCAATTCGCATGTCAGGAGATTGTAAACGGCTCTCTGTGGAGCCAGTTTAAACATCTCCGGAGTTGCTCCGGTGTGAATTGCATAGGAGTCCTGAGCCAGAGCGTTTTCTGGCCCGTTTAAGGTCCGAATTCAGCCAAAACTTTGGGCTGAAATCAGACCTCAAACAGTGAATAGGGACACACCAGAGCCCTGTTGTGAGCTGCTCCGTGCTGTGGTGTGAACCCAGCCTAAATACTGTCTGCCTTCAGAAAAGCATGTTTGTCCAACAGGAAACAACGACAACTGTCACCAACAACATTGGAGGTGAGTGACCTGTTGAGTGAGAACAACACACACCTTTTCAGCTATCCTGCCTTGGAACACCAGTATTAAAACTGGCCATACACTAGCAGATTTTCATATAAACATTTATCTGAAAATTCTAAGTATAGTTAATGACTTGAATGTCATTCAAAAGTACTTAAAATTTTCTTTTTTTTTTTTAACATTCAGTTTTGAATGAATGGACTTTCTACAATGAAAACCATATTCACTGTTAAAAATGTTCTGAACAAATGTTCTTAAATAAAACAAAAACACCAATTATCTAGTATATGACCAGCTTAAGGCCCTGTTCACATCTGAGCATAGCAGATTTGCATGTTTCTGCCCATGTGCCAATATTGTTTCGGTGCCACTCATTGTTAAACAGCAAACTAAAAACCTGGAGTTTGTCACGTGCCAAAATGCCCAAAAACTAGCAAAAATGTGTAATTTGGACACAATTTCAGCTCCAACAATAGGTTCAGGATCTACTTTGGCCCATTTTTTAAGCAGATTGCAAACCATTTAAAAGATGGAATTGCTCCAAAAACATGTAAAAATCTGACGCTCCTGTATCTCTCAGATGTGAACGGGCCTAAATTACCTCTCTAGATCAGGGAATGCGGTGAGGTGAGTGTCTGGTGAGGCACTGGCTATTATCAGAGCCAGATACACACAGGTTACATACGCCTCGAACAATAGAGTGAGAACACAATTCTAGCACTAGACCTCTGTAACTCTAAACATGTCATTTGTAAAAAAAATAAAAAAAAATAAAGCGTAGCCTATGGAGATTTTTAGGTACTGAAGTTTGGAGCCATTCCACGAGTGTGCGCAATTTTAAAGAGTGACATGTTATGTATTTATTTACTTGGTGTAACATCATCTTTCACATTATACAAAAAAATTGGGTTATCTTTAGTGTTTTTTTTTTATATTCATCAGTTTTTCCCAAAAAAGCATGTTTGAAAAATTGCTGCGCAAATACCGTGTAATATAAAATGTTGCTTCGACTAACATTGTATTCCCTAGGGTGTCTGCTAAAACCATATATATAATGTTTTAGGGTTCTGAAGAATTTTAGCATACAACCATAGGTCGTGGGAGTCCCAAATTTCTACCAGTGTTGGGGTAGGACTTAGGCTACCTACCCCCGAGCTACTACCCTCAACGTTTTATTTTTTTATTATTTTTTTAATGTTCATGGCAGGTGAGGCTCTGACTCACCTGCCTCCCCTGGCTGCATGTCCCTGATCTAAGAAACTTAACCATTTGAAGATTTTAAATTTAAGGGCTACAGTATGTCCTAAAAATGTTAACATATTTTCTAGGAAGTATCTCCTACATTCAGTTCCCTGTTACCTGTAGCTATTGCTGGCTGTCAAACTAAAAACATTTATATGTATTATATGTACTCCAAATTTATTTCCAAATTGTATTTACCATTTCATTTGTAGCTAGACCTGTATACAACGTAGGACAATTTTTTTTTTTTTCATTTTAATTCATTTTGTTTGTTCCAGAAAACAATATGCAAAAAAATCATTTGCAAATGCCTGTGTTATTTTTTGCACCAGAAATGTAATTTTGGCACCATTTTAAATGGGACAAATAGTAGGATAATATATATATATATATATATATATATATATATATATATACACAGACACAGTTTAATTACAGTTTAATTACAGTAAAACTACTTTTGTTTAACCACTTAAGACCCTGACTAATATGCAGGTAAAGGACTAGGCCCCTTTTTGCGATTCGGCACTGCGTCGCTTTGACAATTGCGCGGTCGTGCGACATGGCTCCCAAACAAAATTGGCTTTTTTTTCCCCACAAATAGAGCTTTCTTTTGGTGGTATCTGATCACCTGCGATTTTTATTTTTTGCGCTATAAACAAAAATAGAGCGACAATTTTGAAAAAAAATCAATATTTTTTACTTTTTGCTATAATAAATATCCCTCAAAAATATATAAAACAACGTTTTTTTTTCCTCAGTTTAGGCCGATACGTATTCTTCTACCTATTTTTGGTAAAAAAAAACGCAATATGCGTTTATCGATTGGTTTGCGCAAAATTTATAGCGTTTACAAAATAGGGGATCGTTTTTTTACTACTAATGGCGGCGATCAGCGATTTTTTTTCGTGACTGCGACATTATGGCGGACACATCGGACAAGTTTGACACATTTTTGGGACCATTGTCATTTTCACAGCAAAAAGTGCTAATAAAAAGCATTGTTTACTGTGAAAATGACAATTGCAGTTTGGGAGTTAACCACTAGGGGGTGCTGAAGGGGTTAAGTGTGCCCTCATATGTGTTTCTAACTGTAGGGGGGCGGGGCTGGACGTGTGACATCATTGATCGCCTTTCCCTATATCAGGGAACAGACGATCAATGACAGTGCCTCTGTGAAGAACGGGGAAGGTGTGTTTACACACACACCTCTCCACGTTCTTCAGCTCTTGTGACCGATCGCGGGACTCCGGCGGCGATTGGGTCCATGGGTCCCGCGGCCACGGAGCTTTGGACCGAGTCGCGGGTGCGCGACCCACAGCTGGGCACTTAAAGATGATGTACAGGTACGTGCTTGTGCCCAGCCGTGCCATTCTGCCGACGTATATCGGCGTTAGGCCTTAAGTGGTTAAATGAACACTGGCCCAAAAAATATATATATATACATTTTCATATGAATGAATGAATGAATGAAAAACTTGTATAGCGCAACACATGCGAATTTAATCACCTCTGGGCGCTTGTTGTTCCTTTCTCTTTTGAAATCAAAAGAGATGAGTCTTGATCTTTCTCCTGAATGCTAGGTGGTTCTCCTCCAACCGAATACTGGTCGGTAAAGCGTTCCATAGTCTGGGACCTTGGAGCGCGAATCTTCTTTCTCCTTTGGACTTAAAGTTGGCTTTCGGAATCTGGAGCAGATTTTGATTGGTGGATCGCAGAACGTGATTGGGATTGTGAGCTTTTATTTTTTCACATAGATAATGGGGGGCATTCCCATGAATACATCTATGCGTTAGGCAGAGAGTTTTAAAAACAATTCTGTCTTTTACTGGCAACCAGTGAAGGGATCTCAGAGAAGGTGAGATTGATTCCCATGGTTTTTTTCCAGTCACAAGTCTAGCGGCCGTATTTTGCACGACTTGAAGACGAGCGATTTGGTACTTGGGGAGTCCGAGGTAAAGAGCATTTGCATAGTCTAATCTTGAATTCACAATTGCTCCCACCACGACTGGTACGTCTTCTTTGGGGATGAAAGGAGTAAGTCTGCGTAGTAGGCGTAGCAGATGGTGAGATCCGCTGACTACAGACCCTATTTGTGCATCCATTGTCATTTAGGAGTCAAAGATGACCCCAAGACTTTTGACTTTGGTGCTAGGGGTGATGATTTTGCCCAAAATGGGCGGGGGTATCCAAGTTGTCCCCGGGTGATTCGTGCGCTTGGCGTGAAACAGTAGAAGTTCTGTTTTTGCTCCGTTGAGTTTTAGGTAACTATCAAAGAGAGGCATGTCTCTAGATTGAGGTGATGATCCTTTTTATTGCATATGCGGAAATACAGTTGCGTATCGTCTGCATATGAGTGATAAAGCAGTTTTTGGATGCTAATTATTTCAAAAAGGGGACGAAGATAGATGTTGAATAACACCGGCGACAGAGGCGATCATTGGGGGACTCCGCACGATACTGTGCGTTTCTCGGAAGTGAAAGATCCCAACTTCACAGTTTGCGATCGGTTTTCCAAAAAAGAGGAGAACCAAGATAAGTCGCTTTCTGCGACTCTGGCTACTTCGACTAGTCGAGTCAGTAATAGCTTATGGTCTACAGTGTCGAAGGCTGCGCTTAGGTCCAACAGGACCAGGAGACAGGATTCCCCTTCGTCTGCGGCCTCGAGGGCGTCGTCCCATATTTTGAGCAGTGCTGTTTCCGTCCCGTGTCCAGGACGGAAGCCAGATTGGTATGGATCTAGTAGGTTGTGGGTATCTAGATGCTGTTGCAGCTGTTGTACCACTACTTTCTCCATTACCTTTGAGAGGACATTTAGGCCTGTTATGGGACGGCGGTGAGTTGGGTCCTTGGGGTCAAGGGTATGTTTTTTTAGAATGGGTTGAATTATGCCCTCTTTCAACTGGGAGGGCACTATGCCTTCCTTGAAGGATTGATTTATAAGCTGCGTGATCGGAGGTGCCAGGATGTCGGCGCATTCCTTCAGCAGTTTAGTGGGGATGATATAATTTGGCGCTGTGCCGTTACGCAAAGAATCAATGATAATCTTTGTGGCCTGTATAGTAATGGGTTCCAGGGTGAACTTACCTGATTGTGGCGAAATATTGATGGTGCTGTGTGAAAGATTACGGGAGGGATTGGGGGGGGTTTGGTTCTGCTGAATGCTTTCCCGGATTGCCTCAATTTTATTAATGAAGTAATCCGACAATTCATCGCAAAATTCTTGGGTGTCAGAGTTGGGGGCTTCTAGACATCTTGGATTCATGGTCTGATTGACCAATCTGAAGAGCTCGCGGGGGCGATTTAGGGCGCTGTTGATAGCCTCGGAAAAATAATTTTTCTTGGCTTTGAAAATTTCTTTGTGGTATTTCCTGGTTGATGCCTTGTAGATGGAGAGGTTCGCCTCTGAAGAGCTTCTCTTCCAGACGGCTTCCGCCCTTCTACGCTCTTGTTTTAATAACGCCAATTGGTTGTTGAACCAGCTGGAGGTATTTTTTCGGATGCAGGTTTTGTGTTTCGGCGCTATTAAGTCAGCTGACTGTAATAGGGCTGTGTTTATGGCATCCAGTGTTTCTACAGCCGTTTGGTTCGGCTGAATTGTTTTTATTTTATTCCTTAACGTGGTTTTGAAGAGTTCCGAATGGAGCTTCTTCTGACATCTAGTCCAGTGTGTTGTCACTGGTTTTGATGTTTTTGTTAAGGGAGGGAAATCGGAAATAATGAATTTAATTGCATGGTGGTCTGTCCATGGCAATAGTTCCTTTTCCAAGATTTTTATTTCCAGATTTTGCCTGAAAATAAGATCAAGGGTGTGACCTGAAGTATGTGTGGGCCCACATACTAATTGCTGTAGCCCTAATCCTCCTAGATGTTCAATGCAGGCGTCGGCAATGGGGTCTTGTGATGAATTGGCCCAAAGATTAAAATCCCCGAGCAGCAAAAGGTGTTTGCTGTTAAGGGTATAAGTAGAGATGAAGTCCGTCAATGATAGTAAAAGCTGCGATTTTGGGCCGGGTGGTCTATAGCAGAGTAAAATCTGTACGGTCTTCTGGGAGTTTATTTCCAGCTTCAGCGTAAGGGTTTCCATGAATGGGAGAGGGTTTTGAAGGACTGGTTTAATGATCGTAAGATGGGACTTGTGGATCACCGCCAGTCCTCCTCCTCTTTGCCCTATTCTGTTTTCCGTTATAATACGGTAGTTTTCTGGCACCATTTCTCCTAAAATGGTGTTACAGTCGGCTGTGAGCCAGCTCTCTGTAATAAAGAGGCAGTCTAAATCGTATTGTAGAATGAAATCATGGATTTCTAATCGATGTTTTACTGCCGATCTGGTGTTGATCAACGCACATGATATGTGCTTAGGCTGAGGTAGGCGGCTGTGATGTTTGATAGTCGATCTCCGATCGTTTCTCAAAAGGCGCAGATTTTTTATTTTTTTTTTGGTAATGGCTGGTAAAAATGCGGCATATTGCTTCAAGTCCCAAATGGTCTCTGCCGTGTATTGCAGATTGACCATGGTCGCCATATACCTGGGGGGGGGGGGGGAGTGGAGGATTTTCAAGAAGTGACTGAATCCTCCACCCAGGCTTGGTCCAGAGGAAGGCAAAAAACCCTGGCCTTGCAATGCCAATGTGCTACGGCGGGGAAAAAATTCCTTCCTGACCCCTTAAGAGGCGATCGGTGAACCCTGGATCAAGTCCTAATAGTGTTAAGGAAAGGGGATTGGGGCTGGGTGTACCAAGATGGCCGCCAACCAGGCAGCAGGATCCAGGCTGGGGTCCACCTAATTAAGTGGATCGGTGCTGCCTGGGGGGCCGGGAAGAATAGCTGGGAGGAGAGGGGGGTTTGCTGGGGTAGGAGGAGGCTTTCTGGGCCGTTGAGGTGATTTGCTGCCGGTTGCCGGGTGTGAGGAGCGGCGCGCCGCTAGGCCGCAGGTGAAGCCGCGGCCTTTCCTAAATCGCGGCTGCCGCGAATCCTTGCAGGCCGGCGCAGAAGTGTAAAAAAACGCCCGAATGGCGTGGAATTGCGGGGATAGATGGCGAGGGGGGGTAGCACTGAGTGGGGGGGTAGTATGGGGGTACGGATGAAAGAGGGAGAGCTGTGGGGGGTTGGAAAAACTGCCTCAGCTTGTCCTGAAAAGGACAGCTGTGTGTGGCTTACCTGCTTGCCTCCCTGGCGAAGGGATGAAGGAGGCAGCCAGCGGGGATCAAGCAAGTCAGGGGAAGCCTAATGAGTCCCTAGAGGGGTGGAGGGAGCCTGCCTGACTGTCTGGCTGACTGGTCCCTGGCGAGAGCGACTCGTGCGGGAGGCCGGAGCGTCCTACTCTCCCACTGTCACTGACTGACTGACTGAGCAGTCTCTAGCTGTATTATAGATTACATACAAAGTAACATGTCACAAGTGCACTTATACGGCTACAATCACCTCAAGCATAGAAAAGAAAACATTTTTTGCAAGACAATATTGCCAAAAGTAAGACCAATTTGTCCTGGGAAAAAAAAGATGTTTACACTTTGTTATCCTAATTATTGACAAATGTTATAATTGCTCAGGGGCATAATGGTACAACAGCTGAAATGGTTAAACTCGAAGGAGCTATGTACTGTGTGTGTGTATATGCAAACTAGTATAGCATGTAAGAGGGAAACTGGAGAGTCTAAAAAAAGATGTGCAGAAGACCAGTGTGTGTTCTGGCAAGAAACCTTCATGTATCTTGTGTCCACTTCTTCCTTCCACCTATGCAGTACTACAATAAATCTATTCTAGTTCACCCTTAAGTGACAGGCACTCATTCCTTTTTTATTTGCCTTATAACACAATTGCAACCTGTGATGAAAGTACCTAGGACCCTATTGTCGAGTAAGTGAGCTTAGGACATCCACAATGTGGTCTATAATTAGCTGAAGGTCAATAATTATTGAATGGCAACACCAAAGTGCTACAGAAGCTTATGCACAAAAGTAAAATGAACAGAGTTGAAAATGCTTTTTGGTCCAGAGAAAGATAAGAACAGTCAGTAGTGGTTACCTTTAGTCTGCTACGGAAAGAAGACCTGCGTGTGTACAAGTGGAATTTAACTGGACCGCTGGTAATACACCCATATAAATGTTTACTACATATATCCTGTATATCCTATTGGAGAATAGCACATGTGGAACTTTGATCATACAAATTTTTTCCTATAAGAATGTTTACCTAAGAAAAAATTAACCCCAATGCAAACAACTAAATACACATTTAAAATTACATATATTGTATGTTTCAGGTTTTACTTTCCAAAGTTCTGTAGGACTTGAAATCTGTATAGCCAGTCTTGTGATTTCCACATTGTACTACCAGACAGGTGAGACATGTGACAAACGGAAGGTCAGATCTCATTGCATTGTCACCAATATGTGAAAAACTTAGATAAACCTCAAACTGTGCTGTCACCAGTATGTGACAATCACACTCTCAGCTTCACCCTGCACAGATATTTTCCAGCTTATTGGCCCACAATCTAAGTGCAAGCAGACAGCGATCGACACTGAGGTCAGAAAACTACACAGTTACCCGCTACACACCAAAAGAACTGCCACCACGTGTTCTAAGAGGAACTGAACCATTCACAATAATATCACTAAAAAAATGTCTGTTATACCCGCTGTCATGCACACAGTATTGTTTCGGAGATTTATACTATAATAGCGCTCTTCAACGAGATAGGATTCTTTAACCACTTGCCTACTGTGCACCTACCCCCTTCCTGCCCAGAAGAAATTTAAGCTTCCGGCACTGCGTCGCTTTAACTGACAATTGCGCGGTCGTGCGACGTGGCTCCCAAACAAAATTGGCGTCCTTTTTTTCCCACAAATAGAGCTTTCTTTTGGTGGTATTTGATCACCTCTGCGGTTTTTATTTTTTGCGCTATAAATAAAAATAGAGCGTCAATTTTGAAAAAAATTCAATATTTTTTACTTTTTGCTATAATAAATAACCCCAAAAATATATAAAAAAAATATTTTTTTCCTCAGTTTAGGCCGATACGTATTCTTCTACATATTTTTGGTAAAAAAAAAATACAATAAGCGTTTATCGATTGGTTTGCGCAAAATTTATAGTGTTTACAAAATAGGGGATAGTTTATGGCATTTTTTTTTTTTTACTAATAATGGCGGCGATCTGCGATTTTTTTATTGGGACTGCGACGTTATGGCGGACACTTCGGACACTTTTGTGACATTTTTGGGACCATTTACATTTATACAGTGAACAATGCTATAAATATGCATTGATTACTGTATAAATGTGACTGGAAGTGAAGGGGTTAACCACTAGGGGGCGGGGAAGGGGTTAAATGTGTGTCCTATGAGTGTTCTAACTGTAGGGGGAGGGGGGGTGACTGGGGGAGGTGACCGATTGTGTCCCTATGTACAAGGGACACAACCGCTCTCCTCTCTCCCTGACAGGGACGTGCAGCTCTGTGTTTACACACAGAGCTCCACGTCCCCGCTCAGTTACTGGGCAATCGCGCGTGCCCGGCGGCGATCGTTGCCGCCGGGCACTCACATGGGATCCCCGCAGAGCGGCGGGTGCGCCCACGCGCCTGCCGCTTTAAAAAGACATCACATCATATGACGTGATGTCAGAACAATGGAGTCCTCCGCCCGCCGTCATTTGACGGTGGGTGGTGGACAGGTGGTTAAAGATGAATTCCAGGCATGGTATATTTTTACAAACAGTAGTTCCATTGGTCCTGCTTAATGTACCTACTGTATGTATATACACAATACCTGGTTGATGCTCCTAGAAGCTGAAAATCAATTGCATGCAAATCGAGGTAGCGGGCATGACATCACTGCCCTGCCACTATAAATAAAAATAGGTATGTGCTACAAGACTCAATTTCCCCTATTTGCCAAATGAACAGTAGCAACCATTAATCGGCAAACTCAAAACACTGCAAATTAATAATATAAAAGTGAATGGTGCGTTTTTTTCCACAATGTCTGTGAGGCCACGTACACATGGAGGGACATGTCCGATGGAAATGGTCCGCAGAACGTTTTCATCGGACATGTCTCCTCTGGATTTTCGTAGACAGCGCGGTGATGTGGCGGTGACATTGACGCCGCCACGTCACCGAACCAGGAAGGAAAATACTTCCGCGCATGCGTCGAATCCGTTCGACGCATGTGCGAGAAGATATGTGCACTGGTGAGTGTACTAACCAGCGGACATATCCGACGGACATGCCTCCGGCAGACAAATTTTAAAGCATGTTTTAAAATTTGTCCGCTGGCCAAATATGTCCGCTAGCCCATACACACGATCGGAGATGTCTGCTGAAACGGTCCGACGGACCAGTTTCAGTGGACAAATTTGATCGTGTGTACGCGGCCTCATGTGTACCAAACGTTATCAATGCCTGATTAATTGAACAAAATGAAAAAAGAGATGCTTTACCACTGCTTGTTTAACCAGCTTTCACGCTATATGAGCGATACCTAAACTCTTGATCCAAATACTTGTTGTAGGTCAATAACCTGAAGCACTGGGGACATTGGATCAGCATGAGAGCCAGAAAACCATGAGGATTCATAATGGCCACCTCTATTTTTCCATAGTAGGTATTTTTAAAAGTTTGCATGATTTTTTTTATGACCATGACTTCACCTTAACAAACTCAAGGGCAAAAACTGAGGGTTTAGCACAATTCCCTGTACTTCAGACATGCAAAGCATGGGATGTTTACCAATGGCATTCAGAAAGAGAAACTTGTTGAAACTAATGGAGTGATTTATCCACAGAAATATTTACAGTATATTAGATCCCATTCATGTAGCTGATACAGGTGTAGCCAGGTATTGGGCTACAACATGGAGAAGGAAACATTGTTCTCATTTACAAGTACTTTCTCCTTACCCTTTGTGATGTTAATGTTGTACTGCTGCTCTTCCTTTTTAGACCAATACAGAGCACCTATAATTCTGGAAGGTGCAGTCGGAGTGCACAGACATGCATTGGTACGACTGATGCTCTAAACTACAGGTCCCAACAAATTTTATGTGAGTAGGACCTAGGGAGAGCTTTTATTGAATTACCCAGAAAAGGACAGCTTTCTTGGTGTCACGGGAGTCCATGCATCCAGACCTGTTTGTGTGAGACATAGAGCCTGAGGTTGAGGGGTAGATCGCTGGGAAATCAACAGCACTGACAGTCTTGTCTACATTGCTGGAATGCTGCTGATAGAGTGTTTACCATATTCAGCGCATTGACCGTTTGAATCGCAGTTGCACCAAAACATGACTGAAAGGGCCCCTTCCACCACAGAAACCTACCACCAGCTCAGTGTGAGAAGACCTCTGGCCTACTTTGTACTGTTTAGCAGGACCATATTGCTGAGAGCAGGACAAATGTAGCACCCAATCCGCACCCCTCCATAGCAATTCCTTACTGCATTATCTTCAAGTCCATACCGCGCCACTACCAACTCTGAGCGCTGTGGCTGTTTTGCACCATCATTATATTTAGCCTACTCCTATTTTAGCCTTGCACTGAACTGTATTGTACTCGTCACCTAACTGAATGCAGGTTTAAAGGACCACCATAGGTGCACCAGTTCTCACTTAAAGAGCCCCAGCATTTGCCAGCAGTAGATATCCATGCCCCTATTATCCATCTTGCAGTTTTCCCTAATTTCCCCTTCATTGTTTACGCTGTTAAATCTTGACTGTGTCTACCCAGACAGTTTAAGCCTAGCACAGCCAGGATCAGTGCAGTATACTGTAGCTCCTGGATTGTTCGATCAAGTCTCATTACTGCCTACTGCTGCACTTTAGGTGACACCGATACTGTTTATGTTGATATGGCCAGTTTACACTACAGTATTTAAGCCTACTGTAACATTCACTGTTAGCCACTCTGCATGCTGGACTGTGTTACCACAATTGCCAACTTATTTGTACTTGCCTGGTTATCAACTTTAATAATACATTGAGTATACCCTTGCGAACTGCTGGGTTCATAACACTGTTATTGGGTAATAAGAATTATGGCGGATAAACAATGCAGATGGCAGGCAGAGGCATAGTCGATAGTCCAGGGTCAGTTCACGTAAAGGGAAAAACATGGCGGATAAACAATGCAGACGGCAGGCAGAGGCATAGTCGATAGTCCAGGGTCAGTTCATGTGAAAAGCATACAGCGGCCGAGGCCGGTAAAGAGGCCGGTAAAGTGCAGGTAAAAGGCAGAAATAGGCGGTAGGCAGAGGCATAGTCGATACAGTCCAGGGTCAGTTCATGTGAAAGGCAGAAACATGGCGGATAAACAATGCAGATGGCAGGCAGAGGCATAGTCGAGAAGCAGTCCAGGGTCAGTTCGCGTGAAAGGCAGAAACATGGCGGATAAACAATGCAGACGGCAGGCAGAGGCATATTCTATAAACAGGCCAGGGTCAGTTGAGTTGAGGCACTAGGTTGGTTAATTGAGGCAGCAGGGAAATCAGCACAGAAATTGAAAACGGGGAAGTGGCAGTCTATTAGGAATTTGGGTTAATAATTTTCGAAAGAGTGATATCGCTTGAAGCATGGTGTCATACATAGGCTAGGTTGGTCGGGACAGTCGGGGCAATAGCAACTGGTGTCCTTCCTAATTCCACGTTTGCTGCACACCCGACATTTTTTTTGGCGTCTTCTTCCAGTTGCTGATGGTGGAATATTGTCAGGATAATGGCGCTCGTGCAGTCTGCTGACACAATCAGAGCGAATTCTTTGTGGGGCAGAGCCTTGCTGATAGATCAGGGCAGTGACGACATTTTCGATAAATCTGATAAAGGGGATGGGCCTTTCCGTTGATTTGTGATAAATGACGTATTAATTTTTAAAGGGCCATATGGAAGAAGTATATTGCAACTTTTTTGTACCAGAAAAGAGTCTTTTCATATTGAGAGATAGGGCTGCAGAATTTGATCGTTTAGATCCACCCCCCCATGTACCTATTATATTCATTGATACAGCAAGGCTTTCGAACGGTACGGCATCTCTTGTGAAGTTCCACTGAGGCGTCATTGTGGATAGTCGACATGATGTAAACGTCTTTCTTATCCCTCCACTTCACGGCCAAAAATTCTTCGTTCCTCAGGCTTGCCGATTCCCCCCTTTGTAGGCTTTTGGTAACTAAACTCTGTGGGAAGCCTTTCCTGTTTTTACGTGCAGTACCACAGGCCAAAGTTTTATTCAGGAATAGGTGGCAAAAAAGGGGCAGACTGGTATAGTAATTGTGTACGTATATGTGATACCCCTTTTGGAAGAGTGGGAATGCCAACTCCTGTACAATTTTCCCGCTTATTCCCATATACGATGGACACTCAGGGGGCTGGAGATGCGAGTCTCTGCCTTCGTACACACGAAAGGCATTCACATAGCTGGAGGAGCTTTCGCAGAGCTTGTTTAGCTTCAAGCCGTACCTCGCTCTCTTACTGGGAATATACCGTTTTATTCCCAGCCGGCCAGTGAAATGGACTAGGGATTCGTCCACAGAGATGTTCTGTTCCGGGATGTAAAGTTCAGCAAACTTCTTATTAAAAAAATCTATTAGGGGGCGAATTTTATATAATCTATTAAGGTCCGTATGATTTCGGGGGGGGGGGGGGGGGGGCACTGCGAGTTGCAGGAACCATATGATCATGTCATAGCGGAACCTGGACATCGTAGCTGAAAAAAATTGGCATATGGTGGATGGGCTTTTTAGACCAATACGAATGAACTTCATTTTTTTTTGTAAGTCCCATATTCAGCGTAAGGCCTAAAAACAATCGCATATCCTCCATTGTTAAGGGTCTCCATACAAAGGGGCGGGCATAGCATGAGTTGGGGTTGTTATGTATGTACTGACGTGCAAAAAGATTTGTTTGGTCTATGATGGTTTGAAGGAACTCATTAGGGAAAAATAAATTAAAAAAATCGATTTCAGAGAAACCTTCGGTGTTGGCCTGCACACTTGGCTGTGCTGTGAAAGGGGGATTGTGGCTGACCCTGTGCTAGAAGGCAGCCACAACGGGTTGGCCAAGCCATCCGGTAGATGGGTTTGGGACCTACTTCCTCGGCGTGGAATTCCAGAGCTTGTACTGGGCCCTTCCTCCTGGGCTATAGCACCGTTAGCATTTGCTGATTGGCCACTGGGGTGTCTGGCACTGCTGGCAGCTGCCTGGGCTTCAGACCGTGGTCTTTTTGGACGGACTACTTCCTCCTCCGATTCAGATGTACAGATTTGGGGGAGGCTCGTATTCCGAACCTGAATCGAAAATAGACTCAATACTGTGATGGGGCGGTAAGAGCTCCCTGCTGCTCTCATCGCTCTGGGTTATAATTTGGTATGCCTCTTCTGTGGTAAATAATTTTCTGGACATGGTGGCAGGTACTCAGGTACTTCTGATGGGGGTGACGAGTGCTCTTGATGGGGGTGAAAGGTACTCCTGATGGAGGTGACAGGTACTTCTGATGAGGGTGACAGGTACTCCTTTTTTATGGTGGTGACAGGTACTCAGGTACTCCTGATGGAGGTGACAATTACCCTTGATGGGGGTGACGCGTACTCAGGTATTCCTGATGGAGGCGACGGGTACTGAGGTACTCCTGGTGGAGCCGACAAGTACTCCCGATGGGGGGTGACAGGTAGAGGTACTCTTGATGGGGGGTGACAGGTACTCAGGTACTCTTGATGGGGGTGACGGGTACTGAGGTACTCTTGGTGGGGGTGAAGGGTACTCAGGTATTCTTGATGGTGGGGTGACAGGGGGGGACAGGTACTCTTGATGGGGGGTGACAGGTACTCGGGTACTTTTGATGGGGGGGTGACAGGTACTCTTTATTCGCGGGGGGGGGCAATCTGGACACTTAACACTGTAACTAACTGTAACTCACTGTTTCTGATATCTCCTTCTCACACAGGATCGGTGTGTGAGGAGGAGAGCCCAGAGACAGCGGTTACAGCACTGTTTGTTTACATTTGTGACCGGCTGTGATTCGACACAGCTGGTCACGTGGTAAAGAGACAAATTTCATTGGCTCTTTACCCAGGGGACGAGCCTCGTGCCCGATCACCGCAATGCGCGCACACGATCACCGCGCTGCACGCACACTCTTGCGTGTTGTGAAAGTGACCGGCTGTGATTGGAAACAGCCAGTCACGTGGTAAAAGAACCAATTCTATTGGCTCTTTACCGCGATCCTGGACGGGCTGTCTCCGAGGGACTCGCCGTGTCGCAGATCGCCGCGCTGAGGTCTGTGAGGAACCCGCAGTAGCGCCGAGAAGGGCTGGACGTTGGGTGACGTCCACTCTCATCGGCGAGGGGTTCCTCCAGACGTCTTTTCACTATAGGCCGGTATGGATGGGGTTAAGACCCCAGTTTTCACAGAGGAGAGCGAGAAACTAATGTTTCTCCTTCTTTATGAGCTGCAAATCCGACCAGATGGAATGGGAGAGCCTGGGAGAACAGGGGAGGGCTGTGGCTGAACACAGCAGGGATAGCGCTGCCATTGTCCATTAGCAAAGGTGCTGAAAAGAAGATCGTGCCTATGCTCGGGAGGAGGGAAGAAGAGAACCTCATGACCCTGGTAAGTGCCTTACTGCCCAGCAACTCAACAGCACCCCCTTCATATGGCGCCCATGGCTGCCATACCCTAGATACGCCACTGTGTGGTAACCATATCTAGTTAAATTTACAATAACTTGTGTGTTATAAACAACTACATTTAGCCATCTCATTCTTTGCAGAGGTGTTGCTCCAATTGGCTTTCCCGAAGTGGCGAAAGCATCAGTAGTAACCACAGGCCTCTACATGGTTTTTGGCTAGGTCTTCAAACGAGCAGAAAACACTAGCAATCTATGATTCTGTTTATTTCCTGACCATTGTTCTAACTTTATCTAAAACGAAAAAAAGATTTGTTTGAATACACTTCAGTATTAAAGTGCAACTAAAGGATAAACTGCAAGCCCCTCCATTAGAAAGATTCATCTCCTCTAGTCATTAAAAGTGAGCTTCCTTGAGAACTGGTTTAGAGAGACTTTTGGGGAAAATGTGTTCTCACCACTTTTTGGGATAGAAAGGGCTCATAGAGTTCCATTTAGAGCCTTAAAGGATGGGCATCCCCAGCCTTTACTCTTGAAATTCCTTAATTACAACAACAAGGTGACCGCACTGCAGAAGGCAAGAGAGAAGGGGGAAATTTTTTACAAAGGGTCACGAATCTCTCTGTATCCAGATTTTTCACCCGAACTAAGCAAACACAGAGCGGAGTTTACACCAGTCAAACGCAATCTCTTAAAAAATAAAATTACATATGCTTTGTTGTACCCAGCACGTTTACGTATAATGACATTAAAGGGACCCCAGTTATTTGACTCGCCAGGAAAAGCAGCACAGTGGCTGGAAGAAAACAAATCACAAATGGACCATGGGGACTGATAGGACTGAACTTTTGTGGAGAGGAGTAGACCAAAAGTGGCTTAGACCTTAGTTAAAAACTCTCCTCCACCCCCCTTATATGTATATGTGTATGTATGTGTGTGTATATATATATATATATATATATATATATATATATATATATCCTTTTTTCTTTTTTTTTCTTGGTTGGGGTGGGAAGGGGGGTCGTAAGTTTAAATATATGTTAAAATATTTAAGTACACGAAGGGATGGAAAGACAAATCGACTGTTTTTAAAACACAGGTACTGATAAGAAACAGGGGGGCACAATTTTTCAAAATATGTACATTACAAGGAGTCAGGGGTTGGGGGGGGGGGGTGTTACAGGATCACAAATGGGAATGGATGTTGTAGGGTATGAAAGGGAGAAATGTCAGTTAGTGGTCACAAGCACAGCCCCAGGGGAGGGCCTAGATAGGCAGAGGAAGAGGGGGGGAGGGAGATGGGGGGGGGGTGGGTTGAGGGAGGGAAGGATAAATCTCTATAAAAGCACAAAAACACGATTTCTACATGCAATGCTACACTTAAAAAATATGGAAGAGGGAAGCTGGATTGGAAAAAAAAAAGTTTGGGTGTTTCACAAAATTTTGGTAAAGTACATTCAAAATAGATGCACGTTCGATATTTTTGTCAGGCGGATTAGAGGCAGAGATGGTGGAAAATGGCTAGAGGACGGTAAAGTAGGTGCAAAGCCGCCCTCTTGGTCTTCTTTTCGGTCTTCTTCCTCTCTTGGGTACTGCGGAGCAGCCGCTTGCTTAGTTAGCGGGATGCTGCTCTGTAGGGTTCTCTCCTTGGCCCAATTGGAGGTGGTCTCTCCCCCATTTAAATTAAGTGATCCTCTCTTATATATATATCTTCTTTTTATCTGCAGCTTGGGTTATATCTTCTACATTTATAAGCTTCCTTGGGTGAGATGAGGCCGAAAACACTAAAAACACTTAAAATTGGATCCTGGAATGTTCGGGGGATAGGTGACCCGGTTAAAAGAGCCACAATTTTCTCCATGCTTGAGTGGCATAGAGCGGAGCTAATTTGCCTACAGGAGACGCACCTAACAAGGGAAACAAAATTAAAGTTAAGAAATAGAAAATATCCATATCAGTACCATTCGGTCCACTCCTCCTATTCTAGGGGGGTGAGCATAATGGTGAAAAAAGGAGTGTCTTTTGCATGCAAGGACCTCAAAATAGATTAAATGGGCCGCTATATATTCCTGCACTGTCTAATAGAGAATTCACCATACGTATTGGCCAATACTTACATCCTGCCACCCTTCAAAATGGAGATTCTGTACAAACTAACGGAATTTGTAACACAGAAGGAAAACATCCCTGTAATAGTAGTAGGAGACATTAATGTGACACTGAACAGAACAAAGGATAGATTCCCACCAGGCTTGCGAGGAGACAACAGGGGAGAGGGACACTTAAACCAATTTCTGGAAGAGGTTGGATGGTGTGACATGTGGAGAACAAGATACCCAGAGGTGCGCCAGTATTCTTGTTTCTCGAGCACACATTCCACTTTGTCCAGAATAGACATGGCCCTGTGGAATGGGGCAAGCACAGTTAGTGGGCGAAATTGCCTACTATCCAAGAGGTGTGTCGGACCACTCTCCACTGGTATTGACATTGAATATAGGGAGGAAATGCCCCATAAACAATTGGAAAATAATTCCATTCTGGCTGGAACTTATGGGAAAGCCGGAGGAGGTAGATACAAAATTAAGAGAGTTTTTGGACTTTAATTCGGGGACAGCGCCGGTGGGAGTGGTCTGGGACACCTTGAAGGCTTTCCTTAGGGGGTTTTTGATCCAACAGATTGCCAAGATCAAGAAAAATTCTAGGGACTGGGAAGAGAAAATTGGGAAAGAAGTTCTAGTTGCAGAAAAACAATTTGTAGAGGACCCCTCTTCGAATAAAAAAAAAAAGATGGCTCGAGAAACAACAAGAGTATAAGGTTGCAATTAATAGAAAAGTGGAGAATAAACGTCTATTTCAGAGCCAACGTTTATTTGCGGAGGGGGAGCGTGTAGGTCACATATTGGCACTCTTAGCCAAAACTAACACGACCCCCTCCAATATACTCGCAATTCGGACAGCGGGGGGAGATATCCTCGCAAACATCTGTAATCTTGGACACATTTGAGGCATACTACCAGGAGTTATATAAATCAAAAAGTAGGGATGAAATGCCACAAATTAATGAATTCCTAGGAAAAATAGAAACACCAGCTCTATCAGAGGAGGATAGAAGGACCATAGAAGCTCCTATAACCCTAGAGGAATTACAACAGGCACTGGGGGGAATGACCAACCAGAAGTCCCCAGGACCAGACGGTCTACCAGCAGAAATCTACAAACAGTATAGCGAGGTGCTGCTCCCAGAATTGCTTAAGGCGCTAAACTGGGCACTAGAAGGGGGGAGGCTACCTGCTTCAATGTCAGAAGCTATCATTATAGTACTGCAAAAGGAATGGAAAGATCCACTGGATACAGTGTCTTATAGACCAATATCCCTGCTATGTTCTGATGTGAAATTACTGGCAAGGGTGCTGGCAGTTAGGATAAATAAATGTATCCAGAAACTTATACATACTGACCAGTCCGGTTTTATACCGAATAGATCAACCAGCATTAACATTAGAAGACTTTACCTGAATTTACAAACGCCAACGGTGAACGTGGGAGACAAAGCCATCTTGTCCCTAGACGCCACCAAGGCATTCGATAGCCTTGAGTGGGATTATCTTTGGCATGTCCTGGAAAAATTTGGATTTGGCCCCACCTTCATTGCCTCGATAAAAACGCTTTATAATTCTCCAAGTGCAAAAATAAAAATTAACAATGTATACTCGCGGTCATTTAAGCTAGAAAGGGGGACAAGACAGGGATGTCCCCTGTCGCCGCCTCTTTTCGCTTTAGCAATAGAGCCACTGGCCATTGCGATTAGAAACAACCAAGATATACAGGGCTTCCAGAGAACTTTATGCAGATGACATCCTGCTTTTCCTGGGGGACTCTACAAAGTCCTTAAACAAGGCACTAGAGATAGTGGAGGCTTTTGGTCGACTTTCGGGCTTAGTGATCAACTGGGAAAAATCTGTACTCTTACCGGTGGACCCAGTGGGCAACATGACATGTGTAGAAATACCCCAGTTGAAAATAGTGGAAAAAATGGAATATCTGGGCATAGTTGTAACTCGTGAACCAGAACAGTACATACGTAACAATTTAGAGCCACTTCTGGCTAAATTTAAAAGAAAAGCGGACATTTGGGGCAGGCTTCATTTATCGGTAGCCGGACGCAGTAACCTCATAAAAATGATCTGGATGCCACAATTGCTGTATGTATTTCATAATTCACCTGTGTGGATAGGAAAGGCATGGTTTCAAAAAATAGAGACCCTTTTTAGGGAATTGATCTGGAAGAAAGGGAAAGCCAGAATTAGCCTCCAAACATTACAATTGCCAATAAATATGGGAGGCCTGGCAGTTCCACACCCCCATAGCTATTTTCTAGCAGCTCAATTACAGCGTTTGGCGGGCTGCGGCACCGTAGGAGGAGGGAATGCCAGTGGGAAAATTATGTTAATGGGGTCCCCGCACGGGTCCATAATAGAAACTTTGGAGGCTGACTCCTTCCCAGTTAAGAACCCAACACTGAACTTGGTCAAGAGAACTTGACAGGTAGGCAAGTTAGCCCTGGGGTACAAGGGGTTAACAGAATATTCCCCACTCTGGGACAACAAAAACTTGCAGGAGATTGCAAACATGGGGAAGTTGAAAGTATGGGAAAAGCTAGGCATAACCAGATTGGAACAATTATTTACAGATGACACACTGAAGCCCTTTGCAGTACTAAGGGAAGAATATGCCATACCAAACTCCTAGTTTTACACCTACCTACAGATCAGGAACGCACTACAGGCTCAATTTAGGACGGACCCGGTGAGAAGGCAAAAATGTTTCCATCTCCAACGGTTGATCGAGTCTGAGACATCTAAGGGAACCATCTCAGAACTGTATGCAAAGCTGAGCGATGGGTCTACAGTATAGGGTCTACAGGGAGAGAAAGACTGGAAAAAAACAAACAAAGGTGGGAGGAAGATATAGGCCAAATAACAACTGAGCAATGGGAACAGATACTTGCGACAGGGAAACTAGTGTCACTCGCCCCATCACAGAGGGTCTCACACCTGTTTTTATTTCATAGAGTCTATTACACACCAAAGAGGTTATATAACTATGGCAGGAAAGCAGATGATAAATGCCCCAGATGTCAAAACATAGGAGATCTTATACACATGCTGTGGAAATGCCCGAAATTACATAGATACTGGGTTAAAGTACTAGAGATTATAAACACTACCTTGGGGATCAACTTGGCACTGGAGGCCAGGGTCTGTGTATTGGGGTGTACAGAGGAGAGGTTTGTGCAAAGAGGCAGAAAGGTAGCAGCTATAAGGTGCCTGTTCCAGGCCAGGAAAATGATAGCACAAAAGTGGCAGGCAGAGAAACCCCCCACAGTAACAGAATGGGTAAACGTGATTAACTCCACCGTATGGAAGGAGAAAGTAACTCTAACTAGACAAGGCAACTTTAATAAATTTAAAATGCTGTGGGAACCATGGCTGAATAGAATGGGTTGCCCACCCTAAGTTGCAGAGGTGAACCTAGTAAGGTGGATGGGGAGAGGTATGAGCGCAAGAGCGAGGTACCAGCTAGAGGGATAGAAACATCTGAGAGGCAGCATGGTGTCAACGATGCAAAAAGGTATAAAGGGAAAGGAATGGAAAAGGCAAAAAAGGAAAAGCAGAAATTATAGTAAAGTGCGCGTATATGAGTATAAAAAAGAAGGGGGGGGGATATGGGATGGCAATATAAGTACATTGGTATATAATCGAATATTTGTCTTTTCTTACTTAAGCATGTATCACAAACGTATAACTGTACTTGTTTTATACATTGAAGAAAACAATAAAGAATATTTAATGGTAAAAGTGTAAATAGAAGAAAGTCCCAAATTTTGGCTTTACACCAGAACAGTAATAGCAGGGAACTTTTTTAATGGGGACAGTCGTTTTGGTGATCAGTGGGATTTCCACAGTTTTGTAGTGATTACTTGCCACTTTTTGTTTTGGCTATGGGACAGGAAGGGAAGAGAAAACGCATGTCAAAAAACATTACAGGGGTTAGAACCTTCTCTTACTTTATCCAAAATGAAAACTTCTCTTAAGGGTCACAGGAGTGCAATCCGTTTTGCACTCCTGTGACCCGTTTTCAGTGGAGAGCGGTTTGAAGTCCCTCCTCTGCTGACTTCACTAAAATCAGTTGAGGCAGCACGTCACCTAGACTCAGCATGGAGCATAGAGGAACAGAGCAGGAGAGATGCTGACTGACAGTCATCAGCTCTCCGCTCAGGGAGGAGTGAGAACTGACCCATCGGTGATGTTCAGTGGCTCGGTTCTCAGTGCAGACACGCCGGGAGACAGCTGCAGCATTGGTCTGATGCTGCATCTACCTAGGTAAGTACTTTAAGTGACATATGAATGTAGGGTGGCTGATCCTGAGCTATATGGGAAAAAGTTCACCCCAATTAGTCATGAAAAATAAGAAGGTATCCGTAAATATAATATTAAACACTTAACCCCCGGACCATTTTGTAGCTAAAGGACCAGGCCCCATCGCTTTCACTGACAATTGCGCGGTCATGCGACGTGGCCCCCAAACAATCGTACTTTTTTCCCCACAAATAGAGCTTTCTTTTGGTGGTATTTAATCACCTCTGTGGTTTTTATTTTTTGCGCTATAATAAAAAATAAAGCGACAATTTTGAAAAAAATACAATATTTTTAAAAAATTCTATATTTTTTACTTTTTGCTATAATAAATATCCACCAAAAATACATAAAAAAATATTATTTTTCCTCAGTTTAGGCCGATACGTATTTTTCTACATATATTTGGTAAAAAAAAAAAATCAAAAAAAAAATCGCAATAGGCTTTTGATTGGTTTGCGCAAAAGTTATAGGCCCAGATTCACAGAGAATTAGATTCTCGTAGAGTATCAGAAATACACTACGCTGCCGTATTTTACCTGGCTCTACGTGGAATCCAGGTAGATTTTGTCCAGTAAACGACGGCGGCGTAGTGTATTTCTCCCGTCGCAATCCATCTGCGCGAGGGGGCGTGAAGCATTTAAAATAGGCGCGTTCCCGCGGCGATCGAAATGCGCATGCTCCGTTCGCTAATTTCCCGCCGTGCATTGCGCGTAAACATGTCGTCACGTCGTAGTAACGTCGTTTACGTACATTCCTATTCCCGAACGAGTTACGTTAAAAAAAAAAAAAAATTTAAAATCGACGCGGGAATGACGGCCATACTTTACATGGGTTACGCACTGTTAGAGCAGCAAAAAGCTCCTCTAACATTACGTAGCCAAAAAATGACGTAGGCGATTGCGAGGGACACTCGTACCTTCGTGGATCGCCGTAAAAAGTCATTTGCATATCCCGACGCATGAAAACGACGCGAACTCCTCCCAGCGGCCGCAAAAATATCGCAGCGTAGATCTGAAGGCTTACGAGGACGTAAGCCTCTCGGATCGAAGCCCGAAGCCGCCGTATCATGATTTGAGGATTCAAACTAGTGATACGGCGCGCGAAATTTGAAATTACTCCTGTCTAACACCAGCGTAATTGCTCTGTGAATCTGGGCCATAGCATCTACAAAATAGGGCACATTTTTATTAATATTTTTTTTTTTACTAGTAATTTTTATTGTGACTGCGACATTATGGCAGACACTTTTAACACTATTTTGGGACCATTGTAATTTTTACAGCAATCAGTGCTAAAAAAAAAAAAATGCACTGTTACTGTGAAAATGACACTGTCAGTGAAGGGGTTAACCTCTAGGGGGCACTGTAAGGGTTAAGCGTACCATAGTGTGTGATTTTTACTGTAGGGGGGTGTGGCTCGGCGTGTGACGTCACTGATCATTGTTCCCTATGACAAGGAACAGACGATCAGTGACAGGCTCACTAGAAAGCACAGGGAGAGGTTTGCTTACACTTACGTCTCCCCGTTCTTCAGCTCTGTGACCTGATCACGGGACACCGGTGGCGATCGGGTCGGCAGGCCCTGCGGGCGTGGTCACAGAGCTCAGGACCGGGTCGCGCGCGACCCACGGCTGGGCACTTAAAGGGCAACGTACCTGTACATGATTGTGCCCAGCCGTGCGATTCTGCCAATGTATATTGATAGTCCTTAAAGGGGTTACCATGAAAGAAAACCCTAGCTATATCTGTTTTTTAAAATATTCCCTCCCCCTTTGTATCCCACCTAAACCTAACCTGTGTCTAAGCCATCATCAGTGCCCCCTCCTATGCCCTACAGTAGCTGCTCACTGACACAGGGAAGCCAGGGCAGCGGGATCACGCGATTGGTCAGGAGCAGATTAATTCTGAGTAGGCAGGAGAAGGAAAAAAGGCAACATTTTTAAGAATAGATATATTGATTTACAGTGCCCTGAAAAAGTATTCACACCCCTTGAAATTTTGCACATTTTGTCATGTTACAACAAAAAATGTAAACATATTTTATTGGGGCTTTATGTGATAGACCAACAAGAGGCACATAATTGTGAAGTGAAGACCCGTACACACGGCCGAGGTCCTCGGCAGAAACCAGCGAGAACCTCGCTGGGAGCCGCATTCTGCCGAGAACCTCGGCCGTGTGTACGCTCTCGGCGAGCCCTGCCCGTCGGGAAACCCGTCAAGCAAATAGAAATCTCTATTTGCTCGTCGGCCCGTCGGGATGAATGGCTGGTTGCCTTTCCCGACGGGCGTGTCGCTGATTCTGACGGCCGGCAGAGATCCTCGACGGGCGGAACCATATGTTCCGCCCGTCGAGGTTCTCTGCCGTGTACGGGGCCTGAAAGGAAAATGATAAATGGTTTTCAATTTTTTTTTGCAAATACATGTGAAAAGTGTGGCATGCATTTGTATTCAGCGGGGTCAATACATTGTGGACCCACCTTTCACTGCAATTACAGCTGCAAGTCTTGTTGGGTATGTCTCTACCAGCTTTGCACATCTGTAGAGTGAAATGTTTGCCCATTATTTTTTGCAAAATAGCCCAAGCTTTATCAGATTCAAAGGAGAGGGTATGTGAACAGCAGTTTGCAGGTCTTGTCACAGATTCTCAATTGGATTTGGGTCTGGACTTTGACTGGGCCATTCTAACACCAGAATGTGCTTTGATCTAAACCATTCCATTGTAGCTTTGGCTGTATATTTAGGGTCGTTGTCCTGCTGGAAGGTGAACTTCAGCCCCCGTCTCAAGTCTTTTGCAGAGTCAGGTTTTCTTCAAAGATTGCCCTGTATTTGGCTTCATCCATCTTTCCATCAACTCTGACCAGCTTCCCTGTCCCTGCTGAAGAAAAGCATCACCACAACATAATGCTGCCACAGACTTCTCATGGCTTTTTTTTTTCCAACATTGGTTTTCTTCTTGCCACTCTTCCATAAATGTAAGATTTGTGGAGTGCATGACTAATAGTATCCTATGGACAGATTCTCCCACCTGAGCTGTGGATCTCTACAACTCCTCCAGAGTTATCATGGGCCTCTTGGCTGCTTCTCTGAATAAAGTGGATGTAAAAACCACAATTTTTTAAAAAAAAATTGATGTCACAATGTAGAGAATACGATTTCCTATCATCTGTGCACAGTCTTGCCACACAGAGGTAATCCAGCTCTGAGCAATCCTCTTTTTATTGTTCAGTGAAATAAAACAGACTTACAGAGAAAAGTCCATTCCGCCCCCATGCTTCGAGTGACAAGTTATTTACATATTTTGTGCACTAGCCTGGAGACATGCACATCCTCCCCTCCTCTCACCTTCAGCTCTCCCAGGATTGGCTGGCTTTCCTATGTTTTGACTAGATGTTTCTCATCATGGGGTGTGATCCACAGTTCAGTGTGACAAGGAAATGTATGCTGCAGTGAACAGCCATCAGAATATACATATACAAGTGATTATGGGAGATGTATTTAGTCAGAGCTGGGCAGAGTAGAAGCTCGAGTGATATTATTATTATATTGCAGTGTGGTGTGTCTGAGGTCACATATGATGTGGGAACCCACAGTGGATTCGCAGGGTTCTCGAATTGCACCAGTGTGAACCCAGCCTCAGAGCATACAGCCTACAAAGGTCACCTGACTGATCCCACCAAGACTCGTTTCACACTGGTGCGATTTGGTAACCCTGCAAATGCACTGCAGGTTCCCACATCGCACCCGACTCACACGGCAGTTCACACTGCCATATGCAAACTGCTGGGGAGTGTCATACAATGTTAACGATACCCCCATTGCAGCCCGCATATCGCACTGCTGACAGGACATGAATTAGATTGCATAGGTGTGAACACCCATGCGATTCTGGTGCAGACCAAAAAAGGGTCCTGTGCGTGTTTGGTCCAAATGCAGTGCAATATCAACCACACTATCTGTATTTCTGAAATCGCCACCTGACATTTTTTACAATTTATTTTCATGATTTTATTGGTAAAATATATTTTTTCACAGTGCTTTTGGGAAAGGGGGTGGGGGATAGTGCAGTGAACAGTGTCAGTAGGGCAGTGGTCGGTGTCAGTGGGGTAGTGGACGATGTCAGTGGTCCAGAGGACAGTGTCAGTGGTCCAGAGGCTCTGGACCGTGTCGGTATGGGGGGGTGGTTCTGGTTTCAGTGAACGGTTTTAGTGGGGTAGTGGACGGTGTCAGTGGTCATGGGGCTCTGGACCGTGTCAGTATGGGGGGGGGGGTGGTTGTGGTGTCAGTGGGGTAGTGGATGGTGTCAGTGGTCCTGGGGCTCTGGACCGTGTCTGTATGGGGGGGGGGGGGGGTGGTTGTGATGTTGGTCACTTTTGATTTTAAATTTCATTCTTTTTTTTTTACAATTTTATTTTTATATCTTTATATAGTTTTTATCAGCCCTGTTGGGGGCTTCGGTGACACGTTGGGGGTCTAAACAGAGACCCCTGACATCTAATCTTTGAGACAGAAAAAGGACAGAGGACAGATTCCCCAGTCCTTTCTCTGCATTGAAGTTTGAATGGAGAGAAGACAGTGGCTCCCCTCCATTCATAAACTGAGCAGAGTAACACGCAGGTTACTCTGCTCAGTTGTCACAGGACACACAGCGATCGGTAACAAACGCTCTGTGTCCTATTCAGAAAAGACAGGGGCCAGTAATTGACATACCGGCCCCTGTCTTCGCTCTCCATCCTGACAGATCCCCCACGCGCCCCCCTCCTCGAAGCCCGCAGAAGAGGAGAGGATAGAGACATTTGTAACAACACCAGCGGCTGCTGGAAACGAGGGGGGGGGGGAAGACAGTGGGGGATGTGAAAGACACAGAGGGGGACGGGTGGAGGAGTAAGCTCTGCCTCTCTCATCTCCCGTTTCTTATGCACGTGTCTAGGAATAACTGGAGCACGCTCTGCTTCTTCACAGAACATGCTCTGTCACTCCTGCACATGCACTTCAGTCTTCCCTGGCACGAGGCTCATCCTTGCAACGCTGGCTGGCCAGAGGAGTGTAGCGGTGGGCGGAGTCCTCTGACATCATGACTCCGCCCACCGAGCGCCGGGAATCACAAACGCCCATCAATTTGGCGATATTGTGGGGCTCCTTACAGCTGAGGGGGTGAGTAATAAAAAAAAAAAACAATACATGCAGGAGGCATGTATATCATTATAGATATGGTGGGTTTACATCCACTTTAAGGCTGGATTTACATATCACATTTACCATGGGCCTCTTGGCTGCTTCTCTGATTAAGGCTGGATTTACACATATCATATTTACACATCACAATTCCTGTGCGGGCTCTCTAAGCGCATGTCTCTATGCAAACCGCTGTGGGTGTCATATCGTTTTGCAGATTGCAGTGCCAACTGTGAAATGGTACAGGAATCAGATCACATGGGTGTGAACACCTATGCTATCCAATTCCAGCACGGATTAAAAACGGGTATTGCACCATTTTGGTCCAAATGTGATGCAAATTCAGCCATTCTGTATTGCTAAATTCGCATCGCACAGATATCGCATGTGATCTAAACAGCAATGCATTGAGAATCACATGTCTGACATTGCAATAGTGTGAACCCAGCCAAATTCTCTTCTTGCCTGGCCTGTCTGTTTAGGTGGATGGCCATGTCTTGGTAGGTTTGCAGTTGTGCCATAATCTTTCCATTTTCGGGTGATGGATCAAATAGTGCTCCGTAAGATGTTCCAAGTTTGGGAATTTTTTTGATAACCTAACCCTGCTTTAAACTTCTCCACAACCTTATCCCTGACCTGTCTGGTGTGTTCATTGGCCTTCATGATGCAGCTTGTTCACCAATGTTCTCTAACAAACCTCTGAGGTCTTCACAGAACAGCTGTATTTATGCTGAGATTAAATTACACACAGGTGGACTCTTTTTACTAATTTGGTGACTTCTGAAGGCAATTGGTTCTACTAGATTGTAGCTGGGGTATCAAAGTAAAGAGGGCTGAGTACAAATGCATGTCAGATTTTCAGATATTTTCCTTCCACTTTACAATTATGTGCCACTTTGTGTTGGTCTATCAGATAAAATACATTTACGTCTTTTGGTTGTAATATGATAAAATGTGGAAAATTCAAGAGGGAGGAATACTTTTTCAAGACACTGTAGTTGTAGAAGTTGCTTTTCTTCCAGTGTTAGATAACAGTGGGTCAAATTAAATTCAGTAGAGGTTTACACAGCTCCCAGGAATGCTTATAAAGGGTTTCAGTGACATCATTAAGATGAGGGTGTCCTGATGGGAGTTGTAATCCAGGAATATGTATTAATATTCTCAGCATTCTTGTAGCTGGTGTTGTTGTTTGTACTTGTCAGCTTATAGGCCTGGGAAATCACAAAACCTTCGGGCATGTGCTGCTCATTCTGGAAGTCGCCTTTGCCGATTTTGTTTGGCATCAAATTCTCAGTAAATTCAGCTAAACCCATGAACAATGTGTCAGGAGAAATGTGAAAAGTTTCCTTTGGCAGCTGCTCGAATTGGGTCAGATGTAGAAATTATTCATCGGAAAACATGGAAAACAGCCTTCATGAGAGCAGTCTAACAGACTTGTTTTTTTCCATTTCTAGCTATGCCAAAATTACATTGTACAAACTCAGCCACACATAGCAGGGTTTGTGTTGTGTGCATCTGTGGGCTCTGCTTCGGAGACACACATGTCAGCTCAGTCTTTGAAAACATAACTAACAGGAAGCCTTTATTAATGCGAGTGCTCCCCAGAGTCCTTCAAGACTGCAGGAATTAAATGGCTCTGTCTGTATCATTTTATGTAACAGCCTTGATATGAGATGTTTTTAAGTGGCTGGCCACAGGTTGGTAATATGGAGCATGGCCGGGTCACAGAAAACTCTTGAGTCCAATTTTTTTTTACTGAATGTAGCCGAAAATAAAAATAAAAAAGCAGCAAATATTAAATTGCTAGTAAATTCCACTCAACATTAGATTATAGATATTGGGTGGTTCAGTGTTTAAACTACAGCATCTACCATTAGAGTTTTTGCAGATAGGGTTGCTCGTCTGTGTCCCCATTAAAGAGACTTTTTTTTTTCATGCCTCCTGGTTCAGGTCACCCCCCCCCCCCCCGCCCATTTCTTTTTTCAGGGTCACACAATGGAATCCCTGACAGTTATAAAAAAAATATTTGAACCATGCCCTACTTTTAAACTGAAGAGCTGCTTCCTAATGAAAGGAGCAGGCAAGTACAAAAACAGTTTATTCTGTGGGACTACCTTATTGAGGAAAATACACTGTTCCCAATAGTTTACAGTGGAAAATGTCCTGGTTGGACTGATAAAAGCATCTGCAGGGCAAAATCAGTTATCCATGTAAAAGCAATTTATTAAGGGCTATGCTTTATTTTTCCTTGATTTGTAGCCTGCACTGCATCTATATGCCTGGAATCTTTGGAGAGATAACCTGAAGCACTTGTGCCATTCCATATTTATTACATAGAAAAGATGCCATATCAACCAAAATTAATTGTGTTTCTGAATTAGAATGAAAATAAACTATTCTCTAATCTGCAACCAATTTATCTTCCAGTTTGACATGTTTGATTTCTAGCCTGGATCCTCAGATTGCAGCGATGCTACTTTTGATCAGGAAATTGGGAAATTTACAATACAAACAAAAAAAAAAGCTCATCATAAACACTTAACTACCAGAGTGATGCTAAACATTGTAAAACGTACAAAACCTTGTCTAACATTTTAGAGCAGCCTCTCTCAACCAAGGTCCCATGGAACCCTAGGTTTCCGACAGAGGTGGCTAGGGGTTCCCTGAGCAATAGTAGATTGATCTCCAGGCTTAGCAATGCCTGTATAGTTATTGGCACCAATCTTACTTGTCTGATTAAATGGTATAGGACCAGTAAAGACAAAAAGAAAAGAAGGGAGGGCGCACCAACCTAGTGCATTACCACTTAAATGTATTATTAAAAACAGATAAAAGCAATAGTCCCACTCACAAGGAAAACTTGAGTAAGCATTTTTCAGACAGCTGGACGGGACCTTGCGGCACCTGCCAGTGGAGCCTCAGACACCTGGACGGCCTTGGTGACTCTCTCCTGTATGCCCTCAATAATAAATGTGTGTGTAATAAAAAAGGAGGCTACGCAAAAGTCATTCTCACCTAGGTGAGAAATGCTGCAGTGCCACTTTGCAGCACATAATTTTATGACGTAAAATGAATATCCAAATGCGAGAGGGAAGGTGGAGGAGGCAGGGCAAGTTAGTTTAGGGTGATCGTCCACTTTACCTAAAGCTAAAAGTGTTCCCGAATGGAAAACTCGCCTGCTGTTAACGTCGTCCAGAAAAAAAAGAAACGTGTGTGCCCTGTGTATAATGACTTTCCTTTTTTTCAAATATTTTGTTGAAGATAATACAGTAAATAATATTAGTACAAAGTTTTAAAATAGTACAAGATGAACATAGAGATATAAAGGCTTCTCAATAATCATTAGAGATAAAATACATTGTATCTAGTAATGCCCTTAAATTATGGAATATAATGGTTATTTTACTTAAAACATTTAAGGCGGTGTAAAGGGAAAGTTAGGGAAATCAAGGTGTCTATTGCATTTAAGTAATGAAGTGAGAGATGTTAGGTAACTTTAGGATAGTATAAACGACTAGTCAAATCCTGGTGGTAGTTGATGATTTATCCATGAACGCCACAGAGATTCGAATTTAGGAAGTTTATCTAGAAAGATGGCCTCTGTTTAACATGGATTATTGCCTGTGTTACTCAATGTTTGACCGATACTATACATAGTGTGGGTGAATTCCATGCTGTCGCTATTGCTTGTTTTGCTGCCGCTGTGACATACAGTAGAAGTTTGAATTGGCATTGAGTTATATTTTGTGATTTATTATTCAAGAGAGCTACTGTTGGGTCAGGTAAATAAGGTAATATCGAACACGGTGGAGAGTTGATTGAATACACGTTTCCGAAAGGCGAGGGCTATAGGACAGGTCCACCATATGTGTAGGTGTATACCAACATCACTACAACCCCTGAAGCATTGGGAAGGGTATTAGGGAAGAAATTTGGAAATTCTTGCAGGAACTAGGTACCACCTGGTAAGTACCTTATAATTAGTTTTGAGGGCTGCAATATTTGGTGTTGCTGATTTTGTAGCTCGTCAGATTTGTGTCCAATCTAAATATTCTGGTTGAAGATTCAAATCGTTCTCCCATTTGGTAGTATAAGATGGGGGGGTTGAGGTTTTGTGTGACAGCAGTTGGCTGTACAAATTTGAGATAAGACCACGTCGATGTGGGTCAGAGATACAAGTCTGTTCAAATATTGTATAGTTAGGAGTTTGCTAAGGAGAACAGGTCGCAATCGACTGATTCAATCGCGACCCAAAGAGGAATCCCTTTGGTAGCGTGGTATTTAGGTAGTTAAGGTAACCATAATATCTTTCCTTTTACAATGTAGGCCTGTGCCATTTGGCTTGGGGTATAAGCCATGCCCACCTTTTTTAAGTCCCGACACACTGGCAGTAAATTTCATGGGCTAACTGGTGGACAAGGTTTGGCACCATAGTGTTGCAGTACCTAGGTCACAAGTTGAGAAGTCAAGGCTACATAACATGTAATCACAGATGGGTGGCTTTTTGGTTCTAGCAAAATCGAGGTACTGCTTTGAGTTTTGGATAGGAAGTTTGGAAGAAAGTTTCCCCAATAACAGCCCATGCACACTTTTCTCACACCTGCTGAGTGCTGCCTGAATGTATTGCTTGTTTTTAGATCAATCCATTAAATTAACATAAAAAAAAAATAACTATTTATTTTGAAATGCCTCGAAAGTGTGTTGATTAGGTAGAGTACTGGATGTGAGCGTAAGATGAAAAGCAGGCCACACGCATTAAAATATGTTCTTGTGGTTGCTGGGAGCCGTCCAGCCTTGCACTCCTGGTTAGCTGAGTGATCATTGCCTAATCACTTCCCCATGATTTGACTTTACTGGAATATTAATTTTCCCCGTGGACAGTAATGTTTTCCTTCTTTTCTTCGTAAAGCTTTTTAATAGGGCTGTACTACACAGAAGCATATGTAATACAAAATCTAATGCCGCGTACACACGATCACTTTTTGTGATGAAAAGAAATGACGTTTTCAAAAACGTCATTTAAAATGACCGTGTGTGGGCAAAACGTCGTTTTATGTCTTCAAAAAAAACGACCAAAAAAAAATTCGAACATGCTTGAATTTTTTGTGTCGTTTTTCAAAATGTCATAAAAAGTGATGGTGTGTGGGCAAATGGACGTTGAAAACAATGTTTTTAAACCCGCGCATGCTCAGAAGCAAGATATGAGACAAAGCTTTAATGGAACAGAGTGCCGTCGAACGTGGTGTACGTCACCACGCTTTGCTAGAGCATTTTGGAAAAATGATGGTGTGTATGCAACGTCGTTTTGGAAAATGAAGTTTGAAAAACGTCGTTTTGTTTCATCACATAAAACGTAGTTTTTTTTTATCACAAAAAGTGATCGTGTGTATGCGGCATTAGAGGCTACCCAGTGCATATATATTAGGGTTAGGGTTAAATAAGATCCAATTCTAGGGACGACAGTTCCTGGTTTAGAAGATTTAGAGCCATTTCTTTTGCACCCAAATAGGATTTTTTTTTCATGGCCCATTCAATGAGCATTCCGCTTTCTATGCTGGCTAACTTCTATGGGACTGATGTATGAAAAGTGTGCGAATATGTAAATTCAGCACTGTCCATGGTAACCAAAGAGAATCCATGGTTTATTTCATACCATAGTTAACACAAGACATATAGCACGCTTTTCATAGATCAGTTTAGGGCAGGGTTCTTCAACCCTTTTACCTTGGTAAAAAATTTGAGATCTCTGGAAACCCCTGAAATATTCACATCTACAGTTTACAGAACATTGGTGTGATCAGTGAGCTGTTGCTATAACAATTATTTTTAGAAATGGCATTAAATAGAATCAATAATAAAACATAAATTTTTTCTGCACAGATGCAGATGTACAGGGGGTCTGGAGGGCACAGTTCAAGGGGGCAGGAGCACGCACTACAATGGGGGGCAGCAAGGCACGCCTACATGTTAAGAATTGTAATGTAATTTTTTTTGCAAAGGAATGTCATATTCTCTTTTTCTACAGTTTAAATGCTGCTTGCCCTAGCACTGCTGAGTAACAGCCACACCTCTGAGCAAAAGTGTGCTCACACAGATATTTATTGCAAAGGACGAGAAGGAGTGTGCTTGGCCTACAAATGTACTGGGCATTGTGGTCGACTCCCCACACAACTGTTACAAGAAAGTGGAAGTGAGACTATATAGATGAAGGTTGTGAATATACAGGTTAAACTCGAAAAATTTGAATATCGTGCAAAAGTTCATTTATTTCATTAATGCAACTTAAAAGGTGAAACTAATATGAGATAGTTCAAGCCGTGATTTGTCATAATTGTGATGATTATGGCTTACAGCTCATGAAAACCCCAAATTCACAATCTCAGAAAACTAGAATATTACATGCAATCAATAAAACAAGGATTGTACATAGAACAATATCGGACCTCTGAAAAGCATGCATATGTACTCAGTACTTGGTTTGGGCCCCTTTTGCAGCAATGACTGCCTCAATGCAGTGTGGCATGGAAGCCATCATCCTGTGGCACTGCTGAGGTGTTTTGGAAGACCAGGATGCTTCAATAGCGGCCTTCAGCTCTTCTACATTGTTCGGTCTCATGTCTCATCTTTCTCTTGGCAATGCCCCATCGATTCTCCATGGGGTTCAGTTTAGGCGAGTTTGCTGGCCAATCAAACACAGTAATCCCACGGCAGTGTGGGCAGGTGCCAAGTCCTGCTGGAAAATGAAGTCAGCATACCCATAGAACTCGTCTGCAGAAGGAAGCACAAAGTGCTCCAAAATCTCCTGGTAGACAGCTGAATTTACCCTGGACTTAATGAAGCACAGTGGACCAACACTAACAGATGACATGGCTCCCCAAATAAACACAGACTGAAAACTTCCTCTCCAGGCTGCGGTCATCCCTGCTGCTTGTGCATCTTTTTCTTCCACACTTTTCCCTTTCACGTAACTTTCTATTAATGTGCTTTGATACAGCACTTTGGGAACATCCAACTTTTGCAATTACCCTTTGAGGCTTTACCTCCTTATGTAGGGTTTCAATATGTTTTTCTGCACTACTGTCAGGTCAGCAGTCTTTCCCACGATTGCGATTCCTTCTGAACTAGACCGGGAGACCATTTAAAGGCTCAGGAACCCTTTGCAGGTGTTATGGCTTAATTAACTGATTAGAGTGGGACACTTTGAGCCTAGAATATTGCACCTTTTCACAATATTCAAATTTTCTGGGATTGTTGATTTGGGGGTTTTCATGAGCTGTAAGCCATAAACACCACAATTATGACAAATCTCGACTTGAACTATCTTTCTTTGCATGTAATGAGTCCTCTCCTATATTAGTATCACCTTTTAAGTTGCATTAGTGAAACAAATGAACTTTTGCACAATATTCAATTTTTTTTCACTTGTATTGTCCATCTTTCTGCATGTTACATTAAGTGTTAGAACCTGGGGCTAACATTCTGCAGTGTGTTGGTTTTCATTGTCAGAAGCTCATTGCAGTTTATCTTGGAATGGGACTTTCTACATTAGATAAAACATACTAATGCCCCATAATCCTTAGGCCCTTTTCACACAATCAACCTGCTCGGATTCGCCCGTCTGTTTTTCAGGTGGATACTTACCATACCAGTACGTAACCCCCATTAGAATCTGAGACAAGGATAAGCAGTACTACTGTGAAATCATTCAAGATATGATGATATTTTGTATTAGGGGTCACACAATTGTTTCTATGTGGTCTGTTCACGCCATACATGTGCAGTGGTATGGCAGACATAAGTAGCTCAATGAACATGGTGTGAACAAGTCCTTACAAAGCAATCTACTGCAGTAACCTACCTGGTGTGACAGGACTGCTGTGTAATATGAGGCATGTTCATGAACATTTATTATTTTGCCTCTATAGTATATATCCTGTATGTTGCAATATTACTTTTATTCATTTTTATTAATACAGGATTTGTATAGCACCAACAGTTTACGCAGTGCTTTGCAATATAATGGGGACAGCACAATTACAATACAGAAGGAGGGCCCTGCTTACAGCACTTACAATTTAAAGGGAGGGGGTGGTGGTATAAAAAGGTAATAGCTGCAGGAAATGATTTGATGGAGGTGACTAAAGTACAGTTCTTAGGTGGAGGTGGGGTAGGCTTCCCTGAATACGTGAGTTTTCAAGGATTACCTTAAGATGGACAGGGTAGGAGCTGACCGGACAAACTGGGGCATGGAGAGGCTCTGGAGAATTCCTGGATGCGAGCATGGGAGGAGGTAACAAAGGAGCTAGAGAGCAGGTGGGTCCTGGGTGGAACGGAGAGGACAATTTGGGCAATAACTGCAGATGAGGTTGGTGATGTAGTGATGTTGTGAATGGCCTTGTATGTTGTGGCTAGTATTGCGAATTAGAGAGGGCAGTAGTCACAGTTTGATTAATAAGATGTAGAAGTCTAGCATCAGCATTTTTTAATAGACTGAAGGGGGATAGCCTGTATAAAGGTAGGCCAGTGAGGAGGGAGTTACAGTAGCCAAGGTGGGAACTAACCAAGGAGTGAATAAGTTGTTTTGCAGTGTCGTTGAGAAGGGGTGAATTCGGGAAATGTTGTGGCGGTTAGGGCGTCAAGATTTAGCCAGTGATTGGATGTGGGGCTGAAGGAGAGGTCAGAGTCTAGGATTAAACCTAGCACCCTGGAATGTGTGGAGGGACCAATGGTTGTGCCATTTATCTCAATGGAAAAAGTCACGGGGAGGAGGAAATATTAGAAGCCCAGTATTAGAAAGAATTGAGTTTGAGGAAGTGGTGTGACATCCATACAACATATCTCTCTTAGTAAGGTTTGTGATACGCGAGGAGATTGAGGGGGTGAGTTAAGGACTCGATAGATAGATCTGGATGTCGTCAGCATAGAGAAGGTATTGAAATTCAAAAAAGGTTATCAACTAGCCCAGGGAAGAGGTATAGAGAGAATTAAAGGGGCCCAAGGATGGACCCTTTGGGGTACCCCAACAGAAAGCGCAGGAGATGATGTTGTATGATAATGTAATCCGATGGTCAATTAAAATGTTATATTCCTGTATAATATACTATGTGTAACATACAAATTTTCAGAACAAGGGTTCGGGGGGAAGCCCCTTCATCAATGTCCAATCTAATATGGTCAAGAAAAAGGATGTTTGGTGGGGCAAAGCCAAACAAGTGGTGTGAAATTCAACTTCTATCTTGATACAGTTTAATTTAAAGTGATTGTAAAGGCAGAAGTTTTTTTTTTTTTATCTTCATGCATTCTATGCATAAAGATAAAAAACCTTCTGTGTGCAGTAGACCATTGCATACTTACCTGAGCCCAAAATGTTTTGCTTGATTAGTGCCACCGGCTGATCAAAGGAAAATTAGCCATGTATGGCCTCTGTCACAAGTCTGCGTACCTTTGAATTGTTTGAACATGTTATATTACCTGGAATACTTGCTCTATACTTGACCAGAATGTATAGTGGTACTTCAGTTGCTTGTGCTGTTAAAGTAAGTTATGCATATATCTTTCTTACATTCGGATTATCCATGAACACACAAAACATTTTAATGCAAATAGAAACTTTAATGTGAAGCGTGTATATTATCAGAAAAAACTTCCTAAGTACAGTACAAAAAAATCTTTAAAAAAATCAGATTAGAACAGGGTAGAATAAATTGTAATCACAATTCCATTGATTATGATACTAATGTATAACAAGTCTTAGGTAATTCCATACTTTCTTGTTGTCCAGCCATCTTAAAAAGGGTGCCAAAAATGTAGAATAACAAAAAATAGTAACATTTCAAGTCTATTTCCTATGATGATGTTCAAATGCCAAGTTTATCACGAGATGTGCAAATATAACAAATGGCAAGAGTAGGTTTCCTTTATCTTTGGTGTTAGATTTTTCTTTGGGTTAATCTCTCTACTGTAAGGTTTGCACTGTGCAAGTACTCCTTTTTTGTATCTTTATTGTTAGTATGATCTTGGTATTTTGCAATAGACAAACTGATTCTCTGGTTCAAATCTGTTGCCACATAGAACTGAGCCCTTTCGCGGCCTGTTTCAATACATAGAATTGAACACCATACAGACCACTAAACCGACAGTTGAAATGTGAATTATTTTACCTGGCAAAGGATTTGTAGTTCTGTTTAACCACCTTTATGATTCACACAACATTGTCACATTACACAGCCAGGCAGATACCATCTTTTTCAGTTTACTATATCGTTCGACTATGCACTGGAATATAAATCAGCATAAATACACTGCGGATTCACAGTCCACTGAGCAGACAAGGGAGATTGAAAGCTGCCTCCTATTGGCTGCACAGCATAGAAGTTGTAATGAAATGAAATAGACATGGAAATGAAATAGAATCTGCAGACTGCAGTACATTAGGTCACCCAACCCAACACAAACTTCGACGTACATGTCCAAATCGTACAGATCTGGAAGTGTGACACCAAAGAAGTTATGAATTATACTGAAGCAATAGAATTTTTTTTATTCAATCACTATGTAAATATGTAGCTGTGGTCCGTGTGTGACCAGATTTTCTGTCATACCCAATTTGTATCAAAGTGTAAACTGATCAAGTGAGTAACACTTGAGGAAACTTCCTTGGAAAAAAAAAAGAAATCTTCCTAGGAAAAAAAAAAAATCTTCATAAAAAGAAGAGTTTACATCTCTCTGAGGAGATAAGACTTCCCTTCTACTGAAGGCAGAAGCATAATCCCACTGTACCTGAATTTACCCAGTGTCCCCTAGTGTACAAATAGGGAAATATAAATGGCACAAATAAAATAATCGGCTGGATAGGTTACTTGGGTGCTACACTAGCTCATGAAATTTTTAAGTATATACTGAAATGACGCCATTTACCAGTTTCTCATTTATTCTAGTGCTGCCTGACCTGAAGATAGGATAATAATTTAATTACATGGGGAACGCTCAGATACCAGTATGCATTTATTGGAAGTGAACCTAACTGCCAGAACACAAGCATAGGTTGCTGCTGGTCAAAGCAACCTAGTGTAATATTAGTGATGTTTCTAATTGCAATTAAATCTGAAACTTACAGCAAGATAAATCTTGATTATACATGGTTGCTGACAGTAAATGTACACATACAGACATATGTACTTAATAAACTACACAAAGGAACAGTTTAAAAGTGCCAAATACAATTCATGTAAAATATTTACTGGACTTAAAAGCAGATCTGAATATTGGCTCTTCCCAGAAGTAAAATTGTAGATTTCTCAACTGTACCCAGGCCTGTAACCCTTAAAGGATCGTGGGTTACCTCTAAATTTCCTATGCACAGCAGCAGAGTATAAAGATAATTTCTACACACATACAACCTTATCATTAGTGCAATGGGTCCTATCTCGGCCTCAAAGAAAATGACTTCCCAAATCGGGAAATGTTTGCAAGCAATTCTCAGCTACAAAATACAAATATCAGGGTTTCACAGAAATGTTGCAGAAATGTAATACTGGATGGTGGTATAGTGTTCAGTGTTGTGATATAAAGTTGACAATGAGATTCAAAGAGTGTATACATACATACATACATACAAATGATGGCTCTAGTATAGCAGTTATATAGTACCAAATTTTCACATTCCTGCTACACAATACGTTGTTTAAAAAGTGAAGCACTAAAGATACAGTATATGAAATGTTACTCACTTTCTTAAGGCCATAAAACATATGAGAGCGAATGCTCACATTTAGAAATGACTAAAATGATTCTAATACCTATATGCACATCTGGTATTGAGACATATTACTGTATATAATCACACAGCTACCAGATTGATAGAGTAAAATTATTTAAATGTTGTTACCATGTAGAAAATAATGCTCACTTCATTATTATGCATGTAATTTTGAGTAAGAAGATGATTTTTTTTCCCGAGTGGAGACCAAAAACCTGGATCTGTAGTCTACATTTTCATATAATGGTATATATTGCAAAAGGACCTACAAACGTGTACTAGGTAATGTTAACTTGTCCATTTGTTATGTAGTCATATTCTGTAAACAGAACAAGGAGTAAAACTGCAGATATCGGCAGTAAAACAATTCACAGTACCAATACAGATTATAGCCGATGTCCCGCATTTTGAGTTTAGTTTTAATTAATAAGCCAGACTGATCTATTGGAGTCTAGACTCTGACCCCTTTATATACAGTATTTTTCTAAATGTGGTTTATTGTACCAACTAAAAATCTGCCTTTGCTTTTCAGTTGAACATCAACACTCAAATGTATAAGTGCAGCCTCAAAGCTGAAATGAACCTAGCCTACAGGTCCCCTCTTATCAAGAAAGGACATTCAAACTCGAGTAGGAGGTCTCATGGCTACACAGCAGTCTAATTGATCAGGTACTGTTTAGTGTTGTGCTACCAATTAAAATGGTCTAAATGATTGTAAGTGTAGTATGGCACCTTTTATATATGGGCAGTGAATACGGGTTTATAGTAATGATGTTTAAATAACAGCATAATGTTTTTAAACCCTTGAATCCCCCTTTTAACTTGGCATTGAGCATGTGGGCTATAGAAAAACAATATAGTTTTGTAGTTCTGGAAATCTACTTTGGTTAATGATGTTGAAAGGTCAGCTCTCAATGTGCAGCAGTTGTTATGCCTTCAATAAAAGCGGTATAGCTGCTGTGGCACCTTCATCAGCCATTAAGACCCAGCAGGCAGTCAAATCACTGCCCAACTTCAGGAATCATTTTGCACAAGTGTTTCTACTTTAAAGGAAATGTGCTGAGAAAAAATATGGTGGTTGCCATTCTGGAGCTCCTTACTAAAATGCAGTGGCAATACAACAAATAATTTGATTGTAAAACCTTCTGAGTCACTGACCTGGGGACAAAAAGAAAGTACAAATTAACCCATTTACGTTCCCCACCACATATGTATGTCGGCAAAAGGGGCGGGCATTCGAGCTGTCACAGACAGCTCTCGGTCCAGGCTGCAGGATAGCAGTGAGCAGGATAGGCTTACAATCAAGTGACCACCGTGACAGTGGTCACATAATTGCTGATCTTTCCTGTCACCTGGGTGTTCCGGACTATTTAAAGGGATGCCAGTGGGAGGGGGTAAAAGACATAACTTTTACTTGTTTCAGAGATTCAAAAGTTTAAAAAAAATTGATCAGCTTGGCAGCCAAGCAATTTGGCAATAATTCGTTGTTAAAAAGGCATTGCCATATTTGCATTAGACCATATTATAGAAAACCCAGTTGAATTTTTTTATTTTTTTTTTGAAAAACTGAATATTACGTTATATTGGCATACCCTACTTTTTTCTAAGTAACATGTGATTGATAAAGTATAATATACAAATATCCATTTTTAAAGCAAGTTCTAATAGAAAAAAAAATATACAGTATATATTATACTTCTCTTTATAAGGATATAAACATGCAGCTCGCCCAACCATAATCCATTGTTACTAGAGCTTACATGAAGCTTACAATAAACTATAAATCTCCCAAGTCTAAAAAAAAACACAGTTTGATAAGGCAAAGTGGACACAGACACTTGCGATTTATGGTCTGTTTTTAGGAGCATGTCATAATTTATAACATGAATCCCTGCTGGAACGAGAGAGAAGGAATGACGAAATAACATGTCCATGTAACCTACAGTTCAAAGGCAATCAACTCCCTTCTTGGTTATGATAGGAAGTCAAAAGGGCTAAAGGGTCAGGGATCAAGCGAATGACTAAAGCCCTTAAGAACTATGTAGCAACATCTAGCTAAAAGTTAAATACTAACGATCATCTACAGCATTGGGCTCAGCAATGCACTGCATTTTGACCCTATAACAACTCCATCAGCTGCAATCATTAGAATATCTTCCTATATATACGACATACTTGCCTGGCACACAGCCTGATATTGTGATATGCTAACTATGTAATTTTTAAGGCACTGTGTTAGTTTGTACATCACTGGATGACAGCACAAGTTCCAATAATTAAACAAAAATATCTCTAAATGCTGTGACAAACTGCTGTTTGCTGTGAATAGGTGCGGGTCTGTACTTGCTTAATTATGACCACGTACCACTGATAAAGAATATTTAAATGTATCCAATTACAAACAGAAAACACCATCACCAGCCAAAATATGCATTATATAGAAAAGCAAAGCTAAAGAAAGAAAAAAAAACAAAAGAGCAAGAAACATCGCGGAGCTTGCGAAGAAAAACGCTCCCTCCCTTTAACAGTGGATGTGCTCATAATACAGGCACAGGATATGTGAATACTGCTGCATGCAGAGCGGTTATGTACTGCTCATGCCAGCCAATCTCAGAACAATACAGCGCTACAGGTACTTTCAAACATATAACTTGGCATGGTTTGTAAAGATCTTCAAGGTGATCTTATCCAAAAAATTATTATCTATATATTTTATTAAAGTGTGCCAATGTTCAATCACCATACTGTGAGATATATATATATATATATATATATATATCACACGCTGAATTACACTTTCCTTCCGCAGCTGTAAGAAAAAAGAAATGACGAAGAATAAAATATGCAGTGCTTTAAAACGAAAGTGAGTGGAATAACTAGAAATGTGATAACTCCCTTTCAAATTGCCTATGAAATGAGGCATCCTACATAGGTCTGTTCTGGAAATCCCTCTGACCAATGGAGGCAAAAGCTGATTGGCATGATAGGAGCTAAAGTGTTAAGGATGAGGTGCTATTCATTCACAGGTCGGTGCTGGACTTGGCAGTGAGAGCTTGGATACGTGCAGAGTTGCAGGACTTGCAGAGGATGTGTCCATCCAATGGGTAGCAGCCTTGATTTTCCCCTTCAGACAGAAGACTTCCACAGTCCTAAAAAATAAAACAACATTAAAGAATTTATTCAAATAAATTAAAGCACTCAGTGAAGTATTACAAATGTGCAGTAAACAAAATCTTTGCTAAAATAACAGTTTTCCCTAAAGTGCATCTAAATCCTATAACAAAAGTATACTATATTTTAGCTTACCAGTCCTTGGGGCTCATTCACATGGCCAATTAGCCTTGGTGCAGAAAGTATGTAGCAAAAAGCTGCCCAGGAATTTGGGTGTATGCGGACAGACATGGCCGGGAAGTCCCAAGAAACGTGCATTTAAGGCAGCTGACAAATGTTTTTTTACAGGCTTCCCAGGCCGTTGCTATCTGCACACACCAGGGGTCTGGGCCCAGTTTTTTGCAACACACTTGCTGCACCACAGCCAATTTGGCTGTGCAAAAGAGGCCCTAGATGTGGTGGCTGCATTCATTTACATCAGCCTTTTCCCCCTTAATTTTCAGCCGACGATCCTGCCAGTAGCACACTTTGTCCTAGGACAACCCTAAAATGCTATGTAGATATACTGTATCTATAGAGAAACAATAGTGAAATCCTAGGATAGGAAATACGTACTCCATAACACAGGGGACATGTACTGTAGTTCACAGAGATAACCTTAGCAAGGCTGATAAAACTGCTCTAAATTTTAACACAACATAGGAAAGGTGTTGTCAAGCTCACTACAGGAAGTTACAAGCTTGCTTCTGGCAGAATCAACAGGTATTTCACTCAGAGTACTGGCATTTCTTCCTGTATGGTCTACTGTATGGGAGAGCAAGAAGCTTTAAAGCCTAACTCCAGGTTTACTACAACTTTATATAGTTTGTTTGTACCAAGCTGGCCTAATCAAACTATTTCCTTAACAGATGCACCCACTAGGAGTGCTGTTTGCCGGCAGTGGGAAGGACAGAGACAGCCATCCCTTTCCCGGGACAAAATTGAGTCGTGCTGAGCGCTGATCTGCCAATCATAGGAAACCTTATATATCATCAAGGAAAAAAAAAATCCTCTGATTGGCGGAGATCAGTGTCAGAATTATAGGGGTCGCTGAGATCACCATTGCGACCGGGCCCCTTGCTGCAGGGAGCCCTTGAGGCCCCCTGTACTCTTTGATATAAGGAACGGCAGGGGCGGCGCATCAGCTGAGATGAGCTCCCTGATCGTCAGCTGTGCAGGGAAGGAGCTTGTCCCATTAATCTAAAGTGAAAGTAGTGTGTGCTCTTTGTCTCCCCCTAGAGTGCAGTACCCGGCAGGAAGAGCCAAGGTAAATGTCTGCCGTTTTTTTTATGACTATCTATCTACTGTATGTTTGTTTATGTGTGTGTGTATATATGTATGCATGTGTGTGTGCGCATATCTATGTGTGTGTGCATATCTATGTGTGTGTGCATATGTATGTATGCATGTGTGTGCGCTTATGTATGTATGTATGTATGTATGTGTGTGCATATGTATGTATGTATGTATGTATGTGCATATGTATGTATGTATGTATGTATGCGTGTGTGTGCTTATGTATGTATGCTTGTGTGTGTGCATATGTATGTATGTTAAGGTGACCAGATCTTTAAAAGGAAATCCTTGGACATATTTTTTTTTATTACTAGTAATGGTGGAAATCAGCGACTCTCTGCCCGTTGCCGCCACCGCCTGCTTCACAGCCTGTCAAGTCTCACTCTCTGGGCCCCCGGCTACTACTGGGTGGGAAGCGGAGGAAGACCACTCCGCCAGGGGAAGGCAAGGAGATAAGCAGGCAGGCAGCAGGCCGGGGCTTGAGCCAAGGCAGAAGAGGCATGATTATCAGAAAGGAGCACAGATAATGGAAAAAAAATCACCCACCTAAGCTAGTAGGAGCGGCTGGTGTGTAATTAAGATTTATTTTTTTTATTCTGCACTGACTGTCTTTGAAATTGCCCAAGCCCCTGTTTAAATCCAATCCGGGGACAAAACCGGGGACAGTGTTCTCAATACGGGGGCTGTCCCCAGAAACCGGGGATGTCTGCTCACCCTAATGTATGTGTGTGTGCATATGTATGTATGTGAGTGTGCATGTGTTTATCAGTGGCTGTGCGTCCATAAGAACGCATGGGTGCCGCCCCCTCTCTCCAGCCACCCCCTCTATGACCAATGGATATATTTAGATGTCGGACACTTTTTCGGGCACTGGGTACCTAAATAGGCTTCAAAATAGGTGAATTGCGAGCGCCATGCTGGGAGCCCAGGTGTGTTAGAAGGGCAAATAAATATTCACTTTCCTAACACTAAACCACCTCTCCACCAATCAGGTGTGCGGGTTTATTACCTGTCACCTGATTGGCTGAAACGATAGGAGCGGCTATTGGACGATTATCAGGAGGAGAGGAAGGGAGATGAGGATGGCAGGAGACACGTGGAGGACCCTGCTTGTGGCGGTCAACTGCTGCCTCACAGAGACAGGGTATGTGCCAGCCGAGCGGGCAGGGGGATTCACAGTGATGGCATTCGATGGCACACTGGCAGCATTTAATGGGCACACTGGCGGCATTTAATGGGCACAGTGGCGGCATTTAAATGGGCACAGTGGCGGCATTTAAATGGGCACAGTGGCGGCATTTAAATGGGCACAGTGGCAGAGTTTGGCACAGTGGCAGAGTTTGATGGGGGCAGTGGCAGAGTTTGATGGGGGCAGTGGCAGAGTTTGATGGGGGCAGTGGCAGAGTTTGATGGGGGCAGTGGCAGAGTTTGATGGGGGCAGTGGCAGAGTTTGATGGGCACAGTGACATTGTTTGATGGGCACAGTGGCAGCATTTGATGGGCACAGTGGCAGCATTTGATGGGAACAGTGGTGGTGTTTCATGGCACAGTGCCAGCTTTTGATGGACACAGTGGCAGCATTTAATGGGCACAGTGGCAGCTTTTGATGAGCAGGGTGGCTGTAAATGATTGGCACAGTGGCTGCAATTTGTTTTAAGAATTTTTCAGTTTGCTTACGCCCCCCTAAAAAGTCGCCACTTGTTTATATGTGCGTGCATATGTGCATTTATATATATGTGTGTATTTGTATATGTGTGTGTGTTTACATGTATATATGCACATTTTATGTATGCGCTTTCAATCCTGACCCTCTATATGTGTACAATCGGAACCTTTTTTTTCTTTAATTTTTGATTGTTCATAGTACCAGCAAAAAAAGGCTTTTCAGAGGCATTTGACAGCCGGTATCTTGCCTACTGACTGCCTGTTTTAACCCCTTAAATGCATCATCGCTATGCTGCAACTGCATGCAATGCACACAGTTGCAGGGAGGTTTGCAGTGTAGCCCCATTCACCTAGGGGTATACTTCAAGCGTCCCCTGACTGGAAACTAATTGAGAAACATCAACATAGAGGAACTGATCCCTCCATTTTCCTCCTGCAGCCACTGAATGCCTGCAGGAGCGAGAGGAGGAGAAGCAGGGGGAACTGGAGAAATCGGTTCCTTTATATGCAGCCACCCACTTGCAACCGGGTCCTGTTCCGCCACTGGGCTCGGAGAAAAGAGCCCTGTCAGGGGGGCCTTCATGGTTTCTTGCATCGGGGCCCTGAAGGTTCTGGTTACGCCACTGGCGGAGATGGAGATGTGACATCATTTGCCCACATCTCCATCTCAGCCAATCAAAGGTAGCACTGTATTCATTCATAAAATACAAGGCTTCCTATGAATGGCTGAGAGGCTCTCGGCCGACTTGATTTTGTTCCAGGAAGAGGCTGATGCTACATGCACAGTTAATACAGCGTTACCAGCAGGTGTATCTGTTAGAGAAGTAGTTAATTTGTGCCATCTTTGGGGTTCATCTTTGAGTGGGTGATCTAGTATTAGAAGCAGGTGTCTTTCAGGATAACCAGATTAAAAGACAAAAAATAAGTGGTGCAGTAAACTGGTGCAGTACAGCAATGCCTTAATGAAAAACTATAAGCATGGACGCTCAGCTCCCTACATGCATCTCAGGGTTTCTACATTTTGACTTCAGTGTACCTTTATTACAGGCATACTGCTAAATTTGTTACATCCAATGTATGCGGCTTTCACCCAAACAGCACATACCTCACAGCGGTAACACTGCACATGGAAATCACGGTCCAAAGCTACAATACGAACAGTCTCCTCCTGGCCAGGAGCAGGCATTATTGGTTCTCTACACACAGAACACCTTGGAGCAAACTTCCTGCAGACAAAGCAGAAACAGATTACAGTAATTTTATAGTCATAACATTTATAAACATTTTACAAACTACATAAAAATATTAAGCTGCGGGGGACACGCAGCGCGACAATCGGTGTGTCAGTCTGACACACTGCATTACCGATCTCGGTAAAGAGCCTCTGACGTAGGCTCTTTATCATGTGATCAGCTGTGCCCAATCACACCCTGATTGTAGCAGACTATGGCTGAAAGAGCGGGGTATCCTTCCAGAAGGAATCCGCAATATCAAGCCAGGGCTGCCAGATGTTGGTAAACTTTTTGAGACAGGCCCTGCCCTTATATATACATTTAAAGATGGGAATAACCTTATTCACCATACAGTACAACATTTGGATATGAGGAGCAGAGGCACTCTTCCAGTGTAACAGAATCAATTTCCTAGCATAGAATAAAACTGCGTATCAGAGTTCCAGCATGAATTGTAGATATAAAGTCATTAAGCACTCCCAGCAATCTAACCTCCGGTGTAAGAGGAATAGGGAAATGTAAGGTATCCTTAAAAAAAGAAAACAAGTCCTTCCAAAACATATGTATATAAATCGGCCTCAGTGGAGCCGCACCTAGGACAAGAAGCAATAGAGTTTATTCCCATGCGGGAAAGCCTGGCAGGAGTATAATGTAACTGGTGTATACATTTTAATTGTACATACCGATCGTTAGACCCAATAAGATCGAGGAAGCAGACCTCCGAGGCCTCCTCCCACCCCTCCTCGGACAGCCCCGAAATGCCCACCTCCCATTTCCGCCGAACAATCTGGAAGGGTTTAACCCCAGCCAGCTGCAGGCAGGAATAAACTGTAGTAACAAGTTTCCTAATATCTGAGTAAGACATGAGCGCCTCCAGAGGGGAATCAGTGAGCTCCTGGGTCAGACTCTCGAATTGTGCCTGTGCTGCATGACGTAATAATAGATACTTGTATAGGAATTTATCTGGTACCCCACTCCGTACCATTAGGTCGTCAAAGGAAATAAATGTATCGTTGACAAAGATGTGGGAAACGTGTGTGACCCCCTAATTGGGTCCACCACCTAGAATCTGAGCTCAGATTAGTCTAGGAGCTCAGATTAGTTGGGATTTTGCCATAGGGGAGTTCTGGGAGACGCCCCACCCAAATCCGTGATCACCCCGTTACCCTCACGCCAGGCCAACCAGCTAACCTCTATCGGGGAGTTACGGGAGCAGCGCCTGGGTATAGACCTGTGTAGGTCATCAACCAGCGCCTCCCTGGAGCCCACCAGAGCAGTCAATAGAGCGACGGAACAGGACGGGGAGGCCTCCAGGAACCAGTCATAGACATACGCAAGCTGAGACACTATAAAATAATGTCTGAGATTAAGACAGGCTAATCATCCAGTTTAGCAGCCTGGAGAGAGGCCCAAGCAATTCGTGGGTTTGACCGCTGCCAGAGAAAGGCGGAGAGGAGCGAGTTAATTTTTTTTTAAAGTTTTTTCTCCCAGACAATTTAGATGTAGAGATGTAGGTATAATCAAGTGTAGGGCCTATAGGGAATGCCACCGATTTGTCCCAACATCCCCGTAACCTGGAGACCTTCCCAAACTCCTCCACCACACCCATTAGGGAAACAAAGGAGTGCTGCGAACCGTCCAAGTAAATTAGGGCATCGTCTGCGTAGAGAGAAATCTTTTCGAAGAGGGAACCATAACAGATGCCAGCCCCCGTCGCCGTCTACCGCCAGGGCCAGAGCGAACAGCCCTGCCTGGTTCCCCTCTGCAAAGTAGGCCAACATCTTACCATTCTTGCCACTGTGTTCATGCAACCTGGCCAATAAATACAACTGCTGTTTCTGTGTCACCTCCACCCTATGAAGGTCCAGAGCCCTGTGTGCCCCCACCAGGACCCCATGGGAGTCTGGGGTGGGAAGCGCAGAATATTGGGCCCTAGCATTCTCTAGGGAGGACTCCAAGGCCAGAAGTGTAGCCTGAGAGGACTTTTGATGCTGGGCAATGTTGCAAATGTACGAACCCCGCACAGACGCCTTAAAGGCATCCCACGTGGGGCTAAAAGAGGCAGATCCGGCATTGTCCCCCCCAATAGTGGGACATATCTTGCCGGATCGGCTCCTGAAAGTCAGAGGTGGAGGCCCAGAGAGGACTGACCCGCCACAACCGAAAGGAGGGTCTATGTCCCAATAGCATGTCTACTGATAGGGCAGAATGGTCGGGTAGCATCTGAGGCAAGAGGGATGTTGTCTGTATACTGGAGACCAAGTCAGGAGTCCCCAGAGCATAATCCAGCCTGGAAAGAGAACGGTACGTCCGAGATTGACGCGTGTATTCCCGGGCCATAGAATGGCTGAGATCAACATAACCAAATGAGGCACACCACTGACAAAACAACTTAGAGTCATACTGGAGGGGCTCAGGTGGTCCAGATCAGGGTCAAGCATCGAGTTGAAGTCCCCCACTATAAAAGAGTAGCCATCACTGGGAAGGTGGAAAATTCTACACTTAATTCTGTAAAGATGTCAGCTGTGATGGGGGGAGCATACACAACCACCAACAGCAGTGGCGTGGCGTGCACCTTGCATTGGAGAAAAATATACCGACCCTTAGGGTCCAGCACCACCCTGCCACAGGAGAAGGGGAGGCCTTTCCGTACCAGAACGGACACCCCCTTGCATAATTAGAATAGGTGGAATGATATCCATGCATGACCCAGTTTTTTTCAACGCCATCACCTTTAATCTCATAAGGTGCATTTACTGTAAGCATAATAGATGAGGATTGTGCACCATAAGGAAGTCACAGCGAAGCCCTTTTAAATTTGGAGTTTAACCCCGGACATTCCAGGAGATGCACCTGACCTTAGACATGGTAAAGTAGTAATAATGAAGGAACACAGTAGCAGATTATGAAACAACAGTAATCTAGGCAAGGTATAGGTGGGGGTGTAGGCAGGGCCAAAAACACTCACAAACATACACACCACACTCATTCCAACATACAGCCAAACAACAATCCAATACACACGTAGCATAGGCAGCAGCCCAGTTGTTTTTTTTTTTGTGAACAACATTTTATTGGGTATTTAACAATTACACAGTTATGACAAACAGTGTCAGTAGAGATATTCTTACAAGTTAACGAAACAAGAACAGAAATAACGTGGTAACACAGATAAGGCCAAGCCTTGCATCTTAGTCGTGTGCGTCAACATAAAAGAGACCATATACAATTCAATATGTATGCCGTCCGACTAGCACAAACATATAAAGCTAAACAACAGTGTATGAGAAAGTGAGCGTGCAAGATAGAAGTTCTGGAACCAATATGGCAGCCCTAAACCCGCTCACCCCTATAGGGAGCACACTGTGAACGGGAGGGAGCCTATGGGAGCACACCGCAATGCAAGATCAGGTGAGATGCCATTAGGTATAATCCCAACACTGCTCAGTTTTAACCCCTGCAAGACCCCCAAAACAAGGGGCTGGCCTTGACCCCGAACTGCATGTACATGCCAGGAACATGGCCTGTTACAGACAAGCCAGCGAACTAAGTTGGAACAGTCAGTGTTCAACAAAAGAAAATAAATGAATAAAAAAAGGGATTTTTAATAACAGCTTACCTGTAAAATCCTTTTCTTGGAGTACATCACGGGACACAGCGCGCATAGTCATTACATATGGGTTATATGGGTACCTTCAGGTGTGGACACTGGTGTAATCAACTTCACAGGAAGTTCCTCCCTATATAACCCCCTCCCACTGAGAGTGCTTTAGTTTTGTAGCAAGCAATTTCTCTGAGGTTACACAATGTTCCCCAAAAAGAGGGGTGGGAGCTCTGTGTCCCGTGATGTACTCCAAGAAAAGGATTTTACAGGTAAGCTGTTATTAAAAATCCCTTTTTCTTGATCGTACATCACGGGACACAGAGCGCATAGTCATTACATATGGGATGTCCCAAAGCAATGCTCCATGAAGGGAGGGAGACCGTAAGGCCAAAAATAGCCAAACAGAAAATATATCAGGAGGTAAAATAGCTCCACCAACAGAAAAAAAGGGGGCGTGAACCGGGCCAGAGGATTCTATACTGCTGCCCGTAGGACCGCCTGCCCAAATGCTGCGTCCGCAGCCTTTGTGACGTCCAACTTATAAAATTTAGTAAACGTATGTACGGAAGACCAGGTTGCCGCTTTGCAAACCTGTGCCATAGAGATCTGATGGTGTGCCGCCCAAGAGGCACTCATGGCCCTCGTAGAATGGGCCTTAACTGATAAGGGCGGTGGAACGCGCTTCAGACCATAGGCCTGAAAAATCAGCTGCTTAATCCACCTAGCCAAGGAAGACTTGGCAGCCGGCTGACCCTTCTTGGGGCCATCCGGAAGAACGAAAAGCACATCTGTTTTCCGAATCTTTTCTGTAGCCTTGAGATAAACCCTCATGGCTCGGACCACATCCAAAGTATGAAGCAATCTTTCCTCTCTGGACTGGGGAGTAGGAAAGAAGGATGGTAGGACTAGGTCCTGATTCAAGTGAAAACTGGATATGACCTTAGGAAGGAAAGAAAGCTGAGGCCGCAGAACCACTCTGTCCTTATGCAGAATCAGGTACGGTTCCCTGCAAGACAAGGCTGCCAGCTCGGAGACCCTTCTGGCCGAAGCCATAGCCACCAAGAAAACCAACTTTCGGGTTAGCAGCACAAGAGGGATTTCTGTCAGAGGTTCAAACGGCTGCTTTTGTAAAGCTGACAAGACCAGATTTAAATTCCAGGGGCAGAGGGGAGCTCTAATAGGGGGATTTACATGCAAGACCCCCTGCAAAAAGGTTTTCACAAGCGAATGTGTGGCCAAAGGCCTTTGAAACCATATCGATAAGGCAGACACCTGCCCCTTTAGAGTACTAAGAGCCAACCCCTTGTCAACGCCAACCTGGAGGAATCGCAAGATCCTGTCAATAAAAAACTTGCGAGGATGCCCTCCTTGAGACTCGCACCACTCCACATAGGTTCTCCAGACTCTGTAATAGATATTTCTAGAGACTGGCTTTCTAGCTTGAATTAACGTAGATATGACTTGGGCTGAGAGGCCTCTGCCCTTAAGAATTAGAGATTCAGCCGCCAAGCCATCAAATTTAGCTGCTGTGAAGCAGGGTGGTAGATCGGGCCCTGAGACAGCAGATCTGGGCGCAGGGGGAGTGGCCACGGTGCCCTTACTGACATCCTCACGATGAGTGCGTACCAAGCCCTTCTGGGCCAGGCTGGGGCCACCAGGATCACCGGCCTGCGCTCCACCCTGATCCTTCGTAGAAGGCGGGGAATCATCTGTAGTGGAGGGAACGCATACAGGAGAGAAAACTGGTGCCAGGGGCAAACCAACGCATCGGTCCCATAGGCCGAGGGGTCCCTGGCTCGGGATACGAATTTGTCCAATTTCTTGTTGAATCTTGTTGCCATGATGTCCACATCGGGAACTCCGAATCTTTGGCAAATCTCTTGGAATACCTGGGGGTGAAGAGACCACTCTCCCGGGAGTAACTGTTGACGACTCAAAAAATCTGCTTGAGAATTGTCTATCCCTGGGATGAACACTGCTGAGATGCAGGGTACATGGGCTTCGGCCCATGAAAAAATCAGGTTTACTTCCCTTTGAGCCGCTAGGCTCCTTGTGCCCCCCTGGTGGTTTATGTATGCCACCGCCGTGGCATTGTCGGACTGTATCCTTACTGGCAGACCCTGCAGGGGAAGAGTCCAGGCGACCAGGGCCAACCGAGCAGCTCTGATCTCTAGGACATTGATGGGAAGCAGACTTTCTGCCTCTGACCACTGTCCCTGCTGGGTCCGTTTTCCCAAGATTGCCCCCCCAACCTGTTAGGCTGGCATCTGTGGTTACTATTTTCCACGAGATGGGGCAAAAGGTTTTCCCTTTTGATAATTTTTGAGGGATCAGCCACCAGTACAGGCTGTGCCTGACTCCTGGGGAAAGAACTAATGGACGGTCCAATGCCTGTATGGACTTGTTCCAAGCAGAGAGAATAGCTGCTTGCAGAATTCTGGTATGGATCTGGGCATAGGGCGCTGCTTCGAAGGCGGCCACCATCTTTCCCAGCAGTCGCATGCATAGGCGAATAGTCGGCTTCTTTTTGCCTAAGACTATTTGAATCGTTTGAATCAACGACCTGATCTTCTTTTGAGGTAAAAATACCCTCTGGCATTCTGTATCTAACCGAAAGCCTAGATATTCCAACTGTCTTGTGGGTTGTAACCTTGATTTTTCTTGGTTCACAATCCACCCGAACTCTTCTAGATGCCGCACTGTGCGGACTACTGCATGATTGAGGTTGGAAGCTGAACTGTCGATAACCAGGAGATCGTCCAGGTATGCTAGGACCAAGATGCCTTCTGTCCTTAGGACGGCTAGCACCGGGGCTAACACCTTCGTGAATACCCGTGGAGCTGTTGCCAACCCGAAAGGGAGGGCTACGAACTGGTAATGACTTTGATTTATCGTAAAACGAAGAAACTTGTGATGTGCTGGGTAGATCGGCACATGCAGATATGCATCCTTTATGTCTATAGATGCTAGGAAGTCGCCCTGATGCAGGCTGGCTGTCACTGAACGTATGGAGTCCATACGAAAGGTCTGAATCCTTAGAAAGCGATTTAGGCGTTTGAGGTCTAATATAGGCCTGACGTCGCCATTGGGTTTTGGTATAACAAAAAGGTTGGAGTAGAATCCCAGACCCCTTTCTTGGGTTGGTACTTCTACAATTACTCCTTGGAGCAAGAGGCGATCCAACGCCTTTACGAGAGAGGCCCTCTTTAACGGGTCGCTTGGAAGACTTGACCCCTGAAAATGAGGAGGGGGGATTTCTCGAAACTCTAGTTTGTAGCCTGAGGCTACTACGGACCGAACCCAAGCGTCGGGAATTCTGGCCTTCCAGACTTCGGAGAAAAACTGAAGCCTCCCCCCCACCCAAGAGAGTGGGGGCGCCCCTTCATGAATCTGACTTGATGACTGGTTTAGCCGGCTTGCGAGACCAGGGCCTCTTGTTTGTCGCGGCTTGTCCCTGTGGGCGGCTATTAACTGCTGAACGCCCGGGAGGCCGTCGATACTGCCGAGAAGTCGAAGGGGCCGAGCCTACAATGGCCTGATGTTTAAACGTGGGCCCACGCGGTCTTTTCTTCACCGGTAAGGAAGTACTTTTTCCACTTGATATGGTGTGGATATATTTATCTAGGTCTTCCCCGAATAGTCTTCCCCCATGAAAGGGAAACCCTGCTAAAAGCTTTTTGCAGGGTGCCTCTGCTGACCAGTTCTTTAGCCACAAAAGACGACGCATGTGAACCATCAGTAGAGATGAACGGGATGCCTGTTGGATGGAGTCCTTAATAGCATCTATTGCAAAGCAGAGAGCCCTAGGGAATTCTGCTAATTCATGAGTATGCTGAGCCGGCATGTCCTTTAATATATGTTTTGCCTGATCCTTCAAGGCCTGACAAACACCAATGGCTGCTACTGCTGGCTGAACCATGGCACCTACTGAGGTGAAAGCTGCTTTCAGTAGGGTCTCGAATTTCTTGTCGACCGGATCCTTGAACATATGGACATTTTCAACCGGACAAGTCAGGGATTTATTCACGCAGGAAATGGCTGCGTCCACTGTAGGGAGAGCCCATTTCTTTACATATTCCTCTTCCATAGGGTAGAGAATAGAGAATCTTTTAGGAGGGACAAAGATTCTATCAGGTCGAGCCCAATCCTGGTAAATCACGTTCCGCAGAAGGGGGTGCATTGGAAAAGATGCACAAGTTAATGGAGCCTTTAAAGAACCCAATGAGGATACCTCCGGGGCTACTAGTTCTGGCACTGGAAGTTTAAAGGCAGTGCGAACCATATCTGTCAAAGACTGGATCCACAGGCCCTCCGCTTGAGAGGCCGAAAAATATTCATCTATAGTGGAATTTTCCCTGTCTGAACCGTCGGGACTTGGGTCTGCCTGATCCCCTTGTGGGTCCCGTTCCTCTGAAGAGGAGACCTCTGCATCTGAAAACCCCACACTGGGTGAGGGGGATCTAGCCCGCTTGCTACTTGGGCAAGGACGGGAAAGCAACGCAGTTAACCTTTTCTCTAGCCCACTCATGGTGGCTGCTAGCATTTCTTCCGTCACGTAAACGGGAATGGGTGGATCGGGGGCCGCCTCTGCCCCCAGCACCCCCAATGGCTCTTGTACTATGCCACTCGGTGTCCTGACTGGCGAGGGTGGGGCCGTAGAAGCCTGGCCCAAATCCTCTGACCCCGATGGAGACCCCTTTTGCTTTTTGGCACCTTTAGCAGCCTTGGCTGGTCCAGATCCCTTTGGAGCCATTGTACAACCTTGGGTCACCCCTATAGCCAACACCTGACTGTTGCAGCTAGGAGTAACCAATATTAGGGCAGGTATGAGGAAAATGAAAAATAACTAATTTCTCTCTTTCTTTATTTATTTATTTATTTTTAAAAAAAAATTTTTTTTTTACCCGCCTGGGAGGTGGCAATACTGAGGAAACCTGTGAGTATTGACACACCAATGCCCGTTAGCCGGAGTCCAAGGTAGACTCAGATACTGCTGGATCTAAGGCTGAGTCCCTTTAAGCAAAAAAACTTTTTTTTTCTTTTTTCTGGTCAATAGTGGACCTAAGTCCTAGACCTGAAGATCCACAAAACCGCCACTAGGTGTCCCTGTGTGGCCAAAAGACCCAGCTGCACGCTCTGTATCATTTCTTCCTCTGCCTCCAGGAGGGAAAGACCAGCCAGAGAGAAGTTTTCCCTTTATACAGACCCTGACGCTGCTGGCCCGCCCCCCCCGACGCACGCCGACGCTATAAAAGGCGGCGTGCACGCGCGCGCGTATGCGCGCGCACACACGCGCGCACAATCGCGCGCACCACGCTGAAACCACATGGAGGAAGCAGAGCAGAGGAACAACATGGACCAGCGTTATGCAGCACCAACAGACAACAGGAGTTTTTACCAGCAATTTCCTCTTTAAAACATGTGGGGTTGCAGTATCAGTGTTAACAGGCAGACCTGGGGTGAGTAGCAAATATACAACTTACACAAGTATACATATATCTACATGTTATCTGGGTAAACATTAGAATCCCATCCTGCCTCAACAGACATAGTGGAGATAGTGGCTGATGCACCAGCATACTGTTAGCCAACCCAGAACCCCCAGGGGGATACCTACTGTCGAACCAAGTCCCGCAGGTTCCCTCTTACCTGCTCCACGCCGCAGGGTATTGCAAAATGCAAGAGGCCCAACCTTCCCCCATCTCCGTGGGTATTGTCTTGGACCTTCAGGGACCGGGGTCCTGTGTTAAGGAACCCACACCCCTGGACCTATATAGCATCCTGGCATCAGTAGCGTTTAGTTCTTGGAAGAGACTAAGGCACTGGAGCCCAGAATCCAGCCCTCCAAGGAGAGGCATTATAGGCAAAACCCCACTCCAGCAGGGCCCGGGTACCGTACATCTTGGCTCTGAAGCACTTCGGACGGATCCGGCTAGCTATCCTGGGTCCCGAGACCTCCGAGGGACAGCTAGACGTGACCAACACCTAAGACACTGGCGAAAAAACTAAAGCACTCTCAGTGGGAGGGGGTTATATAGGGAGGAACTTCCTGTGAAGTTGATTACACCAGTGTCCACACCTGAAGGTACCCATATAACCCATATGTAATGACTATGCGCTCTGTGTCCCGTGATGTACGATCAAGAAAAGGGTTTTTTAGCAAACAGAAGGAGCATAGTCCTCCAGTGGAGATCTGTATCCTCTTGACACAGCATTTAGCTAAAAGCTGCTGCCCCAGGTACACTCCCGTGGAGTGGAATGAAAAATTGCAACCCAGGACAAAAAAAGAAAAAGAAAGGGAAAAAAATAAAAGCAAATCAAGTGTCAGGTGCCCGGTCAGACACATGGCCAGGTTGGTGCTGGGACTCAAACCAGCAAAAAGCATTATCAGGTGTTTGGAAGAAGTGCACCTGCCCTTTCGTCTTCCCATCCACCAGATTCCCTGGTAAAATAGCCCAGGGACTTCCCAGAGGGAGCTGTGAGGTTTGTAGCCGTTTTGGAAAGGCAGGATAGGAGGATCGCGCAGGATTGTTCAGAGGGATCTCGGAGGTGCAAAGAAAGACATCCGCTCACATGCTGCTCCAGGCCACGCCCATATATATATATTTTTAGCAGAGAAACTAGGGAATAAATCATTCCGATAATTTATGTCACAAGATATTTGTGCAGAGGTCTTTCAAATGCATTTTTTTTTAGGAAAAAATACACGTTCAGCCGCTTTGGTTGTTATCACTAAAGAGCCCGCTCTAAAAAATGGTACCATGGTGATGCCTGTAGCCATCACCCGGTATAACTCCTTCATGCCATGAAAGTAAATTTGGGCACGGTCGGCCTGAAGGGGTTAAATTAGTTCATTTATAAAGAGGTTATATATCACAACGGCTAAATCTGTGTCTGTAGTTCGTGTTCAAACCTTAATACCACAAATAATAACAATTTATTAGATTCTAAGGGCCCTTTCACACGGGACAGGTCCGTGATGATCAGCCTGTGAACCTCTGCTTGCTCAGCGGGGATCGCTCCATTGATCCCCGCTGAGCCGGCGGATGACAGGGTGGTCCCTGCACACTGTGCAGGGATCCCCCTGTCAGATCTCACAAGTAGGGTGGCCGGGTAACGCCATTTGTACTGAATTTTATTGTTGTGGAGGCCCTTGGTAATTGGGCTGAGCTGTCGTCTGAGCTGTAGCGTGTACTTTGAAAGGTCAGGGAAGAGCAGGACCCCCTCAAATGGATGCTGTAGCGGTGGCCCCCCTCTTGCAGCCATCAGTAGCTGCTCCTTGACGTGAAAAAAGTGAATTCTCATCAGGACGTCTCTCGGCACCGAGGCAGCTAGATGTGAGGGTTTGGCTATGCGGTGGATCCTATCAATTATAAGATCCCTAGGCGAGGTGTCAGGCAGTATTGTATGTAACAATTCTTCGGCATATTTGGGAATGTCTGCCGGCAATATGGATTCTGGGACCCCCCTGAGTTTCAGGTTATTTCTCTCTATCTTCTAAATTGGCCAGCTTGGCCTTTATCCACTTCTGCTCCGTTTGTATGTCATCGTAGGAGTCTACCAGTTCATTCACCGTGGTTGTGCATTCCCCCATACTATTTTCCAGATGTGCGACTCTGTCATCCATCATATGCAGTTCTGTGTTGATTCTAGAAAAGACTGAGGACAGGTCTGTCATCAGGGAGGATTGGAGGGATAGCAGCATGTCCTTTAGTGTGGTGTCCACCACTGGTTGACCTGTTGTGGGGAAGGAGGCGGGATCCGATCGGTGCAGAGCCGCGCTTTTGCCGGGCTACCCGTAATTGGATTTTCCCCCGTTTTAGGTGTGGGAGGTGGGGCAGGGCAGAGGGAGTCCTGTGTGCTCAGGATGGGATCATACAGGTCCGATTGGGCCCCCAGCGCCGCATTGTTGGCGGCGCCATTTTGCGACTGACTAACCTGGCCTGTGTATTGAAAGAAGGCTGTCAGTTTTTGCGGGTGATGCTCCGTTTTTCTCTTCCCGGACATCGCTGGAAAGTTCCCCCTGGGTCTCAGGAGGATGGATGGGTGCAGGTTGCCGTTCAATACGGGCTCCTACCGCTCCGGTTCTCTGCCTGGCAGACGAGCTCAGGCACTAAGCAGCCATCTCCATTGCTGGTCAGCCACGCCCCCCCCCTGTCAGATCTCCACTCTCCCCTATGGGGCGATCGGATGAACACGTCTGTGTGAAAGGGGCCTTACTCAAGGAGTATTTAATGAGTTTGGCAATTCTAGAGAAATGCTTAAATAATGCATTAAATATTTAACTAACCCTATTAGATTTTAGTCAACAAAAATACAGCTAAAACTAAAATAGCATTTGAATAAAAAAACTGAGTAAAACTAAATCGAAATTGGACATAAAAATTAACATGGGTCAGGACAAGGTTATCCAGTGCCCAAGGTGAAGATGACAAACTGTAAAGCCTCCCTCTGGTGCGCATGCAATTTTCTTCTGCAGCTGGGATCCCAATAAGTTTTATTGAGCTGTGTTGATACTGAAATATGGATCTGTGGAGGGTGGGTACAGCACAGTGTTTAGAATGGAGTGGTGTAGAATATAAAATGTACAACAGTACAGATTTAGTCAGCATGGAACACGAAATGTACAGTGTACAGAATAGAGCTGTGGGGTATATAAAATGTACAGCAGTGTGTACAAAATGGGTTGGCATGGAATATAAAATTGTGCAAAATGGGTCATCGTAGGACATAATATGTACAGAACAGTGTATAGAATGTGGTAGTATAAAATAGGAAATGTATAGCAAGTTACAAAGTGAGATGGTGCGGAACAGGCACAGAATGAAGTGATGGACAATATAAAATACACAACAAAGCTCATAGAATGAGCAATGTTCCAGAAAGATTTCCACATCATGGTGTTGGTCAGCTTCCTAGATACGTGTTGTGTAACTTTATATCTGCTTCATGCATCATCTAACTCCCTTGCTAATACTGACTGGTCCCCTGGGGACTCTGGATGCATCACCCATCTCACAAGGGTCCTCTGGCTACTCAGAGTGAACAGTGAATCGGGCCACAGTCAATACCCTTCCCCATTGTTCAAATGACGCATCCTGACAATTTTTGTCTAGGTGCCGTTTCTCATGCCACCTGAAAGCAGGGCTCCCAATGAACAGACAACTGCACAGTATCAGTTGCACACAGAATTACCAAATATGACAGAGAAAAAATGATATGTAAACAGTATAAATCATATGTACATTTTAATACATATAACAAAATGTGAGCATGACTAGAAAAATGAAGAACTGGGGCAGCCTGAAATACAACAGAAAATAAGGTCTGCGTTGTGCACCACAACGAATGGTAGGCCTGCCCAGACACCTAACAGTGTATATATGTACACATGGGGCCAGATTCATTAAAGAAATAAGACGGCTTATCTCCAGATAAGCCGTCTTATTTCTGCGTCTGAGCCCTCCTATCTATGCGACTGATTCATAGAATCAGTTACGCATAGATTTCCATAGGATCCAACTGGCATAAGTCTCTTACGCCGTTGTATCTTATTTTCATATTTTAGGTTGGACGCTAGGTGGCGTTCCCGTCTAAAATATGCAAATGAGCCTAAACGTTGATTCCCGAATGTGTGCCCGGCCGGCGTATCTGGTTACGTCGTTTACGTAAGACTTACGCACGGCCTAAATTTATCCCTGCTATAGCTGGCGCAGCCAATGTTAAATATGGACGTCGGAACCGACTTAATTTACGTTGTTTGCGTAAGTCCATTCACAATTGAGCTGAGCGTCAGTTACGCTGACGTCGCTTTCATTGACAAGTAGCGACGCGATTTGGAGCATGTGCACTGGGAATCAATCACGGCCGGCGCATGCGCAGTTCGTTCAGCGCAGGGACGCGCTTCATTTAAATGATACACGCCCCCTACCCGCCGAATTTAAATTCCGCCGGGTGATTTACGCTACGCCGCCTTAACTTTACAGGCATACAGCCCATAGTCTTTAGTTCTTCTACTCACAAAATACTCCTATTGATAAAGCAGGTGTGGAAGAGCGGCGGAAGGGGGGGCCGCGACGACCGCCGTTATCGTTTAAAGGACCGCTCATGCTAAAGATGGATACCTCGGTTGTGGCAGCAGCTGCTGCCATTACCGAGATATCCATCTTTAAAAAAGGACGTATATATACAAGAGCAGGTCCTTGCGTGGTTAAAGGAGTTGTAAAGGAATTTTTTTTTTTTGCTGAAATGACTGTTTACAGAGTAGAGAGACATAATAGTTAACTGATTCCTTTTAAAAACGATTAAAAATAGATAAAACTCAATCATATAATGTGCCTGCAGTTTTTTTAGTTTTGTTTTTGCATCTAGTTTGTTTTTGCATGTTATCCTGTATTTGTGCTATACAGAGCCATAGAGCAGTGATGGTTTGGAAAACTAAACTAGAAGCTCCCAGTACTGTGGTCCTCAGGAAACAGACAACCAGGAAGTGTCCAGAACAGAGGAGAATTACAGCAACATCTGAGCAAAAACCAACAATGAGGACATGAAACCAGGACTGCAGTAAGGTAAAGGAAGCTATTTAGCTAAAAAAAGAAAAAAATCCTTTAGTGACCCTTTAAGAGCACAATTCTACTCATGTTGCTTCATGCTCCTTAATTGTAATAATAAACATTATATATATTGCTGACCGACAACCTTTTGAATCAGGGATCCTATTATGTGAACATGTACAAATTAGGCTGATATATCCAGTATAGCTTCTTCACCATGACACTAAAAGTTCATAGTGCAATGGCAATTACACTCCAATAAAGCTTGCATGACTTAGTGAGCCATGCAAAAATATATATATTTTACTGGCAGCAGCATACAAAACAACACACTCAAAACACATCCCCTGAGACTACAGGGCTTCAGGACATTTAAATAAAAGAGAGATCAAAGCAAGAAAGTCAGTCTTAGGAAATTCTTATCGTGCTACCCAGGATTTAAACACGACACCCAGGGATTAAGTGGATTAGGGAGAAAAAAAAGTTTTCATTTCCCTGGCCACAAATAAAGATGTATTTCACTTATCCAGGAAACCTAACACTTTCCTTTAAAAAAAAAAATGGTCAAGTGTTAAACTAGCAGAAGCAGCCGGTCTCCCTAATTGTTTAACAGTATATATATATATATATATATATATATATATATATATATATATATATATATATAAACATTAGCCTGGCTGTTATCAATATTCCACCATTGAGAGTGGCCAATGCTTTTATATTGAATTTCCACTAAATTAAAATAATTCCAAACATCGTTAAACCCATCTCCCAATTATAAACCAATGTCAATCCCTTTGTTGATTTAGGCAGCTACATATTCCTTAGACTTTGCTATGTCAGATTGGCTAAACATACAGCTTTGACGATGAGGGCGTAAAAGTGGGGTGTGGTTTGTGTGATCAGGTTGTAGTTCAGGCAGAACTTTAAAATAAGTTGATCAAGTAAAGCAGGGGCCTCCAAACTATCTAAACAAAGAGCCAGTTTACTGTCCTTTGGACTTCAGGAGGGCCAGTGGGAGTAGAAAATGCCCCAGCATTAGTGGAAGTAAAACGATGCCTTAAAGTGGCAGTAGACCTTCCATATACCCAGAGAATTTTCTGGCCTTGGTGACACACCGATAAAACAAATCCTCTACATAAATTGTACCTGTTTATTTGAAGTTTTTTCTTCTCTAAATCTGTTCAAAATCCGGAATTTATATGCTTGGCTGAGGGCAAAAAAAAAAAAAAAGAAGAGGCACAGAGCTGAAGTTGCGCTCTGCACAGCTCAGTGAGGATAGGGCTGAGAGCTGATTTGAGAAAAGTGACACCCACCCTACTCCTTCAAAAAGCAACCAGGAACTGAGCTGAGGCTGTCAATCACAGGCTGTATGCTGGAAATTCCTCCCCTGTCATCATTTTTCTCTTGGGGTCAGGAAAACTCATCAGATAGCAGATGAATGGAGCAGAAGACAGAAATTACATGTAGTGCTTTTGAGACAATAACATACTATAGAAGGATATGCTTTTTTCATATTTCATGTCTGAGGTTTACAACCACTTTAAGCTTGGTGATCAATGGGCGTAAAACAATAGCACCTGTGGTAAATAGGAAGAGAAATAGTGCCCCTTTATTGGTATCTGTGAGAGGAATAGTGCCCCACCATTGGCATCAGTGGAAGGAATAGTGCCCCATCATTGGCATCAGTGGGAGGAAAAGTGCCCCATCATTGGCATCAGTGGGAGGAAAAGTGCCCCATCTTTGGTATTAGCTAGAGGAATAGTGTCCCATCATTTGAATCAATTAGGAAAATGCACAATATTAGGTGGTAGGAATTATGCTTCACTCGGTGTCCAGTGGGAGAAAAAATGTCTTGTAGCAGTGGGCCCCAAGGGCCTGATAAGGACAAGCAAAGGGCTGCAGTTTGGAGACCACTGAAGTAAAGCCTTTGAGTGTGTCATTCTGGTAGTTGTACCTCACAAGTAATGGTACCAAATTGTTACAGCATATATTACAGCATATATTTGGTATATGGGCTGGTATCTCTTTGCAAAAAGACTAAGTATACAGGCTTACCTGTTCTTCCAGATGTACGAGTTAAAGGGATTTCATATGCATCTCCTAGATTGTAAGCTCTAACAAACAGGACCCTCTAATTCCTCCTGTATCGAATTGTATCGTAAACTGTACTGTCTACCCATATGTTGTAAAGCGCTGTGCAAACTGTTGGCACTATCGAAAGGCCTAAATAATAATAAACTATACATACATATACACACACAAACACACAAACACACACACACACACAGTATAAAGAGATGACAGTTATAGACTGATTAAATTTACACATGAGCAGTATGGCAAAACTAGCATATTTCAAAAGAAGGTTTCAGTGTTTTGTGGGTGGGTCTATCAACAATGTATTACATCATTGCCGATTAAAGAAAATGAACAGTTTTTTTTTTTTTTACCAATTTAGAACTTAATTTTGTACAACTATTTTGAAAATGTTATGGTCTGACAAACTGCGGCTGTTCTGCTTTTACAATTGGATGTACAGGAACATGTATTACTTGGCACAAATGCAACCTCACAGGCATCCTATGGAGGAGTCATACTGAGAAGTCCTGCTCATTAGGAGTCATCCTTGTCAGTGCACCACACATATGTGCGATAGATCTGGTTTGTGTACAGAAAGCTTTCTCTGTGATGTCAGTTTGGAAAGATAGTTTTTAGCAGCAGTCTGAAGCCATTTATGTCACAACTATCTAATTACTTTTTTCTACAACTGCAAGACAAACCAACAAGATTTTAAGTTACAGATGTCAGTATTGATTTCTTGTAGTAATTGAGGGGTGTAATGTGCACTAACAACCTCAGAAATCCTTTGGTGTATTTTTAATTAGCCTTATGCCTGTAGAATTGTATGTATGCAAGCAATGGTGCACTGCAGTCATACCACAGTAGTCTTCAGAATGTGGTAAGGGCTTATAAATAATAGGAAATACATGAACTTGAAATGTATCAGAAAACTGTCCATGCGACTTGTTCCTACTGATAAACATATCAAAAACCCACCCACTTGAAAATATGTATGCTTCAAAACACAATTTGGGTTAGGCAAAAGTAGTAAACCTAAATTGCTAATATTACTTAATTAACAACTGACTAAAATGTTGGGGAAACCACAGGTATGTCTGTAGTTAAAGTAGTTTAATTTTAGAACACTTACTTGTGGAAATCCTCAATGCAGTGAATATGGCCTGATGCATCAACAGTGAAAGGGATTCCATCCAGGCTGCGAAAGCACACTACACAGATGAAGCACTGAGGGTGGTAGGCCTTTCCGGTAGCTCTAAGAATCCTCTCCATGATTGGCTTGGCACAAACGCTGCACTGCTCCAAAGTGCGCTGCATGAAGAGATAGAGCAAATCTTGTTAATGAAGGTTGTAATAGACAGCATTCAAAATATTCCGTTATAAAGCTTTACAAGTTTAGAACCAGTCATCGGTCATTTTACAAAAGACAAGCCTACCTTGTATACCACAATTATCAGAACAGGTCAATACATTTTAGGTAACCAAAGGTCTTAAAGCAAAACTCCACAGCTGAATACACAGGTACACAAATTCCTATTTCAGCTTTCTCTGTCCGACATGGGAGATTTCATGTTCAATGCACAGGCTTATAAAATAGTAAGCTCTAAAGTCGAAGAAAAAAAAAATAGAATTGGTGTTCTTTATGGATGCCGAGTTATAAAGGAGGTGGGTGAATCAGAATTTACATGCATGTATTTTATCTGTGTATTTAGCTTTTTCTTTCCCTGGAGCTTTGCTTTAAAAGAACAACAGAATTACTGTATATTTATATAGAACTGATAGCGCTGACTTCAGTGGCTCCCACCAAAGAGAGACTTTCTACAATAAGCCAGCTATTTTTGCCAGAACACCTAAATGCCTCATGTTACCAAGCTAAACCTTAAAAAAAAAAACAAAAAAAAAAACAGTCATAATTACCAAATATAGCCTAATGTTTTTAAAACAGAAATTTATTTTTTTCATTTAATAAACACTTTCAACTGTTTCACAGGTCAACCTTTTCATTTCTATGTTGGAGATCTCATTTCTTTTTTAAATAGACAAATTTACAAAATATATTTTTGCCACAAAACTTGCTCCATGTGGAAAAAAAAAGGATTTTTAATAAACAGCTTACCTGTAAAATCCTTTTCTTGAAGTACATCACGGGACACAGAGCGCATAGCCATTACACTTGGGTTATATGGGTACCTTCAGGTGTGGACACTGGTGTAATCAATTTCACAGGAAGTTTCCTCCCTATATAACCCCCCTCCCACTGGGAGTGCTTCAGTTTTGTAGCAAGCAATTCTCCCGAGGTTACACAATGTTCCCCAAAAGAGGGGTGGGAGCTCTGTGTCCCGTGATGTACTTCAAGAAAAGGATTTTACAGGTAAGCCGTTTATTAAAAATCCTTTTTTCTTTATCGTACATCACGGGACACAGAGCGCATAGCCATTACACTTGGGATGTCCTAAAGCAATGCTCTATGAAGGGAGGGAGACCGTAAGGCCAAGAATAGCCAAATAAAAACATTGTCAGGAGAAAAAATAGCTCCACCAACAGAAAAACAAGGGGGCGTGAACCGGGCCAGAGAATTCTATACTGCTGCCCGTAGGACCGCCTGCCCAAATACTGCGTCCGTAGCTTTTGCGACGTCCAACTTATACAATTTAATAAACGTATGTACGGAAGACCAGGTTGCCGCTTTGCAAACCTGTGCCATAGAGATCTGATGGTGTGCCGCCCAAGAGGCACTCATGGCCCTCGTAGAATGGGCTTTAACTGATAAGGGAGGTGGAATGCGCTTCAGACCATAGGCCTGAAAAATCAGCTGCTTAATCCACCTAGCCAAGGAAGACTTGGCAGCCGGCTGACCCTTTTTGGGGCCATCCGGAAGAACAAAAAGCACATCTGTTTTCCGAATCTTCTCTGTAGCCCCGAGATAAACCCGCATGGCTCGGACCACGTCCAAAGTATGAAGCAGTCTTTCCTCTCTGGACTGGGGAGTAGGAAAGAAGGATGGTAGGACTAGGTCCTGATTCAAGTGAAAACTGGATATGACCTTAGGAAGTAAAGATGGTTGAGGCCGCAGAACCACTCTGACCTTATGCCGAATCAGGTACGGTTCCCTGCAAGACAAGGCTGCCAGCTCGGAGACACTTCTGGCCGAAGCCATAGCCACCAAGAAAACCGACTTTCGGGTTAGCAGCACAAGAGGGATTTCTATCAGAGGTTCAAACGGTTGTCTTTGTAAAGCTGACAAGACGAGTTTTAAATTCCAGGGGCAGAGGGGAGCTCTAATAGGGGGATTTACATGCAAGACCCCCTGCAAGAAGGTTTTCACAAGCGAATGCGCGGCCAAAGGCCTTTGAAACCATATCGATAAGGCAGACACCTGCCCCTTTAGAGTACTAAGAGCTAATCCCTTATCAACGCCAACCTGGAGGAATCGCAAGATCCTGTTGATAAAACTTACGAGGATGCCCTCTTTGAGACTCGCATCACTCCCCATAGGTCCTCCAGACTCTGTAATAGATATTTCTAGAGACTGGTTTCCTAGCCAGAATCAACGTAGATATGATCTGGGCTGAGAGGCCACTGCCCTTAAGAATTAGGGATTCAGCCGCCAAGCCATCGAATCTAGCTGCTGTGAAGCAGGGTGGCATATCGTGCCCTGAGATAACAGGTCTGGGCGCAGGGGGAGTGGCCCCGGTGCCCCTACCGACATCCTCACGATGGGCGCGTACCCAGCCCTCCTGGGCCAGGCTGGGGCCACCAGGATCACAGAGGCCTGCGCTCCACCCTGATCCTTCGTAGAAGGCGGGGAATCATCTGCAGTGGAGGGAACGCATACAGGAGAGACAACTGGTGCCAGGGGCAAACCAACGCATTGGTCCCGTAGGCCGAGGGATCCCTGGCTCAGGATACGAATTTGTCCAATTCCTTGTTGACTCTCGTTGCCATGATGTCTACATCGGGAACTCCGAATCCTTGGCAAATGTCTTGGAATACCTGGGGGTGAAGAGACCAATCCCCCGGGAGCAAATGTTGAAGATTCAAAAATCTGCTTGAGAATTGTCTTTACCTGGGATGAACACTGCCGAGATGCAGGGTACATGGGCTTCCGCCCATGAGAAATCAGGTGTACTTCCCTTTGAGCCACTAGGCTCCTCGTGCCCCCCTGGTGGTTTATGTATGCCACCGCCGTGGCATTTTCGGACTGTACCCTTACTGGCAGACCCCGAAGGGGGAGAGTCCAGACGACCAGGGCCAACCGAGCAGCTCTGATCTGTAGGATATTACTGGGAAGCAGTCTTTCTGCCTCCTATCACTGTCCCTGCTGGGTCAGTCTTCCTAACATTTTCCATGTGATGGGGCAAAAGGATTTCCCTTTTGACAAATATTGAGGGACCAGCCACCAGAACAGGCTGCACCGGACCCCTGAGAGAACTAACCGGCGGTCTAGTGCCTGCATGGACTTGTTTCAAGCAGAGAGAATGGCTGCCTGGAGAACTCTGGTATGGATCTGGACATAGGGCACTGCTTCGAAAGCGGCCACCCTCTTCCCCAGCAGTCGTATGCCTAGGCGAATAGTCGGCCTCTTCTTGCCTAAGACTATTTGAACTGTTTGAGTCAATGACCTGACTTTTGCTTGAGGAAAAAATATCCTCTGGCCAACTGTATCTAGCCGAAGGCCTAGAATTCTAACTGTTTTGTGGGTTGCAACCTTGATTTTTCTTGGTTCAAAACCCACCCAAACTCCTCTAGATGCCGAACTGTGCGGACTACTGCATGATTGAGGTTGGAAGCTGATCTGTCGATAAGCAGGAGATCGTCCAGGTATACCAGGACCAAAATGCCTTTTGTCCTTAGGACGGCCAGCACCGGGGCTAACACTTTTGTGGATACCAGCGGAGCTGTTGCCAACCCGAAAGGGAGGGCTACGAACTGGAAATGACGTTGATCTATCATAAAATGAAGAAACTTGTGATGTGCCGGGTAGATTGGCATGTGCAGATAAGCATCCTTTATGTCTATAGATGCTAGAAAGTCGTCATGATGTAGGCTGGCTGCCACCGAACGTATGGATTCCATACGAAAGGTCTATATCTTAGAAAGCGATTTAGGCGTTTGAGGTCTAAGATAGGCCTGACGTCACCATTGGGTATTTATGAAAAAGGTTGGAATAGAATCCCAGACCCCATTCCTGGGTTGGTACTTCTACCATTACTCCTTGGAGCCAGAGGCGATTCAATGCCTTTACGAGAGAGGCCTTCTTTAATGGGCCGCTTGGAAGACTTTGACCCCCGAAAATGAGGAGGGGGGACTTCTCGAAACTCTAGTTTGTAGCCCGTGGCTACCACGAACCGAACCCAAGAGTCGGGAATTCTGGCTTTCCACACTTCGGAGAAAAACCGAAGTCTTCCGCCCACCCAAGAGAGTGGGGGCGCCCCTTCATGAATCTGACTTGATGACAGGTTTAGCCGGCTTGCGAGACCATGGCCTCTTGTTTGCCGCGGCTTGTCCCTGTGGGCGGCTATTAAATGTTGAACGCCCGGGAGGCCTTCGATACTGACGGGAAGCTGAAGGGGCCGAGCCAGTAAAAGGCCCGTCGCTTAAACGCGGGTCCGCGCGGTCTTTTCTTGACCGGCAAGAAAAAACTTTTACCACTTGATATGGTTTGGATATATTTATCTAGGTCTTCACCGAATAGTCTTCCACCCTGAAAGGGAAATCCTGCTAAAAGTTTTTTGCAGGGTGCCTCTGCTGATCAGTTCTTTAGCCACAAAAGACGACGCATATGAACCAACAGCAGAGATAGACAGGACGCCTGTTGAACGGAGTCCTTAATAGCATCTATTGCAAAGCAGAGAGCCCTTGGGAGGTCTGCTAATTCACGAGTCTGCTGAGCCGGCATGTCCTTTTAACAACTGTTTCTTTAACCACTTAAGACCCGGACCAATACGCTGGTAAATGACCCAAGGTGTTTTTGCGATTCGGCACTGCGTCGCTTTAACAGACAATTGCGCGGTCGTGCGACGTGGCTCCCAAACAAAATTTGCGTCCTTTTCTTCCCACAAATAGAGCTTTCTTTTGGTGGTATTTGATCACCTCTGCGATTTTTATTTTTTGCGCTATATACAAAAATAGAGACATTTTTGAAAAAAAAACACTATTTTTTACTTTTTGTTAAAAAAAAATCAAATAAACTAAATTTTAGTCAAACATTTAGGCCAAAATTTATTTAGCCACATGTCTTTAGTAAAAAAAAAAAATCGCAATAAAAAAAAATAGCTACCTAGCGGGAACAGCGACACTAATACAGCGATCAGAAAAATGATCGCTTAGTGACGCTGGCAATACTGAGTGAAAGGGTTAACTAGGGCGGTGATCAGGGGGTTAAAACTTTATTAGGGGGGGTGGGGGGGCTATCCTGAACCTAACACTGTTTTTTACACTGCCTGTCACACTGACACTAAATGCAGTGATTAGATCACTGCATTCAGTGACACTGTGACAGGGGGGTGGGGGGGGGGGGGCGATCACAAGGGGTTAATATGCCTATGTGAGTGTGTGTCAGTGTTGTGTTGGTGCACACTTACTTGTCATGTCTTCTCTCATCAGTCTTCTACATAATTTCCTCCTTCCTGTGTAAACACAGGAGGAGGAAGTGACAGGATGGGAGCGCGCTCCCATTGGCTGGGAGCGATCGCGGGGGGGGGCGGGTATTCGCCGACTTCCCCCAGCTGATCCCGGATCGCTCCCGGAGCCAGGGGGACCCCCGCACGCCGCGGAGGGGGTCCCGATGGGACCCCCGAACCGCACTTAGGCGGGGACGTAAATTTACGCCCTTGTGCCTGTACGTGCCATTCTGTGGCCGTATATGTGCGTGCGGGGGTCCTTAAGTGGTTAAAGCCTGACAAACGCCAATGGCTGCCACTGCTGGCTGAACCACGGCACCTACTGTGGTAAACGAAGCCTTCAGTAGGGTCTCCAATTTTTTGTCGGCCGGATCTCTGAACATCTGGACATTTCCAACCGGACAGGTCAGGGATTTACTCACGCAGGAAATGGCCGCGTCCACAGTAGGGAGTGCCCATTTCTTTGCAAATTTTTCTTCCATACGATAGAAAATAGTGAACCTTTTAGGAGGGAAAAAGATCCTATCAGGTCGAGCCCAATCCTGAAAAAAACACGCTCTCCAGAAGGGGGTGAATTGGAAAAGACACCCAAGTTAATGGTGCCTTTAAAGAACCTAATGAGGATACTGCAGGGGCTAATAGTTCTGACACTGGAAGTTTTTTAAAAGCAGTGCGAACAATATCTGTCAGAGACTGGATCCACAGGCTCTCCGCTTGAGAAGCCGAAAACATTTATCTAGAGTGGAACCCTCCATGTCTGACCCGTCGGGACTCTGGTCCGCTTGATCCCCTTGTGGGTCCTGTTCCTCCGGTGAGGAGACCCCGCATCTGAAAACACCAATCTAGGTGACGGGGATCTAGCCCGTTTGCCACCTGGCAAAGAGCGGGCAATCAAAGCCGTTAACCTTTCCTCTAGCCCACCCAGGGTGGTCGCTAGCATTTCTTCCGTTACGTAAACGGGCATAGGTGGATTGGGGGCCGCCTCTGCCCCCAGCACCCTCAATGGCTCCTGTAAGATGCTACTCGGTGGCCTATCTAGCGAGGGTGGGACCATCCTGACCCAAATCCTCTGACCCCGATGGAGACTTGTTCTTTGGCACCCTTTGCAGCCTTAGCTGGTCCTGATCCCTTGGGAGCCATTGCACAACCTTGAGACACCCCTGTAGCCAACACCCGACTGTTGTAGCTAGGAGTGAACAAATAAGAACAGGCATTGAAAAAAATTTTTTTTTCTTTTTTCCACGCTCTAGAATGTGGCAATACCGAGGAAAACCTGTGAGTATTGCAACACCAATGCCCGTTAGCTGGAGCCCAAGGTAGACTCGGATGCTGCCGGATCTAAGGCTGAGTCCCTTTAAGAAAAAACCCCCTTTTTTTTTTTCTTGGTCAAAGTGGACTTTAAGTCCAGACCTGAAGATCCACCAACCGCCACTAGGTGTCACTGCATGCCAAAAAAATGGCTCAGCTGCGCGCTCTGTGTCCTTTCTCCACCGCTCTCAGAAGGGAAAGACCAGCCGGCCCGCCCCCCCTATGCACGAGGACGCCATAAAAGACGGCGTGCAAGCGCGCGCGCACCCTCCCCACGCTGAAATCAACATGGAGGAAGCAGGGAGCAGAGGAGAAGCATGGACCAACGCCAGCAGCCCAAACTGACACCAGGTAAGCACTAATTCTCAATGTAGTGCACACATAGAGGAAGCTGTCCCCATAGGCTTCCTAAGAAACAGGAGTTTCACCAGCATTCCCTCTTTATAGTACGTGGGGGCTGCAGTATCCATGCCAACAGGCAAATCTGGGGGGAGTAGCAAAATATATATCTTAAACAAGCATACATATATCTACATGTTATCTGGGTAAACATTAGTACATCCCATCCTGCCTCAAAAGACATAGTGGAGATAGTGGCTGATGCACAAGCATACCATTAGCCAACCCAGAACCCCCAGGGGGATACCTACTGTCGAACCAAGTCCCACAGGTTCCCTCTTACCTGCTCCACGCCGCAGGGTATTGCAAACTGCAAGAGGCCCAGCCTCCGTGGGTATTGTCTTGGACCTTCAGGGACCGGGGTCCTGTGTTTAAGGAACCCACACCCCTGGACCTATATAGCATCCTGGCATCAGTGGCGTTTAGTTCTTGGAAGAGACTAAGGCACTGGAGCCCAGAATTCAGCCCTCCAAGGAGAGGCATTATAGGCAAAACCCCACTCCAGCAGGGCCCGGGTACCGTACACCTTGGCTTTGAAGCACTTCGGACGGATCCGGTTAGCTATCCTGGGTCCCGAGACCTCCGAGGGACAGCTAGACGTGACCAACACCTAAGACACTGGCGAAAAAACTGAAGCACTCCCAGTGGGAGGGGGTTATATAGGGAAGAAACTTCCTGTGAAATTGATTACACCAGTGTCCACACCTGAAGGTACCCATATAACCCAAGTGTAATGGCTATGCGCTCTGTGTCCCGTGATGTACGATAAAGAAAAAATTATGATCTGCTCTAGGAAAAATAAAACAGAAATCTGAACTTATTTTCTCCCTTTAATTTGGCAAAAGCACCAATACACCAAAAACAATTTCACACTTAAGCAGTTTTTGGTGACTTAAATCACATAATGGTTTCCCGACTCTCTTGAGAAATAAATTGATTAGATCCATGCTCTTGCTCTCTTAGGTTTGAACAATAGCAGCTGCCGTACTATACAGTAAAACCTTGGTTTGAGAGCGTTTTGCAAGACGCTAAATTTGAAAATACATTTTTACTTGATAAAAGAGTAGCGTCATGTCACAACAGAGTATAAAAGAGAAGAGATGCGCCTCCAAGTGTAGCAATATGGTTACATTTAAGGAAGGTATAACATTTAGCAACTCATATGGTTGATGATTAAAACTGGCACATCCAAGTATGCAGGCATCTGGGGTAAAGCTATCCACATAGACCGCCCTCCGCACTGACATCGGCATCGTCCCTTCCACGCTGCGCTCAAAGAGCGGCACAATCTCTCTACGGCAGGGTAGTCTTCCCAGTCATGATTTCAGACTGAAAACGGTAAGAGCAGGCGGTGTGGAGCATCATATATGTGGACAGATTTACCCCGGATGCCTGCATACTTAGATGTGCCTATTTTTAATCATGAACCATGCGAGTTGCTAAATGTTGTACCTTTATTAAATGTAACCATATTGCTACAGTTAGGGGGCCTCTTCTCTTTTATACTCTGTAGCTCCTGCTGCAGTTTGCTTCTAATCCCCTTGGGGAGGCTTTCATTTGTGGTTACACAACCTATAACATTGCAATAATCTTTTTATATGGAATTTATACTGAATGACTTATGAATAAATGGCTGCCGAACGAATCATTTGAGTTTCCATTATTTTATGGGGAAATTTGCTTTGATATACAAGTGTTTTGGATTACAAGCATGTTCCTGGAACAAATTATGCTCGCAATCCAAGGTTTTTCTGTATTCCTTGACAGAGAATACAACAGGGGTGGTAATACTTTAAGATGGTAAGTGCCACTCAAAATTCTAAGGCACACAGAAAGATAGAAAGGTACCATGATATGGATATACAGTATACTGATTTTAATAAACTTTTATGAGTGGTTTTGCATGAAAAAAGTGGAATGTCTGGCTCTATTTAGTCTTCTTTGATTTACAGGTGCCATACACTGTTGGTGTAAGAGGCAATACTTCTGTCTTAAGCCTAGTAACACACACGGGCCCGAATGTCGGGCAACATCGGCCGGTTTAATAGAAGCTGACCGACATTAAGCCTGTGTGTACTGCAGTTGGTCCGACAGAAGCCATGGGGCATGACCGAAAAGGGTCTGCCGATTGGCTCTCGATGAGCGCGCTCAGCCTATGGCTGAAAGCGCTGCTGGAGTGTTTTGACGGGGGGGGGGGGGCCCTGTCGGGACACAATAGATCAGCAGGGGAGATCGATGTACCAACGTTGGATAGTTAGTACAGTTGCTCCTCCTGAGAGGTTGGTTTTTTTGTTCAACCCTGCTGGGTTGAACGAAAAAAAAAACACTAATGTGTAGTAGGCTTTACTGCCGATACTTTCAAGCACTATGTGACTCCTCTGATTAGAGGGTCATAACTCTGCCGTTAACCTCTGAGTGTGGCACTATGTGGAGGAGCAAATAGGTGGTGTGTGTATAACACTTTGAAGTGTTCTCACCATCCAATATGCACTTTTGCACAAGTTTGACACAGCTAAATTTAGCATTTACCAAGGACATTGATTTACACAGAGTGGACATTATTTTCCCATTTTTGTTTGTTTTAATTTAAGGTTTATTTATAAAACACCTTGGATGAAGTGGTTACACTTAGAGTCGGTTCACACTGGGGCGACTTGGGATCTGACTTGAAGTCGTCTCAAGTCGTGCTGTCCAGAAAAGCAATGTAAGTGAATGGGAGTGGTGTTAATACACACTACTCATGTCGCTCCGACTTCAGAAGAGGTTCCTGTACTACTTCAATCAGACTTCTTGGCGATTTGTACCCATTGATTTCAATGGAAGTCGCTTCCAAGTCTGATCACTGTTTTAATTGAAGCGACCTTTCAGCAAGATAACATACATTTCTCAGGCAAATCCCTCCCTCCCCTTCCCTCTCCCAGAGCTGATTGTTGTTTTATTGGCCACTGGAATGTCTCCTGACCTGAAAAGGACTTCAAGTCGTGTTGTAAATCGCCCCAGATCGCCCTGTGGTTCATGCTCAAATCGTGTTGAAGTTGCTTCTGAAAGTCGTGCTGGAAGTCGTGTCGCCCTAGTGTGAACCGACTCTTAGGCCCCTTTCAGACGTATGGATCCCTTGAGGATCCGTACCTTTCTTATCTGCTTGCTTAGCGGGGATCACTCCGTTGGCAGATGACAGGGCGGTCCCTGAACACTGTGCAGTAACCGCCCTGTCAGATCTCCGCTCTTCCCTATGGGGGGGATCGGATGAACACGGACCGTCTGTCTGTGTTCATCCGATCTGCAGACGGATGGAAAAATAGGATTTTCCTCCGTCTGCAGAATCAGAACATAGTGGACACAGATGAGATAGGGTGTCAGCAGATGTTCATCCGCTAACACCCGCCATCCCATAGGGATACATGTATGTACCTTTTTCATCCGTAAACGGATGGATGAAAAAAACGAACATAGGGTCCCCTGGTGTCAAAGGGCCCTTATTTGTATTTTTTGGGGTTATGTCCGTCTGTTTAGTGGCACAGCACCTGTTGGTTTTTGTTGACACTATAGCCATGTGTATCTAAATAAAGTGCTAGCAGCTTTTTATTTATTTTTATGGATTAGCACAGTTTCACATTTAAGGAGACGTCTGAAACGCGTAGGCTGCTTTACAGCTTTGTACATGCACTTAATAAAGAAATACTATTTTGGATGTCATCCAGAATGCCAACCATCCCTTTCCTTTAATACCATTTCACATTGGTTTGAGTGGATAAGCAAAGAACAAAACATTTTTAGTCAGCCCGTCTTATATGTCTAAGACACTCCAATAGTGTGATATCATGGCTATAAGTCTGGATGCCTCTTCAGTTTTGGGTGTTTCCAATCCACCTTTTTGTGACCTTCTGGTGCATTATCAAAAAATAGAACATTAAGCCTAATTAAACTCTTTGTTTAAATCAGGTAACTAAATTACAGGTTTATCAGATTTTTTTTTCAATGTTTTACAGTTTGTTTTCTTTCTAAAGCAGCCAGAGCCTATGCAAAAAAAAGCCTGACTCTGCTAGAAGCTGCAGAATGGGATCCTTGCTGTCTGTGCGAAAGCAGTGGTCTTGCTTTAGAAAGATCCACCATATCCCTTACGGAGTCAGATATATCATTCTAAATTAACAAAGTTCACACTCCCTGCTGTTTAGAGAGCTCTGGCTCTGCAGGGGTTATATTGCAAAGAGATCTCTGCTTCCCTTACAGACGACAATGGTTCCAATCTTAAGCTGCTGGCAGAGGACAGGCTTTTCTACTGGCTGTAAACCACTGACCACTTTTTGTTCTGATTCACCTGGAATGTATTTAAACACACTTAAACTTAAGGTTCAATTGAATTTTAACAAAAAATAAATAAAAAATAGGAGTGGGACCCCCTTAAAATTTCAACAGGTGTATACACCTGGGGAACTCAAATGCACAGATGCCTCCAATATAATCTGCTATAAAAAATATACTGTAAAAGGTTTTGCCTCTCTAACATCTACCAAAGACTGAGATATCAGAAATTGGGTTGCATGACCTTTAAAAGCCACACATTGTTTTCCAATAGATTTCATCTTAAAAATGCATTTAATGAACACAGCCAGACTAAAGGGCAATTGATTTATAGCTGCCTAGAGATACTGCAAGGTCCATGTTCTAATTAAATAGAATCCAACAGAAAAATTCTGAAAGCTCATGGCACCAATGTGATACTTGTACCTATGTCACTTAAAGCTACTAGGAGTCACTCATGAAATAGCACTCATGGTCCAATCCCTCTATCATGTGAGGAAGCCAAGCAGAATGTGAGCTGCCTCCCAGCTGTGAGGATCATGCATGCAGTCAGACATCAGTCTGACAGATAACCCCAGTGGCACTCCTTTTGTGCAATGGGGACACCTCCATCTTGTGCGAAGTTATGCAACACCCTGTAATTTAATTCCAGCACACACTGTGCTTGAAAACAAAATGTACAATCACTACATCCTCATAAGGCACCTTAAATGCCCTTTTGAAGCTATGTAAAATACTATACACTAGTCAATTCAGACTTCCCTGACTGATTACATTTTCTACATTCTCTTGGACACAACGAATTAAAGCGGATCTCCACCCTAAAGTGAAGTTCCGCTGATCGGAACCCTCCCCCCCCTCCGATGTCACGTTCGACACCTTTCAGGGGGGAGGGGGGTGCAGATACCTGTCTAAAGAAAGGTATTTGCACCCACTTCCGGCCCGCAGTCTCGGGCAAAAGACGGGTTTTTCCTGTTGTGTGCTGGGAACTCTCGGCTCTCAGCACACAGCGGGAGCCAATCGGCTGGCGCAGCGCGACTCGCGCCGTAGGGAACCGGGCAGTGAAGCGGAGCGAACGCCGCTGCGGACGCCGCTGGACTCCAGGACAGGCAAGTGTCCTAATATTAAAAGTCAGCAGCGGCAGTATTTGTAGCTGCTGGCTTTTAATATTGTTTTTTTAGTGGACCATCCGCTTTAAAACAATAATAAATCAATGAAAATTATTTCATCTATGACCAATGAGAATTAATTTAAAAAAAATTATATATATCTCCAGCTTTTCCCTTTCATTGTTTTAATATTAGAGCTTACATTCTAAATGGAGAGGGTGGTGGTACAAAAGGTAATAGCTGTGGAAAATGATTTGATGGGGGGTGGCTCAGGGACAGTTGTTATGTGGGGGTGGGATAGGTTTCCCTGAATAAATGAGTTTTCAGAGATCTCCTAAAGGTGGAAAAGTTAGGGGCTGATCGGACATAGCGGAGCAGGGAGTTCCAGAGGATAGGAGAGGCTCTGGAGAAGTCCTGAAGGCAAGCATGGGAGGAGGTAACAAGGGGGGGGAGAGAGAGCAGGAGGTCCTGGGAGGAGCGGAGGGGATGATTTGGGCGATATTTGCAAATGAGGTTGGTGATGTAGATGGGGGAAATGTTGTGGATGGCCTTGTATGTTGTGGTTAACATTTTGAATTTTTATACAGTGGGGTAGGGGAAGCTAGTGAAGGGATTGGCAGAGAGGAGCAGATGATGTTCTTTAGCATGGAACATACATTCCGCATTAATAATTATGCTACCAAAATTAGAGTGTTGTAAATTGCCTCCAGCATTGCTCCTGTTTCTTCTTGCTGGAGGCGGACATTTTTCTGAAGACCAAATCAGTCACTTCCCTATTGAAAACTCTACCACTTTTCTTAGTCTCAAAAACTATATGTCACTTTCAGCAATTAAAATGTGTGCATTTCCAGCCTTGAATTCACCACTTGGCTCAGCTAGTGGGGAAGACTACACTAACTGTACAGTGTTCAGGCTCATAGCAATGTCTTGCCCAGGGAAAAAATAAAATAAAATAAAAATTGGGGAAGATAAGACATTATCCTTGCAAGTTGGACTTGTTTGTCTCTCCCTAGCAGCAGAGTTTGTCCCATCACCTTTCCCTTTTTCTTTTTCTAATCTGGGGTTGTAAAAAAGTACAGCCAACTGTCTTCTTTAACATTCCTTTAGCCTAAATTGGAGGCCATCATAAAACAAACTGTGTACTGTATACAGTTTGGATACAGAATTTTGTATGCATGTATCCTTATTTACAGTATCTCACAAAAGGAAGTACACCCCTCACATGTTTGTACATATTTTATCATATGTGACAAAACTGAAGAAATTACACTTTGCTAGGTGACTCCTCCTCTCCCCCTAGGGGGCCCCTCCATTCCTGCAATAACCTGGGACATGTCACAGGTCCCAGAAGATTGCCTGGTCAATAGCAAAGCGCAGCTTACACGTGAACACATGGGAAGGAAACATATAGCAGGCATATAGACACACACCCCTCTCATAGCTCACTACAATTTCATAACACATTTTATAAATATGTCATACATGCAAACTGGATGGTGTCAGTTATCTTGTCAATTAGTAACACCCTCTAAAAAAACATTAGTATGTATGCTTTGGCATGAAGTAAAATGTATAGATTAACACTCTATCATCAGATTACACTGTGAAGTGTAGGGAGGAATTGTGTTCCCCAAAATACCACCTCTACAACTGAGACGCAGACAAGCTCCTGGCCAGAAATCATTCTCCAATGACAGAAAAATTAAATGACAGACATTTGGAAAAATTAAATGATCCACTTGTCAGGATTTAAAAAATATTGTGTGTAGAGAGAAGTATTCAGAACATAGTTAATTTTCACCACTGTAAATACAACAAAATAAATACACAAGTTTAGATAAATTGGATAATCCACAAAAAGTATACAATTTCTTTGAAACTGAAAATGAAATCCAACACATTTTTATAAACGGGCATGGCTATCTAGATGCTAGGTTAGTCCACACTGGGGCCTCTATTTTGTGGTGCCAACGGTACATCACAGAGTTTGCTCTGCTTAATGCAGTGTTTCTCAATTCCAGTCCTCATGCCCCCCCAACAGGTCATGTTTTCAGGATTTCCCTCAGATGAAAAGGCTGTGGGAATTACTAAGGCAGTGAAACTGATCAAATCACCTGTGCAAAATAATGGAAATCCTGACCTGTTGGGGGGGGCGCGTGAGGACTGGAGTTGAGAAACACTGGCTTAATGCAACAAAGAAAACTCTGTGGTTGGATGAGTGGTTGATCACATGACTGACAGGTCACATGAACAGGCTCTGCTTTCAGATTTTTTTTTCTGTTTTTCGCATTCAATTTATTAATGCCAAGCAGTGCTTATCTATTACTTTTTTATTTTTTTAAGCATAGGTCTATCTAGAGTAAGGACATATCATGTTTTTTCAATGAATACAAATGATTAAAAAAATCTTCTGACAACATACAGTATCTCAGAAGAGAGAGTACACCCCTCACATTTCTGTAAATATTTTATTATATATTTTCTTGTGGCAACACTGAAGAAATTACACTTTGCTACAATGTAAAGTAGTGTGTACAGTTTGTAAAACAGTGTAAATTTGCTGTCCCCTCAAAATAACTTGAGTAAAGCCCTAAGTGAAAATGTCTAAATGGGCCCAAAGTGACAATACTTTATGTGGCCACTATTATTTTCTAGCACTGCCTTAACCCTCTTGGGCATGGAGTTTACCAGAGCTTCACAGGATGCCACTGGAGTCCTCTTCCACTCCTTTCTTTAGAAAAAGAAAAATAGGGAGAGGTGATAGGACAAACTTTGCTGCTAGGGAGAGACAAATAAGTTCAACTTACAAAGGATAGTGTCTAAATCTTATCTTCCCCAATTTTCTTTTCTTTTTCCCTGGGCAAGGCATTGCTATGAGCCTGAACACTGTACAGTTTCGTGTAGTCTTCCCCCCTAGCTGAGCCAAGTGGTAAAATTAAGGCTGGAAATGCACACATTTTAATTGCTAGAGTTTTCAATAGGAAAGTGACTGCTCTGGTCTTCAGAAAAACGGGAGACTCCAGCAAGAAGAAACAGGAGCAATGCTAGGGGCAATTTACAACACTTTAATTTTGGTAGCATATTCAAGTGAAATGTATGTTCCATGCTAAAGAGTAGGGTTGTCCCGATACCGATACCAGTATCGGTAACGGGACCGATACTGAGCATTTGCGGGAGTACTTGTACTCCCGCAAATGCCCCCGATGCCAGATCTGATACTGCCACGCCGCCGCATACCGCAACGCCGCCGCCTAGTTAATCAGCGCGGGGAACATTACAGCTTTCATTTGAATAGCTGTGTGTTCCCCGCCGCACCGTGTATAGACACTCCCCCTTGCTCGGGCACTTTGATAGACAGATCACCCGTCCCCAGGCGCGGCGGGGAACACACAGACGATTACTTTGATAGACAGATCACCCGTCCCCAGGCGTGGCGGGGAACACACAGCTGATTAACTAGGCGGCGGCATCTGCATATACGGTATGGGGAGACATGGCTGCATCTGTGGGGGGACATGGCTGCATCTGTGGGGGACATTTTAAAAAAAAGTATCGTATTCGGTATCGGCGAGTACATGAAAAAAAGTATCGGTACTTGTACTCGGTCCTAAAAAAGTGGTATCGGGACAACCCTACTAAAGAGCGTAATTTTTATCAAGTTGCTATGGGTAAAGTTCTGTTTTAGGCCTGGCTCACACTAGTGCAATTTCAAATTTGCATAACGATGGAAATCACATCGCTTTCAATGGTGTCCATTTACATCAATGTAACCCAGCACGGAGCGATTTTGGAAAGGGGATTACGTTGATGTGATTTCATCGCGATTTTGGCCCCAAAGAAAAATATAAACTATGTCAAAGTTGTATCACATAATTATACTGCAGCAGTGTGAACCTAGCCTAAAAGTAGTTGTAAACCTCAAGTTCAATAAATACAGCATAATACCATATTAATGCTTTTTCAGTGTAAATCCAAATCACAGCCCTCAGAAAATCTATGATCTGTTGGTGTGTCTGCATGCTCAGGAGGCGAGAGCTCACAGGACTCTCCTCCCATCATTACCCCCCCCCCTCCCCCCAGCTATCACACTAGCATGGCTTAGCATCTTTCCTCTGCCTCACTGGTGCTTTTGCTGATCTCCAGACTGACAACAGGACGGCATGAACCCTGTCAGCCAGCCACGCCCCCTCACAAGTACTGACCAATCGGAGATCCAGGAAAACACCACCTGACTTCATCTTGTCCAATAATGCTCAGGTACAGAGCAGCCAATCCTTGGCGAGTTGTAGGTGGCACGATCTGTGAAGAAATTCTGAACGCACACCCACTTCTCTCATGCATGAGTAAACTACGTAGTCTGTCAATTACGGGAGTGAGTGTGTGGCAACACAAATTTTGTGTCACTTTTTAACACTGCAGAAAAGTGTGACGGATTTAAGATCGCTGGATGCTCCTTTCTTGGCAAGACTGGGAACAGATGGCTTTTGTTGCTTTACTGTATTAGGTAAACTGCTTATTTGATTTTAGATTTTTCAGGTTTACAACCACTTTAAAGTGTCATGTTCAGAAGAATTCAGTAAGCGACATATGAGGGGGGGAGGGGGGGGGAAATAGAACCCTTTCAAAGCCGACACCACTAAAATGTTTAAAAACCGAATATTCTAATTCCTGTAGAAGTCCATTCACTGGTTCTTTTTTAGTAATCTTCTTTTACTTTTCCACAGTCCTGAATAATATAACACTAAGCTTGTCCTCTACCAGTCCTGTCTCCATTCTGACAGGACTGGTAGACATTCTAGTTAGGTTTTAGATACCACGCTAGTTCTTGCAGGTACACTGATGTTGCAATAAATGGCAAATTTAATTGCTGAACTAAAACATAGTTCAAAATGTTTTGTTGCCTAGGAGACACAGTTTCAGATACAGACCCTGACAAAGAAAAACGACGTAACAAATGCAAAGGTTATCAAATTAATTCAATAAATTAATGCAGTTCCATACAATTAAACACACTGGACTAAACACATAACTCTTGATTAATGAAGGTAAAGAGCAAAAACAGAACACAGAAAAAAAAATGTCTTGGTCTTTGTTTATCCTGCCTGATAACAAATTAATCTGATGAACACCAATCAGCTATAACTATATGACCACACACCCAATATTGAGTATTCTCTCTTTTGCCACCAAAACAGACCTGATCTGTCAAGGTATGGACACCACTAAACCTTTGAAGGTATGCTGTGGTATCTGGCACCAGCTGGATCTTTCAAGTCCTGTAAGTTGTGAGGTAGGGCCTCCATGGATCACACTTGTTTTTTCAGCACAACTCAGATTCTCAATTGGATTTAGATCTGAAAAATTTGGATGCCAAGTCAACACCTCAAACTTATTGTGTACCACTTGCCGACCACCGCACGCAGATGTACGTCGATAACATGGCACGGCAGGCAAATGGGCGTACTTGTACGTCCCTTTAAATTTGGTCGCCCGCCACATGCCTCGCGAGTGTGCTCGTGGGTCTGGGAAATATGTTCCCGGGCAGCCCGCGATTGCAGTCGACAAAGGCAGAACAGGGGGGTGCTATATGCTATAAAACTACCCCCTATTTTGTAGACACCATAACTTTTGCGCAAACCAAATGCTTATTGCGATTTTTTTTAACAGAAATATGAAGAAGCTGTATCAGTCCAAACTGAGGGGAAAAAATGCTCTATTTGTGGGAAAGAAAGGATGTCAATTTTAAAAATAAGTCTTTAACATGTGGGCCGCAGCCCAACACTGGGCCGTGGTGCCTCTGCAGAGAAGACAATTACTGGCAGCGGTGCGGCAGCCGAGCAAAGAGATCACATCTCTCATTGCCCGCACCACTTACAGGGCTGTGAAGGCTGCTCTACACCGAGGTGCAGCCGCAGGCCAAAAGAGAGAATGACGTCATCTCTCACGCATATGTCTTATACCTGCAAGTACTCTGCAATATTTTACATGTAAATTAATTAGTGACAAACTGCTATTTTTTGGGTAGCAGCCAGGTAACTGTGGCAATCCCCATTCTGCTAGCAGGCAGCGTGGCAAGTGACATCCCCATCTGGTAGCAGGTAGCGTGGCAAGTGACATCCCCATTTGGTAGCAGGTAGCGTGGCAAGTGACATCCCCATCTGGTAGCAGGCAGCGTGGCAAGTGACAGCCCCATCGATAACTGATACTACAATACATAAAAAGAGCTGCCACAAAAGTATGTGTTACAGTATTTGTGACACTACAATACATAAAAAGAGCCAGAACATACGCTGTATATACACAGATTCTGTAACTCATCCATAATCAAACAGCAAGACTTCTGTGCAAAAGTACTAAAAAGGTACCAAACGACTTAACAAATTTACGGCGCTTCAGAGAAATGAAACCAATTTATTGTGTGCAGTGTTATTTCTATGAAGCTAAAGGCTATAAATAAAACATGTTAGGCATTACAGGGAGGAGCAGAATCCTGTTACATGTTCTCCCTCCACCTTGAAGAGGGAACACATTTGGAATTACTAAGATCTTTACAGGCAGAAAAAGTTTGCGACCACCTAAGTTTTCTTCATGGTTAATGAAGTGTAAAATACCAAATCATGTACATACCTTTAGGTATTGATTAATTTCCCGTCAAATCAGAGCCAAAATAGATCATATACATCGTAAACTAAACTGCTGAAAAAAAATGACTACGGGTTGTGCACCTGTTTTTATGTGCTCGATTTTCTCTGGTAGTTCATGAAGAATATCTATTTTACATTATCCATGCTAAAGATTAACCACTGATCACAAAAGCTCAGTTCTGAAACTGTCCAAATATTTACAAGCAATGTTAAAATATGGCCATTTACATACAATTGTATAAAAATCAAAATGTGTTTGGGCTTACATAATATCTTGTTTGTTCATAAAAAAAGTGAAGCAGTGTATACAGTATACATTTTTTTATTTGATCAAAGCAGATTGTATTTTTCACTCATCAGTCTTTACATTTTTCCTAGTAATTATTATTATACACGCTTTATATGGCAACAGTTTAGGCAGCACTTGTAATATATTTTATTTCAGCCTAAAAATATCAGACGATACTTTACAATAAGATTGTAACATGTAAAGCCATCTTTAGATGCTGCTGTTGTGTCAAGAAGGAGGTTTTCACTGGAAACATGCCTATATGGTACACATGCAAATCTTATTTTAACCACTTAAGGACCGCCTTCTGCACATTTACGTCGGCAGAATGGCACGGCCGGGCACATCAACGTATATATACATATATATATACGTTGATTTTAGTACCCAGCCGTGGGTCACGGGCGCGCGCCCGCGACGCGGTCCGAAGCTCCAGGACCGGGACCGCGGGATTCGCGGACCCGATCGTCGCTGCAGTGCGGTGATCCGTCCCTGGAGCGGAAGAACGGGGAGAGCCGTGTGTAAACACGGCTTCCCCGTGCTTCTCTGTGGCCGTAGCATCGATCGCGTCATCCCTGTAATAGGGGGACGCCATCGATGACGTCACACCTACAGCCACACCCCCCTACAGTTGTAAACACACACATAGGTCACACATACCCTACAGCGCCACCTGTGGTTAACTCCCAAACTGCAACTGTCATTTCCACAGTAAACAATGCAATTTAACCACTTCTGACCGGCCCCACGTCCAAAGACGTCATTTTTTTGAAGATGGATATCTCGGTAACGGCAGCAGCTGCTGCCACAACCGAGATATCCATCTCTTCGTGGGGCGGTCCTGTTAACGATAACGGCGGTCATCGCGGCGGATTCGCCGCGAGATCGCTGTTACCGGCGGCGGGAGAGGGTGCCCCCCCTCCCGCCGCTCTCCCGCGCCCTCCGCCGCTTACCGTAGCCGTCGGTAGCGGCGGAGGCGATCGGGTCCTGTTGCTGGCTGTCCGGGGATGCGACTGAGGGAAAAAATGTCCCTCAGCCGTCCCCATACCTCTGCTGGGCGGAAGTGACGTCATTTCCGCCCAGCCTCTTAAAGAGACATTTAATTTGTTTACATTTTGACTTTTTTTTTTTTTGCATTTAAGCCTGAATATGAGATCTGAGGTCTTTTTGACCCCAGATCTCATATATAAGAGGACCTGTCATGCTTTTTTCTATTACAAGGGATGTTTACATTCCTTGTAATAGGAATAAAAGTGATAATTTTTTTTTTTTTCAGTGTTAAACATTATAAAATAAATAGAAATAAAAACGAAAACCAAAAAAAAATTTTTTTAAAGTGCCCCGTCCCGACGAGCTCGCGCGCAGAAGCAAACGCATACGCAAGTAGCGCCCGCATATGAAAACGGTGTTCAAACCACACAAGTGAGGTATCGCCGCGATCGTTAGAGCGAGAGCAATAATTCTAGCCCTAGACCTCCTCTGCATCTCAAAAAATGCAACCTGTAGAATTTTTTAAACGTCGCCTATCGAGATTTTTAAGGGTAAAAGTTTGACACCATGCCACGAGCGGGCGCAATTTTTAAGCGTGACATGTTGGGTATCATTTTATTCGGCGTAACATTATCTTTCACAATATATAAAAAAATTGGGCCAAATTTATTGTTGTCTTATTTTTTAATTCAAGAAAGTGAATTTTTTCCAAAAAAAGTGCGCTTGTAAGACCGCTGCGCAAATACGGTGTGAGAAAAAGTATTGCAATGACCGCCATTTTATTCTCTAGGGTGTTAGAAAAAAAATATATATAATGTTTGGGGGTTTTAAATAATTTTCTAGCAAAAAAAACTGTTTTAGTCTCGTAAGCACCGAATCTGAAAAACAGGCTCGGGGCTGAAGTGGTTAAATGCATTTTTTGCTGTGAAAATGACAATTGTCCCAAAAATGTGTCAAAATTGTCCGAAGTGTCCGCCATAATGTCGCAGTCACGAAAAAAATCGCTGATCGCCGCTATTAGTAGTAAAAAAAAAAAAAATAATAAAAATGCAATAAAACTATCCCTTATTTTGTAAACGCTATACATTTTGCGAAAACCAACCGATAAACGCTTATTGCGATTTTTTTTACCAAAAATACGTAGAAGAATACGTATCGGCCTAAACTGAGGAAAAAAAAAATGTTTTTTTATATTTTTTTGGGGGATATTTATTATAGCAAAAAGTAAAAAATATTGCATTTTTTTTAAAATTGTCGCTCTATTTTTGTTTATAGCGCAAAAAATAAAAACCGCAGAGGTGATCAAATACCACCAAAAGAAAGCTCTATTTGTGGGGAAAAAAGGACGCCAATTTTGTTTGGGAGCCACGTCGCACGACCGCGCAATTGTCAGTTAAAACGACGCAGTGCCGAATCGCAACAAGGGGCAAGGTCCTTTACCTGCATTTTGGTCCGGGTCTTAAATGGTTAAACTTTACATAGATTCCAAATAACTCAGAATAGTCCGAAATTCAGTATTACTGTAGCATATATAGAGAACATGGGAATGTTCTTAGCAGCTTAAGCCGTATGCACTTTTAAACCTTGCCATATGCTTGTATAAATGCTAAAAAGAAAACTAAGAGTCAGACACAGAATGAACAGGAAGCATGCATTTGATGCCAAAATCCTCTCCCAATAAACTGTTCTGTTCATTTGTATTACTCCCGTCTCATGAAAGACTAATATATATGTGTAGCTTATCTTTTCTTCTCTTCTGTTACTTTTTTTCATTATGCAGGGCGACATCGGCTGGTTCAATAAAAAACAGCCGATCTGATAAAAGCCAGCCATATTACCAGCTTCTGTCGGACGAGCATGCTGGAACACTAGCAGCTGAACGGCTTCTGATCAGCGCTCTCAGGCAATAGCTGAGAGCGCTGAACGGAGTGTTCAGGCTGGGAGGGGGATCCCCCTGTCAGAACACAACAGCTCAGCGGGGTAGATCGCTATACTGTTGGATTGTTTACCCACTGGGTTGAACCAGGCTTAAGAGTTAGCAGGAAATATTCTAATTTATTATCAGAGAAGATATGCAGACCCTGCTATGATTACCATTAGTAGTCTACAAAGAAAGTTTTCAGATTTTGTTACGGCATTTTTATGAGGCATCTCCTTACTTTACTAGAGTGCTTAAAGTGTTTCTAAAGGCTCAAGTTTTTTTTACCTACCTATGCATTAAGGTAAAAAAACTCCTGTGTGCAGCAGCACCCCGAATAATTACATGAGCCCCATCAAGATCCAGCGATGTGCACAAAAGTCTTGGTTCTCTGGGGATTCTCCCTCCTCATTGGCTGAGAAAGCACGATCAGCCAATGAGAAGGGGGGGGGACCGTGGCTCCATGTCAGAATAGAAATGCAGAGTAGCGGTTAGGAAACGAGCCTGCTCAGTTGCCCCCACAGAAAGCTGTTTACTGTGGGGGCACTTGACAGGAGGGAGAGGACAAGAGCACCGGCGGAGGACCCGAAAAGAGGAGGCTCATGGTTGCTCTGTGCAAAACCACTGCACAGAGAAGGCAAGTATAACATGTTTGTTATTTAAAAAAAAACTAAAAACCTTGACTTTAATACCACTTTAATTACTCCACACATCTATATAATAAATACTTTATCCTGATCGATCAAGGCAACCTAAATAAAAAATGAAATTAAGTTACACTGTTAGTAACAGAGGTCTCAGAACAAAGAATTCTGAAGTAAAAGGCCACCTAATATTTAAAGTAGTCAGCAGATCTCACCATCTTCTCCACCTGCTACGAAGACTCATCCCCTTCATCCCGGAAGAGGATACAGCAGTAGTGGTTGGAACAATTATCAACTCCAGGCTCGACTAGGCAAACTCCCTCTACCTTGGACTCCCAAAATACCAGATTGCTCGTCTACATGTTGTCCCGAACACGGCAGCAAGACTGGTAACGGGAAAAAAAAACTGGGAATCAATCACCCCATCCCTGAGGACCCTCCATTGGCTGGCTGTAATGGACCAAGTCACATTTAAGGCCCTCTGCCTGACTCACAAATGTGTACAAGGACTCGCCCCCCAATATTTATGTGAGAAAATAAAATACCACAACCCCAATCGCGTTCTTCGATCAACTAATCAAAATCTACTTCAAACCCCCAAGGCCCGCTACAAGGCTAAATGAGAACAAAGATTCGCAGTCAAAGGACCTTGACTGTGGAACACGTTACCAACTAACATCCGAATGGAAGAAAGTCATCAGGCCTTCAGAAAAAAACTCAAGACCCACCTCTTCTGAAGGCTAAAGAAGAAAATGGATACCAAACGCCTTGAGGCGATTCATTTCGCATTTGTAGCGCTATACAAGTTATTTACTCACTCACTCAAAGTAGGAAATCCATTTAAAGCCCTGTTCTTTTCCTAAAGCAAAATGTGGCACTAAAGGTTAGTACTAAGAAAAAAATAATTCTGTAAGGCCCCTTTCACACTGGCTCGTTTTGCAGGTGCTATTGTGCTAAAAATAGCACCTACAAACCGACCCTAAACAGCCGCTGCTGTTTCTCCAGTGTGAAAGCCCTGAGGGCTTTCACACTGGGGCGGTGCGCTAGCAGGACGGTAAAAAAAAGTCCTGCTAGCCGAATCTTTGGAACGGTGACGCAGCGGTGTGTATACCGCTCCTGCCGATTGAAATCAATGGGACACCGTGACTATACTGCCGGCAATGCGCCTCTGGTTTTTAACCCTCTCTCGGCCGCTAGCGGAGGTAAAAACCGCACCGCTAGCGGCCGAATAGCGCCATGAAATTGGCGGTAAAGCGATGCAAAAAATAGCGACACTTTACCACCAACGCCGCCCCCGCGTGGAAGGGGCCTAATAGATAACCGTTTCTTCTTTTACTTCTTGACACACAATGTTTACAACTGAAAAATCTCAGCATGCATAGGTATGGCATATGTTAATGCTTCCAGCAACTGCGGACTTGTGCACAGTAGCTAATCCTTAAACATGTCTGCTTTTCCTGCTCTCTTGTACAGTCATGTATTTAAAGCCATTAAAACGTTTTCACAGAGGACTGCCAACTCATATCCTTTATTACCAAATGTTTACATATTCTAAGCATTTTTCTTAGCATCAGCTTAAATGAAGTATCACTTTTTCCCTTTTTCCTGGCTTGAATTTCTGTGCACCCACTTCTTGAAATAGCAGCATAAACTCCCACACAAAAATAAAACAGCATCTAGAGCCACAGTGTGCCTGTTGACAGTGGAGGAAGTTGGTTCTATCTGCCAACTGTGAATTTTCCTTAGGTTCTGGCAGATCCCAAGAAGTAGCACCGTATCCAGTGAACAGCTGTGTGACTCTGCAAAAAGAAAATTGTGTTTTTGCACTCCTCTTAGTTTAAAAAAACAAATGTATATACCGTACTTTCTGTGAAGCTCACAGAAACACTTCAGGAGAACAAGATAAAAAAAGTGTATACAACTTCAATTCCCAAAAAGTTGAGACGCTATGTAAAATCTACATAAAAAAACTTAATGGAATCATTTGGAAATCCTCCGGGCTTTCTTACATATCCCCAGAGCTTGGACTCTCTCTCCCACAGCCCCCTCCTTTCTGTTCTCCATTGTACTGTACATATGTTTGTACAACCTTTATTACTTTACTTCTGAGTAGGGTTGTCCCGATACCAATTTTTTAGGACCGATACTTTTTTTCAAGTAGTTGCCTATACCGAATACCGATACTTTTTTTTAATGTGTCCCCAAATGCAGCCATGTTCCCCCACATATATTGCAGCCATGTCCCCTACATATTGCAAGCCATGTATGTCCCCCACATATTGCAAGCCATGTATGTCCCCCACATATTGCTAGCCATGTATGTCCCCCACATATTGCTAGCCATGTATGTCCCCCACATATTGCAAGCCATGTATGTCCCCCACATATTGCAAGCCATGTATGTCCCCCACATATTGCAAGCCATGTATGTCCCCCACATATCGCAAGCCATGTATGTCCCCCACATATCGCAAGCCATGTATGTCCCCCACATATTGCAGCCATGTATGTCCCCCACATATTGCAGCCATGTATGTCCCCCATATTGCAGCCATGTATGTCCCCCATATTGCAGCCATGTATGTCCCCCATATTGCAGCCATGTATGTCCCCCATATTGCAGCCATGTATGTCCCTCATACCTGTAGCTATTATACCGCCGCCGCCGCATACCGCCGTTAATCCCTGCATTATAGGGACGGATCCCTCCAATCCCGAGAGGGGGAGTGTCTATACATGGCGGCGCGGGCATTTACAAGTATTCAAAATGAAAGCTTGTAATGCACGTTACGCTATAATGCAGGGATTAATGGCGGTATGCGGCGGTTTAATAGCTACAGGTATGGGTGACAGGACATGGCTGCAATATGGGGGGGGGGAGTATTCTATTTTGGTATCGGGGGTATTTGGGGGAGTACAAGTACTCCCGCAAATACTCGGCATCGGTCCCGATACCGATACTAGTATCGGTATCGGGAAAACCCTACTTATGAGATATGTTTTGTTTTGGATCCTTTGCGCATTTTACTTGTATACATGAAGCACAGCCAGTGGAATACTAAAGACTGGAAAATGGTCTTATGCTCGGATGAATCAAAAATTTGAGATCTTTGGTTCATCACACAGGGTTTTTGTATGCTGTTGAATAGAGTAGAATTTATCACACCAACTGTCAAACATGAAGACAAAAGTGTGATGGTCTTGGGCTCTTTTGCTGGTGACTTGCAATCAGTGAGTGGCACACTGAACAAAAACTAAAACCACTGCTTTTTGCAGTGCAATGCAATACCCTCTGAAATACAATGCTACAGCCCAAATTCCACCTCCAGTGCCTACCTAAATGCAGTATGAGCCGCTAACCTGATATTGTAGAAATTGCATATAGAGGGGGGTCAAAGCCTCTAGTAAAATGCAGTTACTGGTGTAACCAACTTCCTCAGAAAGAGACAATCTTTCATTCAATTATTTTTCCTTTATGCATTCTGTTATAAATGAAAATGTTTAACTTAACCTAGTAAGCATTCCACTTTTCTTAATTTACTCCTGTCTAGGAGAGATTAAGTTCTTAATGTAATCATCCTTCAAGGGAAAAGAGAAAAAGGAAATAAAGGGATTTTTAAATACAGCTTACCTGTAAAATCCTTTTCTTGGAGTACATCACGGGACACAGAGCGGCATATTCATTACTATATGGGTTATATGGAGTACCTTCAGGTGTGGACACTGGCAATCTCAAACAGGAAGTCCCCTCCCTATATAACCCCCTCCCCTAGAGGGAGTCCCTCAGTTTTGTAGCAAGCAGTATGCCTCCCAAAAATGTTCCCCAAAAGAGGGGTGGGAGCTCTGTGTCCCGTGATGTACTCCAAGAAAAGGATTTTACAGGTAAGCTGTATTTAAAAATCCCTTTTTCTTTCTCGTACATCACGGGACACAGAGCGGCATATTCATTACTATATGGGATGTCCGAAAGCAATGCTTTAATGAGGGGAGGGAGACATCTTCTCAAAAGAGATTTAATTTAGAGGTATACTCAAATAATAATAATAAATCCAACTTAGTCAAGAAAAACTTTTTTTTTTTTACACCCAAGGGTGCCCCTGATCCCGAGGATCTTAAACCGCAGCCTGTAGTACTGCCTGCCCAAAGGCTGAATCCGCATTCCTTCTCACGTCTAGTTGATAAAACCTTGTAAACGTGTGGACTGATGACCACGTCGCCGCCTTGCATATCTGAGCCATAGAGATCTGATGGTGTGCTGCCCAGGAGGCGCCCATGGCCCTGGTAGAATGGGCCTTTACCGACAAAGGAGGAGGCAACCTCTTCAAACCGTAGGCCTGAATGATTAATTGTCTAATCCATCTCGAGATGGTGGATTTTGCAGCTGCCTGCCCCTTCTTGGGGCCATCTGGTAGAACGAACAACACATCTGTTTTCCGGATCTTTTCTGTAGCTTTAAGATAGGCCTTCATGGCCCGGACAATATCCAAGGTATGCAGCAACCCCTCCTTTCTAGATGTGGGTTTCGGAAAGAAGGATGGAAGTACCAAATCCTGGTTCAAGTGAAAATTGGATATAACCTTTGGTAGAAAGGCAGGATGGGGCCGGAGAACTGCCCTGTCCTTATGTAGAATGAGATATGGTTCCTTACACGATAAGGCTGCCAACTCTGACACTCTCCTGGCCGAAACTATGGCGACCAAGAATACCAACTTTCTTGTCAGTAAAACTAAAGGAACCTCAGCCAACGGCTCAAAGGGTTGTTTCTGTAGAGTGGACAGGACAAGATTTAAGTCCCATGGACAAATTGGTGACTTGACAGGAGGATTAATACGCAAGACCCCCTGCATGAAGGTCTTTACCAGCGAGTGGGTGGCCAGCGGCCTCTGAAACCACACTGACAGAGCTGAAATCTGTCCCTTGATTGTGCTTAAAGCCAGGCCTTTATCCACTCCTAGCTGGAGAAAACCTAACACCCTATCAATGGTATATTTGCGGGAATTCCATCTTTTGGATTCACACCAGCCTACGTAGTTCCTCCACACCCTGTAATAAATCACCCTGGAGGCCGGCTTTCTAGCCCTAATCAGGGTAGGATCTACCTGCCTAGACAGACCTCTACCCCTGAGAATCAGCCTCCAGGCCTTCAAATTTAGACGCTGTAATGTAGGGTGGAGGATCGGGCCTTGTGAGAGTAGGTCTGGTCGTAGAGGAAGAGTCCAAGGGTCTCCCACTGCCATCCTCAGGACTAGTGAGTACCATGTCCTCCGGGGCCAAGCTGGAGCTACTAGAATGACTGGTTTGTGCTCCACTCTGATCCTGCGCAACAGGCGCGGAAGTAACTGTAGCGGAGGGAATGCATATAGAAGTTTGAATTGATGCCAAGGGCAAACCAACGCATCGGTTCCGCAGGCCATAGGGTCCCTCGCTCGAGACACGAACCTGTCTAGTTTATTGTTGAACCTGGATGCCATTATATCTACGTCTGGCATTCCCCACTTCTGGCAGATTGTCTGAAAGACCTGGGGATGCAGAGACCACTCCCCCGGCGACAGAATCTGGCGACTTAAGAAGTCTGCCTGCAGGTTGTCCACTCCGGGAATGAATATCGCCGAAATGCAGGGTACATGAACCTCTGCCCACTGAAAAATCAAGCTCACCTCCCTCTGACCGGCCTGACTCCTGGTTCCCCCTTGGTGGTTTATGTATGCCACCGCTGTGGCATTGTCTGACTGGATTCTCACCGGGGACCCCTGTAATCTGGAGGTCCATGCCAGGAGGGCTAGGCGAGCAGCTCTGATCTCCAAGACATTGATGGGTAGCTGCCTCTCTGCTTCCACCCAAGTTCCCTGGCGAGAGAGCCCCTCCAAGACCGCCCCCCAGCCTGCCAGGCTGGCGTCTGTGGTAACTACCTTCCAGACAACGGGGCTGAAGGACCTTCCCTTTAGAAGATTCTGAGGGTTCAACCACCAAGCCAGGCTTTGTCGGACCCTTGATGATAGCGTCAAAGGGGACTCCAAGGCATGTGCTCTCTTGCCCCAGGCTGCTAGAATGGCTGCCTGTAGGACGCGAGTGTGGATCTGAGCGTATGGTACTGCCTCGAACGTGGCCACTAGCTTGCCTAGTAATCGCATACACAGGCGAATAGTTGGTTTTTTCTTGCTTAGAACCAACTGAACCAACCCCTTGATAGCCTCGATCTTTACAAGGGGCAGGAACACCCTTTGCTGTTCTGTGTCTAACCTCATGCCGAGGTATTCCAACTGCTTTGTAGGCTGGAACGCTGACTTTTCCCGGTTTAGGACCCAGCCGAATCTTTCGAGGTACTGAACCGTGAGGTTTACTGCCTGTTGCAGACACGGCCGTGAGTGATCTATGATTAAAAGGTCGTCCAAGTATGCTAGGACTGTGACCCCTTGGATCCTTAGATTGGCCAAAACTGGGGCTAGGATCTTCGTGAATACCCGGGGGGCCGTGGCTAGCCCGAAGGGGAGCGCCCTGAATTGGAAGTGTCGCTGCCCCACTGCGAAGCGTAAAAATCTTTGATGCGACTGAAAGATTGGTACATGAAGGTAAGCATCCTTTATGTCTATGGAAGCCAGAAAATCGTCCCTCTGGAGCGTGGCGACTGCTGACCGGATGGATTCCATCCGGAAGGAACGAACCCTTAGGTAAACGTTTAAACTCTTTAGGTCCAAGATTGGCCTGACATCGCCGTTGGGCTTTGGAATGACAAAAAGATTGGAATAGAAACCTAGCCCCTGCTCTTGGGCTGGCACCTCTATTATCACGTCCTGGCAAAGCAGGTGATCCAAAGCTGCTAGCATCGAGGCCTTCTTTGCTGGATCCTTTGGTAGCCTTGACTATTGAAAATGAGGCGGAGGAAACTTTAGAAACTCCAGTCTGTAGCCTGTGGTTACAGACGCCCGGACCCATTTGTCGGGGATCTTGGCTTCCCAAACTTCTGAGAAGAAACGAAGCCTTCCCCCCACCCGCGAGAGTGGGAGCGCCCCTTCATAAGGCAGACTTAGGGGCTGGTTTTGTCGGCTTGCGATACCATGGTCTCTTACCCCCAGGGGCCTGTCCCTGCGATCTACTGTTAAAGTTGGATCGCGCAGGCGGCCGTCGATACTGCCTGGAATTTGAGGGCCCTGAGACAGGAAAGAGCTGCCTTTTAAATGTAGGACCCCGGAATGTCTTTTTGACTGGTAAAAGGGTACTTTTGCCACTTGAAATAGTCTGGATGTATTTATCCAGATCCTCTCCGAAGAGTCGTCCTCCATGGAAGGGAAACCCTGCCAGAAGCTTTTTGCATGGGGGCTCCGCCGCCCAGTTCTTCAACCATAAGAGCCTTCTCATGTGCACCAAAAATAGTGATAAACGAGAGGCCTGCTGGATGGAATCCTTTATAGCATCTACCGCAAAACACAGAGCTCTGGGAATGTCAGAAAACTCTTCTGCCTGTTGGGTAGGCATGTCTTTTAGCATTTCTTTTGTCTGGTCCTTTAACGCCTGACAAACTCCAATCGCAGCCACAGCTGGCTGTACCACTGCTCCTGCCGTAGCAAAGGATGCTTTTAAAAGTGTCTCTAACCGTTTATCAACCGGATCTTTAAACATTTGTATGTTTTCCACCGGGCAAGTTAGTGATTTATTCACACATGAGATGGCTGCTTCCACCTCTTCGAGAATTTTTCCTCCATAGGGTAAATGACCGCAAATCTCTTCGGCGGTAGAAAAATCCTGTCCGGTCGTACCCAATCCTGAAAGATCAATTCCTTCAAGAGAGGATGGACCGGAAAAACTGCGTTGCTTAAAGGAGCTTTCAAAGAGCCCAGAGAGGATACCGCAGGAACCTGAGGCTCTGGCAATGGTAAATTAAATGCCGAGCGGACCATGTCCGTCAAAGACTGCACCCACAGTCTCTCTGTCTGGGAGTCTGAAAATGGTTCCTCAGAGGTAGATCCCTCAATCCCTGAACCCTCTTGGTTCAGGTCTAGTTGATCCTCCTGCGATTCCAATTCCTCCGGAGAGAGAATTTCAGCATCTGAGGATACACCTTTTGGTGATGGGGATCTAGCCCGTTTCTTGCCAGGAATAGAACTAGCGATCAACGCTGCTAATCTCTCTTCTAGCCCCCCTAGGGATACAGCTAGCATCTCCTCTGTGATAAACACAGGGCTGGGCTGATCTGGGCCAGCCTCAGCACCAGACCCCCCTAATGGCTCATCCAAGGCGACCTTCACGGGAATAAGCTGCGGGGAAAGTATCGGCATATCATCAGAATCAGAGGGGGAACCCCTTTGTTTTTTGGTCTTTTTTGTACCCTTTGACCCCGAACCTTTGGAAGCCATAATACAAAATCGAGGGACTCCGCCTACAACAGCCGACTGTAGTGGCCAGGAGTACAAAAACTAGGGTTTAGGGGACAATAGATCACTAATGCCCAAAAACTGATGGGGCCCCGTATGTTTTCTTTTTTTTTTTTTTTTTAAATATATAAGTCCTTTTTTTTTTTTTTTTTTTTAAACATACAGCGACCCCAAACTTAGTTTGCCAGCCTCCAACCTGTTGCAAAAAGGGGGATTTTTTGGCTTAACAGAAAAGCATTGGAACCAAGTCCAGCATGTACTACCCCTCTTCCGCCACCGGGAGTCACTGTTCTGCCGCTCTGCGTCCTCTCCCTTTCAGATCAGCCTCAGACTGAGCACTGACTATAGCCTGCTGATCTATAACAGCACAAGGCGCGCCCCTGATGATGCTGCAGGCACGCCCCCTCCCCGCCCTCCCCTCCGAACGGCGTGAAAAACGTCTATAAGACGTGCGCGCGCACGCGCGTATGCCGGAGCAGGAAGAACATGGAGGAGCCGCGCTGCTGGAGACCCAGGACTGCAGTACCAAGCGGCAGAATCAAACCCCCGGCCAGGTAGGACTCTCCAAAAGGCCCCATAGGGGTCCTTACTTAGCCCTAGGAAGAAAGCAGCAGGTAGCTAGCAAACACAATTGTTTCTTAGACAGGGGAACCTAGTGATGGGGGAATGAGATCATCCTGTCTTCTCAGACATAGCGAGCACGGTTGCCAATGCAGAGCATACTTAGGCTACCCCCCTTTTAGGTTACCCCGGAGAGCCTGCTGTCGAACCAAGTCCCGCAGGCTCCCCTCTTACCTGCTCCATGCTGCAGGATGTTTGTCTAGCAAAACGATCCAATCTTCTCCCATCTCCGTGGGTAGCGTAATAGACCTTCAGGCCCTGGGGTCCTATGAAGGTACCCACTGTCCTGGACCTATATAGCACCCTGGCAAACAGGAACTTATGGTCTTTACGAACTCTAAGTCCTGGGCCCAGGGTCCAGCCCTCCAAAGAGGAGCATTATAGGCAAAACCCCACGGTTTGGGGCCCGGGTACTGTCCACTTTGGCACTGAGGCTCCTTGGACAGATCCGGTTAGCCCGCCCTTAATCCCAAGGATGTGGAGCAAAGCTATTCCGTGACCAACACCTAAGACACTGGCGAAAAAACTGAGGGACTCCCTCTAGGGGAGGGGGTTATATAGGGAGGGGACTTCCTGTTTGAGATTGCCAGTGTCCACACCTGAAGGTACTCCATATAACCCATATAGTAATGAATATGCCGCTCTGTGTCCCGTGATGTACGAGAAAGAAAACAGTTTTACTTTTACAAGGCCTGAAACTCTGCCCTCAAGTCAAAGGCAGAAGCTTCCTCTACTTGGCATCAAAATCCTTGTCAAAAGTCACCAAGTCATAACATAAGTTTTATAAGCGAGGATGCTCTAGATAAGTAAATTCATGAAACTCATTCCAATCTTGAACATCTCTAGATTTGTAGATTGCCAGTATATTTGAATTGGTCCTCCTTGCAACAGCTTAAGAAAAAGAATAACTAAAACCCAGAAGGCTAAAATTGGCACCATCATACACATTTCTTTGACTGCACCAATCTACCATTGTAGCGATTATTTAATAATATCTTGCAGTTTCATCCCAGACGTTAGCACGCAAGTGCTTCCTTGTTTAGGAGATCACTACAGCAGTCCTTTCTCACCCCGCCTCACTGATTTGCTTGCGTCTTTGCCCATTAACTAAGAACAAGGTCAAACCCCCCCCCAACCCCATGTGGCTTCCTCAATGCACTGAAGATCTTGATGTTATTAAAAATATTCCAATAACTCTGCAGGTAATAAAGAGGATTTTTTTTATTAGCACTGCCTAGATTTAGGCTTTTAGTTTTAAAAAATAATGCTAAAAGCAGTGTAAAAAGAAGCATCAGTTATTGGACCCTCTAAGTACGCTCCTTAAACACCCTCAACAGAGGTGCTAAAGAGATTGTAGCTGTAAAAACATAACAAAAACTGTATCTAGAAACACGAAGACCCTCTCTATCTGTTTAACAGCAGCTATGATAAAATGTTTTTTAAAGCAGCACAAAGAAAAACAATTAGGTGTAAAGTTCAGAAATTGATAAGCAATTTTGACAGCGCAAGGCCCTGCCACGATGTTACTTTAGTCAAAATGCACACAGGATTTACATTAGGAAGAGTATGACAATTAAGAGCATTGTTTTTGAATGGAGAAGACTGGCTTGTCCATGTTCTCCGAGTTTTGTGAACTTGAAATGGGGCCTGGAGATTGAAGGCTTCAAAGTGTTTTGGGTGGGATGAAGTCTTCAGTCCTGTGTTTGGGTCTTGCTGGAGACCTGCAGGCCATGTTTGTGGCCATAGCTCAAGGCTCCCTTTCCATACCTGGGCGGCTGAGAGAGTTGGGGCAATTGACTGAGTCGCGATGACTGAGATCTGAGGCAACTAGTAAGTCCAGGGAGTTGGAGGGTGTAGCGGAATGAACCGTGACAACCAGAGACTTTGGAAGGGTGAGAAATACTCCTGTGCCAGAGACACTAATAACTCCTGGGTCTAAGTCCACCCTTTGGCCTTGTAGGCGTAGGGTGGCTAATAAAAATCATAATTCATGTATTACATGAGATGGGACATTAATAATAATTCATGTTTGCAGGATGTCTTCAGATATCACAAGTTGTTGGCTATTCAATGTGGGCACACATGCTTTTGAAAGGTGTTAATTGCGTCTACTCCTAGACATTACATTGTCCAGTGTATAAAGGTGTTAATTCAGGTCTGCTGCTAGACCTTTCAATTGTCTGATAACACGGTTTAAAGCCTATTGATGCCCAGATGTCAAGACCCTTTAGAGACAGTACGTCTGTCTAGATATGTGGATTGAGGTCAAGGCATTGTGTAATTGTATTTTGGAATGTGATAGATCTCGTCAGTATCGGTGCCGAAATGTCTGCTAGAGAATTAGCCATAGTGTGTGAATAGGGGGGTGGAGATTGCATTGTCCTGTGATTAACTGTAACATGCTGTACTAGATATAAGCACGCTAAGAAACCAATAAAGTGTTCATTCATTTGGAAACAAGTACAGAGCTTGTGTCTCGTCTTGATTATGGGAAATGGAATGGATCGTGTATGCAAGATTGTCGCAATGTGTCAGATAAGCTTGTCGTGGATGGATGGAAGGTCGTAAACGGTGGTGACCGTTACAGAGGGGGTCTATAAGTCTCAGAAGAGTGAGAGAGTCCGGGGCGCTGGAAGAACACTATATAGAGGACGGGAGTGGGCCTGGGCAACAAGGTGCTGTAAACTAAGGCTGCGATAGTCTGGGTGACCAAACACAGACACACCAACACAGACACACCAACACAGACACACCAACACAGACACACCAACACAGACACACCAACACAGACACACCAACACAGACACACCAACACAGACACACCAACACAGACACACCAACACAGACACACCAACACAGACACACCAACACAGACACACCAACACAGACACACCAACACAGACACACCAACACAGACACACCAACACAGACACACCAACACAGACACACCAACACAGACACACCAACACAGACACACCAACACAGTTAGTGCAAATTCACCAATGCAAGGACATTTTCCCCTTTACAGGAGAATATAGACAAGGACACAGAAAAATCACAATTAATTCTATCGCGTCAATGCCCCCATGCAGAGTGACAGGTTATATAATTTTTACATGCATTTTATTTTTCCTTAAAGTGCAGGAAACCTTTATCCCCAGTTCCCAGCTTTAGAAGGATTCCTTTGTACTGTCAGTATGATTTATATTTAAGTAGTACAGCATGAAAATTGGGCACACCGTACAGTGTTTTTATGGGTTCTAACATTTTCTGCTGATCACACTGAAATGTAGCACAGAGTTGGTGTATGCATACTTACTGTTACATATCAATCCACTTCCCAATAACCTATGTAATGTTAGTCGACTGTATGGCCTTTGAAGTTCCAAATAAAAGTAAACATTTTTTCCCCACCAAACTTATTATAAAGTGAAGTCTCTCTAAATGGTGGCATCATAATAGTGCTGCTTCCCAAAATAACGCTATAATTAAGTCTGCTCATTTTCAAACTGGCAACTCTCATTGTTATTGTGTGTTCCACAAGACATTGACTTTTTTGAAAATGTGCTGTAAAATTACACTGATCCGAGTTAACTTGTCCAAATTCCCAGCTGGATATTTAATTACTAAGGGTGTTACATTACAGTGCATACGCCTGGGGCTTTTCTTGTACTTTTAAGAAATAAAACTTTTTTTGTAAAATGTCGTAACTAATGCATAATATACCACACTGTCCTGTTTTTACAACAAACCAGTAGCAAGAACAAGACTGTTATAAGATAAACACCAAGTTAAAATTGGCCTGGCATTAATGATGATCCCATTAACCACTTAAGGACCGGACCAATATGCTGCTAAATGACCCAAGGGGTTTTTACAATTCGGCACTGCGTCGCTTTAACAGACAATTGCGCGGTCGTGCGACGTGGTTTCCAAACAACATTCGAGTCCTTTTCTTCCCACAAATAGAGCTTTCTTTTGGTGGTATTTGATCACCTCTGCGATTTTTATTTTTTGCGCTATATACAAAAATAGAGCGACATTTTTGAAAAAAAATCTATATTTTTTTCTTTTTGTTATAAGAAAAATCAAATAAACAAAATTTTAGTCAAACATTTAGTGCAAAATTTATTTAGCCACATGTCTTTAGTAAAAAAACAATCGCAATAAAAAAAAAATAGCTACCTAGCGGGAACAGCGACACTAATACAGCGAAGAGAAAAATGATCGCTTAGTGACGCTGGCAATATGGGGTTAACTAGGGCGGTGATCAAGGGGTTAAAACTTTATTAGGGGGGGTACAGGGGCTACCCTGGACCTAACACTAACTGCCTGTCACACAGACACTAAATGCAGTGATCAGTACATATATGATCACTGCATTCAGTGACACTGTGACAGGGGGGAGAGGGGGTGATCGCAAGGGGTTAATGTGCCTGCGTGTCCTGGTGTCAGTGTAGTGTTTGTGCAGACTTATGTGATGTGATCTCTCCTCAGCGGCGGTTGAAAAAACTGCTGAGAGCAGAGATCACATCACTTCCCTCTTCCTGTGTTTACACAGGAGGAGGAAGTGACACACAGACGAGCTCGCGCATTGGCTGGGAGCGATCCGGAGGAGGCGGACAAAAACGAACTGACGCCCCTTCAGCACGGATCGCTCACACAGCCACCGGGACAGTCGCATGTACCAGGGGGGGGGGTCCCGATCGGACCCCTGACCCACATCAAGGCAGCCACGTACAGGTACGTTGATGTGCCTGTCCGTGCTAAATACGATAAGATCTCTCTTTTAATGTAATACAATTACAGTACATGCCAAATATGTGCCTGGAAAGGAACATTCTTTGCATGCTCTGTAGAATTATTATTTTACATTTGACTATCCCCAAAATGGATAAAGAGAATTTACTTGTTTTAGGTTGTTTTTACTGCCACTAAAGGCTCGCAAAGACCTTGGGGCTTCAGTCAATGGCTAAAGCGGGAGACTGGTTGATGAGCATACCATGAAATCTTTCATGAGGCCCATCTTAGTTCATTGCTGTCTCAAGTTAAAGCTAAAATCAGCAATAGAGTGGGTGGAGCCAGGTTTTGGAAAACAGAATATTAGCATGCAGTAATGTATTTCACCATTACCGTATTTGCAGGTGTTTAAGGCGACCGGGCGTATAAGACGACCCCCTAAATTTACAATTTAACTTTTTTTGCCTGTACTCACCGTATAAGACGACCCTCCTTGCGAGGCTTCCAACGCTTCATATTTCTTCCTTCTGGAGCCATATATTTCTTCATTCTCGCTGGAGCTAATCACGGTGAGCAATGTATTCTATTAATGAATACAAAGCCTGCTTGGATTGGCAGAGGCTGTAACATCATTGGCCCACGCCTCTCTGACTCTCAAAGCCAATCCAAGCAGGCAACTGTATGTAGCCTGCCCAGATTGGCAGAGGTTGTTACTCCAATCCGAGCAGGCTCTGTTTTCATCTGAATACATCGCTCACCGGGATTGGCTAAGAGGTATATACTATACTATTATCGCACATCCAGCAGGCATTCAAGCAGCTGACCCGGCGTTTAAGACGACCCCTGCTTTTTGGCCAGTGTTTTTAAGTGTAAAAGGTAGCTTTATACGCCAGCAAATATAGGACATATGATTTTAAAAGGTGAGTCAGCAAAACAGATTATTCTGTTATTTTTTTAAAGCAGGCTTGCTTTAGACAGTCATATCAGTTTGTACAGTTTGTAATGGCACAAAAGTTACTATCAAATGAAATTCCACATTCTAAATGACCTCAGTCCCTCCTCTCAAATCCTCCCGAAAACAGGAGGAGAAGTGTCTTTCTTCCTCGTTAGATGAAAGTCTGCCTAAACAGCAATAATGGCCTTCATACATTCTCATTCTATAAAGCAAAACTAAACTCAATCAACGTCCACTGGTCCAGAGAATGAGGAAAAGAACACCACCACACAGTTCGTCTGGTCTCCCAGAACTCTCACCTTCAGCAAGTCAAAAACAGGCATATAAGATGAGCCTCTGTGTGGACAACCTCCCTCAGTGGTTTTGTTAGCCCCCACGGATCGGTGGGAAGATATGTACCTGCGATCTCGGGTAACAGTGGAAAACAGGGGAGGGGGAAGGACAAAGAACCTCCAATAGTGTGTTATCCTTGGTAAGAAATATTTTAATAAAGAATCGCACTTACAGGTAGTTGAATAAAAATTTGCATGTATAAAACAGTGATCACAGCGCTTGCAGCACGTCACTCACTGCACGTCTTTCCCTTCCCTACACGTTACGACACAGGATCACGTGTCTTCATCTGGGGAATGCTATTGGTCGTGTGAGAAAATCATCCTATTTATGCGAACTGGAAGTTCCGCATCCGCCATTTTCTTGTAGTCCGCCACACTCGAGAGCAGTGTGTTGGAACTAGCTGTATTGCAAATGAATAAAACTTGCTACTAACACACAGCATTAAATAATAACTCACGTGTGTTTAAATAATGGAAGTATATTTGCGAAAACATTTTTCCTAAACCGGAAATTCGGCATACGCCATTTTTCCGTAGCCCGCAATCGAGGGCAGTAGGCTAGAATTAATAGTATTGCGAGTGGATTAAAATTACTATTACACACAACATTAAATAATGACCAATGTGTGTTTAAAGTAATACAAATATATGTATATAAACCATATTAAAACTCAATTTGAAACAAGAATATCATCTCTCTAGAAACACCTCTGTGCTTCTCACTTTACTGTTGCCTAATATGTCGCCATCTAGCGTCTATATACAGGCATTGCCACGGACTCTAAAATCTATTTACAATCTTTGTGGCTAAATGTAGATATTAATTCGCAGATAGGGGTGATCGTGCATCTGAGTGTCGTGTTTACATAATGTTCGGTTACCAAGTAGTATCTTTTAGTAAAAACCTGAACAATGTATGATGGCCACTGTAAATACTGTGTTCCAATGATAACATTATTTTATGCAGATTGTGCAGCTGACATAGGCTCATAGTTCGCCTCTTTACCCCCGTACATGGTGGGGAACAACTCAGGGGCAATGAATTGCACATAACTGAAATACTCCATAGAAATTAAAATATTAAAAATTATTAAAAATTACTTAAACAATTTAAATCAAAATCAACATTTATCCCCCCAGGAACTAAAGTCTTCATTTTGTGGATCCATTGGGACTCTTTTTGACTGATAGTCCTTACTTTGTGACTACCCCTCCAGTTTTTCGTATATTTGTCAATCCCCCAAAACTCCAAACAAGTAGGGTCCTTATTGTGTACTTTGTCGAAATGTCTCGACACATTGTGTTTGGAGGATCCTTTGATAATATTCTTAACGTGCTCCTTTACACGGACTTTCAGGGCTCTCTTTGTCCTACCAATGTATTGTAGATTACAACTACACTGTAGGACATATATCACCACCTCAGTGTAGCATCCTATACATTCCTTAATGTCAAAGGATTCTCCTGTATTTGTGGCTACAAACTAAGTCCGTTTCTTTTGTGGTTTTCTTGTTGTTTTACATGCAAAACAACTTCTGCAGGGAAAAAAACCTTTTCCTGTAAAAAATGAAAAAGGGGGTTTGGGTGGAGGATCCACAACTGACTTGACCACTAGATCTTTGAATGTGGGAGCTCTTTTGTATATGATCTGTGGTTTCTTCGGGAGTATCGTACACAGATCTTTATCGCTCTGTAAGATATACCAATGTTTTTTGATAATCTTTGCCACATCTTTATGCTGGGAATTATAGTTCAAAACCAGAGAGGGGGCTTTCTGTTCTCTTTGATAGTAGCATTTTTGATCTATCTAATGAGCCCACTTCTTTGATTTGATTAGAAATTAAAGATTCATCATACCCTTTACTAATGATTCGTGAACCTATCATTTGGGCTTGATTCATATAATCCTCTTTCTTCGTGCAGTTCCGCTTCATTCTAACCAGTTGGCCCTTTGGAATGTTGAATAGCCAAGGTTTAAAATGGCAGCTATCGGTTGATATGTAGCTGTTGGTATCCACATTTTTTTTTTTTTTTTTTTTAAAGTGTATTTTTTTGTGCGTGAACTCGAGAGAGAGGAGCCGGACTGCAGGAGTTGGGAGTAGGCAGACCCTCCCCCCGGAGGCAATCGCCATCCTTCTCCATGCCCCTGGTGGCAATGGCGGGTGTGAAGGGGGGCCTCCCACTCACCCCGCCCTACCTGCTCCTCTTGGGAGCCCAACTGGGGCCCAACGGGACCCCAATGGGGCAGAGGGACTCCCCCTATGAGGGAGTGAGGGGGCCTAGCCCACCCAGCCAGCCCCGTAGGTCCTTCGCCTCTCTTTATTTTAGGAGACCGCATGGCCAAAGTGCATGTGTTTTTTAAACCAATTTCGTGTGCGTGCAAGTGTGGTGGTTTTTGTGGGGGGGTGGGCGTACTAAGCACAGGTGTACCTTGCATAGCACACCCACCGGGAGCCGGGCTGAGACCACCAAACTCAATTCACATGAAGCCGAGACCGGGATCCGAACCCTTGGCTGCAGAGGTGAATGGCTTGTCAGCGCAGTGCCAATCACGTTGAGCCACCACAGCTCCCTGTGGTATCCACATTTTTAAAGAAAGTTTTCGTAGTGATCTTATTGCCTTCTATACTTATACTTCGATCAAGGAAATCGACAGATTTCTCAACGATCTTCCAGACCAATTTGATGTTCTGCTCATTGGTGTTCAATTTAATTAGAACATTTTCTAGAGATTGCTTACTTCCATTCCAAATAATGATGAGGTCATCAATATAGCTCTTGTATAGAGCAAGCTCAGCTGGCATATCTTCATATACTGCTGACTCCTCCCAACGTGCCATAAACACATTGGCTACGCTAGGGGCAAATTTAGCTCCCATCGCGATGCCAATGGTTTGTTTAAAATATGATTGATCATACCAAAAGTAGTTATACTTCAAGCATATATCAAGGCACTTTATGAGGTATTTTCGTTGTGGGCATATAAGATCACTAAAATTCCTCAACCATTTGGTGGCATGACATGCATCGTGATGTTTGACTATCGTGTATAACGATGAAACATCAGCAGTGGCAAGGATTGTTCTGCCTTCCAGTACTGGTATTGAGTCCAATAGCTGTAAGATATGTTTGGTATCTTTTAGGAAAGCATTGGTTTTTTGGACCGCTGGTTGCATGAAGTGGTCTATGTATTGACCAAGTCTTGATGTCAAAGAGTCAATCCCATTGACGATCGGTCTGCCCGGGGGATTCTCTTTCGACTTGTGTATTTTGGGGATGGTATAGATTACCGGTACCCTACACAAATCAGGGATTAGATATCTGGCCTCCTTTTTGTCTAGGATACCCTTCTTTATTCCCAGATTAATGACTCTTTGCACTTCCTTCTTGTACTTCCAGAGTGGATTTCCAAGTAATTTGCAATAGGTGTCTGCATCTTGTAGTTGTCTATCCAATTCATCTTTATACTGTTGTTTAGACTGGACCACCACTGCCCCCCCTTTATCCGCTGGACGGATCACGATATCTTTCCTCTGAGTGAGGAGTTTGATTCCTTTTTTGATATATCCAGGATCTGATTTGGGTTTTAGTTTCAAAGAATCTAGATCTTTTAGTACTAGTTTTTTGAATACATCGATGTGCTGATTATTCGTAACCTGAGGATTAAACAGAGATTGATTCCTCAAATTACTATGCATAGGTAGTGTCGGATCCCTGATAGTGGGGTATGTGATTTTTGAAGGGTTACTCAGGAAATATTTTTTGATATTTAACTTCCTTATGTATTTCCGGATGCCTATGTATGTTTCGAATTTATTAAGGTTTTTCATTGGAGCGTATTTCAAGCCTTTATCCAAGACTGCCAGTTCTTCTGCAGACATGGTGCACCCACTGATATTTACGACGTTCTCACCACATCCTCTCTTTTTCTTTTTGTATCTCTTTCCCGCTCTAGTGCCTCTCTTAGTTCGGAGCTGAGTCTGTTCTCTTGGGGGCGGGTCCTTGGGGATCGATGTTGTTCTTGTGTCCGTTGGGGGGAGTAATCCCTCCCCTCCCTCCTTAAAAAAGAGCGTTGGGAGTTATACTCGTAATGATATTGCCTATGATCTGCGGGGTATGGTTCTTGTTGGTATCTGATCGGGTCAAACCTATTATAGGTGGAGATTGGTGATCTTAGAGGTCTTCCATATTGGTCATAGCAGGGAGCCTCCCTTTGCTCTCTATGGTTCCCATCATTACCATTTTGGGGTTTCTTTAAAGGTTTCTTCCTAGTATTTTTTGGAGTACGAGGCCCTTGATAACTATTGGACGGTGGTTCATAGTATGGCCTGGACATCCCCTGATACGGGTCCCTTCCTTCAAATCTTGGTTCCTGCCTTGGCATATCAAGGCGTGTATCCCTTCCTTCAAGTCTTAAATCCTTTCTCATATACGATGTTGCAGGTTCCTGTATTCTTACCTCCCTTTCGGGGGTTGAATAGGTGGAGACTGGTTGGGCTGCTTCGGTTTTCAGTTGCCATTTGAAAACCTGTTGCGCTTTGTAATCGGCTGTGTCACGTTGATATTTCTTCATTTTACGCAGCTGTACTTCTAGATCCTTGGCAATCAGATCTTTGTTTAGCTGGGTAGTGAATTTATTGAAATCACTCTTATGGGGTTCGACCTTTATTTTTAATTCTTCTATCTGTTTCTCTAATGCTCTTAATTTCCGCTGTTTACGTTTTAGCAGAAATTTGAGACCTTCTAGACTTTTGTTATTAAAAAAATCATACCATTCATCCATCGCTTCTTTGCCAATGAGACCATCGTTGGGAGGTAAATCCCAACGAAGTCTACGAGGTACTATACCCTCTCTAATGTACCTATCAAAGGTGTTGATGTCCCACCAAAGGCATACTTTTTTTATCCATGTGGTGACCTAGCTTTCTAATCAAGCTTTGTAGGTCCAAGTTATGTGTCTTATTCTGTGGGTTGAAAACCTTGTCTAGATTGACATTTCTGCTCTCAACAAAGGTGAAAACATCCATAGTGGCAGCAAAAGTAAAGTGTAAATAAGTAAAGAAATCAAGTGGGACTTCTGCGCTACTAATTTGTCTATCAAGAAATCAGTGACAATATGCAGCAAACACAAAAAATGCATACACAGCACCTAATAACGTAAAAACAATGTGGGTGATAGCGCAAATTGTAAAACATAACATATACAATGGGTGATTTATATAGTGTGCACAAAAAGTATCAAAGTGCCAAACTTATAGGTCTGTCAGGGACAGAAAATAAGTCCAAAGTAAGTGCTAAATCGTAAATCAGTGCACTAATAGTCCATATTGGTGAAAAGCAGTGTAAAAGGATGTCCACTGGTCCAGAGAATGAGGAAAAGAACACCACCACACAGTTCGTCTGGTCTCCCAGAACTCTCACCTTCAGCAAGTCAAAAACAGGCATATAAGATGATCCTCTGTGTGGACAACCTCCCTCAGTGGTTTTGTTAGCCCCCACGGATCGGTGGGAAGATAAGTACCTGCGATCTCGGGTAACAGTGGAAAACAGGGGAGGGGGAAGGACAAAGAACCTCCAATAGAAGTTCCGCATCCGCCATTTTCTTGTAGTCCGCCACACTCGAGAGCAGTGTGTTGGAACTAGGTTATTTAATGTTGTGTGTAATAGTAATTTTAATCCACTCGCAATACTGTTAATTCTAGCCTACTGCCCTCAATTGCGACGGGCTACGGAAAAATGGCGTATGCCGAATTTCCGGGTTTAGGAAAAATATGTTTTCGCAAATATACTTGCATTATTTAAACACACGTGAGTTATTATTTAATGCTGTGTGTTAGTAGCAAGTTTTATTCATTCGCAATACAGCTAGTTCCAACACACTGCTCTCGAGTGTGGCGGACTACAAGAAAATGGCGGATGCGGAACTTCCAGTTCGCATAAATATGATGTTTTTCTCACACGACCAATAGCATTCCCCAGATGAAGACACGTGATCCTGTGTCGTAACGCGTAGGGAAGGGAAAGACGTGCAGTGAGTGACGTGCTGCAAGCGCTGTGATCACTGTTTTATACATGCAAATTTTTATTCAACTACCTGTAAGTGCGATTCTTTATTAAAATATTTCTTACCAAGGATAACACACTATTGTAGGTTCTTTGTCCTTCCCCCTCCCCTGTTTTCCACTGTTACCCGAGATCGCAGGTACTTATCTTCGCACCGATCCGTGGGGCTAACAAAACCACTGAGGGAGGTTGTCCACACAGAGGATCATCTTATATGCCTGTTTTTGACTTGCTGAAGGTGAGAGTTCTGGGTATGATAAATCTTTAATTTCTAATCAAATCAAAGAAGTGGGCTCATTAGATAGATCAAAAATGCTACTATCAAAGAGAACAGAAAGCCCCCTCTCTGGTTTTGAACTATAATTCCCAGCATAAAGATGTGGCAAAGATTATCAAAAAACATTGGTATATCTTACAGAGCGATAAAGATCTGTGTACGATACTCCCGGAGAAACCACAGATCATATACAAAAGAGCTCCCACATTCAAAGATCTAGTGGTCAAGTCAGTTGTGGATCCTCCACCCAAACACCCTTTTTCATTGGGAGACCAGACAAACTGTGTGGTGGTGTTCTTTTCCTCATTCTCTGGACCAGTGGACATCCTTTTACACTGCTTTTCACCAATATGGACTATTAGTGCACTGATTTACGATTTAGCACTTTCTTTGGACTTATTTTCTGTCCCTGACAGACCTATAAGTTTGGCACTTTAATACTTTTTGTGCACACTATATAAATCACCCATTGTATATGTTATGTTATACAATTTGCGCTATCACCCACATTGATTTTACGTTATTAGGTGCGGTGTATGCATTTTTTGTGTTTGCTGCATATTGTCACTGATTTCTTGATAGACAAATTAGTAGCGCAGAAGTCCCACTTGATTTCTAAACTCAATCAACGTTGCCTCCTGGTTTCTGGCCTAGGTCAAAATGATGTCATGCATCCCATAAGTCTTCATGGGTATTTTTTTTCGCTCACCTGAAGGTTAGGGGAGGGGTTTTCTCAGCTAAGCACTTATTGTTGCCTTCACGCCTTATCCAAGGGCAGATGGACTCCAGAAGGTAAATGCTACATGAAACATCTGCACTTACTGTACTCAAGATGGCCATGGCTATAAATGCTAGGTGGTATTTATCAAAGTGATTTCTCAAAAAAATAATGCATGGAGATGTGGGTGGATGAGTTTTAAAAATTAAAATGAATCAAATAGCGTTTTCATTTTTTGGTGCTCTGATGCAGTTTAGGTCTACTTTAAGGAAAAGGCTAGAGTGTAGTAACCTCTGGTGACCAGTCAAACTTATATTTTCTCTGGTCTCACTGCAGAACACCAAAATGTAATTGGATGCTATATCTTACTATGTTGTACACTCTGCTTTTTGTTTTACTGAATGACTGAAATTACAAAATGAGTTGTGTCAGATTCAATGGTACACAGTTCTGTAGGTTAACGTTTACATTTCAAATGCCAGATTTCCGAAATACTGAAAATCTGCAAGTGTTTCAGTACATAGATGTGTCTAACCCATCCAAGGAGTTTTGTAATTTGTTAAAAAAAAGTAAAACAAAATAGCAAGTGTGTTAGATGCTAAAAGTTCATAATGCATTCATAGATTAGCCAATGAATAGATGCTGCCTTTTTTGCTATTAAGATATTATAATATTGAATTTGTCTAAATATACAGGTCTTCACTGTATGTAAATGAAAATGAAGACGATATGTATGCCAGTGCAAATTTGCAAATTCAGTATCGCATAACCTTTCCTAAAGGCAAATATTTCAAAAAAGATAACCAGTGAATCTTCAGCATCAATTCAGATTAACATAAAACAAATTACTTTGAATGAACAATCTTATTAAAAAAATGATACACATCAAGGCTAATTAAAAACTCAGAAAAATTAGTAGTCAACATATTTGAAGAAGAACCACTTTAAAAATAGAATATTTTTTTTCCAATTCAAACAAAGTGCAAACACATACTGTATGTTATGATGCATCAATCGAACGTTCTTCATTTCTGTGTGAAATGTACAATGTTAATATGTTTATTTGGCTTAATTGATATATAAAAATTGCCTTGGGTTCACTTATGCGTTCTTTAACCATTGTGAAGTTGTCTTTGAATTCAACCAGTGTAGTTGTCTGAAATCAGTTTTCAGCAGGGAGCGCCCTTTCTAAAAGTCGACTGGCAGAAGTGGCACAGCTTTCTGTGGCCAAATTCCACAAAAGGGGTTGGTGGACCATTAAAAAAATGTACATTACTTCCATGTTTTTTGCAAGTAAAGCAGTTGCTATAAGTAAGCTTCCATTGCCCAAATAACATCTGGGTTGCCACTGCTATTAATTTGCAGATGTATAGGTTATGCTCTAGCCAAATCTGTGAAATACCAGTATTTTCTACAAAGGTCAATTCATTTATATGGGGAAATCATATAGACATGAACACCTCTACCCACTTATAGGTATAACACATGATTAGAATAAACCTTACAATATCAAAGTACAATAGCATTTTAGACAAATGCATTATGGAGACACTATTGAACTAAACCAGCCATTTTTAACCAGAGTGCCTTCAGGTTTCTTTACGGGGGGCCTAGACAAAATGACTAAAAATTGCCCAACAAATTGTATCCAAACCAACGGGTTAATCAAGCCTGTCCTTGTGTTACACAGCCACAGGTTTTCTTTGTGCACCATTAAAACCTTCTAGCTGCTGGCTTCTTAACAGCCAAAGATGTCATTGGTTCATAAAGGAGGATGTTTAGCAATGCCACATCATCTTTGTTTGCCCCTCTACATCAGCACTGGATTCACATTAGCTGCGAGAGGGAGAGAAACTAAGGGAGAAGAGAAAAACACTGAAATACTAGTCCATTCCAGTGTTCAAAGGTGTTTTTTTTTCTCTCAAAGCAAACACACCTCTAACATTGGATGTCCACTGTTGGGTGTCCTACACGTTGCTGCATTATGTAAAACTATTACAAACAAGATATACACAATTGGATAACTTAAATAAGGCATGCTCATAATACTTTAACAATCTCCTCCAGTAAATAAATGTGAAACTCTTGACTACAAAGTTCCAATTACAATATCTTTATGATCATAAAAACACACTTTCTCAGCGATACAATTCCATGCTGTGCTCATATAGCAAACAAAAATAAATGAGTCCAGAGTCCAATGTATGAAAACCCCCTTCTTGTGAACTGGGTGTGAAGTTAACACAAAAGTCCTTCTGTGACCCGAACAGGGATTAACACAAATCACAGCAGGTGCCCCTCCACCTTCCAAACTATGCACTCATCTCCAGCATAGACCTGCCACAGGTCTATCCGAGCCTTCCCCTTTAAGGAGTATATACAGTAACCACTGGGTCAAAAGATCTTATTCCATTCCTTCCAGCCTGTGATGCTCCATAAGATGATGATGTAAAGGTCCCAGTGTCACTTATCTCACTTATATACCAAATTATGATCGGAAAGTGATGAAACGCATCACGAGAGCCTGGTGCCGTGATTGCACACATACAGGACGTTTGAGCCCTGGCTGTACAGATCCAAGGTTTACAGTATCCAAGTGATCATTTTAAAGAGGCTGCACATCCCTAATGTGCCAAGTACATTACCTAGGTGCACCAGGGAAAAGCACTGAGAAATGTGGGTTTTTATTATTTTTGCATTCTATGCATTAAGATAAAAATCCTTCTGTGTGCAGCATCTGCCCTCATCCCCCCTCTTACCTGAGCCCCATCTCTTTCCAGCAATGTACAATAGTGCCTTAGCCGTCCATGACTCTCCCTCCTGATTGGCTGACACACAGCAGCAGCACCATTGGCCCCATCCCCATCCCCGAGAGAGGGAATGGGGCCAGGGTTTCATAGGGTTTCACACACAGAGGTGCCCCCAAAGCAAGCTGCTTGCTGTGGGGGCATGCGACAGGAGGGAGGGTTCAGGGGAGCCGAAGAGGGACACAAGAGGAGAATCTTGGCTGTTCTGTGTAAAACCGCTACACAGAACAGGTAAGTAGAACATGTTTGTTTTTATGCGCTACAACACTATTTGAGTTAACCCACTGTAAATGTCCTGTTTGTTTTGGTTATTGTTTTTTATAGGGGTAGCGCTGTACCACTTTTTCCACATTCACAATTTACCAGAAGCTGCCACGTACTATTCTATCCTTTAATATGCTCTTAAGAACACTTTTAAAAAGCAAAGAGGAAATGAGAATAAGAATGACACATGAGTGGAGTGTATGTCAAAAAGTCCTAGTTCTAGAATTGTCAACCAGGTATACTATAATTAATTGTATTAAAAATGGTTAAAGTGGAAGTAAACCCATCTATAAAACAGTTTAGTTTCTGGCACGTGCCAGAAATGTAACACTCACATTGGTTATGCTCTCAACCAAACTGTCAAACCATCCTATGGCTGGTATCATAACCGACTACATGTGCTGCTTAATGGTAGCTGTAGATTAAACAGAGGCAAAGATGGCAGCTTTCTTGGCTGAAAACGATAGGAGGGTTTACTTACACTATAAGAAATGTGACAATCCTATTTAGAACTACACATAGCTAAGACCTTGTATGCTTGGATACAACATTTGGGTCAACCAAATTCATCTGTAAAGGTGAATGTAGTACTCACGTTTATACTTGAGGGAACACTGTGCTGCCTACAAACCTTTTCACAGACCCTGAGGATTATACTAAACTTAGAGGCAAAGAACAAAAGCAAAACCAATATGAACAAAAAAAAAACACACACACACACACAAAAAAAAAGCACATTTTCAATTCAGTCCAACTGCATCTTGTTTAAAGCATTGCCAATTTGCAGAGTGCTGGGTTATTTATGAAGTTTGGGATGCTTCATTTAGGTAATAACAATCCAGAGAAAATTGGATGTTAGCAGCCAGAAGCAAAAGCTGATTATGACGTTTCCACATCAGAGTGTGTTTGTAAAGAATAAAATAGAGGGGGGATAAATGACATCCACGGGTGTTTGTGGTGCAGGATGTTCTACAAGCAATTATCAAGAGAATGACAGAAAATTGACCCATTTACTCTGAAAACTTCTTCACAATTTCATTTCATGCCCATTTCAGAACAGCGCGTTCTTGTGAGGGCGGTAGACAGATTACCAGCTTGCGTCCCTTCTTTCACTGGTAATGCGTTACAGGTTGAAAAAAGAAGGAAAACAGCTGCCCTCTGCCATGTACCTGATGCTTGTTCTGTATGGCTTCACAACAATAAGGGCGTAGCGTGTGATTTATTTTTGATCAGTTAGGATAATGCATCTGAGGAATAATCATCATGCTCATCTGTGACTGCCTCTTATTACTGTAGCGAGAGATGACTGTGCTGTGAAAATGCATTGAAACATAATTATGGAGAAACATTTCGATTAAATTGTCCACTGCAGAAAATAAAAAAAAAGACTTGCGTCACTGTACTGCATTGAATGATGGGGAAGAATTATTTAGTGGCAGTAAAGGTAGCGGTGCAAGCACCAAGACAGACAATGTGGAAGTGTCACCAACTGAAATGTTCACTTCATTTAAATAAAGTGTGAAATTCTGTCAGTAAAATAGGTCTGATTCCATAGTCAACAGCTGACAGCAAAGAATGCTGCTGGGTCACACTTTTGCATTTAAAAACCTCACACTGAAATTACCCACAAGTTTTTAATTTTGTAACCTGCTCAGGGAAAAATATATGTAAACTGTTATTTTAATATTATATACTGCTATATTTTTTTTATAAATCAGTATTTTAGTACTTCCAGGTGGATATAAAGTGGAGTTCCAGCCTGTTTATGTTTATTAAAAGTCAGCAGCTACAAAAAGTGTAGCTGCTGACTTTTAACAGACACTTACCTGCTCCATGGTAAAGCGATGCGGCTGCCCGGAGCGTCACTCCTCTCCGCCTGCGCCTCCATTCCCCTTTGGGGGCGGCCCATTTTTTAGCCTATCGGGCTACCACCAGTTTAGGTGGAGGCTTGCCATGTGGCTATGAGTGCGTCGGCAGGCAGATGCGATGGGCTTGGCGCGTTGTTCCTTTACCCCCAAGGGTGGGCGGATGTGGGCATGTGCCTGTGTCTTTTTGTATTATACATGGGTCCCCTTGGTGCTATTCTGATGCAATTACTGGGTGTAGTTGTGATGCCCGTCTGTATGCATAATGACAGTGTTTCCTATGGCCTACACTTTGCTGTTTGTGTTTCCCTTTTTTTGCCCTTCTAGGAAGGTGGATATTTATTCATGGGTGGCTGTTGGTTCTCATACCCCTAGCTCGTGGCTTGTATGTCCGGTGTATACTGCACCGGCTATTACATGAAGTGTTGATCCCGGATGTTGATGATCTCCCCTATGTTAGTATTCCAACATCGCGTTCGATTGCTATGGATGCAATAGCATCAAATAGACATGGACATCTTCCCTATGTGGAGGCTGGGCGGCGTTGGACGCCAATGCGTCATGGCACGATGTGCCCGGTCCCACCTTTTCTCCATGACGGCGTGGGTGTCACCCCTGGTTGCTAGGTGACGCACATGAGTCATGCAGATATGGGTCCCATTTGCAACAGTATGTGGAGGCTGGGCGGCGCCGTATGCCATTGTGTCATGACGCAATGTGCTTTGTCCAGCCCTCCCTCTGTCACTCCCTATTTAACCATTATCGTCGTCTGGCCTGCTTGTCATGGCTGACGGCAATGATATTGCTGGATACCCCTGATGGCGCTGCCACGGTATGTTTATTACATATTCTGGGATACTTACTTCAGCACCTTGGTGTATCAATAATGTGTTCCATCAATACTGATGACACGTGTATCTGTATTTTCTGTTTTCATAGATAATAACATCATTGGGTGATCTTTGTATCAGTGTTGCTCACTAGTGACACCTCTGGTCATCTTGGAATCAAAATTATTCCTTTTATTACCAGGTATGTGCCCATGGGTCTCTGGTCTCAGCAAGACCAGTAGTTGGATGTTTGGGAACTTATATACAGGGGTGGTGTCAGTGTTGGGGGGTCTATTACCCTCAAGGGATTTTTCTGTGAAGAACAACGTATACAATAGTTTATATATATTTTAGATTTATACTCATTTACTAGGGTTGTCCCGATACCAATACTAGTATCGGCACCGATACCGAGTATTTGCGGGAGTACTTGTACTCGTGCAAATGCTCCCGATGCTTCTGCCGATACTTTTTTTGTATTTATCAACATGATCTGTGAAAATTCTTTGAGTTTTTTACTACTGCGTGACAAGCAAATAAAACATTTGTATTCATTTTTATTCTTTTATAATGTCTTGAGTTAGAGTTCTTCATAATTCTAAAGAAAATATCGTTAGTCTGTATTGTGGTTTGAAAACTGTCACATGACATTTAAAAAAAGTATCGATATTTGGTATCGACGAGTACATGAAAAAAAGTATCGGTACTTGTACTCGGTCCTAAAAAAGTGGTATCGGGACAACCCTATCATTTACTCTCGTTGTGTTCATGATCTGACTCACTGACGTTCTTGCGTGCCTTGGATTGGTACCTTTTGGGCTTGTTGGAAGTTGCTTGGGGGATCCCATTTGGGGGTTGTTTCTGCCATTGCTGGGAGACACGCCAATTCAGCCAGGAGTCTGTACAGTGTAGTGATGGGTATGATGTGTGTGCCATGTGATTGCTGTGTTCTCCTGATGTTTATATGTATAGATATTCAATGTGATTTTGTATAATATTTTAAAATGTTGCTATTTGTATTATATAGTGTGACTCCACGTTGATATTAGTACCTGATGAAGGGACAGAGTCCCAAAACACGTTGGGCTCTACTGGACCATCGTGGGCAAGCTATGCACCAATTATTTTATCCATTTTGTATAAATGTTTTACCATCAATAAATTATTGCTACTCTTTGTGAATTTTGAGTTGTTACCGCTAAAGTCCCATTTTGGATGGTTTCTTTTTGTCTCATTCACACTGTGGGCACTCGTCCATGACAGCTTTCGGCTTCACGGCCGGGCACTCACTGCGCATGTGCAAGTCATGCTGCGCTCTAGGAGTGAACAGGCGATCTCCTGGGACCTGTCACGTGTCCCAGGAGATCACCTAGAGGGAGGGACCGCCTTAGGTGAGAGGAGTCGCCGCCTAGGCGGCCCGTAGGTGGAAGTAGGAAGTGGGATAGGTAGTCCCACTCCTACCGAAGCCCCCACTCCCCCCCCAAAAAAAATTGCATGCCAAATGCAGCATGTAAGGGGGTGAGGAGTGCTTAAAGCAGAAGTTCCACTTTTGGGTAGAACTCTGCTTTAACCACTTAAGCCCCGGACCAATATGCCCAAAGGCGTTTTTACAATTCGGCACAGCGTCGCTTTAACAGACAATTGCGCGGTCGTGCGACGTAGCTCCCAAACAAAATTGGCATCCTTTTTTACCCACAAATGGAGCTTTCTTTTGGTGGTATTTGATCACCTCTGCGTTTTTTATTTGTTGCGCTATAAACAAAAATAGAGCGACAATTTTGAAAAAAATGCAATATTTTTGCATAATAATTTTTGCTATAATAAATATCCCCCAAAAACATATATACATTTTTTTTCCTCAGGTTAGGCCGATACATATTCTTCTACCTATTTTTGGGAAAAAAATCGCAATAAGCGTTTATTGATTGATTTGCGCAAAATTTATAGCGTTTACAAAATAGGGGATAGTTTTATTGCATTTTTATTATTATAATTTTTTTTTTACTACTAATGGCGCCGATCAGCGATTTATTTCGTGACTGCGACATTATGGCGGACACTTCGGACAATTTTGACACATCTTTGGGACCATTGTCATTTTCACAGCAAAAAATGCATTTAAATTGCATTGTTTATTGTGAAAATGACAGTTGCAGTTTGGGAGTTAACCACAGGGGGCGCTGTAGGATCTGTGTGTGTTTACAACTGTAGCGGGGTGTGGCTGTAGGTCTGACGTCATTGATCGAGTCTCCCTATAAAAGGGATCACTTGATCGATGCAGCCGCCACAGTGAAGCACGGGGAAGCCGTGTTTACATACGGCTCTCCCCGTTCTTCAGCTCTGGGGAGCGATCGCGAGTGGGCGGCTAGAAACAAATAGCCGCTCCCTCGTCCCGGATCGCTCCCCGCGATCTGAAAGGAAGAATGGTCTACATGGACATTAAATACTCCACAAGCATCTCTTGCCTCTTCTGCCCCTAAATCCGACTATTTCCAGCAATATCCCTGACCACTGATCTTCAACTATCAAGATCAACCAGATGTCTCTTTCAGCTGAATGAGGACACATAGCTTTGCTGTTGCCATCTAAAGCTCCCCACCTATATACTTTTCTTTTGACATGCATATGTAAAATTGTTTGTAATATGGATATAGGGCTTTACGTGGGATATTATACTATCCTAGTATATTTAATGCCCTGTTCATCAGGAAACGATAAGCCATCACAGTGGAATAACTGAATATACACATTAACATACAGTATAGTATGATGTTGAGCCCTGCATATGTCAACCATTTCATATTTTTCCAATAAATATTTAAATTCTTTCAACTGCCTATAGGCTTTTTCCAAGTGGTGTTCAGGAGAAAGATGTGAGTATATAAAAAGAGAAAAAATACCTTTATAAAAACTTAGCTTAAAGTGGAGTTCGACCCAAGAATGGAACTTCCGCTTTCGGAACCCTCCCTCCTCCGGTGTCACATTTGGCAACTTTCAGGGGGGAGCAGATACCTGTGTAATAGATATTTTTCTCCCACTTCCGGGCATTGATACCCGAGCCACCCGCGGGTATCTATACCACATCCAGCGCCTTCTCCGTCCACCCCACTGTCTTCTGGGAGACACACAGGTCCTAAAAGGCCGCAAGGCTTCACTCCCTGATTCACATATCAAAAATGGCGGTGGCAGCACCGGAGAGCTGAGTGATAGATCGGCTTTCACGTGCCGACATTGCGGGCGCCCTGGACAGGCAAGTGTCCTTATTTTAAAAGTCAGCAGCTGCAATAATTGTAGCTGCCGACTTAAAAAAAATAAAAAAAATGGGCGAAACTCTGCTTTAAAGTGGAAGTTCAGCCTAAAACGAACTCTCTCTAAATCTACTTGCAGCTACATTATAAGACTAACCTATCTAGTCCTGTTAAGAAGAAATTGCTATACTTACCTTTTCTGACAGCAGACAACTGTTGAGAAATGTCTGGGAAGTGAAGTCACCGATAGGGTTACTATGGGGCTTCTGTTGTTGGCTTCCTCTTCTGCACACTCCCCCACACAGAAGCTGCTGCTGACAGCTCAGTGTGGGACCGGACCGGTTTTAAGCTGAACTTCTACTTTAAGGACTGTTTAAAATTTCCCTTCCTTATTAAGTACCTGATTATTTAGTATAAATATGCATTATTTCCACACACACACACACACACACAGAAAAAGGGAAAGAGAATAAATAGGTAAATGTCAGAAAAACTCAAATGAGAGATTTTAGGACCAGGGTAAAAACAAATGAACTCCAAATGTTAGGTTTGTATAAAAATCACACAGTAGTACAGTGCAGGACATTGCTAATACCGTAATTTTTTCCAACAATGTGAAACAACCCACTCGAATCATAACTCCAGCTAGTATGGTTAACACAATGATAATTTAGTATGCTAAAAAGAAAATCTCCTTTTATTTAGTAAGCTGCTATGGTTCTGCCCTTGATCTACTTTAAAATGTTAATGGCGTAGGACTTTGAGTAATGATAATATCTTCCTATGTGGAAATATAAGCCAGAATTTGCAAAGTGATGGGAACATTAAGGTCTGCAATTGTGTTATTGAATGCTTACTAGAAGAAAGTTCTGCTGTACCTAAAGTTCTATAGGACAAAGACTAAGAAAAAAAAATACTTAGCTATTTAAGAGCAGTGCAGAGACTGAATGACCTAGCTGCAGGCGTCATTAAGGCCAAAACAGCAACCTAAAAAAATCCTTATCTAAGCACCATCCTCTTGAACCCTGCTCTGTATAAGCACCAGAGTGACTAGGTATCACACTTGCAATTGAAGCTTGATTTAGCATTTTTTATGTGAAGAATGAAACAGCATGTGTAGGAATATCATTGGATATGTGCATGTACCTGTTTTTGGGTAAGCCCTGCTCTGCTACTAGAGTAGGTTCTATACGGCCCTAGTTACACTCCTAGAGTGGTTAGAGGGCTCAGCCAATCAATCTCACTCAAAAAGGGCACACATTAGCAAGATTTTCGTCCTCCACTGCCCCCACACTAGCAAAGTATATATGGTAGGGTTAGAAGCCAATGAGGTAATTGGCAGGCTATCCTGGGTGATTATGCTACTGCCAATGTGCTCCTGGTCAATATCCTTTTAACTGGTTTACATCTATGCTTAAATAAAAATAAAAAAAAGCATCAATGAAATCATCCATTTAGTTAAATTGAATAAAACACCTTGCAAACGACAGTATCCTTCAGCAACTAGGTTACAGATGACAAAGGTAAATCATCATTAGCTGCTTACTCTAACCTTGTATTATTAAATAAGCCTTATGAAATGTTGGTCCTATTATGTCCCAAGAAGTGTCTATATAACTGCTACTTGCAATGCACACTTACAGCAATTCCTTTGTGCCACTAGATATTAGGGGCAAATATGTATGTATTGTTAATATAGATTTACAGAGTCAAAAGACTTGTTAATAAACTGGAACACAACAGTGTCCAGGGGAAATATACAATAAAATAGACATAAAGCAGTACAGATAATACAACAATGATTGCCAACATAAAGCGCCTATACCTATAAAACAGTATAAATAAGGATGGTTAGAAATATAAAAGGTCGATCAAAGGTGAGGAAAACCACTGCATGTATAGTAAAGTGCCCAACTAAATATGCAAGGGCATTGCATAGTGCAAAAGAAACACATAGAAAAAGAGTACGCTGAAGATAGTAAAAATAAAGAGTAGAACATTTTCAAGGGTATCGGTATCCACCGCGAACATCTCTTCAATACGCATTATATAATGCGCCGTAGAGACCTAAACGGCCAGAAGAGGGGTACCAGCGGTCTTCCAAAATAAGAGTATAAGCTGCCGAGCCGTAGATTAAAAAGTGTCGTAGTAAGCTTAGTTTTTGAGACGCAAACCAGCCTGAGAGCATGGAACACAAGGCTAACTCTGGGGATGGTGTTAAAGACTGGAGGGAGGGGCTGCCCCCAGAATGAAAACCTCAAAAAGGGCTTAATCCTGGGGCAGTCCCACCAGATATGTAGAGAAGTGCCTCTCCCAGAGCCACATCTCCAGCAACCACTAGGTGTGGAGGGGGCCACTAGAAATGAGGAAATACTGCGAGTGCAAGGTGTCATTAAACTGCCTCCTGAAAGGGCAAAGGATCCTGTGCAAAATGCGATGGGCCTGAAGTCGCATCTAAAAAAGGAAGGCATACAAAAAATATAGAGTTGAAGGCTATAAGAGGAACAGGGAGAAGCTTGGAATTTGACCTTTATATTACATCAACAATGGACAACTAGTGCTGCTCTTGCGCTGGCTTTCCAGATCTGTGCATGAGAAAGGCCATTCAAAAAAACAAATTTTAAAATTTACCATTTTCTTCACTTCAACCTCTCTGGATTTAAAGAAATGAATAGGGCAACACTATAATCTCTTACTGCTTTATCTAGAAAAAAAAAAAAAGAGCTGACACTAGCCTAAAATATATTTCAGTTAGACAAGTATAAAGCAAGACAAGTAATGTGTTGACTGCTGCATCAGGTAGCAGAAAGCTTAGTCATAACCTTGGTTGCCATGGGCTTGCAATGCTTACGTACTATTCTGTCCTTGGTATATTGGAATACACAGTTTTTCAGAACAAATACTGCAAAGTAAGAAGACTGAGTTGGCATGCGAAAAAAATATCAGCTACAGTTAAAGAACATTATATGGCTCCATTTAGAAAAACAAAATAGAAAGTTATAACCAAATGACAGTAAGAGTATTCAAGAAACGATAAAAAGTGATTTAGTGGAATTAATAAAAGACTGAAAGAACTACCGGTAGCATGCTGCAATTAAAGTAATTATTAGGTCATGAAGGCTGGGAAATGAAAAGTGAAGAGTTCTTTAGTTAAAGCATCTTTCTGGATCTGCTTGGACCTTAAATTTCAATGAAGCAGATGAGTGGCTTTTTATATCCTGCTATAATGCTGACCCCAGTATACATGGGAGCTATGATGATGTTATGACAAATATTGTTATCGGTAACAATGCTGATGTAACTGCTGGTTACAGAAAGATATATCTGTTATCACGAGGAATTACAGGGGAGAATGCCACTTGAATGGGTAGTAGTATTCTTTTATTCAGTGATATTAAAAAAAAAAATGCAATAATTAAAAAAGCACTCTGTAGTTAAATGTTTCAAAGTAAAGGAACTACAGATCGCATGTACTACTAAGCATGCATTGTGTAAAATAGGACAATTTTGTTCAAATATTCATGACTTTTTTTTAAGTTGCCATTTAAACAGAACATACTCAGAAACCCCACATAATGGTCTTAATGATACCATTGAGCAGTTTAAATTGAAATTACAGAGTGCTTGAAATAACACACTGACAGCACTTCTCATAAATTACTCTCTAAGTATCACATATAAAGGGAACATTTTTTATGATTTTGCCACCAAAATCTGTAAATTACAGTTTCTTTTATTGTGGTCAAAAACTGTTATTAAGCAAATTTTAAACTAATTGACTGAACTTGTTTTTTTTTTTAACAATTTACATTTTATGCATAATATTGGTTCTGTTTTTACTGCTAAGAGTTGTATTTGTTGAAATATTTTATTTGGATAAGATTCTTTGTACATGCAGATTAGAAAAAAAATATTTTCAATAATATGCCCAACAAGTTAAACTACGTCACTATGCCAAAATGCTGTGACAAAAGTAATTATTATTGGCTACCGAGCTTTAGTCATCGAAAATTCACCAGAAAGCACAATTGTGTTGTTTGATGACTAATCATGATAAAACTAAAACTGCTTCTGGAACAACTAAAGCCTTGTTCATGCAAGATCTGCAGAAGAAAGGAAAATCAGGAGGGAAGCATTTTCCTGACAAGGCAAGAATGTTATGGCTTTATGTAGGCCTATCAAGACTGTATATGCACATGTAATCTATACAGAACCATGGTGCTAATGGTCTAGGTTATTGATGTTTTATCTATTAAAACAGCATGGACCAATTACAACCAGCCACCTTTACGGACGTTGGTCTTCAAACACACATGGAATAAACCTATTGCATCGACACAACGGATTATAACAATCTATCGTTAAAAAAAAAATCATACATCAGTAAACCCATCTTTAGTCTTTCAGCAAAAAAATGTTATATTACTCCAATGTAAAACAACTTTTTTTTTGACATTTGAATGGTATTGAAGAACTGATTGCTAATTATTGCCAGTTATACCACATCATCCAGTGCTCAAAGAGGCAAGGTAGTGCAGTCAGAGAAACATATCTAGGCAGGTCTGATGTAGTTTAGCACCATATAAAGACACCTACCATTAATCTACCCAAGTAGCTTTTGATACAAATATGCCATCAAATTATGTAAAAATATGCTGTTTTTTAAAGGGGTTGCAAAAGTATAATTTCTTTTTCCTAAATAGCTTCCTTTAACTTAGTGCAGTCCTCCTTCACTTACCTCATCCCTTCTCCCTGGTGTGGAGTGTCATGCTCGCCCCCTCCCTTGGACTACAGGAGAGTCAGGATGCTCTCTACGTCGCAGATAGAGAAAGGAGCTGTGTGTTAAGACTCTCCTGTAGTCCAAAACAGGGGGTGAGCACGACACTCCACACCAGGGAGAAAGCCTTGCATTACTGTGTGGAGTTAAAGACAGAAGAACAGGAAGTGAGGATTTCTCAGAAGAAATAAAAACATTTAAAAGCAAAATCGGAGGATGAGATAAGTGAAGGAGGAGTGCACTAAGGTAAAGGAAGCTATTTAGGAAAAAAAAATTGTACCTTTAAAACACCTTTAATAGTTGCTCAGTGGCTTGTTTTTACAGGCTGCACAGACACATTAGTTATATGGGATACAGACTACATGACTGAGCTAGAGAACAGTTTTGAAAAAAATAAAATAAAATATCTTGCCGCCAAACAGAGCATCATTTTAACCTTGCACTCATCTTTTCATAATGCTGTCTTTGGAAACTCGACAACTGGCTTCAGTCTGCACTTTTATCAGGAGTGGACTGTACTTGTATAATTCCGATTTTTATGTGCCAGGTACTTGAAATCCTAAATGTGCTAAAAGTAATTAAAAAGGACACTAAATAAGTTAAAATGAAAGTCATTTGATTTCAAAGATTGAGTAAGTTGAACAACCTGCCTCTTTTCTTAGGGAATGAAGACAAAAAATGGCAATGTTTTGGTCATTGGCATTTTTAAAATATACATATGTTAAAATAATGTGAATATGTTAAAAATCTATAAAAATAAAAAAAAGGAAAGCGAGACATAGTAAGACCATCCCCTTAGTGCAAGTTTCTTCTGAATGTGCCAAGCCCTGAAATTTCTTCAGTCATTGCTGTCACTTGTACAAGAGAGAGCAAGTAAGCAGCTTCCTGCTGCTACTTTGCTAAGAAAACCTCTGACACGGCCTGAAATGTCAAAGGTGATAAAAATTGCAATGGCCATTACAGAGCAATGACAACATTATAGGTATGTTAAAAGGCAGCAATATTATGTGCTAGTTTAGTAATTGTTCTATTAAATAAGTGGCCTGCAAAGTGTTAAATAGTAGCAACTACATTTTGTATGATGGGGTGCAGCATGAAACTGAAGAATGAGCCCAAATTGCAATATACACAACAGTAAAAAATGCATACATTAAAGGCCATTTTACACTTGATTCAAAACCAGGCTTCGGACTGGCTTTGTTAAAGCTCCCATCACTAAATAAAATGGTTAGCTTACAGTCCTGTCTACACCTTTCTTTTGCTTTGGCTTCGCTTTAAAAATAAAACCCATTGTCATTTTAGTGGGCTTCAAAGTGTCTTCAAAGCGTCTTCAAAGCCTCCATAGAGGTCTATGGCAAAGATCATTTAAAGCCCCGTTGAAGCACCAAGTAAAAGCAAGGTGTAAACAGGACTGTAAGATAACCATTTTATTTAGTGACAGAAGCTTTGACTGGCGTTCAGAGAGCTTTAACAAAACGTGCCCAAAGCCATGTTTTTAACCCCTTCCATACCGGCGTATAGGAAAATAGCGTCCGGAGGAACCCCTCGTCTTACCCAACCCCTTACCCAACGTCCATCCCTTCTCGGCGCTACTGCGGGTTCCTCACAGATCTGAGCGCGGCGATCGGTGACACGGCGAGTCCCTCGGAGACACCCCGTCCCGGATTGCGGTAAAGAGCCAATATAATTGGCTCTTTTACCACGTGACCGGCTGTTTCCAATCACAGCCGGTCACTTAGACAACAAGCTAGCGTGCGCGGTCCCGGGCGCGTGCAGCGCGGCGATCGTGCGCGCGAATTGCGGTGATCGGGCACGAGGCTCTGCCCCTGGACATTGCCTCGTCCCGATCTGGGTAAAGAGCCAATGAAATTTGGCTCTTTACCACGTGACCGGCTGTGTCGAATCACAGCCGGTCACAAATGTAAACAAACAGCGCTGTAACCGCTGTCTCTGGGCTCTCCTCCTCACACACGGATCCTGTGTGAGAAGGAGATATCAGAAACAGTGAGTTACAGTTAGTTACAGTGTAAAGTGTCCAGATTGCCCCCCCCCCCCGCGAATAAAGAGTACCTGTCACCCCCCCATCAAAAGTACCCAAGTACCTGTCACCCCCCCCCCCCCATCAAGAGTACCTGTCACCCCCCCATCAAGAGTACCTGTCACCCCCCCATCAAGAGTACCTGTCACCCCGCCATCAAGAGTACCCGAGTACCCGTCACTACCACCAAGAGTACCCGAGTACCCGTCACCCCCACCAAGAGTACCCGAGTACCCGTCAACCCCCATCAAGAGTACCTCAGAACCTGTCGCCCCCCATCAGGAGTACTTGTCGCCTCCATCAGGAGTACCTGAGTACCCGTCGCCTCCATCAGGAGTACCTGAGTACGCGTCACCCCCATCAAGGGTAATTGTCACCTCCATCATCAGGAGTACCTGAGTATCTGTCACCCCCATAAAAAGGAGTACCTGTCACCCTCATCAGAAGTACCCGTCACCTCCATCAGGAGTACCTGAGTACCTGTCACCCACATCAAGGGCACCCGTCACCCCCATCAGAAGTACCCGAGTACCTGCCACCATGTCCAGAAAATTATTTTCCACAGAAGAGGCATACCAAATTATAGCCCAGAGCAATGAGAGCAGCGGGGAGCTCTCACCACCCCATCACAGTACTGAGTCCATTTTCGATTCAGGTTCGGAATACGAGCCCCCCCAAATCGGTACATCCGAATCGGAGGAGGAGGAAGTAGTCCGTCCAAAAGTACCACGGTCTGAACCCCAGGCATCTACCAGCAGCGCCGGCCACCCCAGTGGCCAATCAGCAAATGCTAACGGCGCTATACCCCAGGAGGAAGGGCCCAGTACAAGCTCTGGAATTCCACGCCGAGGAAGTAGGTCCCAAACCCATCTACCGGATGGCTTGGCCAACCCGTTGTGGCTGCCTTCTAGCACAGGGTCAGCCACAATCCCCCCTTTCACAGCACAGCCAGGTGTGCAGGCCAACACCGAAGGTTTCTCTGAAATCGATTTTTTTAATTTATTTTTCCCTAATGAGTTCCTTCAAACCATCATAGACCAAACAAATCTTTTTGCACGTCAGTACATACAAAACAACCCCAACTCATGCTATGCCCACCCCTTTGTATGGAGACCCCTAACAATGGAGGATATGCGATTGTTTTTAGGCCTTACGCTGAATATGGGACTTACAAAAAAAAAATGAAGTTCATTCGTATTGGTCTAAAAAGCCCATCCACCATATGCCAATTTTTTCAGCTACGATGTCCAGGTTCCGCTATGACATGATCATACGGTTCCTGCATTTCAGCGACAACTCACAGTGCCCCCCCCAAAATCATACGGACCTTGATAGATTATATAAGTTTGCTGAACTTTACATCCCAGAACAGAACATCTCTGTGGACGAATCCCTGGTCCATTTCACTGGCCGGCTGGGAATAAAACAGTATATTCCCAGTAAGAGAGCGAGGTACGGCTTGAAGCTAAACAAGCTCTGCGAAAGCTCCTCCGGCTATGTGAATGCCTTTCGTGTGTATGAAGGCAGAGACTCCCATCTCCTGCCCCCATCGTATATGGGAATAAGCGGGAAAATTGTATGGGAGTTGGCATTCCCACTCTTCCAAAAGGGGTATAACATATACGTGGACAATTACTATACCAGTCTGCCCCTTTTTCGCCACCTATTCCTGAATAAAACTTTGGCCTGTGGTACTGCACGTAAAAACAGGAAAGGCTTCCCACAGAGTTTAGTTACCAAAAGCCTACAAAGGGGGCAATCGGCAAGCCTGAGGAACGAAGAATTTTTGGCCGTGAAGTGGAGGGATAAGAAAGACTTTTACATCATGTCGACTATCCACAATGACACCTCAGTGGAACTTCACAAGAGACGCCGTACCGTTCGAAAGCCTTGCTGTATCAACGAATATAATAAGTACATGGAGGGGGTGGATCTAAACGATCAAATGCTGCAGACCTATCTCTCAATACAAAAGACTCTTTTCTGGTACAAAAAAGTTGCAATATACTTTCATATGGCCCTTTATAATTCATACTTCATTTATCACAAATCAACGGAAAGGCCCATCCCCTTTATCAGATTCATCGAAAATGTCGTCACTGCCCTGATCTATCAGCAAGGCTCTGCCCCACAAAGAATTCGCTCTGATTGTGTCAGCAGACTGCACGAGCGCCATTTTCCTGACAGAATTCCACCATCAGCAACCGGAAGAAGACGCCAAAAAAAATGTCGGGTGTGCAGCAAACGTGGAATTAGGAAGGACACCAGTTGCTATTGCCCCGACTGTCCCGACCAACCTGGCCTATGCATGACACCATGCTTCAAGCGATATCACACTTTCGAAAATTATTAATCCAAAATTCCTAATAGACTGCCACTTCCCCGTTTTCAATTTCTGTGCCGATTTCCCTTCTGCCTCAACCAACCAACCTAGTGCCTCAACTCAACTGACCCTGGCCTGTTTATCGACTATGCCTCTGCCTGCCGTCTGCATTGTTTATCTGCCATGTTTCTGTTTTTCACATGAACTGACCCTGGACTATCGACTATGCCTCTGCCTGCCGTCTGCATTGTTTATCCGCCATGTTTCTGCCTTTCACGTGAACTGACCCTGGACTGCTTCTCGACTATGCCTCTGCCTGCCGTCTGCATTGTTTATCCGCCATGTTTCTACCTTTCACATGAACTGACCCTGGACTGTATCGACTATGCCTCTGCCTACCGCCTATTTCTGCCTTTTACCTGCACTGACCTCGGCTTGTTGACCATGTTTTTGCCTGCCCCTTGGACTGATCTTGCACCCTGCCACACAGGGGTCTCACATATGTGAGGGGCTCCAGAATAGTGTTCGGAGTTCAGAAAACCAATTTTTCGGTTTTCTGTGTTCCTATAACAGGGTCTGGTTGCCCGGAGGCTTCAAAGCGATTTGGGTGGGAGAAGCCTCTACCCCTGTCCCCATTCTTTCCTGACCGAGGCCCTAAACTTCATCGTTCTGCCTGCTGCCTGGACCAATACTTTGGCTGGACTAACCATATCTCTGCCTGCTGCATGTACTATGGACAGTATTCCTGCATGCTGCATGGACGATCCTTTCGCTGCTGCTGACCACATCTGCCTGCTAACTGGACCGATGCTCTCCTCTGTGGACCACTGCACCACCAAGACAGCAGGTAATCTTTTCTTTACTCTTTACTCAGAAGAATGTATTTTGGTTCGTAATTGGTATGTACAGTACATGCTATGGGTTAGAAATATGAAGGACCTTCAACAATGTCATAGGTTGGCAGGAATTTGTGTGTAATTTATGCTCCTAGAACGCCTGGAGGTGCTACTTGGATGTTGGGCCTCTGTATGTGGCCAGGCTGTGTAAAAGTCCCACACATGTGGTATTGCCATACTCAGGAGGAGTAGCAGAATATATTATGGGGTGTAATTTTTTCCATGTGCATGCTATGTGTTAGAAATATCTTATAAATTGACAACTTTGTGTAAAAAAAATGCGTTTTCATTTTTTTTCCACATTTTCCAAAAACGTCTGGAAAAAAATTAACCGTTCAAAAGACTAATTATGCCTCAAAGATTATAGGTTGGGGTGTTAGCTTTCCAAAATGGGGTCATTTTGTGGGCGTTTCCATTGTCCTGGTGCTCCAGGGCCTTCAAAAGTATAACTGGTAGTTGAGAGATTAGATGTGTAATTTATGCTCCTAGAATGCCTAAAGGTGCTACTTCAATGTTCGGCCTCTGTATGTGGCCAGGCTGTGTAAAAGTCCCACACATGTGGTATCATCATACTCAGGAGGAGCAGCAGAATGTATTTTGGGGTGTCATTGTAAGTATGCATGTGCTGTGTGAGAGAACCAACTTGTTATTATGACAATTTTGTGTAAAAAAAAAAAAAAAATTACAACTTCAAAAAATTCACCATGCCTCTTACTAAATACCTTGGAATGTCTACTTTCCAAAAAGGGGTAATTTGGGGGCTATTTGTACTTTTCTGGATTGTTAGGGTCTCAAGAAATGATAGGATGTCAGTACATCAGCTGTGATCAGATGTGATAATTTTTCAATCAATCAATTGCACCATAGCTTGTAGACTCTATAACGTTCACAGAGACCAAATAATATCCACAAATTTTGGTTATTTTTATCAAAGACATGTAGCAGTATAAATTTTGGCCCAAATTTCTGAAGAAAAATTATTTCTTTGCAAAATCTTAAGATAGAAACTTAAAAAAAGTGTTTTTTTTTTCAAAAAGTTCTCTCTTTTTTTGCTTATATTGCAAAAAATAAAAAACCCAGCGGCGATTAAATACCTCCAAAAGAAAGCTCTGTTTATGGGAACAAAATGATAAAAAATTTGTTTGGATACAATGTACCATGACTGAGTAATTGCCATTCAAAGCGTGAGAGAACTGAAAGCTGAAAATTGGTCTGGGCAGGAAGGGTATATTAATGCCCTGTATTGAAGTGGTTAAGCAAGTGAAAAACTAGCCCTTAGGATTAGTTGGAGTAATGCTATTGTGACTTAACCATAGCCAGCCTCTTAACTGAAATAATAGAAATTAAATATCCAATTATTAACATTTATGTTTTCTAAAGTATCCATCTTTATTTAACATTAAAGCGTTAACTCATATATAGAAAAAAACAAACAAAAAAACACGGATCTGGATCCAGATCCAGTCAAAGCATGTTATACAGCACAGTGCTTGGAACCTTGAGTTTCATTTTGAACGTACTAAATTACTGTAGGTCTCTTGTATCCAGGTTTTTAAGCCCTTCCCCCCCCTCGCCCTTCCCCTTTTCACTTCCTGTTTTTCTTTCCTTGCTCTACCGCTGCTTTGACGGTATGTTTCTCCACTCACGCTCCTCACATTCACTCCTCTTCTCCACTTACCTTGTCAATTGGATGCAACCTGCCTCGAAGAGCGAGGTCCGAAGACGTCACACATTTATATGACATTGGCGGACCCAGCACTGCAGCATCCCCCGTTGTTTGGTTACCGCCGGTGCATTGCGCATTCGCTGCCGACGATCGCTGTTGTAATCCAAGCTGACCAGCAAACATTGATCCCCACACTGGCGCTGATATGCGTCTAGATCCTGCGATATATATATACATATATATATATATACATATATATATATATATATATAGATATATATAGATAGATGACCAGCATCCACTGACGTAACAATTCCATGACATCAGCGGCCCCAGAACTGCAGCGTTCCCCATTGCTCTGTTCCCGCTGGCTCATCGTAAATGCGCGGCGGGCGATCACTGTTGTGATCCGAGCTACAACTATTGATCCCTGCACTGGCACGGATCTAAATCCAGACCGTGCGCTGTATAAAGATGCTCTAGCATTAGGTCTGTTCTCACAGTCACTAAGGATCCTAATTATCAAGTCCATCTTGACAATACACAGGTAGTGATAGCATGTTATTTGGCAACCCCCTCTCTTTTCATACATTTTCTTAATTTCTAAAACTCTTTTCACTGTTACCCCACGTTTATCACATGCTGGACGAAGGGGTCTTGCGTGACTCCGAAACGTTGCACTCTCCTTGTGTTGTGATCATGCAATAAACAATCCGTTTGGACACTACTTTGTGTTGATCTATGGTGTGCTGGCAAAGATCTAATTTTTTATTTGGCCCCTTCTATCACCTGAAAAACCTGGCTGATCCTGCCTAGCTATGCCCTCCCCTCTGTAAACTGACCAAGCTGTATTAGGGCTGCTGAGCCCTGACACCATAATCAGTTTACGTGATTCCATCATCCACAGCCCTGCCACCTGTCTCCTCCCCTCTCCCTGCTTGTCTGCTCATGCCAGTGCCCCCCTCCTGTTGCTCACAAAACTGCAAAAAGTTAGTCTTATCCCCTCTGTACCATAATAACAAGTGTCCCTGTGTTATGTAAAAAAATCTTTCAATCTGTACTTGTAAAAGCTCCACTCCTGGCATTCAGCTGTCAGCTCTCTCTTCCCCTTCTCCCCAGCTGAGGTCAGTGGAAGGGCTTGGCCCCGCCCACTGGAGCTGTGAGTCAGAGTTAAAAAGCAGGGGAAGCAGCTGAGAGCCGGGAGCAGAGCTCATATAGGTACAGATCGGAAAAAAATTTACTTAACACAGGCACACTTGTTATTATGGTACCGAGAGGATAAGACGATTTAGTTACAGTGGATTAACGACCACTTTAACAAAGATTTCCAAAGACAGATCGCCAACTCAGGGGGATGCTAGCCGAGGCCAAAAACAAAAAGTCATTGCATGGTTAGAATTATATTGGGAAGCATATACTGTATTTACAATCATTTATAGATGCATTTCCTAACCAGTGTAAATATAATCAAGTTTACTTTTAAATGCTGATTTAACATGGACACTAATCATGACGTTAATTAACAAAGGAATTTAATCTTATATTGTTTTTCTACAGCACAACAAGCCTGCCATTTGCAGTTGCCAATAACTTACTTGGTCTAATGAAATGGCTATGCAAGAACCCTAAAAAAATGTAAAGCCGTCACAGTGGAGGAGCACTGAAGGTCACCCAAAGCAAGCAGAAAATGAACATCAAGAGCAAACTGGCTCTGCAATATATTTACTTCCGACAATGTGTGAAAAAAAAAATAAAAAAAATCCTATTTGTTTCTTAAACAGCAACACAACTCTAAGCTCTCCTGTGAAGGTATGTTAAACATTCTTCTGAACACAACAGAACACAATTTACAGAAATTTTGATTTGTAGATGATTTCTGTTGAAAAATATGTAGAGATCAGCAGCTAGATAATGAAGCAGGCAAGAGATACCTTTAGAGGTACTTACAATGTAGCAAGGCTCACAAAATGCCTTCTTGTCCACAGCATAAAAGGGGTGCCCACGTAGTTTGCTGTTGCAGGTCATGCAGGTAAAACAATCCACATGGAACACTTGGTCCATGGCAGTACACCCAGTACCCTCGCCTACGACATTCTCTCCACACCGAGCACAACGACCTGAAACCAAAAAAAATTATACCATTGCTGAAAATACATTACCATTAATGTTTTATATTTGTTAATTTTCTACATATAAAATAATATAAAAAAAAGAAAGAAAAGAAAAATGTATTAAGACAATTAAAGAAGTACCTAAGTGTACAACAACGAAGTGGATAATAGCACTGACACCCTTAGTCCAGCACACTTTAAAGGCTTGTACGTGCATATGGTTTACCTGTTCCCATGCTCGTCTCCAGGACTTTTCCAGAGCCTCTCCAAGCCTATGGAACTCCTTACCCCAATCTATCCGTCTATCTCCCTCTCTATTAGCTTTTAGAGGATCCCTGAAAACCCTCCTCTTCAGAGAAGCCTACCCTTCCCACACCTAGCAACTGCACTTTTCATCTGAGTCCAGCTGACCATCCCCCACAGCTAACTACCCTTTGTTCCACTTGACCCTCCCTTCTAGATTGTAAGCTCTTACGAGCAGGGCCCTCTGATCCCTCCTGTATTGATTTGTATTGTGAATGTACTGTCTTCCCTAATGTAAAGCGCTGCGTAAACTGTTGGCGCTATATAAATCCTGTATAATAATAAATAATAATAATAATATGGTGAACAAGAAAGTAACTAATTATACCTATAAAGTTGGGTTTCACACCACATTTCCTTTTTATAATCAAATCGATAATCTTTAAATGTAACATTAATCTTTATTACAAGCAGAGTCAGGAAATATTTCAATAATAAAAAAAGATAAGTGCAAGCTTTTAAAAAAAAAGTGCACGAAAACTGAGTGATCAAAGACCGCTTCCGGTGGAAGCCTATAAATACTATGGGAAATTGCTACTTCCAGAACTCCTTAAGTATTGAACTGGGCGATGGAGGGGGGGAAGTTGCCCACCTCCATGACTAAAGCTACAATAATAGTACTACACAAGGAGGGGAAGGATCCTTTAGATACAACATCATATCAACCTATTTCCCTTCTCTGTGCAGATGCTAAAATACCGGCAAAAATAATGGCGGGTAGGCTAAATAAAATTGTCGCAAGACTTATACATCAGGATCAAACTGGATTTATACCAAGCAGATCAACTAGCATGAATATTAGGAGGGTATTTCCTAACTTGCAAATGCCAATAGAGAACGGGGGCACGAGAGCAGTAATGTCCCTAGATGTGGTCAAAGCTTTTGACAGCCTGGAATGGGGGTATACCTGGCATGTTTTGGAAGTTTTTTTTTTTTTTCCAAAATGTATTAGATGGGTCAAGATATTGTACGGCCCTAGTGAGAGAATTAGAGTCAATAATGACTACTCAGCTAAGGTACAGTTAGAGAAGGGCATGAGGCAGGGGTGTCCATTGTCACCCCTGCTATTTGCCCTAGCAATGGAACCGCTGGCCACTGCAATAAGAATGGACACAAAGATGAGGGGGTTCGTGAGACCGACTAGGGGGGAGAAGATTGCTCTCTACATGGACGATGTTTTCCTTTTCCTTAGTGATACGTATAACTCCATTAAACAGGCAATGACTATTTTTAGAGAATTTGGAAGACTCTCAGGACTGGTCATAAATTGGGAGAAATCAGCATTAATGCTGGTAGACCCAATGAGGATCCAGACATTGGTAGAAATCCCACAGTTGGAGATAGTGGGGAGTATGAACATATATATAGGGAATAATTTGGCTCCCCTACTGTCCAAATTTAAAAATAAAGTTCAAATTTGGCGGCATCTCCCACTGTCGGTCGCGGGGAGATGTAATTTGATCAAAATGCTGTGGATGCCACAATTATATGTGCTGCATAACACACCCATATGGATCCATAAAAAATGGTTCAGGAAAATAGACACCCTGTTTAGAGAACTAATATGGAAAGGTCAAGCCAGAATCAGGTTACAAACCCTACAACTACCAATAAGAGAGGGGGGAATGGCAATACCACATCTGCAGCATATAGGAGTAAGAACAGAGACAGGAGGGGACACAAATTGAGGCCTGATGACCCTGGGGGCACCCCATAAAACAGTGGCGGAGGTGTTGGAAGCCAACTTACAGTATTTGTGGAAAACAGTAAGGTCATTGGGAGGACAGGGTGGAGTAACAGAATATATACCCCTGTGGAATAACAGGAACTTACAGGAAATGGAGCCAGTCGGGAAAATGGGCAGTAAAGGGGATAGGTAGATTGGCTCAGCTATACGAAGGAAGAACCTTAAAAATGTTCGCCGCCTTAAGACAGGAATATGATGTACCCAACGATACGTTTTATAGATCTCTTCAAATTAGACATGCTTTAAATGTCCAGTTTTATAGAGTAGGACCAACGTGGGATAGGACCCACATCGCACGAAAACTGGGTGGTAGTAGTAAGATGAGGGGGTATAGCTCGTAAATCTATCCATGTTTATGTGAAGGAAGCATTGAGGGCCCAGAACAGCTTAAAAGTAGAGAGAAATGGGAGGAAGATTTGGGGGCTATAACAGATAGACAATGAAGGAAGATATTGGAGAGAGGACATATGGGGACATATTTGCCCGCACAGAAGTTTTCATTCCTGAAGATGATACACATCGTATTATACACCAAAAAGATTATTTAACTTTGGGTGGAGAGCAGATGCGAGTTGCCCTAGATGCCAAGACACGGAGGACCTGATACACATGTCATATTTTTTTTTCTAACAATTCCCTTTTACTCTTTTTTATTGTTGGATCATGAGGTAGTTTGAGCTATTTTTTTTCTCTCCACTTTCAGGCCTTTCTAAGCCTTTTTCTTTATTTTTCTCACTCCTTTTACTTACCTTTTCCATTTTTTGTTTTCTTAGTTATACATGTATGTGATTTTTGTAATATAGAACACGTCTGTAAACCAGAGCATACTCTCTCCACATGTTGAATGCACTTTAATACTCTCCATCTCCCCTACCGTTTGGGTATATCCCCCTTGTAGTATTATTTTGGTGAAAACTAAAATATATTTACCTCTAAAGCGGTGTTCCACGCAAAAGTAGAAGTTCCGCTTTAAACACTCTTGAACCCCTTCTATGCCACATTTGGTACCTAGTTTTGACAGGTAACCCAATTTAATATCAAGTTTAGTCATATTTATACATTGTTGTGTTTTATTTTATTCCATTTTGTTTTATTTTTCCCATATATAGGATGAACTATAATTTTGCCTTCTGGAAAAATTGAGAACCATCTAGTTTGTGGTGTATTAAGCAATGAAGGAAATCTGCCACAACAATAAGGTAGTACATTTGTGTGTAGTATAACATATTTCATAAGCTCTACATTGAAAAGTTTAAAAGGAAAGGAGGAAAGACAATGGTCTGGGGGTGCGTGTGGGAGAGGGGGGATCTTCACCTTGGATGTCTTGAGGCTGTCCCCCTCCCTCACTTTGAGTGTTATTTTAATATCCAGTGAGATGTTGTTTTATCACAAATTGCAAATAATGATGGTTATTGTTGGTACCATATATGGTTATGGTTATTGATGGTACTCTGACTATTTATCTCTTCTTTTTTCCTTTTTTCCTCCTATGGATTTTATTGTATAAAATAGTTTTGTAATTAAATTTATATATTTTTTATAACCGTTCTTGTCCCTGTGATTGCCTGAAAGAGTCCGCCCTGTTACTACACCTTGTAGTTTCCTTCTTTTGACTTAAAAATTTCGGATGTTGGCATAATGTGAGTGCCTTTTTGTTCTTTACCCTCCCTATAATTTTTGAATGATGGTTATTATTCTACTTAGATTGTATTGTATGCTGTAAAAATTATGTATCAATTTTGCATGAAGAAGTAGACTAGGTCCAGGAAACGTGTGGAGCCTTAGGATTACTAATTCTGGACAAGATACATCATATTGTTAACTTGGTTTTTATGGTTGTATATTGTTATATGAGAATACTCTTTCCAACTATGAAATTTTAATATAGATTAAAATAATGACACTTATATTTTTTATCGCATGTATGTAATGGCATGAATGAAATACAAGATTTCAGGCGCAGAAATTATTTAATATTATCCTACTTCACTCTGTCCATTTTTTCAAATTCATCAGAAAATGGTGGGTCTCAGTCAGCTTGATCTGAATTTCTAAAGACAAAAGACAATCCGCGCTAACACCCCTAAAAATAATTAATATATGGGTATAATAACCGTGAAAAACGTGAACAATAATAAATGAAAAAATGCTGCACCTTAATACAAAGAAGCCCAATATAAGGCTCCACAAAACATATATATACAAAAGACAAAGGTGCGCAACAATGTAACATATGTAAAAAATATGTGTGTTATATTTCCACAGCAACCTGGAAATAGTGAAAAAAATATATGAGTACAAATAAGAAAGTGCAACGTCCCAAATAGGATTCCAATTATTAAGTGTTAAAAAACTTATTTCGTAAAAGCCTTAAAAACACAGTTCATAGGGAATTTCCAATGTAGTGTTGCAGAGAATTCCAATGGTGTCGCTTAGCTGTTCTTATGTAGGGAAGTAATAGATGGCCGCTTACCGCAATGTTGGACCCTTCCAGGGGTCAGTAAGGCATTCAGAAACACTTATCCACGGCTGGGTCCTGGAAATCACTCCACTGCTGACAGCTCAAGACTAATTCGAACAGTTGAAGAGATTTTCCACTCCAAAGGGATAACTCACTCCAAATCGTGGCTCAGGTTTTCAGCTTGTTTAGGATATCGTGGAAGATAAAGAAAAAAAGGAACTCCATAGTGTAACAGGTTTAAAAGAAACTGACAGTTTTATTCAGTTAACACTGACATAATTAAAAAACAAACAGTCCTTCACCCTGCACATATCCAAGTTTCTCGGCAAAGATACAAAAAGCAATTGTGCAGATGCTTCCAGCTAGGCGTGCAAACGATCAGATCAGCCAGCTGGCAAGCTCATGAACGTGGTGACGTCTGCGATACTTAGCTCCACCCGACGCGGCGTTTCATCCAAACGGGCTTCTACGGGGAAAGGAGACTCAAGTGTCGGACGTCACACACCTCGTTCTTATTTATGCGATCACGCAGGAGAGTGACACCGGAACAAGCAAATGCCGGGATCTGCTCTACCCTGCAGCCAACTTGGTTCTGTATTGGAGCGAGATCTCTACACTAGAAGAGCGGGACATCACTCATAGCAAAACCATCAATGGGAATCAGTGCATCTTGTTATTAGAAAACAAATGACTGTAAACAACAACATAATGCTACCTGGGAAGGTATATAGTTTAAGAAAAAATATCTGTTATTTTAAAAAGACAAAAAAATTTAATAATAAAAATAAAAATAAAAATGGACATATAAAACGTTACTGAATGTGCAACCTGATATCACATTATAACAAACACAGGATGCCACATTTACTATGGAACAAACCCAAAAGGTAGATGGGGGAGGGAGTAAGCATATAATGCTACATGTGACTGCATGTTAAAGGGGTAAAATGAGAGGAGGAAAAGGTACTAATGGGGCTCAACTGTTATCTATGTAACAGTTGACGTCCCATTCTATGTTGAAACCTAAGGGGCTGTAACAGGCCATATCAAAGATCCAGCGTGTTTCTCTGCGGGATATTTGCCGTACTAAGTCGCTCCCCCTCCAGTGTGGAGTATATTTTTCAATCCCAATGACTTTGAGTCCGGAGGGGTCACGGTTATGGTGTTGGTCAAAATGTAATGACACACTGTGTTCAGTAAATCCGCTACGTATGCGAGAGAGGTGTTCCCCTATCCTTATCTTCAGGGCCCTACATGTTCTCCCAACGTATTGGAGCCCGCAGGGGCACCCCAAAAGGTAGATCACCCCCACTGTGTCACAAGTAATAAATTCCGAAATGGAGTATGTTCTCGAGGTTACATGTGAGGTGAATGCAGATGTTCTGGTTGTCCTGCAAGAGGCACAAACCTTACACCTCTTGCACGGGTAAAAACATTTCAGATTCCCAAACATTACCACTTTTGGAGGGGGGTCGACTACACTGGGTGCCAGCAGGTCCTTTAGATTTTTATTTCTCCTGAACAAAACTTTTGGGGTGTCAGGAAGCTGGGGGCCCATGATCTTATCGCTTTTCAGAACTGGCCAGTGTTTCTTCATTATTTTTCTGACCCACCAATGTTGCAATGAAAAGGTGGTCAAAAAAGCCCACTCAAAAGAATCTCTATTCATCTCTATTTTACTAGCTTTAGGGACTAGCATGTCTGCTCTATCCATAGCGGCCACTTCCTTAATGTCCTTCTCTAAGACCTCTGTCACGTACCCTTTTTCCTCAAACCGTTGCTTGAGAATTTGGACTTGGGAGTGGAAGTCTTCTGTTTTAGAACAATTCCTCCTAATTCTCTGAAACTGGCCTTTTGGGATAGCTTTAAGCCAGTTGGGGTGATGACCACTATCCCTTGGAATGTAACCATTCCGGTCCGTGGTTTTAAAGAAAGCCTTAGTAAGGAGGGAATTGTGTTCTCTAAAAATTACTAAATCAAGAAAATTAACAGACACTGGGCTGGACTCATGTGTAAATTTAATACCCCAGTTGTTATCATTAAGGCTAGACATGAAGTCCACCAAGGAAGGTGTGTCCCCCTTCCACAGAAAGAAGGCCTTACTAAGGCTTTCTTTAAAACCACGGACCGGAATGGTTACATTCCAAGGGATAGTGGTCATCACCCCAACTGGCTTAAAGCTATCCCAAAAGGCCAGTTTCAGAGAATTAGGAGGAATTGTTCTAAAACAGAAGACTTCCACTCCCAAGTCCAAATTCTCAAGCAACGGTTTGAGGAAAAAGGGTACGTGACAGAGGTCTTAGAGAAGGACATTAAGGAAGTGGCCGCTATGGATAGAGCAGACATGCTAGTCCCTAAAGCTAGTAAAATAGAGACGAATAGAGATTCTTTTGAGTGGGCTTTTTTGACCACCTTTTCATTGCAACATTGGTGGGTCAGAAAAATAATGAAGAAACACTGGCCAGTTCTGAAAAGCGATAAGATCATGGGCCCCCAGCTTCCTGACACCCCAAAAGTTTTGTTCAGGAGAAATAAAAATCTAAAGGACCTGCTGGCACCCAGTGTAGTCGACCCCCCTCCAAAAGTGGTAATGTTTGGGAATCTGAAAGGTTTTTACCCGTGCAAGAGGTGTAAGGTTTGTGCCTCTTGCAGGACAACCAGAACATCTGCATTCACCTCACATGTAACCTCGAGAACATACTCCATTTCGGAATTTATTACTTGTGACACAGTGGGGGTGATCTACCTTTTGGGGTGCCCCTGCGGGCTCCAATACGTTGGGAGAACATGTAGGGCCCTGAAGATAAGGATAGGGGAACACCTCTCTCGCATACGTAGCGGATTTACTGAACACAGTGTGTCATTACATTTTGACCAACACCATAACCGTGACCCCTCCGGACTCAAAGTCATTGGGATTGAAAAATATACTCCACACTGGAGGGGGAGCGACTTAGTACGGCAAATATCCCGCAGAGAAACACGCTGGATCTTTGATATGGCCTGTTACAGCCCCTTAGGTTTCAACATAGAATGGGACGTCAACTGTTACATAGATAACAGTTGAGCCCCATTAGTACCTTTTCCTCCTCTCATTTTTCCCCTTTAACATGCAGTCACATGTAGCATTATATGCTTACTCCCTCCCCCATCTACCTTTTGGGTTTGTTCCATAGTAAATGTGGCATCCTGTGTTTGTTATAATGTGATATCAGGTTGCACATTCAGTAACGTTTTATATGTCCATTTTTATTTTTATTTTTATTATTAAATTTTTTTGTCTTTTTAAAATAACAGATATTTTTTCTTAAACTATATACCTTCCCAGGTAGCATCATGTTGTTGTTTACAGTCATTTGTTTTCTAATAACAAGATGCACTGATTCCCATTGATGGTTTTGCTATGAGTGATGTCCCGCTCTTCTAGTGTAGAGATCTCGCTCCAATACAGAACCAAGTTGGCTGCAGTGTAGAGCAGATCCCGGCATTTGCTTGTTCCGGTGTCACTCTCCTGCGTGATCGCATAAATAAGAACGAGGTGTGTGACGTCCGACACTTGAGTCTCCTTTCCCCGTAGAAGCCCGTTTGGATGAAACGCCGCGTCGGGTGGAGCTAAGTATCGCAGACGTCACCACGTTCATGAGCTTGCCAGCTGGCTGATCTGATCGTTTGCACGCCTAGCTGGAAGCATCTGCACAATTGCTTTTTGTATCTTTGCCGAGAAACTTGGATATGTGCAGGGTGAAGGACTGTTTGTTTTTTAATTATGTCAGTGTTAACTGAATAAAACTGTCAGTTTCTTTTAAACCTGTTACACTATGGAGTTCCTTTTTTTCTTTATCTTCCACGATATCCTAAACAAGCTGAAAACCTGAGCCACAATTTGGAGTGAGTTATCCCTTTGGAGTGGAAAATCTCTTCAACTGTTCGAATTAGTCTTGAGCTGTCAGCAGTGGAGTGATTTCCAGGACCCAGCCGTGGATAAGTGTTTCTGAATGCCTTACTGACCCCTGGAAGGGTCCAACATTGCGGTAAGCGGCCATCTATTACTTCCCTACATAAGAACAGCTAAGCGACACCATTGGAATTCTCTGTAACACTACATTGGAAATTCCCTATGAACTGTGTTTTTAAGGCTTTTACGAAATAAGTTTTTTAACACTTAATAATTGGAATCCTATTTGGGACGTTGCACTTTCTTATTTGTACTCATATATTTTTTTCACTATTTCCAGGTTGCTGTGGAAATATAACACACATATTTTTTACATATGTTACATTGTTGCGCACCTTTGTCTTTTGATCTGAATTTCTGGCTGTTGGGCAATGCAAGAAGTGAACTTAATAGAAAGAATGATTACACATAGAAGAGACTTTATAAAAATAATTGTATTTCCTTAAATAAGTTTATGAACTTTACTTTGTTTGCATTAACCATTTTCTTTGCAGTGGTTCCCCAAAAATTGTACAGAGCATTTAAGGTTCAGTAAGATCAGATTTATCTAACAAGTGATATTGAAAACATTCTTTGTTCTGTACTTTCGAATGAGGCAGAGGTTAAAAGGTAACACTTAAGGACAATGACCTCATTTAACCCAAGAGACTTACATTTAATTAGCAGTAAACATTTTCTCCTTGACTTCTCATAAAGCCTGGAAGCCTGCTAGCATGTTTAATTAAATCCCCCTATTCAAAGCCTATCTGCGCCAATAGAACTTTTAATATGCTAAGATATGGCTTTCCATATTCTGACTAATATAGTTATTAGCTGACAGCTATGTGGATGCAGCAATTACCATGCTACATGCACCCAGGGCTGGGAATATTTCATGCAAATCACAGGCACTGCCGCTGCCGATTTGCCCTTTTCCAATTACTTGATCAATGGGCCATAATAACAGTGGATAAGCTGTCGGCTCCATACTAAATGAAATGCATGAATAGGAGATAAGAGTGCGAAGACGATAAATTGGCAAAGACACAGACAGTGTTAAGAAGAAAATAAAAAGGTTTGATACATAAAGCTGGAGGAAATGATTAGCATTACAAGTGATAAAACAATTTGCTTTAATGACAGAAATGACTTAAGTTCACAATGACGCTTGGGGGGTTTACTATTACTTTTCTAGATTTACTGCATTCATAGTAACTAAAGCAGGGGTCCTCAAACTATGGCCCTCCAGTTGTTCAGGAACTACATTTCCCATCATGCTCAGTCATGTCTGTGAATGTCAGAGTTTCAAAATGCCTCATGGGATTTGTAGTTCCGCAACAGCTGGAGGGCCATAGTTTGAGGATGCCTGAACTAAAGAAAACACACTAATCTGAAATCTAAAATATGCTGACAAACTTGGAATACTAAACATGCTTTCAACTAACCTGTACCATGGAACATCAGATAATATAGTAAGATTTCACCAGTAGCCTGCTTTAATTTTAGTAGACCACACAGTGGCAATATTCTGCATAGAGTACATTGCCTAATCGAATGAAGCAGCGTTGCTAAAATGTGCAAGCAATGATCTGGTGGTCTAGAATTATGTCCAGCCCTGAACAACAGAAAAGTTGCCTGTACAAACTGGGTGTGGGGCTCATGCAAGGCTAACATTTCTCTAAGTTGACATAACATGCTTTAACCAGAAAAGGCTGTTTTTTTTACTCCAGTCCAACCCAAGTGATTATATGAAGTATCATCCTTATGTGGTCAAAGTCTGTAACCTAAGGGGCATAAGGTCTATTTAAAAAAACAAATTAAAAAGAACCAATTTCAAAGCAGACAACACCAAACAATATTTACACATAAATGAGTAGCAAAAATTCTATATCAAGGTAAAAAAAAAAAAAAGCAAAAAAAAAGATGCTACTACACCACTGATTGATATAAGAAGGGTGCGGCGTCAAAAAAAATGCCAGTAGGCACACTTTGGGGGTTATTTACTAAAGGCAAATAAATCCACTTGAAATTGCACTGGAAGTGCAGTCGCTGCAGATCATGCAAGGAAAACAAAAAACAGCATTTTAGCTTGCATGTGATTGGATAATAAAATTGCTCCAGCAGCAGTGCACAAAACATACATTCCTGCCTGCAGAGTCTCAGCCAGAGGATCAAGACAAACGACCCTACCAAGTTCTGCCCTCTACATAAGATGCCACATCCTCTTCTGAAATGCAGAGCCTTCAGCACAAAGACCATCCAGGATCTCAAGGCTTTCCTCAAAAAGAACATCTGCTACAAGTGCTGCTCTTAGTCCACACACTTCGCCAAGGTCTATAAGGCAAGTGTCAAATGTACAGAGTGTGACAGCACAGAGCACAACACAGCTGTACACCCAAGGCCTACTCCAAGAACCTTCCCACCTGTCCAAGGTGACGAGGAGCAAGGCAAGGAGACCAAAAACTCTAGTACAGACACCACAGCAATCACTTCACAGTGCACTTAAGTCTGCAAAGGAAATACAGGTGGCAGATCCTGCTCCAAAATCTGTCTAGTGAGAGTTTACCCAAATGGATGCAGAGACAAAGCAGTCAAGCTCTACGTCATCTTGGATGATCAGACTAATAAGTCACTAGCTAGATCTGTGTTTTTTGACATTCTAAACTTTAAAGGCCCCAGCAGCCTCCCTTAGGACCTGTGCAGATACAATGGAAACGGCGGAGAGAAGAAGAAAATTGAATCTATGGATGGTAAGACATGCCTATACTTACCAACCATAATAGAGTGCAACCAGATACCAGATCAGAGATTCCCACACCAGATGCAGCCGCTCACTTGAATCACATAGCACATCTCATACCAGAACTAGATGGTCAGGCTCTGATAATCTTACTCCTAGGGAGCGATCTCTTGCAAGTCCACAAAGAAAGCTGATCAACGGTCTTCGAAATGCATATATGCCCTATAACCTGCTCACTAGTACCCTCAAGCATGGTCACCCTGTTTTCCAACCCTGTCAAAATCACATACTCATAAATGAGCTACCACACAACAACCCTGTACCTCTTCCCTTCTTAAGTCCCCTCTGTGACAGCAATACCTATGATGACGACCAAAGCGACTTAGGAAGCACAGTGTTAAAGAGAACAAAGGAAGATAACCAGGTAGCAATGTCCATTGAGGATAGATTCTTCCTAGAAGTTATGGAAAGGAGTATAGAGAAAGACGTGACTAATAGCTGGGTTGCACCTCTTCCCTTTAAGCCACAAAGACAACGTTTGCCTAACAACAGAGAACTAGCATATAAACCCCTCACTTCCCTAAGACACAATCTTAAAAGGAAACCAGAGATTTTTTTCTTCATGGAGAAAATATTCCAGAATGGTCATGCTGAGATAGCCCCAAACCTCAAAGACTCAGAGGAATGTTGGGACTTACCCATATTTTGGGTCTATCACCCTAAGAAGCCAGGGCAGATTAGAGTGGTGTTCGATTCCAGCGACAAGCATGAGGGTGTCTCTATAAATTATGTCCTTCTCTCTGGCCCTGACCTTAACAGACTATTAGGAGTACTTCTTCGCTTTCGCAAAGATTCAGTCGCATTCATTGCAGACATACAGCAAATGTTGTATTGCTTTCTTGTTAAAGAAGAACACTGAAACTTTGAGGTTTCTCTGGTTCAGGGACAACAACCCCTTTGGAGACATCACAGAATATCACATGAGGGTGCACATATTTGGCAACAGTCCTTCCACTGCAGTTGCTATATATGGCCTCAGACACTCTGCTAGAGTGGGAGAGTCAGAGTATGGGTCAGAAGTCAGACAATTTGTGGACAAGGATTTCTATGTAGACGATTGCTTGAAATCACTACCCATAAATGAAGCCGCAATCAGTCTACTCAAAAGAACTCAGGCAATGCTTGCTTGTTCCAACTTAAGACTCCACAAGATTGCTTCCAACAGTAGAGAAGTTTTAGAAGCCTTTCCTGTCCAAGATTATTCTAACAAGTTAAAGGACTTAGGTCTAGGCATAGACTCACTTCCCATGCAACGCAGCTTTGGTTTGGTTTGGTTTGGGACTGAAGATCTGACATCTTTACTTTCCAAGTAAACACAGAAGAAAAACCCTTTACTCGTAGAGGTGTCCTATCTACTATAAACAGCCTGTATGATCCTTTAGGCTTTGCAGCACCTGCCACCATCCATGGTAAGGCACTACTCAGACTTAACTTGAGCCGTTAGATTGGGACCACCCTCTTACCACCGACAGGAAGAACCTATGGCTAGATTGGAAGAATTTACCAACAGCTCTATCCATCCCTAAAATCCCACGCCCACATATTCCTACAGATGTTCAGATGCAAAGACTGTGTTTTCGGACGCTTCTGTTAAAGCAATTGCTGCTGTAGCTTATCTGAAAACATGGACACTTCAAGTTTCAATAATGCTCCTAGACGTTTCATTGCAATCAGAGGCCCATAGAAACTCATTTGCTCTGACAGAGCGTCTAACTTTGTAGGAGCAGTAAAAACTTCAAATTCCTTCTAACTTGGACGTTCTAAGTGTAGAAAGATACTTGAGTGAACAAGACTGCACATGGATCTTCAACCCACCTCACTCTTCTCATGGAGGGAGGGAGGTGTTTGGGAGAGGATGATAGGCATAGCCCGCAGAATTCTTGACTATCTTCCTACATGTATGAACTGCAAGGCTTACTCACGAATGTTTAGTGACATTTATGGCAGAGGTTCTATTCTGATTATCTGTATCTGTGTTGGAGTGCAGGCACCATCTAGTGTTATTTTTTTGTATTGCTGCAGTGTTGTATGTGTAGTTAAGGAAGTTGTTAGTAAGCAGTGAATCCTGGGTGGAAACTTTACAGAAAGTGAACCAGCCACCATTTAAGAAGACACTGCAGGAAGCAAGACATGTCTTGCTCAATCTATTGCCTTCAACCCTTAGAGAACTTAAAAAGTATGTTTTTATTATCCCATCCTGTATTGTAGATCATTGTTTCTGTAATGTATGCAATATTGTACTTATTGAGGTCTATTTCTGTAATTTTGTAGTTTCACCTGGCTTGTTCTAATAAAACTGACATAAAAGAAATGTGGTATCTGCAGTTTATAGAATAAGAAGGTTTAGCTATATGTCCTAGAGACAGAATACTGATCATTCACAGTTATTTATATCTTTTGTATCGATTGTTCAGTCTGTTCCCATTGCAGAAACATTGTGGCATTTGTCCCTTCGGAAATTTTAGTTTGGAAGTTCGGAATCGGCTGTCGAAAGTTGTGTTCACACCACCAGAAAATGGTACGATCGTTCCTTCGGATAAAAAGGTTTGTGCGATTTTCTTATTGTGTGTATGGGCTGAATAAATTCAGTTCAGCAAATCTTTCATCATAACGGAGCTCCTCCATGCCCCTTATCAGTTTGGTTGCTCTTCTCTGCACGTTCTCTGGTGCTCCAATATCTTTTTGGAAACTGATGCCCAAAACTTCATATATTTTAGATAGGGCTATTACTGATTACAATTTTTGTGTTCGATTAATCAATTTTTTTTAATCGATTTATTTCAATTAATTATAACGCACATACAGATCCAACTACTTTTAGCTGATCTCCTTGCATTGCAACTCTGCATTAGTCAGTGGTAAATGTGGTATACACTATATACAATCACCCGACACTAGTTAGTTTCCACAATCCATTTTAAATTCAAACTGTAGCACTAATGTAAGTATTTTTTTCTTATTAAACTTTAAGAAAAACCTAAAAAGTTAGTTTAACTTTAATTATAAAACGCATCAAATATATTGACTGTCAGTCACTTTATAGTAGGCAAGTAGGCAAGTAGGCATCACTTTAGCCAGTCACGCAGATATACCAGAGTGTTTACATTTTCTGGAAGCAGACGTGATCACATTTTATTGACGATTATACCCTGAAGAACTGAACAGTCTTTCGCACAGAACAGATGTTGCCGATACACAAAGAATTGTCTGCACAAAACTGCTTAGGACAGGAAAATTATGGTTATTTTAGCCCCTTCCCCTGATGGAGCCTGATGCATCCTCCTCCTCCACAGATGCAAAAGGTACCTCAATCCAATGGGTGCAGTTTGCTCGCATCCAGCAGGGTAAATCTCACTGTTCAGGCTGTCTGGTGACATCAATAATATTGATCAATCAAAAGAATTTTGATCGATCAAAGAAATTAGAGATTAATCGAGGAATTCATCTTTAATTTCCCCAGCCCTAATTTTAGACAATGTGGATGAATTACTAAAACTGGAGAGTGCAAAATCTGGTGCAGCTCTGCATAGAAACCAATCAGCTGCTGTTTGTTTTGTTAAAGTTCAAGTAAACAAGCTTGTACATTAAAACAGAAACTACAGTTGAAACACAAAGGGATGATAATCAGGCATCCCCTCCTTACACATCCCCTGCTGGGATGTCTCCACATCCTTTGTCTACGTGCTATGACCCAACACAGTTAAACAGTAAAACAAGGGGGCGTGGGGTGGGGGAGAAGGGATGTAGCATTACATTACATTATCTCAATGCCATTTTATCCCCAAGTCTCTCAGTCTCTTCTGGGCTAAAACACACAGTGACAGTGGGTTCAGTCACAGATGCTATTAAAAATGCCCTTACCTTTTTAATCTGCAGTACTGTAATTTTTTGGTAAAATCCAATGCAATATGGCAACCCGGAGGCATCTGTACATTGTTGGTTTGGTGTGTGGAACACCACAAGAAAGGTAATTTCCTGCTTGTGTGATTGGCTCACTGAATTACACAGAAGTCTGCACCGAGATACAGGTCAGATTTTAGGCACTTCTGCAACCAAAATGTAATTTTTGGTAAAATACTCCAAACTGGTTATTCACGTCTTCTACAGGGATTAAAACCTTGCAGTCTTCCTCATTAGAACAATGCAAATGCATTAATTGATAATCTAGGCACATTGGCACTCTTTCTCTATTACTTCTCCAAATGGCTGCCCTATGTCTATGCCATCATCCTTGGTGACTAACATTTCAAATAATCTTAACACCTCGGCCACTTCTCACACTCTCCATATCCTACCTCCCCATGCCACCAACCTGCAAACAGTTATTCGCAGGAAACTTTGCCAACCTCAATTCTTCCTTTTACTTAATTCTTCTACTGATTGCCTTTATGCTAAAAACGCATCCCTGTTCTGTCCAGACCTATCCACTTCTTTCTACAAAAACATAGGTCATCCTCCCTGGACACACTCGCTCTTCTACATGCAGAATCAGGCTTTGCCTGCTACAACTCTGGCAAACAGACAACACCAGAAGTCTCAAGAGACACAGCTGTACACTTGAGCGGGTGTGGCATAAAACTAAAACTCTGCAAGAATTGACTGTCTACAAATCAGCTTTTCTAAAATACAACTTCTACACTGCTAAACAAACCTACTACACCACTCTGATCCAACCTTGTCACTCCTTTTCTAACCTTAATGCCTTACTTCACCCCCCACTGACTCCACCCACCAATTTGCTTACTGCCCAGGAGATTGCAAAAACAAAATCAACACAATTTGGGATGAGATATCCAGCTTTCCCCTAACCAACACACCAGGTCCAACAACACAATCAATTTCCTCCTTCAACCCTGTTCCCACTAAGGAAATTGGCAAACTCTTTACCATGGCCCAACTCACCACCTGTCCCCTTGACCCTGTCCCCTCACAATTACTGCGACCACCTTCCTGCTCTATCCAAAACTCTCTAACCCACATCATTAACCTCACCCTCTCCTTCGAGCACCTTTCCTTCCCTGCTCAAACATCCACTGGTTATCCCCCATATCAAAAAACACTCACTGGATCCCATCTGTCTGAATAACTTAAGACCCATCTCCCTGCTCCTGTTTGCCTCCAAGCTTCTTGACGGCCTTGTCCAGAGTTCCTACCTCACTGACAACAACCTTCTCGATCCCCTACTGTCTTGCTTCCACCCATGACTTTCCACTGAAACTACCTTATTAAAACTCACCAATGACCTAACTGCTAAAAACAATGGCCAGTATTCCATACTCATACTCTTAGATCTTTCTGCTGCCTTTGACACAGTTGACCACATGATCCTCCTCAACAAACTCCCTTGACCACAGTGACTCTGCCATTTCCTGTTCTCCTTCTACCTATTCTCAAAGCACTTTCAGTGTTACATACAACACCATCTCTGCTCCTCTTTCTGTTGGGGTAACCCAAGGCTCCATCCTTGGGCCCCTCATATTCTCTCTCTATACCTCTTCCCTGGGCCAGTTGATAACCTCCCATGGCTTCCAAAACCACCTCTATGCCAACGACACCCTGATCTATTTCTCCACTCCTCAACTCACACCTTCAACCTCCTCATGCATCAAACATATCAGTATGGATGTAACACCACTTTCTCAAACTCAATCTTTCTAAAATGGAGCATGTAATATTTCCTCCTGCCTGATCCCCTGGGTGTAATCCTAGACTCTGACCTTTCTTTCGGGTCCCACATACAATCCCTGGCTACATCTTGCTGCCTTAACCTACGCAACATTTCCAGAATATGCCCCTTCTCAACGACACCACATAACTTCTTGAACCGAGAAAGGGTTTGGGACTTTAAATGAGGCATGTCACTGACAGTGGGTATAGGCCATGGTCATTGGTCATGAGGTAAATTTATGTAAAAAACAATGTAATAAAAACATTAAATGGTCTCATCAGAAAATAATGTGAACATAACATGATTACAGCAATTCGTTATTGAATGGCCTCATCAATAATGTGAACATAATTACAGCAATTCATATTGTAAATTATACATCATTCATACAATTAAACCATAGTGTGCCAACAATGGGTATGGATTAAAGAGCTGATGGCATAAAATATCACAATGGTATTGAAAATTGGTCCATAGGAGCAGAGATTGGGTATAAAAACAAATGTAAGCGTATGGTAAAAACAGAGTTGCCTCCTATACTGCTCAACGCGTTGTGTGTTCTGGCGCCAAACACTTGATCGGCAATAGCCGATCGGGTGATGACACCTCCACGTGCTCGGCCCTACGTGATGCTGGGAGCAACCTGGACTCGTTGGAGATGGATGTATATATACCTCCCTGTTTGAGGATCACACCTTTCACTTCTCTTGGGGACACTCGGCACCACACTTGGAAACCGGATATTCCAGATCACCTAAGGCAGTGGTTCTCAACCTGGGGGTCGGGACCCGCTCAAGGGTCAAATGACCATTTGCCGGGGGTCACCAAATCCTTGGCTGTTCCTGAAGCCCGCACTGCTCTCCCAGCCTTCTCGTGGCCACTCAGCAGGGCTGTCCCTGGAGCCTGTTGCCGCCTAGCTGGGCTGTTCCAGGGGCCCACGGCCGCCCACTCAGCCTCTTTGCAGCCACCCATTCAGTTCACGGGATGGGTAGGAGGCAGAGACTAGAGGTCAGCTGATTGGTGAGGAATGTGACGTGGGAGGGGCTGGAGTAGACCCCATCTCCTGATTTCGGCATAGGTGTCACTGCTACGAGACACCTCAGAGCTGGAGACACAGTGAGTAACACTACCTGTGGATTATAGTTGCCATTAAAAGTCCCCACTACAGTTCTCAGATCAGCAGATGACCTTGATCAAGAGCACCTACGTTGGCTGATCATAACTACCCCCAGCATTGCCACTGATCTCACCCCCCACCAGCACTGCTAGTCTACCCTACGCCACCAAGGAGTAAGAGAAGGAATAAAAATAGAGAATACATGAAAGGGAAAGAAAAAGAGGGGGAGGAACAAAGAAAAAGGGAGAGAAAGAATAAGAGAGAGAATAAGAAGGATGGCTAGAGAGAGGGATGGGGGAAAGAAAAAAGAAAAAGAAATTAGGATAGAGGAGTGATAAAAGGGAAAGAAAGGAGAAAAACAATTAGTGGTACATCCTACAATGTACCATAAGGGGTTTACTACTTTACGAGTGAATATCTGTGGGTTAGGGATGCAAATTACTTGTCTTGCCTTAGGTGCCGACAACCCACGCTATGAAATTTTACTGTGAGGGGTACCTACAATTTACTGCCAATTTTCCAACTACTTTGTTATTTATATGATTTGAATAGACATGCAGAATGCACCTGAAGCAAATTCCACAAAACGCATTGAGCAATATAGCATGCACCTCTTGTTTTTACCATACGCTTAGACTTTTTTTTTTTATACCAAGGTCTGCTCTTATGGACCAATATTTTATGCTATCAGGTCTTTATTTCAATCCCATTGTTGGCACGCTATGAATTGTATGATTGATGTATAACTTACAACATCAATTGCTGTAATCATGTCATACCTCCGTTGCCAGTTGAAGCCATTTTTGGGGAAACACGTTGGGTGGAGCATTATTTCCTAACGCCATCACGCTCATAATATTCAGCCTTTAGGTTTGATCCTTGGCCGATTTATAATATATATTTTTTTTAACCTTGTGTTGTATTTTTACTATTCTGTCGTGGACACTTGCTGTGGAACTTACATATTTTTATTTGCTGTGTCACTTTTTTAAATACAGCTCTATTTTGAACATACTTCACTATGAAGACTCTATTACTTTTTTCCTACTGAGTTACCTTTCTCAGATCCAGTGCCTGGTCAAGCCGAGTGGATCCTGCCTGTTTTCTTCTGTGTGATCCAGTCTGAAGAACAGCTGAAGGTGTTTTTCCCTCATCTAGCAAGACGGAAGCATCCCTTCCTGATCAGAATGGTCTGTTACCGGAGCCGGCAGGCTGATGCACACGCTCTACAGATCTCCTTAACCCGAGATCCTTCCAGTCTGGTAAGCGGCAGTAATATCAATGAATGAATGATAACTTATATAGTGCGGCACATGCAAACTAAATCGCCTCTGGACGCTTGTTGTTCCTGTCTCCTTTGATATCAAAAGAGATGAGTCTTGATCTTTCTCCTGAATGCCAAGTGATCCTCCTCCAACCGAATGCTGGTTGGTAAAGCGTTCCATAGTCTGGGACCTTGGATCGCGAATCTTCTTTCTCCTTTGGACTTGTAGTTGGCTTTCGGCTGAAAATAAGATCCAGGCTTCTTCAAGATATTCCATCAAATATTAAAGCGATCATTGGATTAATCCCTAGAAGTGTCCTATTGATAACAATTTCCTCATTTCATGTTTGGGACTTTACTTTATTTTTCTTACACAGTGGTTATTTAACAGTTACTTTGGTAACATTTTGTTCACTGGTTTATTTGTGCATTTATATGTACAAACATACATAGTTACTTTACTTTGGTCAAATTTTTTCACCGTTTTATTTTTTGCATTGTATATGCACTAACATATTGAGTCAGTTTATTTCACTTATTTGGTTTGGTTGCGCGCTTGTTTATTATTTGCATGTTATACCTACATTATTTATAGATGAAACAATTCAATAATAAATTGCTATAATCATGTTATTTTCACATTATTTAATGATGAGACCAAAGTCCCAAACCCCCCCCCCCCCCCTTTTTCTTTGCAACTTATTGAACCACACTAAAAGACTTGTAAGATGCAATTAAAAAATAGTTTTTAGGTTTGGGTTTAGATATGCTTTAACATTTATGAGAAACTATACATGACTTCCGGCGGAAAAGGTAGGGGGGGAGGGGGGGCATGCTGTTTTTTAAGTGACTAGCTTTGCAGATGTCTTTTACTATAAAGTATACTGACATACATCAAAATATATTGACATACATCAACAGATTTTTAAGGCAGAAATGATTGTTGCTTACATTTGCCAATAATTGTGTTGTGCCCATCAATGGTGTAGCTCTACCCAATACTTTGCCTGTGAACTAACACTAACTTTATTGACCACTATGACATACTCTCTGGACAGAGGATGTAAGGTGGGGGGATAGTGGGCATTATGGTAAAGTCAAGCCCTTGGTTACAAAGTCTCAAAAAAAAAAAAAAAAACAGAAAGAAGACCCTTTTAAAATTGGCAAATGTTACAGCAGGCATGTTGGGATATTTTTTTTTTCCAAGAGTTTATTGAAGTCTTTGAGTACAGTACATAAAAGAGGGTAACATCACAAATAGTCAACAAATGGGCAATAACTGCGGTCGCAGCCGCAGTGCATATAGACAGTCATGAACAATATGAACAACATTAACTTGAAAAGCAAAACAGTGACTGTAAAAGAAACAGGTCGTAACCAGATGATGTGTCAGGGTTACCGGGGGGGGGGGGGGGAGAATGTTCAGTAATTCTAATAGGTGAAGGGAGGTAGGTAAATCTTTGGTCAGTAGCCTGTGAGGCTGCTGACGTCCATAGGAGCTGGCAAGGTCGTCTCTTCCCTCTAGTCCGGTTGAGAATGATACAGTATCACAAGGGCGTCAGTAATTCCTCTGGGGACAGTAAGTGATCAGTCTGAGGGAGCAGACGGTGGGCTTACTAAAGGGTGGGTCGTAGGTGATTAGAGGCGCTATCGCAAGTTCGAAGGAGAGATACAAGGCTTCCTTAAATCTCGATCAGTGGGTCGGGGAGGGGGTAGCGCTATGCGAGAGGCAGATTTGGGTTCAGTGTGAGCACGATTCGGGGGTCTATGAGTATGAGTGTGTGGGTGAAAAAGAAGAGGGAGCATTTGCTCTCATTCCTTAGTCACGGGGTAGGAGTCACGCCGCAGCTCTCAGAAGCCAGTTAGGGCATGGCCTGTTTGTAGCCGTCTGTGGTGGTAAAGTGAATCCAACACGCCCACCGTTCAGTGAATTTGGATTGCATGTCTCGAGCTTGGTGTATCAGGTTCTCCATCTCTGCAATATGGTTCACTCGCCTGAACCAGTCAGTCAGGGTGGGCGAAACCTGGGAGCGCCATTTTGCAGGGATGCATAGCTTCGCCGCAGTCACAAGGTGCATTGCTAGGGATCGAAAGTAGGTTCTTGGGGGCAGGTGAGAGTGGTGCAGTAAGAACTGTTCAGGCGTAAAGTGCAGGTCGAGCGTGGAGATGTCTGCAATAGTGCGATAGACGTCTATCCAAAATTGTTGGAGCTTAGTACAGGACCACCATATATGCAGTAGGGAGTTTCGCAGGAGTACGGTACCAGCGGGAGAAAACTTTAAACGCATTTTCCTGGGCGTGCACATTCATAGAGCCTTTGTGGATGCAAGAGAACATTGCTTCCCAATAATTTTCTGTGTGATTTATAGACAGTTCTGTTTCCCATTTCCTACTGGCCCAGTTGGTCTTAGGGTTGCTGTTCGGGAATAGGAGGGCGTACATGAGGGAGATTAAATGAGTCACAGGTCTAGAGTCTGCGCAGATTTTTCCGAAGGGGGTGAGATGGCGCGACCATAGCGGTTTCGGACGGGGGTCTCAAAGAAGTGTCTTAGTTGGACATATGTCCAAAAGGGAAAGGAGTCAATTTTCATTGTGGACTGTAATGTGTCGTAGGAATGAAAGCGGTTGTTAGCAAAAAAGTGATTTGCTCGCACATGGGCGTGCGGCCACACATCTGATAAGAAGGAGGATGCATGGCCGGGAGGGAAGTCAGGATTAAGTCTTAGTGGGGTTAGTGGGCCTAGAAGAGAAGAAATATGGTATTTAGAACATGTCAGCTTGAAAGTGGACAGTGTCGGTGAGATCAGTGGATGAGTTCAGCATGACGGAGGGAGTGAGCTTGGCTTGATCCAGGGCGTTTGGGATAGTGGGTTGGGGGAGAAAGCGTGTTCTAAGTTCACCCAAGCTTTAGAGGTACCATGGATATTCCAGTCTGCTATTCTGGAGAGGTGGCAAGCTTGACTGTATTTGTCCAGGTTTGGGAGGCCTATCCCTCCTTTTAGTTTAGGCTTGGTGAGTTTAGCCCAGCTTATGCGGGGTCTTTGCCCATTCCAGATGAAGTTGGTGCATGCTGTTCGGTAGGTGGAGAAAAAGGCCCGGGGGAGTTTAATTGGGATGGTTCGAAAAATATAGAGCAAGTGGGGTAGGATGTTCATTTTTAATCGCAGCTGCCCTGCTAAACCATGTAAGGAGGCCAGGTGACCAAGTTTTAAGATCCTTCTAAATCTTTTGTAGAAGTGGAAGATAGTTGCTAGAGTACAGGTCTGGCAGGGAGGAAGGGATTTGAATGCCCAGGTAAGTGATCGAGTTTGTGTCCCATTTGAAGGGAAAGTTTAATTGACATTGCGAAACTAAATTCTGGGGAAGGGTAACGTTGAGTGCACAGGATTTCGCTAGATTTATCTTGAAGTTGGATAGGTCGTGGACCGTCTTAATGTCGGTCAGGAGGTTCGGTAGAGTCGTGATAGGGTCCGTCAGAAAGAGGAGAATATCGTCGGCAAAAACTGCCACTTTATACGTTTGGTGGTCAATGGCTATGTCTTTCACAGTGGGGTTGGCTCTCAGGCGTCGCAGGAACGGTTCGAGCGTCAAGATAAAGATAAGTGGGGATAAGGGGCATCCCTGTCTAGTTCCGTTGGTGATGGAGAAGGCGTCCGATAGGTGGCCGTTGACACGCACCCTGGCTGTGGGAGCAGCGTATAGTGCGAGGATGAACTGGAGCACACGCGGGGGTAGTCCTATAGAAGTGAGCACCTCTCGCATGTAATCCCAGGCCACTCTATCAAACGCCTTCTCTGCATCAAGGGACAGGAGGAATCCACGTTGTTTTTGCTTCGTGAGCCAGTGGTGGACGGAGATGGCTTTGAGCGTGTTGTCCCTGGCTTCTCTACCGGGGACAAAGCCCACCTGGTCTAGACTTATCAGTCTCGGTAGAAGAGGAAGGAGACGGTTAGCCAGCATCTTGGCGTACCATTTCAGGTCGACGTTCAACAAGAAGATGGGTCTATAGTTCGTCACTAAGAATGGGTCCTTCCCAGGTTTTGGTATGACAGTGATGTGAGCTGAGAGCATGTCCCTAGGGGGTGGTGTTTGGGATGAGCTCAGGGAGTTGAAAGATGACATAAAATGGGGGGTGAGGAGGTGGGTGAATGATTTATAATATCCCACCGTCAGTCGGTCGGGGCCCAGGCTTTTTCCGAATTTTCATTTGTTTCAAGGCTGCCAACGCTTCAGTCACAGTTAAAGGGGAATTTAGCTCGAGGGCTGCAGATGCCGAAATAGGTGTGGGGCTATATTCAGAGAGGAAGGTTTTATTGGCCTCCAGTCTGGCGGTTGAGTCCGCAGGGGAGTCCGCGGGATGGAGGTTGTATAGTTTGGTATAGTATGATACGAATTGTTGCGCTATGTCTGGGGGGGAAGGAGATTTTTTTGCCCTTCGCGTCTGTCAACGAGTGTATTGTGGTTGAGGCTTTCTTGGCCTGTAACGCTCTGGCCAGTAGTCGCCCTGCTTTATTCCCGAATTCGTAAAAGACTTTTCGTGTGAGGATGTACTTGCGTTTAATTTGTTTATCCAAAAGGTCTAGTAGCTCCTTCCTAGCCGCCTGGAGCGCTTGGAGGGTGGATGAAGCCAACGAGCGTTTATGAGCTCTCTCAAGCCCATGGATTTTGGCCGTAAGGTCAGAAAAGCACTTCTGACGTATACGGTTTCTTTTAGCTGCTGCCGCCATCAAAAGTCCACGGATTACACACTTGTGTACTTCCCATACCGTGGTAGCCGATGTGTCAGTTGGTTTGTTCTCCAGGAAGTATTGCGTCAGTTGGTGTTCGACCTCCGCCACAGTAGCGGGGTCGGTGAGTAGTGAGGGGTCCAATTTCCAAGAGTAAGTCGAGCGTCTTGTCGTAGGGAGGGCCAGAGTCAGTGAAATCGGGTGATGTTTAGAAAAGAATAAGGGGTCAATAGAGGTTGTGCTAAGGACAGGGAGGGCAGCTTGCGATAAAAAAAGTAATCGATCCTTGAATATTTGGCGTGAGGGGGCGAGAAAAAAGGGATTTTTAAATACAGCTTACCTGTAAAATCCTTTTCTTGGAGTACATCACGGGACACAGAGCGGCATATTCATTACTATATGGGTTATATGGAGTACCTTCAGGTGTGGACACTGGCAATCTCAAACAGGAAGTCCCCTCCCTATATAACCCCCTCCCCTAGAGGGAGTCCCTCAGTTTTGTAGCAAGCAGTATGCCTCCCAAAAATGTTCCCCAAAAGAGGGGTGGGAGCTCTGTGTCCCGTGATGTACTCCAAGAAAAGGATTTTACAGGTAAGCTGTATTTAAAAATCCCTTTTTCTTTCTCGTACATCACGGGACACAGAGCGGCATATTCATTACTATATGGGATGTCCGAAAGCAATGCTTTAATGAGGGGAGGGAGACATCTTCTCAAACGAGATTTAATTTAGAGGTATACTCAAATAATAATAATAATTCCAACTTAGTCAAGAAAAAACTTTTTTCTTTTTTTTTTTTTTTTCTTTTTTACAACCAAGGGTGCCCCTGATCCAGAGGATCTTAAACTGCAGCCTGTAGTACTGCCTGTCCAAAGGCAGAATCCGCATTCCTTCTCACGTCTAGTTGATAACACTTTGTAAACGTGTGGACTGATGACCACGTCGCCGCCTTGCATATCTGAGCCATAGAGATCTGATGGTGTGCTGCCCAGGAGGCGCCCATGGCCCTGGTAGAATGGGCCTTTACCGACAAAGGAGGAGGCAACCTCTTCAAACCGTAGGCCTGAATGATTAATTGTCTAATCCATCTCGAGATGGTGGATTTTGCAGCTGCCTGCCCCTTCTTGGGGCCATCTGGTAGAACGAACAACACATCTGTTTTCCGGATCTTTTCTGTAGCTTTAAGATAGGCCTTCATGGCCCGGACAATATCCAAGGTATGCAGCAACCCCTCCTTTCTAGACGTGGGTTTCGGAAAGAAGGATGGAAGTACCAAATCCTGGTTCAAGTGAAAATTGGATATAACCTTTGGTAGAAAGGAAGGATGGGGCCGGAGAACTGCCCTGTCCTTATGTAGAACGAGATATGGTTCCTTACACGATAAGGCTGCTAACTCTGACACTCTCCTGGCCGAAACTATGGCGACCAAGAAAACCAACTTTCTTGTCAGTAAAACTAAAGGAATCTCAGCCAACGGCTCAAAGGGTTGTTTCTGTAGAGTGGACAGGACAAGATTTAAGTCCCATGGACAAATTGGTGACTTGACAGGAGGATTAATACGCAAGACCCCCTGTATGAAGGTCTTTACCAGCGAGTGGGTGGCCAGCGGCCTCTGAAACCAGACTGACAGAGCTGAAATCTGTCCCTTGATTGTGCTTAATGCCAGGCCTTTATCCACTCCTAGCTGGAGAAAACTTAACACCCTATCAATGGTATATTTGCGGGAATTCCATCTTTTGGATTCACACCAGCCTACGTAGTTCCTCCACAACCTGTAATAAATCACCCTGGAGGCCGGCTTTCTAGCCCTAATCAGGGTAGGAATTACCTGCCTAGACAGACCTCTACCCCTGAGAATCAGGGATTCAGCCTCCAGGCCGTCAAATTTAGACGTTGTAATGTAGGGTGGAGGATCGGGCCTTGTGAGAGTAGGTCTGGTCGTAGAGGAAGAGTCCAAGGGTCTCCCACTGCCATCTTCAGGACCAGTGAGTACCATGTCCTCCGGGGCCAAGCTGGAGCTACTAGAATGACTGGCTTGTGCTCCACTCTGATCCTGCGCAACAGGCGCGGAAGTAACTGTAGCGGAGGGAATGCATATAGTTGTTTGAATTGATGCCAAGGGCAAACCAACGCATCGGTTCCGCAAGCCATAGGGTCCCTCGCTCGAGACACGAACCTGTCTAGTTTCTTGTTGAACCTGGATGCCATTATATCTACGTCTGGCATTCCCCACCTCTGGCAGATTGTCTGAAAGACCTGGGGATGCAGAGACCACTCCCCTGGCGACAGAATCTGGCGACTTAAGAAGTCTGCCTGCAGGTTGTCCACTCCGGGAATGAATATCGCTGAAATGCAGGGTACATGAACCTCTGCCCACTGAAAAATCAAGCTCACCTCCCTCTGAGCGGCCTGACTCCTGGTTCCCCCTTGGTGGTTTATGTATGCCACCGCTGTGGCATTGTCTGACTGGATTCTCACCGGGGACCCCTGTAATCTGGAGGTCCATGCCAGAAGGGCTAGGCGAGCAGCTCTGATCTCCAAGATATTGATGGGGAGCTGCCTCTCTGTTTTCACCTAAGTTCCCTGGCGAGAGAACCCCTCGAAGACCGCCCCCCAGCCTGCCAGGCTGGCGTCTGTGGTAACTACCTTCCAGACAACAGGGCTGAAGGATCTTCCCTTTAGAAGATTCTGAGGGTTCAACCACCAGGCCAGGCTTTGTCGGACCCTTGATGATAGCGTCAAAGGGGACTCTAAGGCATGTGCTCTCTTGCCCCAGGCTGCTAGAATGGCCGCCTGTAGGACGCGAGTGTGGATCTGAGCGTATGGTACCGCCTCGAACGTGGCCACTAGCTTGCCTAGTAATCGCATACACAGGCGAATAGCTGGTTTTTTCTTGCTTAGAACCAACTGAACCAACCCCTTGATAGCCTCGATCTTTACAAGGGGCAGGAACACCCTTTGCTGTTCTGTGTCTAACCTCATGCCGAGGTATTCCAACTGCTTTGTAGGCTGGAACGCTGACTTTTCCCGGTTTAGGACCCAGCCGAACCCTTCGAGGTACTGAACCGTGAGGTTTACTGCCTGTTGCAGACACGGCCGTGAGTGATCTATGATTAAAAGGTCGTCCAAGTATGCTAGGACTGTGACCCCTTGGATCCTTAGATTGGCCAGAACTGGGGCTAGGATCTTCGTGAATACCCGGGGGGCCGTGGCCAGCCCGAAGGGGAGCGCCCTGAATTGGAAGTGTCGCTGCCCCACCGCGAAGCGTAAAAATCTTTGATGCGACTGAAAGATTGGTACATGAAGGTAAGCATCCTTTATGTCTATGGAAGCCAGAAAATCGTCCCTCTGAAGCGTGGCGACTGCTGACCGGATGGATTCCATCCGGAAAGAACGAACCCTTAGGTAACCGTTTAACCTCTTTAGGTCCAAGATTGGCCTGACATCGCCGTTGGGCTTTGGTATGACAAAGAGATTGGAATAGAAACCTAGCCCTTGCTCTTGGGCTGGCACCTCTATTATTACGTCCTGGCAAAGCAGGAGATCCAAAGCTGCCAGCATCGAGGCCTTCCTTGCTGGATCCTTTGGTAGCCTTGACTCTTGAAAATGAGGCGGAGGAAAGTTTAGAAACTCCAGTCTGTAGCCTGCGGTTACAGACGCCCGGACCCATTTGTCGGGGATCTTGGCTTCCCAAACTTCTGAGAAGAAACGAAGCCTTCCCCCCACCCGCGAGAGTGGGGGCGCCCCTTCATAAGGCAGACTTAGGGGCTGTCTTTGTCGGCTTGCGATACCATGGTCTCTTACCCCCAGGGGCCTGTCCCTGCGATCTACTGTTAACGTTGGATCGTGCAGGCGGCCGTCGATACTGCCTGGAATTTGAGGGCCCTGAGACAGGAAAGAGCTGCCTTTTAAATGTAGGACCCCGGAATGTCTTTTTGACCGGTAAAAGGGTACTTTTGCCACTTGAAATAGTCTGAATGTATTTATCCAGATCCTCCCCGAAGAGTCGTCCTCCATGGAAGGGAAAACCTGCCAGAAGCTTTTTGCATGGGGGCTCCGCCGCCCAGTTCTTCAACCATAAGAGCCTTCTCATGTGCACCAAAAATAGTGATAAACGAGAGGCCTGCTGGATGGAATCCTTTATAGCATCTACAGCAAAACACAGAGCTCTGGGAATGTCAGAAAACTCTTCTGCTTGTTGGGTAGGCATGTCCTTTAGCATTTCTTTTGTCTGGTCCTTCAACGCCTGACAAACTCCAATTGCAGCCACAGCTGGCTGTACCACTGCTCCTGCCGTAGCAAAGGATGCTTTTAAAAGTGTCTCTAACCGTTTATCAACCGGATCTTTAAACATATGTATGTTTTCCACCGGGCAAGTTAGTGATTTATTCACACATGAGATGGCTGCATCCACCACTGGGAGCCTCCACCTCTTGGAGAATTTTTCCTCCATGGGGTACATGACCGCAAATCTTTTCGGTGGCAGAAAAAATCCTGTCCGGCCGTACCCAATCCCGAAAGATCAATTCCTCCAAGAGAGGATGGACCGGAAAAACCGCGTTGCTTGAAGGAGCTTTCAAAGAGCCCAGAGAGGATACCGGAGGAACCTGAGGCTCTGGCAATGGTAAACTAAATGCCGAGCGGACCATGTCCGTCAAAGACTGCACCCACAGTCTCTCTGTCTGGGAGTCTGAAAATGGTTCCTCAGAGGTAGATCCCTCAATCCCTGAACCCTCTTGGTTCAGGTCTAGTTGATCCTCCTGCGATTCCAATTCCTCCGGAGAGAGAATTTCAGCATCTGAGGATACACCTCTTGGTGATGGGGATCTAACCCGTTTCTTGCCAGGAATAGCTCTAGCGATCAATGCTGCTATTCTCTCTTCTAGCCCCCCTAGGGATACAGCTAGCATCTCCTCTGTGATAAACACAGGGCTGGGCTGATCTGGGCCAGCCTCCGCACCAGACCCCCCTAATGGCTCATCCAAGGCGACCTTTATGGGAATAAGTTGCGGGGAAAGTATCGGCATATCATCAGAATCAGAGGGGGAACCCCTTTGTTTTTTGGTCTTTTTTGTACCCTTTGACCCCGAACCTTTGGAAGCCATAATACAAAATCGAGGGACTCCGCCAACCACAACAGACTGTAGTGGCCAGGAGTACAAAACTAGAGCTTAGGGGACAATAGCTCAGTAATGCCCAAAAACTGATGGGGCCCCGTATGTTTCTTTTTTTTTTTTTTTATATATATATAAGTCTCTTTTTATTTTTTTTTTTTTTTTTTAAACATACAGCGACCCCAAACTTAGTTTGCCAGCCTCCAACCTGTTGCAAAAAGGGGGATTTCTTGGCTTAACAGAAAGGCATTGGAACCAAGTCCAGCCTGTACTACCCCTCTTCCGCCACCGGGAGTCACCGTTCTGCCGCTCTGCGTCCTCTCCCTTTGAGATCAGCCTCAGACTGAGCACTGACAATGCCTGCTGATCTATAACAGCACAAGGCGCGCCCCTGTATGACGCTGCAGGCACGCCCCCCCCCTCCTCTCCGAACGGCGCGAAAAACGTCGCGTATGCCGGAGCAGGAAGAACATGGAGGAGCCGCGCTGCTGGAGACCCAGGACTGCATAACCAGGCGGCAGATTCAAACCCCCGGCCAGGTAGGACCTCCAAAAGGCCCCATAGGGATCCTTACCAGTCCTAGGAAGAAAGCAGCAGGTAGCTAGCAACACCATTCTTAGACAGGGGAACCTAGTGATGGGGGAAATGGGATCATCCTGTCTTTCACAGACATAGTGAGCAAGGTTGCCAATGCAGAGCATACTTAAGCTACCCCCCTTTTAGGTTACCCCGGAGAGCCTGCTGTCGAACCAAGTCCCGCAGGCTCCCCTCTTACCTGCTCCATGCTGCAGGATGTTTGTCTAGCAAAACGATCCAATCTTCTCCCATCTCCGTGGGTAGCGTAATAGACCTTCAGGCCCTGGGGTCCTATGAAGGTACCCACTGTCCTGGACCTATATAGCACCCTGGCAAACAGGAACTTATGGTCTTTACGAACTCCAAGTCCTGGGCCCAGGGTCCAGCCCTCCAAAGAGGAGCATTATAGGCAAAACCCCACGGTTTGGGGCCCGGGTACTGTGCACTTTGGCACTGAGGCTCCTTGGACAGATCCGGTTAGCCCGCCCTTAATCCCAAGGATGTGGAGCAAAGCTATTCCGTGACCAACACCTAAGACACTGGCGAAAAAACTGAGGGACTCCCTCTAGGGGAGGGGGTTATATAGGGAGGGGACTTCCTGTTTGAGATTGCCAGTGTCCACACCTGAAGGTACTCCATATAACCCATATAGTAATGAATATGCCGCTCTGTGTCCCGTGATGTACGAGAAAGAAAAGGTGAAGTCCTTTTCAGTGGGATTCAGGGTAAGCCAGGTGTCGTGTAACAGTAGTGTTTGGAGTTGGGTCTTAATGGCCTTGAGGGCCGCATATGTCAGGGAGGATGTCCCGGTAGATGTGTCAAGCAGGGGGTCGAGGGGGACATTGAAGTCCCCACCTAGGACAAGCATACCTTCTTGAAAGGCCGATAGGGCATTTGTGATAGACCTGAAGAAAGGTATCCGACGGGAGTTTGGCACGTAGATGTTGGCCAATGTGACAGTTCGACCATGTAGCGACCCTTTGATGAACACATATCTCCCGTCTGTGTCGATCAATGAGTTCGTAAGGTGAAAAGGGCACGTTTTCGCTATGAGAATGGAGACTCCCTTGGATTTTGAGACTGGAGTAGTAGCGTGGAAAACTGTGGGGAAGTAGTGGTTCTGCAGTTTAGGCGTTGCATCCGTGCGAAAGTGTGTCTCTTGGACGAAGACGATGTCTGCCTTGTTACGGTGGATGACATGTAGGAGCAGCGATCGCCGCTCGGGGGTGTTGAGGCCCCGGGCGTTAATGGAAATAATTTTGAGCATATGTGTGGCAGACTAAGAGGGTGTAGGAGCCATTTATATTCAGACAAGCAGGCAGTAGAGTGTCACACCGAGGTTTCGAGGGCTGCGGCGTGGTTCTAGGAGGAAGTGAACGTGTAGTTCGCGAGTTAGGGTGGGGGTCAGCACTTATGGGTGATGTGGGCAAGGTCAGCGTAGAAGGGGGAAGGGGGAGCGTGAGGGGGATATCTAGGGGGAGGATGAGAGGTATTTGTTATATGTGGGCAGAGGGGGTAGTGTTCCGAAGACTAGCGAGGGGCCCCTCGCCGGTCCAGTAATGTGTGGTCCTGTTAGTAATACAGGAACATCGGAAAATGTCAGTGGTGGGAATCAAGAGTAAAGACGTGCATGGGAGGTACAGTGGGTGGACCACTGTTGGGGGTTGAGAATGTCTTGAAAAAAAAGTCGGTGGTAGGTGCCGACAGACCGACAGCCTCATCTCCTTAAAATGACAGAGATTGGCAGCGGTGATTGAAAACTAAGTTATTCAAGCGGTATAACGGTGGGTCAACATGGCGGTCAAGAGATCCTAGAACTGTGAGGGATCTGGCTCGTACAGCCCCGGCCTCTGGACAGGTCAATACATTAACGCTCGGAAGGTAAAAAGTTCGGGGTATCGTCTCTAAGGGCGTGGTCAGTAAAAGCAGTGAGAGACATAGAATGCGGTTTATCATTTCATGCATCTAAACAATAACTGGTGAACTTTTAGAAAAAAAAGGAAAATCTTGTAATCCAACCTGGTAACCCAGCAACCTAGCCAATAGCATGTGCAGCAACTAAAAGGGTATAGTAGTGAGCTCAGACAGGCCAGGTGGGGGTATGGGAAGGAGGGGGGGTCGAGAGGTGAAGAGGAGAGAGGCATAAGAGACGGGAGGAGGAGGGGGGGGGGATCAGGAGCATATGGGAGCGGGAGGGGGGCGTCTTATTGGTATTCCAGAGGTGGAAGATCTGTCACTAAACAGAGGGCAGTGAGGGGGGGGCGCACCCTGGGCTTACGGCTCATGGGTATGTTAGCTCGTCTCCTACAGGGGATGAGAGGGGCGAGCACCGCAGTGGACCTGGGGGAGCTCACAAGTCCCCTTCTCTCATGTCAGGACAGACCCACAATCCTGTTATGTTGGTGGGGATTCTCGGCATGAGAGCAGGGTGAGCTTGGCACAACGACCCCCAGGGGAGGGGGGAGGGGTTCTACGTTGGGATGTAAACCGGTAAACCAGGGGGAGGGCAATCTCAAGTGAGGCATGATGAGCGGACAAACATGTGGGAATCAGTGAATACCAATGAAGCCATACCTGTACACATGAGAAAGCAAAGCAGGCCAAGACATTGAAATATACATTACATAGCGCGGCGTCCATGGTGCTGGGGAAGATCATCAGGGGGTCTGTAGGTGGCATGCAGCAGGAGGCAGCACACAGACTTGGAGAGCTGGGACATTCAAGTTAATAGGTTCGGGTGTGCAAGCCCCTCAGCTGTGACAGTCAAAACCGAATCCAAAACCGCATGTAGATCTCCCAGGTAAAGTCCCACACAGGAGCGGCTCGTCAGAGGTCTCACGGGGGTAGCTGTAGTTTTCCGAGCGCACATTGCTCGCGGGTGGCCAGTGAGCATCAAGGTCCGTGCAGAGGGATGTCACTCTGTGGTAGCAGGCAGCATGGAATCGGCGAGTACCGTTAGGATCAGTCCTGCAAGACGGTCCAGCTTTGAGCAAGCAGATCTAAGGCACATCTTCCCGTGGGACATGGTGGTGTGAGTTCAGGCAGGGAAAGTAGCAGTCTGATTTTCGAAACTGGGGTCAGGGGCTGGGAACCCATCGATCAAGGTTTGGAGCAAAGAAGTATCGGTTGCTTGGCAGGGTTGCATATCTCAGAGGGAAGCCGCCTTGAGGCAGGAAAGGGAGAGGTATTGGGAACGGAGAGCAGGGAGAAAAAAGTAATGTGAGGATTCTCTGTCTTCCGTGCGCCTAGTGGTATGTGTCGCGGCATGCTCTACGAGATTGCGGGGCTGCTCTTGGGCTAAGCGGATGGCGGGTCGGTGAGGAGGCAGGAGCTCCCTTGTTAGCAGAAGGCGAGCGACAACGCCTATGGCGGGAGGTCTGTGTTTCCATCGGTTCTTCTCAGGCATAACGGCTATACAGCTGGGGTACTTCAAACTCGGCGTACCAGTTGTGGAGCTTGACGTAGGGGATATCTAGTGTCCTGCAGAATTCATCCAGCTCTTCCGGGACTCTCAGCAGAGCCGTACGTCCAAGGTGCGTGGCAGATAGGGCGAATGGGAATTACCACCGATACTGTATGCCCCTCACGTGGAGGACATCTAACAGTGGGCGCAAGTCCTTCCGGTGGCAGAGGGTGATCGCCGATAGGTCTTGGTAAATGTGGGCTTGGGTGATTCTCGTGTTCAATGCAGGGTTTTCCCCACGCCTTCCGCAAGATGTCCTACTTCGTCTGAAAGTTCTCCAAACAGCAAACCACATCCCGTGGAGGGTCCGAGTCCTTACCTCCCGGCCTCAGCGCCCTATGGATTGGTTCCATCGGTATGGGTGTTTGCGGCGGTCTATCCAGAATTTGATTGAATAGCTCCGATACTGCCGGTAGGAGGTGGTCAGGTTCCACCAATTCCGGTAGGCCCCATACCCTCAGGTTCCGTCTGCGGCCTCTATTGTCGAGGTCCTCGACATGTCTTTGGAGGTCACGGAGTTGTAGGGTATGAGTGTCCAGTCTGTGGCCGACCGTCCGTAAGACCCTTTGGTGTTTGGAGGTGGTCATCTCCACCTCCTGAACTCTGGTGGTAATGGCGAGGATCTCGTGGCTGAGATCCGTAATGGCCGCAAACAAGGTGTTTTTTTATGTCCGCTGCCACAGCATGCAGGTCAGACAAGCTCGGCTGGGGTGAGGGTCCGGGGGTTCCTGTACCTTCCGAGGGAGGGGAGAGCGCTGAGGGAGTCAGTATGATCTCCATTGAGGATCGGGCCAGAGCTGAGGCGGGAGGGGACGCTGCCATGTTGGTCCTCTGGGTCCGGAATATATCTGGCAACTGCTGGGGAATCCCGTTGGTTGTGTCCCTGGGGGAGCGCGAACGGGAAGCAGAGGAGCGGCGGGATGAGGTTCCCATCACTTGGGGGCGAAAAGCTCGAGGCAATCTCCTGAAAAAGCTGATGGAAGGTTGCGGTCTGTTAGAGCTCTGGAACTAAGCGTCCATGTTCCTTCAAGGCAAGCCACGCCCCCGGCATGTAGGGATATATGTTCTGAGGGCTTTTACAATTTTTTAAAAGTGTAAAATTGCTGATGGGTTAGCTATGAGGAGGAAATATGACGTCAAAATATAAAATATGAAAGCCCATATCATTTTTCGAACAGACATGGCAATTTTCTACCTGCCTGGATGAGAGAGCTTTCTTTTCCAAAAGCATGACATTATCTGCTCCGTTAAAAAATATTACTTTCTAAGCACATTTAGGAATGCCTTAACATAAAATAAATGCTTGCAAATGCTGACCTACTTAATCTATAGCAATTGAATGACTTTAGGGACATCAATGTTTCAAAAGTCCTGCAGATCACATGCATGATCTGACACACATTTCTCTAAATGTAAATTGTTACCCAAAACAAAAAAGTGCTTCGACCATATTTGAAAGCCAATAGGAGAGTTAAGGTTTTCTATAAGTGCGTGTGTGAAGAAGCAGCATGACTACACAAAGACACCATATTTAACTGCTATATTTGATTCTACATTATAGAAATATTTTCTGACACAGAATTGGTTGCCAAAAACCTACATTTACAGAATATACAGTAAAACATTGCAGAAGTAAAAAAAAAAGTCACAGTAAGATTCATACAAAATCACAATATTCTCACTTTAACCACTTCAATACGGGGCTTTTATACCACCTCCATATCGGGCCTATTCTGACACTTCTCTCCTACATGTAATAATCATCATTCTTTTGCTAGAAAATTACACAGTACCCCCAAACATTATATATGTTTTTTTTAGCAGACACCCTAGGGAATAAAATGGCGGTCATTGCAACGTTTTATCTCGCACGGTATTTACGCAATCATTTGTCAAACGCCTTTTTTTGTAAAAAAAAAATTGTTTCATGAATTAAAAAAATAACAAAACAGTAAAGTTAGCCCAATTTTTTTGTATTATGTGAAAGATTATGTTACACCGAGTAAATAGATACCCAACATGTCACGCTTTAATTATGCGCACACTCATGGAATAACGCCAAACTTCGGTACTTAAAAATCTCCATAGGCAATGCTTTATTTTATTTTTTACAGGTTACCAGTTTAGATTTACAGAGGAGATCTAGTGCTAGATTCGTTGCTGGCACTCTAACGCACGCAGCGATACCTCACTTATGTGGTTTAACCACTAGCCGACCAGCCGCCGTCGTTCTACGGCGGCAGGTCGGCTCTCCTGGGCGAAAGCCCGTCATCATACGTCGGGAAATTTGCGGCCACTAGGGGGCGCGTGCGTGCCGCCGGCGGCCCGCGCTCGTCCCCGAGTCCAGCCCGCGTGCCCGGCGCCGGGCACCCGCGATTGCTCGTTACAGAGCGGGGAACGAGAGCTATGTGTGTAAACACATAGCTCTCGTTCCTGTCAGCGGGGGAAACGCTGATCTTCTGTTCATACAATGTATGAACAGAAGATCAGTGATTTCCCCTAGTGAGTCCACCCCCCATACAGTTAGAACACACCCAGGAACACACTTAACCCCTTCCCTGCCCCCTAGGTGTTAACCCCTTCACTGCCAATGGCATTTTTATAGTAATACATATATATATAGTAATACAATGCATTTTTATAGCATTGATCGCTATAAAAATGCCAATGGTCCCAAAAATGTGTCCGAAGTGTCCGCCATAAGGTCGCAGTACTGAAAAAAAAATGCTAGTAAAAAAAATAAAAATGCCATAAAACTACCCCCTACTTTGTAAACGCTATAACTTTTGCGCAAACCAATCAATAAATGCTAATTGCGATTTTTTTTTACGAAAAATATGTAGAATACATATTGGCCTAAACTGAGGAAAAAAAAACGTTTTTTTTATATATTTTTGGGTGATATTTATGACAGAAAAAAGTAAAAAATATTGCATTTTTTTCAAAATAGTCGCTCTATTTTTGTTTATAGCGCAAAAAAATAAAAACCGCAGAGATGATCAAATACCACTAAAAGAAAGCTTTATTTGTGGGAAAAAAAGGACGCCAATTTGGTTTGGGAGCCACGTCGCACGACCGCGCAATTGTCAGTTAAAGCGACGCAGTGCCGAACCACAAAAAGTGCTCTGGTCTTTGGACAGCAATATGGTCCGGGGCTAAAGTGGTTAAACGGCGTTTACATATGTTGGCGGGACTTACTTGTGCGTTCGCTTCTGCACACGAGCTATCGGGGACAGGGGCGTTTTATTTATTTTTTTCATCTTTTATTTATTTATTTTACTTATTTTTTATTTATTTTTCCACTTTTTTTTCCCACTTTTATTGCTATTACAAGGAATGTAAACATCCCTTGTAATAGGAAATGTGTGCGACAGGTCCTCTTTAAGGAGAGATGCAGGGTCAATAAGACCTCACATCTATCCTCAAAGCTGGAAACCATGAGATCGGTGAAAAAAAATTCACCGATCTCATGAATGGTGGCTTACAGCCGCAATCGCGGCTTTGTTTACTTACGGGGACCCGGGCGTGACATCATCACATCGCGCCCAGGTCCTCCGAAGGAACGGGAGAGCCCAGAGAAGCACCGGATGGAGGCGGAAGGGGGGGGTGTCCCCTCCCGCGACCTGTAAGAACGATCAAGCGGCGGAACTGCCACTATGATTGTTCTTAGATTGTGCAGAATCGACCGGCTGAAGCAGAGGATATCTGGATGATGCCTCTGGTTGCAGGCATCATTCAGATATCCACCTGCAATGCCCAGGCCGTCAATTGACGGCCACTTAGGATGGTAGATCCCATCCCTGGCCGTCAATTGTATATGGCCGGGTATTGAAGTGGTTAAAATGCATAAGATTTCTACACATATCAGAGAACATTTTCTTACCCTTTTCCCAAATATAGAACTGCTCTGATCAGACAAAGTTCAACCTTATAGGTATTGTTAAGCGAACTGCAAGCCCCACCCCAACTCATTCTCCTCGTCTATCATGGCCTGACACAGGTTAACCAGATCAGCACTACCCAGCATTTTATGGTCTTTACTTTGTACCTAGGTTAAAGAAAAAAAAAACAATGTAATGTTTTTTTTCAAAACAGATGGACTTTGTAGGCACAGAGATAAAAAACGTTTTAATATTGCATAAATACATAGATGCATCTACAAAAAGTTAATCATAAATACAAAACAAAGGCACAAAAGGTTTTTCCAAGGAAAATACTCAATAGCCTCAAGGCTTGATATATGGCTGTAACGCAGTACAGATCTCACACTGGGTGGAGTAGTGAATACTGGATAGAACCGATTGAGTCCTTGGAACATTAAAACACAGCTCTACATATTTTGCAATTTCACATATATCTCTTCTTCGGGAGCTTCTAGATTTTTTAAGAAAAAATTACTTTAATTAGGATACATAGTACATTTAAACTAAAAAGCTACCAAATAACTTGCTTTTAATATGTAGATATAAAGACATCAGATGTATCAATATATGCATACTCACCAAAAATGGTGCTTCGATGGGAGAGAACGATGGTTGCCCCCAATCTGCAGGCTGCTGGCAAACAAATAACACCTCCTAGAGGTGGTGTTGATGGAGGGTATAATGAAGGCAAAAAAGGTCCTAGACTAGCCAGTAAAGTGCCTGGCACAAGTTTACCTAATGTTTACCTCTATCTAGAATTACCGGGTGTACCCCCACTTATTCGCTATCAGTGCATGGCACCTTACTGGCTGGTCTAGGACATTTTGGCCTTCATTATCCCCTCCGTCAACACCACCTCTAGGAGGTGTTATTTGTTTAGCAGCATCTGGCCTGCAAATTTGGGGCAACCATCATCATCTCCCATCAAAGCATCATTTTTGGTGACTATGCACATATTGATACACCTGATGTCTTTATTTCTACATATAAAATGCAAGCCATTTGGTAGCTTTTTAGTTTAAATGTATTATGTATTCTAATTAAAGTAAATTTTTCTTACAAATTTAGAAGCTCCTGAAGAAGCGATATATATTTGAAATTGCGAAACATGTAGAGCTGTTTTTTAATTTTCCAAGGACTCATCCGGTTCTATCCAGGATTCACTACTCCACCCAGCGTGAGATCTGTACTGCGTTACAGAAATATATCAAGCCTTGAGGCTATTGAGTTATTTCTTGGACAAAAATGTTTTTGCCTTTGTTTTGTATTTATGATTAACTTTCTGTAGATGCATCTATGTATTTATTTATGCAATATTAAAACATTTTTTTATCTCTATGTGCCTACAAAGTCCATCTTTTTTGAAAAAAAAAAACATTACAATGTTTTTTTCTTTAACCCATATATTCTAGGATGTAGCATTTATATAATATAGGGTGTGTGATTACCACCTTTGGGCAATTGTAATCACACACAATCATTTACTTTGTACCTGTCATCTTCTTTTAGTATTCTTAAAATTAAAGATTACATTCAAAGAGGTTGTAAACTTCCCTTTGCAAGTTGTACCTATAGGTAAGCATACAATAAGACTTAACTATAGGCACATGCGGCATTTAGGAGATAGTTACGATATACTGCGCCAATGATGTCATTGGTGCATGTGCTGTGAAGAAATGGGCCCCGTGCTGTTTTTTAATGAGCGAGTGCCGTGAAAAAAAAAGATTTTTAATACAGCTTACCTGTAAAATCTTTTTCTTGGAGTACATCACGGGACATAGAGCAGCATATTCATTACTATACGGGTTATATGGAGTACCTTCAGGTGATGGACACTGGCAATCTCAAACAGGAAGTCCCCTCCCTATATAACCCCCTCCCATAGAGGAAGTACATCAGTTTTGTAGCAAGCAGTATGCCTCCCAAAAACGTTCCCCAAAAGAGGGGTGGGAGCTCTGTGTCCCATGATGTACTCCAAGAAAAAGATTTTACAGGTAAGCTGTATTAAAAATCTCTTTTTCTTTCTCGTACATCACGGGACACAGAGCAGCATATTCATTACTATACAGGATGTCCGAAAGCAGTGCTTTAATGAAGGGAGGGAGACATCTTCCAAAAAAGGATTTAATTTAGAGGTATACTCAAATAATAATAAATCCAATTTAGTCAAGAAACGTAAATCTGAAATCTAAATCAAGGGAGCCCCCTCAGATCCTGAGGAGCTTGAATCGCGGCCTGCAGTACTGCCTGCCCAAAGGCTGTATCCGCATTCCTTCTTACGTCCAATTGATAACATTTTTGTAAACGTGTGGACTGACGACCACGTTGCTGCCTTGCATATTTGAGCCATAGAGATCTGATGATGTGCTGCCCAGGAGGTGCCTATGGCCCTGGTAGAATGGGCCTTTACCAACAAAGGAGGAGACAACCTCTTCAAACCGCAGGCCTGAATGATTAATTGTTTAATCCATCTTGCGATGGTGGATCTAGCAGCTGCCTGACCCCTCTTGGGCCCCTCCGGTAAAACGAACAACACATCTTTTTTCCGAACCTTCTCTGTAGCTTTAAGATAGACCTTTATGGCCCTGACAATATCCAACGTATGCAGCAACCCCACCTTTCTAGAGGTGGGTTTTTGAAAAGAAGGATGGAAGTACCACATCCTGGTTCAGATGGAAAACTGGATATAACCTTTGGTAGAAAGGAAGGATGAGGACGGAGAACCGCCCTATCCTTATGAAAAATGAGATATGGTTCCTTACAAGATAAGGCTGCCAATTCCGATACTCTCCTGGCCGAAACTATGGCGATCAGAAATACCGACTTTCTAGTCAGTAAAACCAAAGGTACCTCAGCCAACAGCTCAAAGGGTTGTTTCTGTAGAGTTGACAGAACAAGATTTAAGTCCCATGGACAAAGTGGTGATTTGACCGGAGGATTAATACGTAAGACTCCCTGTATGAAGGTCTTAACCAGCGAGTGGGCGGCCAGCGGCCTCAGAAACCACACTGATATGGCTGAAATCTGTCCCTAGATCGTGCTTAATGCCAGGCCTTTATCCACTCCTAGCTGGAGAAAACGTAATACTCTATCAATTGTATACTTGCGGGAAAACCATCTCTTAGACTCACACCAGCCTACGTAGGCCCTCCAACCCTGTAACAAATTACCCTGGAGGCCGGCTTTCTAGCCTTAATGAGGGTAGGGATTACCTGCCTAGACAGACCTCTACCCCTGAGAATCAGGGATTCAGCCGCCAGGCCGTCAAATTTAGACGCCGTAATGCAGGGTGGAGGATCAGGCCTTGTGAGAGTAGGTCTGGCCGTAGAGGAAGAGTCCAAGGGTCTCCCGCTGCCAATTTCAGGACTAGTGAGTACCATGCCCTCCGGTACCAAGCTGGGGCTACCAGGATAACCGGCATGTGCTATGATCCTGCGCAACAGGCGGGGTAGTAACTGCAGCGGGGGAAATGCATATAGAAGTTATGATTGATGCCAAGGGCAAACCAATGCATCGGATCCGCAGGCCATAGGGTCCCTCGTTCGAGACATGAACCTGTCTAGCTTCTTGTTGAATCCTGATGCCATGACGTCCACGTCTGGCACTCCCTACTTCTGGCAGATTGTCTGAAAGACCTGTGGCTGCAGAGACCACTCCCCGGCGACAGGGTTTGGCGACTTAGGAAGTCCGCCTGCAGATTGTCCACCCCGGGAATGAATATCGCCGATATGCAGGGTACATAAACCTCTGCCCACCGACAAACCAAGCTCATCTCTCTCTGAGTGGCTTGACTCTTGGTTCCCCCTTGGTGGTTCACATATATGCCACCGCTGTGCCATTGTCTGAATGAATTCTCACCGAGGACCCCTGTAATCTGGATGTCTATGCCAGGAGGGCTAGCCGAGTCGCTCTGATCTCCCAGACATTGATGGGCAGCCGCCTCTCCGCCTCTGCCCAAGTTCCTTGGCGAGTGAACCCGTTCAAGACCGCTCTCCAGCCTACCAGGCTGGCGTCTGTGGTAACTACCTTCCAGACCACTGGGCAGAAAGACTTCCCTTCAGAAGGTTCTGAGGGTTTAACCACCAGCATAGACTCTGCCGGACCTTTGATGACGGCGTCAAAGGAAACTCCAAGGCCTGTGCTCCCTTGCTCCAAACTGCTAGAATTGCTGTCTGTAGGACGCGAGTGTGGAAGCGTACGGTACCGCCTCAAACATGGCCATTAGTTTGCCTAGTAACCGCATACATAGGCGACTAGTTGGTTCTCTTTTGCTTAGAACCAACTGAATCAATTCCTTGATAGCCTCGACCTTTACCAGGGGCAGGAACACCTTTTGCTGTTCTGTGTCTAATCTCATGCCGAGATATTCCAACTGTTTTGTAGGTTGAAATGCTGATTTTTTCCCGGTTTAGGACCCAGCCGAACCTCTCGAGGTACTGAACCATGAGGGCTACTGCGCATTCCACCCAAGGAAGCGAGTGATCTATGATTAAGAGGTCGTCCAGGTATGCTAGGACCGAGACCCCTTGGATCCTTAGATTGACTAGAATTGGAGCTAGGACCTTCGTGAATACCCGGGGGGCCGTAGCCAGCCCGAAGGGGAGCGCCACGAATTGGAAGTGACGCTGTATCACTGCGAAGCGTAAAAAATCTTTGATGTGGCTGAAAGATTGGTACATGAAGGTAAACATCCTTTATGTCTATAGAAGCCAGAAAGTCGTCCTTCTGGAGTGTGGCGGCTGCTAACAGAACGGATTCCATCCGGAAAGAGCGAACCCGTAGGTAAGCATTTAAACCTTTTAGGTCCAAAAATTGGTCTGACATCGCCGATGGGCTTTGGTATGACAAACAGATTGGAATAGAAACCTAGCCCCTGTTCTTGGGCTGGTACCCCTACCATTATGCCCTGGTAAAGCAGATGATCCAATGCCGCCCGCATTGAGGCCTTCCTTGTGGAGGAAACTTTAGAAAATTCTAATCTGTAGCCTGTGGCCACAGATGACCGGACCCCCTCTGTCGGGGATCGATACCATGGCCTCTTGCCCCCAGAGGCCTGTCCTTGCGATCTATTGTTAAAAGTTTGATCGCGCAGGAGGCCACCGATCCTGCCTGGAATTTGAGGGCCCCGGAACAGGGGGGAGCTGCCTTTTAAACGCAGGACCCCGGAACTTCCTTTTGACTGGTAAAAGGGTACTTTTGCCACTTGAAATAGTCTGAATGTATTTATCCAGATCTTTCCATGGAAGGGAAAACCTGCCAGTAGTCTTTTGCATGGGGCTCGGCCGCCCAGTTCTTCAACCATAAGAGCCTTCTCCTATGCACTAAAAATAGTGACAAACGAGACGCCTGCTGGATGGAGTCTTTTATAGCCTCTACCGCAAAGCACAGAGCTCTGGGAATATCCGATAACTCCTCTGCCTGTCGGGCAGGGATGTCTTTAAGCATCTGTTTTGTCTGGTCCTTTAACGCCTGACAAACTCCAATTGCAGCCACTGCTGGCTGTACCACTGCTCCTGCCGTAGCAAAGGATACCTGTAAAAGTGTCTCTAAATGTTTATCGACCAGGACCTTAAACATTTGTATGTTTTCCACCGGGCCAGTTAATGATTTATTCACACATGAGATGGCTGCGTCCACAGTTGGGAGCGCCCATTTCTTAGAAAAATTTCTCTTCCATAGGGTAAATAATAGAAAAACCTTCCAGGCGGTCTCCCATCCAGGTACTAACCAGGCCCGACCCTGCTTAGCCTCCGAGATCAGACTAGATCGGGCGCTTTCAGGGTGATGTGGCCGTAGGCTTTAGGCGGCAGAAAAAATTCTGTCCGGTCGTACCCAATCCTGGAAAAACCAATTCCTCTAACAGAGGATGGACCGGAAAAGCTGCTTTGTTTAGAGGCGCTTTAAAAGAACCCAAAGAGGATACCGCAGGAACCTGAGGCTCTGGAAATGGCCAATTAAATGCCGAGCGGACCATGTCGCGGCAGATCCTTCCTCTAGGTTCTGGTCCAACCGATCCTCCTGAAATTCTAATTCCTCCGGAGAGAGAATCTCAGCATCCGAGGATACACCTTTTGGCGATGGGGATCTAGTCCGCTTCTTGCCAGAAATAGAGCCAGCGATCATAGCTGCTAACCTTTTTCTCTAGCCCCCCTAGGGTGACGGCTAGCATCTCCTCTGTGAAAACACAGGGTTAGGCCGATCTGGGCCAGCCTCAGCACCAGACCCCCTCAATGGCTTATCCAAGGCGACCCCTATAGGAATAACCTGTGGGGAAAGTATTGGCATATCATCAGAACCAGAGGAGGAACCCCTTTGTCTTTGCCTTCTCTTTTTTTTTTTTTTTGTGTTTGATCCTGAACCTTTGGAAGCCATAATACAAAACCGAGGGACTCCGCCTACAACAACAGACTGTTATAGCCAGGAGTACAAAACAATAAGGTTTAGGGGACAATAGGATCACTAATGCCCAAAAACCGGTGGGGCTCAGTATGTTTTCCTTTATAATATTATTGTTTTTCACAACATACAGCCCCACCCCCAACATGTTTGCCAGCATTCAACCTGTTGCCAAGGGGATTTTTGGCTTAACAAAAGCATTGGAGCTGACTCCAGCATGTACTACCCCTTTCTCGCCACCGGGAGTCACTGTGCTGCCAGCTCTGCGTCCTCTCTCTTCCAGCTCAGCTCTGAACTGAGCTAAGATCGCGCCTGCTGTGTATAACAGCAATTGAAGGCACGCCCACTCTGCACTGCAGTCACGCTCCCCGCCCCCCCTTCCCAAACGGCGCGAAAATTTTTCTATATGCATGGGCGCGCGACTGTCGGGGGAGGAGAGCCCAGGAGGAGACGCACTCTGGAGCCCAGGAATGCAGGCTGGAGGACGCATCAGGCGGCAGATTTGAATCCCGGCTAGGTAAGGCTTAAACAGGCCCCTAAGGAGTCCCTTTAGCCTAGAGACAGATCTCTTCTTTTTTTTTTTTTTAAAAAGACCTTCAACCAGCGAGCAGCAGGTAGCTAGCAAACATACATAGATAGGTAGGGGGATCGAGTGATGGGGGGAACATTTCAGGCCATCCTGTCCATCAGACATAGTGACCATGGTGCCCATGAAGAGCATACTCAGGCTACCCCCCTTAAGATCTCCCCTGGAGAGCCTGCTGTCGAACCAAGTCCCGCAGGCTCCCCTCTTACCTGCTCCATGCTGCAGGACGTTTGCATAGCAAAACGGTCCAATCTTCTCCCATCTCTGTGGGTAGCGTAGTAGACCTTCAGGCACTGGGGTCCTGGAAGGAACCGACTGTCCTGGACCTATACAGCACCCTGGCAAACAGGATCTTTTGGTTTAGAAAAAACTCCAAGTCCTGGGCCCAGGGTCCAGCCCTCTAGAGAGGAGCATTATAGGCAAAACCCCACGGTTTGGGGCCCGGGTACTGTCCCACTTTGGCACTGAGGCTCCTTGGACAGATCCGGTTAGCCCGCCTTAATCCCAAGGATGTGGAGGCAAAGCTATTCCGTGACCAACACCTAAGACACTGGCGAAAAAACTGAGGTACTTCCTCTATGGGAGGGGGTTATATAGGGAGGGGACTTCCTGTTTGAGATTGCCAGTGTCCATCACCTGAAGGTACTCCATATAACCCGTATAGTAATGAATATGCTGCTCTGTGTCCCGTGATGTACGAGAAAGAAAGGACATGTGCAGGAGTGACGTCATATGGCCAGAGTCTGCAGTCCCAGAAGGAAGAGGGGGCAAACATGGATGCAGCCTGCAGCAGGGATGGCAAAGGCTTCGTTTTCAGGTAAGTGTAAAAATTTCCTCTAAGTAAACCTAAAGTCACGTAAACATTTTTTTGTTACATTCTTGGGTAACTACACGTCGGATGAATAAGAGGTTAGCCAGCCAACCAACCAACCCTCCACCTCACTACTGGACCATCATTGCAGTGGAGGCCATGGGAGAGAGTGGGTCTGGACTGTCAACTGGCATGGCTAAATGTTACATAAGAGTCCCAGAATTCAAGGTTTCTGAACTGCTCAGTTAGACAGCAGTCACCGGACAGTGCCTGTTACAGTATGTGGTACCAAAGCTGCTTTAGTGGTATGCATTTCACAGCAGTTTTGCTTTAAATTATCATAATCATGCAGCCATATAGTTGTACATTACTATAAATAATGGAGCTAAGTAGTCACCTCTCCATCACCCAGGAACCCATATCTCCCGCAGGCCCTTAAATTCCTTCACAGCATCTCTGTCCTGCTAGAGAGTTACAAAGTAAAGGCAAAACAACAACATGCACACACTACTGTACCTCTACTTAAAAACAATAGATAGGTGGGCAAATCACTGCTGTCCTAAAAGACTACTGGAAAAGATGTTACTGGTAAGTTTAACTTTGGTTTTACCTGGGGCATCTTTCAGGACAGCACCTCTGAAAGGATAACAGAGTACTTATCAACATAAAGGGGGAAAAAGGGAGTTTGGGACTTTAATGAGGTAACAGGGGCCATTCAGATCCCCTCCTCCATCCCGGTTTCATATTAGAAAAGAGAAGAACAAGAGGCGGGACTTGAAGCCTGAAATGCATAGAGCTAAAATCTACAGATAAGTGTATACATTCATCAATTTTTATGGACGTTCCTTGAAATATACCTTTAACCTTCTTCTACCTACGTTTTTATAAAATATTTATCAATCTGTACAGGTATCAACTGTAATGTTTGTAAACAATTTGTATCAACTATTTTATGTATGTGTAAATATATATCCTTATTGGAATACTTATCTATTTTTGACTATCATGCAATAATTGGTTTGGATGAAATGAAAATATTGACATATAGCAGAATGCACAGAATGTAATTATATAACTAGATTTTACTTTGAACCAATTAAAAAGCCTTTTACATCTAATTTATTCCTTTGTGCCTATGTGTCTCATATAAAGTCCCGCCTCTTGTTCTTCCCTTTTAGAGTACTTATCAACTTTTGCCAGACTACAGCCAACATCAAATCCAACCTATAGTGCTCTACAAAGGTGGAAAAACTTACTGCAGGTCTACAAATTTGTCCTGGACTGGCACAAGCCCCTACTGAAAAAGTTGCCACCATTGCTGTAATTGAAGGTGCTGAAAATCCTTCAGGAACTTCCAGCCCTCTGCTTAGCCTGCCATAATGCTAGCTTTAGCCACCTTGACAGCATATGACTGGAAGCCCTTTAACACAAAAACAAAATGAAAAAAGGAAACAGTCTTCCCAAGTGACTTAGTTAACTGAAGATGGTGTAACACAAACCTTCTAACATCCAATGTCACCCAAACTTTTCTCTTGATCACGAGGCACTTAAAAAAAAAAAAAAAAAAAAAAAAAAAAAGGAGGGTAAAACTACTCCTTTCTCAAGGCTACCTTAGACAGAAACTCCAGATTTGTTTCAGTTCTGGAAAATTTGCAAAAATGAGGCTCTGATAGTGCCTCCAATTCACTCACCTTCCAGGCTGTTGTCACCGATTCCGATTAAAAATCGCCTTCAGGGTCAAATTCTTCAAGGTAGCAGATTATATGTTACACATATCACGTTTCATATACTTTTGTATCATTTTAAATCGCATAATTTTTAGCTCTGCACTTTATATTTTACATTTCTTTGTTATAGTGTTCAGCTGCTGTTTTATTTTTTTCACTAAGCGCAGATATAATTTTACACTTATCCGCAATTTTTGATATACCATATATGCTGCTGGTGCATCTATAATGGATGTCTTTGAATATAGATCTCAACTTGTTATAGATGGCAACGAAGACCCTAGGGATGATCTTTTTTAAGATTAAAGAACTTAACTATATCTGACGTTCATACCACATGGGATATAGCATACTTGGAGGAATATGTAAAAGAAAATATGGTGCCCAGGAGTTTTTAGATAGGAAGTCAATCCCCAATAAGAGGATAGTGAAATTGCTGAATGATTTAAGTATTTCAATGAGGCAGGTGTAAACATTTTAAGGTTTTTAACCAATTGACCACTGGGCACTTAAACCCCCTTAATAACCAGACCAATTTTCAGTATTCGGTGCTCTCACAATTTGAATGACAATTATTCAGTCATACAACATTGTACCCAAATTTAATTGTCGTCCTTTTTTTCACACACATAGAGCTTTCTTTTGGTGGTATAAGAGAAAAAAAAAAGACTGGAAATCCAGTAAAAAAAAAAATGAAGTTTTCTTCTCTTCGGTTATAAAATTTAGCAAATTAGTATTTTTTTTCTTCATGAATTTTGGCCAAAATTGATACGGCTACATACAGTGCCTTGTGAAACTTGAACTTTGCGATCTTTTGCCACATTTCAGGCTTCAAAGATAAAAAAAACTGTAATTTTTTGTGAAGAATCAACAACAAGTGGGACACAATCATGAAGTGGAAAGAAATGTATTGGATATTTCAAACTTTCTAAAAGAATGAAAAACTGAAAAATTGGGCGTGCAAAATTATTCAGCCCCTTTACTTTCAGTGCAGCAAACTCTCTCCAGAAGTTCAGTGAGGATCTCTGAATGATCCAATGTTGACCTAAATGACTAATGATGATAAATATATTCTGCCTGTGTGTAATCAAGTCTCTGTATAAATGCACATGCACTGTCATAGTCTCAGAGGTCCATTTAAAGCGCAGAGAGCATCATGAAAAACAAGGAACACACCAGGCAGGTCCACAATACTGTTGTGGAAAAGTTTAAAGCCGGATTTGGATACAAAAAGATTTCCCAAGCTTTAAACATCCTAAGGAGCACTGTGAAAGCGATAATTTTGAAATGGGAGTATCAGACCACTGCAAATCTATGAAGACCTGGCCGTCCCTCTAAACTTTTAGCTTATACAAGGAGAAGACTGATCAGAGATGCAGCCAAGAGGCCCATGATCACTCTGGATGAACTGCAGAGATCTACAGCCGAGGTGGGAGACTCTGTCCATAGGACAATAATCAGTCATATACTGCACAAATCTGGCCTTTATGGAAGAGTGGCAAGAAGAAAGCCATTTCTTAAAGATATCCATAAAAAGAGTTGTTTAAAGTTTGCCACAAGCCACCTGGGAGACACACCAAACATGTGTAAGAAGGCACGCTGGTCAGATGAAACCAAAATCGAACTTTTTGGCAACAATGCAAAACGTTATGTTTGGCGTAAAAGCAACACAGCTCATCACCCTGAACACACCATCCCCACTGTCAAACATGGTGGTGGCAGCATCATGATTTGGGCCTGCTTTTCTTCAGCAGGGACAGGGAAGATGGTTAAAATTGATGGGAAGATGGATGGAGCCAAATACAGGACCATTCTGGAAGAGTCTGCAAAAGACCTGAGACTGGGACGGAGATTTGTCTTCCAAGACAATGATCCAAAACATAAAGCAAAATCTACAATGGAACGGTTCACAAATAAACATATCCAGGGACAGGGGCTCTTTAAAAATATATATATATATTTTATTGTTCATTTTACTTCTATTTATTTTGGTTTGACACGTTTTTCCGCAAAAAATAAAACATTTTGATCACTTTTATTCCAATTACGAGGAATGTAAACATCCCTTGTAATAGGAATATAGCATGACAGTTCCTCTTTACAGTGAGATATGGGGTCAAAAGGATCCCACCTCTCACCTCTAGGCTGGGAAGCCTGAAATAAAACAATAAAAAAAAACAATCCTGGCTTTGATCGTAGCGTTGAGTCGGTAGAAGCAGGAGGGGGAGCATATTGCAGAGTATTGCACAGGAGGAATTGTGCAATACTCCACCATCGAAGCACCCTCTTTACCTGAGCAAGGTTCTAGCCTGTCCAAAGGATTCTGCTGATGATCACACACATTGAGAATAAACAGCTGCAAGTGCCACAGATGCATAACTGCCCACTGAACTGTGGGGGAAGGAGAAAGTGATTAGCCACAGTTATCACTTAATTCAGACAGGGCCAATCACAGTACATCTGTACCATGTGATAACTGTAGCCAATCACAGCTTCACAATAGAACAGACTGGATGAATGGATGACATTCAAATAATAAAAAATTATTGCTTATAACAGCGATCATCACTGTTACAAAAAATAATGTGTAGAAAAAAAATCCTGATCACTTCCCCTTAGTAGTAGTGCCACTATGGTAACACTAGACTGCTCTGGTCACAGTATGTAAAAATTGCAAAAAAACAATTACAAGTGGTTGTAAACCTGTCATGGAATCTAAGCAAAGCACATCTGTAGTGTTTTCTTGTCTCTTTCACACGACCATTTTTATCGGTCTAAAAAAAATGTTTTTTTCAACCCGATTCTTGTTAAGCCTGCCTTGCCTACACACGATCGTGAAAAAAAAATGCTCGAGCAAAGCTCGGTGACTTACAACGGCACTATAAAGGGGACGTACCACTCGGATGGCGCCACCCTTAGGGCTGTTTTTGCCGATTTTGTGTTATTAAAAGTTTGGTAAAAGACGATTCTATCTCCATTACGAATGCTAGTTTTACCAGAACGAGCGCTCCCGTCTCATGCTTCTGAGCATACGCGTTTTTTTCACGTCGTTAAAGCCTACACACGAACATTTTTTACAACGTGAAAAACCACGTGACAATTTAGAGCATGTTCTAAATTTGTATTTTTTTTTTTTAAATAGGTTTTTATTGAGGTAGTTACACATCAGAGTAAATACAAAAACAGGACATATAAACATTTTTGAGGACATTCATGGTAGAAGAACAGTATATGGAGAAGTCATCAAAGAAAAATTAAGGGGAGGGCATAAGCTTAGGGGTACATGGAGTAGATGGAATAGTCCTTCCAAAACAGGAGGGGGGGGGGGTAGGGGAGGAGGGAGGGATGGTTAGAGATCGTCAGTGCCGCGAGGGATCCTGGTAAAGAAAGGACATTTTCTCAAAGTTCAATCTCTCCGTGGGAGTAAAAGTGTGCAACAGAAAGGGATTCCATAGGTGATAGAAGCGGTTCTTGCTCCGTTCGTGGGTCAGGTCCGTGTTGAGCCTGTCCTTGTATAAGAGCTGCAACAGTTCCTTTTTGACTTGAGCAGTGGTTGGGCAGTCAGCAGATATCCACTTCTGGAGGATGGCTCTCCGGGCGAGCAAGAGACATATCAGGGTCGAGGGTGTGGTAGGGGAAGACCAGGGGAGCAGTAGGGGGTCCCAATAGCCGAAAATAAGTAGTAGCGGGTCCTTGGGTATGCGCAACAGGGTGACGTCGAAAATGTATTGGATGACTTGGTCCCAGAATCTGGCTATGAGGGAGCAAGACCAGAACCTGTGAGCCAAGTTAGGTTTGGGTTGTTTACAGAGGGGGCATTCTGGGGTGGCATGGGCTCGGCTGAAGGGAATGTGGGCCCGGTGAACAATTTTGATCTGCGTCTCTCTCCATATCTCGTTAGGGATAAGTTTATGGATGGTGGTGAGGCCATAAAGGAGCTTCCCCACCAGCTCAGGGAAGTCCTTCGACCAGTTGGCCGCTGCCGGGGGGGGGGTTTGCAGGAGGAGGGGACAGTAAATGTCCGATATCTTGTACGAGGCTCTGGAGATAAGGGTGTCGGTGAAGGAGCTCTGGAACCTTTTTCTATCATCCCGGCAGGTATTTTTCAGAAAACTGATGCATTGAATATACTGGAATACCTGTGATGGAGGGAGAGAGAATTTGTCCGCCAGGGCTCTAAAGCCCATGGAGCGGCCTGAAAGGGGGTCACACAATGAATAAAAAATTTTGATACCCTTATCCTGCCAGTCGAGGTAAGGCTGGTTATCTAGGCCTGGTTGGAAGCTTGGGTTACCCAGGATTGGAAGGTATCGTGAGATAGAGGTTGGGATATTGAGGGCTTTCCTGACCTCTCTGCAGGCAATGACCATATCCCGGAGAAGGAGATTGTGTTGGAGGGGAGGGGGGGGGCAGATTTCCAGTGACAATGGAGAAGGGCCGTAAGGGAGAAGGGGTCGGACCATCGCCGATTCCAAGGGGTAGTTCGAGCATCTGGAGGACTGGGAAATCCAATCCAGGCCCGTTCTCAATAGACATGCCAGGTTATATAGCCGGATGTTGGGAAGGGCAATGCCCCCCTCTCGTCTGGGAAGATGCAGTTTGGCAAATGCTATGCGCGCCCGCCTGCCACGCCAGAGGAACTTGGAAATGGCCGAATTTAGGGATTTGATGTCTTTGTGGCGCAGAAGTAGTGGGATGGTTTGTAGTGGGTACAACAGACGTGCAAAACTGACCATCATGACCAGGTGGCATCTTCCCAGCAGTGAGAGAGGCAGGTCCATCCAGTTTCCCAGTTCTTGGGATATTTTGGTGAACAGGGGGGGGTAGTTGAGATGGTATAGGGAGGAGGGCAATTTACCTATTTTTATTCCCAGGTCAGTGATATGAGACTTCGCAACAGTGAATAGCGAGCTCTGGGACCAAGAGGGGACAGATAGGGAACCTATGGGGAGTATTTCGCTGTTATTATAGTTAATACGAAGCCCAGAGCATTGCCTGAATTCGTCAAAAGTGGTCTTGATCGTGGACATGTCAAGTGAAGGGCTGGATGTGAGAATAAGGACGTCGTCGGCAAATAGTGACGTGCGAAGGTCGTGATCTCCGACACGTATGCCATGAAGGGGGGCGATCTGGGTTAGGTGGCGGGACAGGGGTTCAAGCGCTATGTTGAAAGGGAGCGGGGAAAGCGAGCAGCCTTGCCTCGTGCCTTTGTGCAGCCTGAATTCCTAAGAGAGGAGGCACGCTGCGACCAATCTCGCGGCAGGGGCAGTGAACATGGACTCTATGAGGTGCGTGAAGGGGCCCGAGAAGCCCATTTTGGACATGACCATGGAGAGCCATTCGAAACTGACGTTATCGAAAGCCTTCTCCGTGTCTAAAGTGATGATGGCATGGTCTCCTGCCGGGTCATTTTTTGTGTGTTCGAGAGCCAGCATTACCTTCCTGATATTCATGGTGGCCGTCCTACCCTTTACAAACCCCGATTGTGCGGGGTGGATCAGGGAGGGTATAATGGATGCCAACCTAGTGGCCGCTATCTTGGAGAGGATCTTAACGTCAAGGTTTAAAAGTTAAAGGGGCCTATAAGAGCCAGGTTCTAGGGGGTCTGTGCCCTTTTTCTCCAAGAGTTTTACGATGGCCTGATTGCCCGTTGGTAGGTAGGTCCCACCCGACCATATATGCTGGTAGACGTCGTGGAGGGGGGGAGACACAGTCTAACTAAAGGACTTATAAAATTCTCCAGTAAAGCCATCTGGGCCTGGAGCTTTGGAGGGGGCAAGCTGTTTGATGACGGATTGGACCTCCAGGATGGAGATAGGGGCATTGAGGGCTTTGAGTTGGGTGGGGGTTACCCGATCCAGGGAAATAGGCTGTAGGAAATTGAGGGCCGTTGGCTTATCAATAGGGTCTGAGGCATATAGGGAGGAGTAGAATTAGTAGTACTATTGATATCTTTCGGGGTGCTGTGTACGGAGTCCGACGGATCTCTCAGAGACATGATATGTGTCGGGCGGTTGGGTCCTTTACTTAATCTGGAAAGGAGTCTACCTGCCTTGTTGCCAAACTTGTGGAGGGAGGCGTCTAGATGTGCCTTTTGGGTACGCTCAAAGGGTGGCCGCCCAATTATCAAAGGCCTGCTTAGCAGCAAACCGGGTGCTACGGTTGCTGGGGGAGTCATCAGTATAGAGGACCCGCTGGGCCTGATGCAGTGTTGCGCTGGCCTGTTTGTAGCATCTAAGTGTGTGTTTTTTGAAGGTGGCGGCGTAGGCTATTATGCAGCCCCTGGGGAAAGCCCTGCCCGCTTCCCAGAAAAGGATAGGGTTGTCGGCGTGTAGCGCATTATCCGACGCGTATCCCGACCAGGCTTTTTCCAGATGTTGTTGGAAATCGGAGTTGTTGTGAAGATAGGAAGGAAACCGCCAGATTCTGGGGTTGGAGGCTAGGTCAGGATCTTCAAGAGTGGTCGAGACCGGAGCATGAACCGAGATTGCAATGTCGTGTATGTCAACTTCCGAGATCAGTGGGAGGAGAGAGTCAGAGCAGAAAAGATAGTCCAGTCTCGTGAAGACATTGTGAGGGTGGGAATAGAACGAGAATTCCCTGTCAGCTGGGTGTCTTAGTCGCCATAAATCGTGAAGGTGCAGTGAGTCAATTGACGACGCCGACAAGGTCTGGGTGAGAGGAGTCAATGGAGGACGGGAGTGTCTGGTAGAGGACCTGTCATCTGTCGGGTGCATAATGGAGTTGAAATCCCCTCCTATCAGGTGTGGGCAAGCTGGGTCTCAAAGCGCCGAAGAGGTGAGGTCGCTAAAAAAAGTACTTGTGGGGCTGTTGGGAGCATATACATTGGTGATGTTTACAACCCTGGATCCCAGTTGGATACAGGCAGAGGCGATTCGCCCCTCAGAGTCTGAATCTGAGGACAGTATCTTGCAGGGAAGGTTTTTGTTGACTAGGATTATTACCCCGGCTTTCCGACTGCATGAGTCGGAGCCGAGGACCGTGCCCACCCAGAGTTTCCGCAGCCGCGGGAAGTCAGGAGTGGACAGATGGGTTTCCTGGAGGAGGGCGATGTCGGTCTTAAGCCTTTTAAGGTGACGCAGAACTTTCATTCTCTTATTGGGGGAACGGAGCCCTTTAACCACTTGCTTACTGGGCACGTATACCCCCCTCCTGCCCAGGTGATATTTCAGCTTCCGGCACAGCATCGCTTTAACTGACAATTGCGCGGCCGTGCGACGTGGCTCCCAAACAAAATTGACGTCCTTTTTTCCCCACAAGTAGAGCTTTCTTTTGGTGGTATTTGATCACCTCGGCGGTTTTTATTTTTTGCGCTATAAACAAAAAAGAGCGACAATTTAAAAAAAAAAATACAACATTTTTTACTTGTTGCTATAATAAATATCCCAATTAAAAAAAATAAACTATTTTTTTTCTCAATTTAGGGCGATGCGTATTCTTCTACATATTTTTGGTAAAAAAAAAAAAAAAAAAAAAAATCGCAAAAAGCGTCTGGTTTGCGCAAAATGTATAGTGCCTACAAAATAGGGGACAGAATTATTATTTTTTATTATTTATTTGTTTACTAGAAATGGCGGCGATCTGCGATTTTTATTGGGACTGCGACGTTATGGCGGACACATCGGACACTTTTGACACATTTTTGGCGTCATTCACATTTATACTGCGATCGGTGCTATAAAAATGCACTAATTACTGTATAAATGTGACTGGCATTGAAGGGGTTAAAACTAGGGGATGGGGAAGGGGTTAAATGTATTCCCTGCATAGTGTTCTAACTGTGGGGGAAGGGGGGGGGGGTGACTGGGGAGGTGACCGATCTGTGTCTCTATGTGCAAGAGACACAGATCTGTCTCCTGCTCTCCAGAGACAGAACGCTGTCTCTGTGTAAAACGGCAATGAGAGATGATCTATGAGATCATCTCTCATTCGTCGCACAGATCGCATCGCAAACGGCCACTCTGATTGGCCGTTTGCAGTGATCTGTGATTGGCTGTGTCCAAGTGACACGGACAACACAGTGTTTCCCCGCAGCGCGCTCTGGAGCGCGCGCCGGGAAGCAGCTAGTGACAAGCCGTCAATTGACGGCTTGTTGGCAATTTAGATCTGCGCTAGAGCCGTCATTTGGCTATAGCGCGGATCTCAAGTAGTTAACATTCCAGGAGACTATTCTCATGTTGGGAAAACTATCAAAGGGGTGTAGGCAGGATGTGGAGGCGAAGTAAATGGGAGCATGGAGTATGGCAGAAGTGGGATACAAGGACAGCAGACGGAGTAATGGTTGACTGGGAGAGAGAACGGAGGTGTTAAAGGATCCCTTAAAACGGGGAGAGAGCAGAGAAATAGGGAAGGGGAGATGGGGGAGGGATGATGGGCACAAACATAGTGAACAACAACATTCGGGAACTTCACTTTTTTCAGCATTGAGCCACTGAATAGGTCAACTCCCAACCCAGGGCTCACTATGCAGCACTTCACCCGCAGCGACCGAAGGGGGGGGGGGTGTAGGCAGCAGGAGCAATGTGTGGGGGGGCAAGAACTAAACAGGTATCCCTGCGGAAGAACAGAAGGGCCCACACGTATCATATAAATGTATACGAAAACCCAATATAAAACACAAGTAAAAAGCTAGAACAACTATTACCAATCGTGCAAGAACAACATAAAACAATGTGAAATAAAATAGCATTATAGAACAAAACGAAATAGCATAACAGCATAATAGCATTGGGCCTACCGTGGCCCCCCCGGGTGAGGGGGAGGCACGATGGAGGAGAAGGACCCAGAAGGGGGTCTAAGACGATCAAGGCGCAGCAAAGTTACACCAAGATGGTGTGGCCATCCAAAAAAAAAAAAAAAAGGGGGTTCAAGAGGAGGAGGTTTGTTGTCGGTCGGATCCAGAAGCCTTGGATCTTTTAGGAGAGTCCTTGCGCGGGCTCCCGTGTTCCAGGGCCCGGTTGGAGGGTGCAGCTCTGGGAGACAGGTTGTGGTGGGGGGCTGAGCGGAGGAACCTCAGGAAGGCCTCAGCTTCAGATGGGTCATGGAAGGAGAGCTGATACCCGTTAGGTGCTCTGAGTCGAAGCACGGCCGGGAAGGCCAGAGTAAACTTGACTTGCATTCGGTGGAGCTCCGAGCAGATCTGCTGGAAAGCCTTCCTCCTCTTGGAAATGTCCACGGAGTAGTCGGCAAAGACCAAGATATTCATGCCGTCTATCTGGAGGGTCCTGGACTGCCTGAACTTCTGCAGGATGAGGGATTTATCCGAATAGTTGAGATACTTGGCGATCACTGGACGTGGTGATTTACGTTCAGAGTTGAAGAGGCCCATGCGGTGGGCGCGCTTAACCGTGCTGGGGCCGGGCAGGCCCAAGGCCTCGGGGATGCGTCGTGAGCAGAGATCCGAAAGTGCCTGGGGTTGCAGCGATTCTGGGATGCCAATAAAGCGCAGATTGCTCCTCCTGGATCTATTCTCAAGGTCGTCCAGTTTATCGAGTATATACTTGTTTGTCTTGTCTTGCGCATGTTCAAAGGATTGGGCCTGGTATAGTTCCTCTGCTATGTGACCGATGCGGCTCTCAGCTTCATTCAGCCGGGATGCATGCTCCCCTAGTTAAGCCTGGATTTTCTGTATCCCTGCATTGATGGCCTTTTCAACTGAAGTTGCTATCATGGGGGATAATAGAGCAGCCACGGCCTGGGCCATCAGCTCAATGTTGTGCATATCCCCCGTTTGTGGGGGAGGTTAAGAGATGTGGACAGTCTGAGGGGTGGTTGGAGGGGCTGGTGTTACGCTCACCTCCATAGCAGGCGCCGTTTCTACGATCGGATCCACGACTGGGTCCGTGTAGGCCGAAGCCGGGGCCTCGATTAGCGGCTGCCCCGTCTGTGCGGCGGCGTACCATCGCGCGCCGTTTTTTTCAAGAAACCTGTCCATCCTCGTCTGGGGGGATGGCGGATTGTTATCCCAGGGGTCGGTGGCGGGTCTGCAGGTTTTTGTACGCGGATTTTGGAGCCTGTGTGCGGGAGCTGAGTGAGCACACAGCTACTCCATGCGGCGCCAAAACCGGAAGTGTGTTCTAAATTTTTAATGGCCATTTTTAACCTCATGAAAAATGCTCTGGAGCCCACACACGATCGTTTTTAATGACATAAAAAAAAAATTCACATCGTGAAATACGGTTCTGTGTACGCGGCATAAGTGTTGTTTCTCTCTGGTGCTTTGATCCTCTTATCAGCATGAGTCACTTCTGAGAAGTTTTCCTGACAAATTAGATAAATATGTGTTGGGGGAGGGGTGTACCCCCTACTCATTCACATAGGGTGGGGGGCTGGGATCTGGGGGCCCCCTTATTAAATGGGGCTCTCAGATTCCGATAAGCCCGCTGCCCGCAGACCACGACAACCAACGGCCAGGGTTGTCGGGAAGAGGTCCTTGTCCCCATCAACATGGGGACAATGGTGCTTTGGGGGCATGCAGACTGGTACGGCTCAGAAGGGGGGGTGCTCGCTCGTCCCCACCCCCATTCCCGACCTGCCGGGCTGCATGCTCGGATAAGGGTCTGGTATGGATCCTGGAGGGATTTTCGGTGTGGGGGGATTCCCCTTTAGATCCATACCAGACCGTAAGGCTTGGTATCATCCTGTGGGGGAACCTCACGCAAATTCTTTTAAATTTGCGCGGGATTACCCTTCAAGATTCTCCACACACGAGCCGCCCCGCAAGTCGGATCATCTTGATTAGACTTCTGGTGCTACCTCTATTCAAATCAATGGGCTTGCATAGGGAACAATTGATTTTTACTAGAGAAAGAAACGCCGGACAGGGGCTTAACACAGCGTTAAGCCATGTTAAATCACGTTTTCCGGCATCTGACTTCTTTACAGCTCTAACGCTGGAGCTTCAGAACTCTCTGGTCCTATTTTTTTTTCCCAGCTTAAAAACGGCTCAGCCATTTGCAGCTCAAAAACGTCATTGGTGGGCATGAGGCCATAGGCTAACATGGAGAGCCGTTTTTAAGCTGCAAAAAAAGCTCAGAAAAGTGGCTGTAAAAACCTCTGTGGACATGAGGCCTTATACAAATATACACGTTTGTGCATGTATGCGTGACATGCATATTTGTGTGGCATTCATGTTTATGCATGTTTGCATAAAGATATGTTTATGCATGTTTGCATAAAGATACGGTTATACATGTTTGCATAAAGATACAATTATACATGTTTGCATAAAGATACGGTTATACATCTTTGCATAAAGATACGGTTATACATGTTTGCATAAAGATACCGTTATACATGTTTGCATAAAGATACCGTTATACAGGTTTGCATAAAGATACGGGTATACAGGTTTGCATGAAGATACAGGTCTATGCAAGTTTATACAAAGATGCATGTTTATACAAGTTTGCATGACATGCTTGTGTGACATGCGTAGCATGCATGTTTATACATGTTTGCATAAGATACATGTTTGCATGTTGCATAGATACATGTTACATAGACACATGTTGCATTAACGCATGTTTATTTTTATTTGCATTAAACTGTATAAATATGTGCTTATTTGTATTGAACTGCTTTCATTAATGCACAAATGACAAGAATACATACTTGCATATTTGCATACCTGTATACATACATACATAAAGGCATACCTGGGTACCTGCATACCTACGGGGTTGGATAGCGGTAGATCAACGTGGTTTTAGGCCTACATCCATGGGCAACTGAGTTTTGGTTTTGGACAATATAGTGCTACATTATTTACCTGTTAGACCAGCTAAATAACGCCAGTAAGAAGAGACAGCCAGTTGAGGCAGGAGCACTGCCACTGCCAGGGTCCAGTGATCTGGCAGTGTTCATGTCTCCTATTGGACCAGTGGCACCTGGTGCATCTGAGCCATTGTGATGCTTGGCATTGCAACGATTATTGACGCATTATAAGGTCATTAGAGAGTTTAGCACAACTGCAATGGACTAAGGCTGCATCACCCTAAACTCCCCTGATCTTGGATCAAGCCTGGTTAGTACTTGGATGGGAAATTGCCTGGGAATACCAGGTGCTGTAAGTTCTCCCCTCCTAAGTGAGGGAGGCGTCTGAGTTTTGAGGGCGTCTCAGCCCAAGAAACCTGGTAGGTCAAGTACACCTCTTGGGACTGTCTGGGTATGCCACAGAGACAGTTTTTGCCTTGCATTGGCTCTTGAAGCAAAAGTTGTGGGCTCATTATAAAACACTTGAATGGTAGTGATTCCAAATCTAAATGTGGACATGAGGTTGATCTTAAGATCTCAAGCCACTGGGCATCCTGTTTCAGGTTCGGTCTGTTCAATGATGACCTCTATGCAAGAGGTAGTTTTTGGGGTCCATAGACATCAATAATTCACATCATGTGCCATTTTTTTCCAGGCTCAAAAATTTGTGCAATTGCAGGAGACAGTCTGCATTTTTCTTCTTTGCGACTGTCCTTTGGGCTGGCCACAGTTTGAGGGTTCACAAAGCTCCTAGCCCCAGTGCTGGGACTTGCGGAATACATAGAGAGTATCAATCTCAGTATACCTCAATAATCTTTGTTCAGGTAGCAGTCAGTTCCAGATTTTCCTTGATACATTTCTGCAGGAGGAAGGTGTATCTAGGTCAAAGCATGTTCTCTACGTACAGTCCTACTCCAGGTCTTTTGTAGAAGATCATTCTCTGTCTGGAACATAAAAATCCAGGCATTGGCTTGCAGAGCTAAATTGGTGGTTAATGGTTTGAAATCTGGAGAAGGGGAAATTCTTACTTTTAGGGATTGGGAAGATAACCACTGTGTCAGACTGCGTACTCACCGAAGCCGAGATGCCGAGGGCGGCTTACCGTTGTGACCCGGCGCACACCGTCCCCTAGAGTTGGGACAGGGGAGAAAGGCACCGGCGCCAGCAGGGTTCTGGATAGGCAGCTGATGTTCTGGCTGAAGACTTGACCGGGAGCCCCTGGTGGTGGCGGTGAGCAGAGCAGATGGTCCGGGAGACACAGGGCAGGTGCAGAGCAGGTAGTTGTAACTGTACTGAGCTGTGGAGCAGGTAGCTTGGGTAGTACTGGGTAGATACAGAGCGGGTGAGACTGGAGGCAGATCCGGGATGCAAGCCGAGGTTCAAGGGTTGGAAAGAGCAACAAGTCCGAAGTCAAGCTAGAGGTTAGGGGGTGGAGAAGGCAGCGTATCCAGGAAGCAAAGCCAAGGTCAACTTCAGGGAGAGAGCAGAGTCGTACGAAAATCTGGGTCAGTGATTCAGGTAAGGTGGCAGAAAGTCCAAGCACAAGCTGAAGACAAACCAGCAACCCGCCATGAGACAGGAGCTGGTTTAAATAGCCTGGTCAAGCCTCCGATTGGTTCCGAGGGGATGCGCGCCGGTGCCGCCAGACGGCGCATTCGCACGCCTTTCACGCACAGGGACGCACCGGAGAGCGGCTCTACTGCGCATGTGCAGGGATCGGGGACTAACAGGGTTGATTCCCTGACACACTGATGCCAGCCTCTCCAGTCGGTTTGAAGGTGGCTACAGTTCAGTGGACTTGGTCTCCACAGGAAATGTACTGTCCATCAATATCTTGAAACTTTGCGTCGGTACACCTTGCTCTGGATTAGTTGTAGATTCAATATGGAAATGCCTCTGCAGTGGCATATATGTCAACCACCAGGGGTCATGCGGCTCAGGAAGATGAACCATATTCTGTGTGGGACAGCACAACAAGTAGTGTCTCTACCGTTGGTACATATTCCAGGTATAGAATAGTGGCAAGGAGGTATTCCAGTCATCAGCAACTAGTGCCGGGACCACAAGGTTTCTGCATCCTGAGATGTTTTTTGGCAATTGGCCAACGTTGGGGAACTCTGCAAGCGAATCTACTTGATTCCAAGTTCTACAACAAGTTGGGATAGGTTGTGTCTGGGATGAGAGTCCAACTGGCAATAGTGATAGATGCACTGAAAACACCCTAGGAACCAGTTCTTCCTAATTGATGCTTTCCCTCTGTTTCAACTACTGCCACATCTTTTGCGAAGAATCTGGGAAGTGGTAACTCTAATAATAGCGTTAGCCGAATTAGCCCAGGAGGGCTTGGTACACTGACATAGCGAGTCTTGTAGGGGCCGGTCCTTGGACACTTTCAGTCCAGCGGGACCTAATAGTTTTGAGTCCTGTATCTCCGCACCGTTGAGCCCCTGGAAGTCGGCTTCAGGGAACTTAAAAGGAGATGGAAATATTTTATGCCTGGGGTGAAGCCAGGAAGTGGCACCCGCAGATATGCAAGTGGGAGTTTCTTTCCTTTTTCCAATAGGGAAGGGAGATTGGCCTTAAGTATCATTAAGGGTCAGATTTCATCCCTATCCATTTATTTCCAGAAGCCATTTCCCACACCTTGGTTCATACTTCATACAGCGTGTAACGCAGACAGTCCTGCCTATCGGGCCACTTTGGTGTTCTTGGGACTTGAAAATGCTCTGATCTGTTCTTGCAGAGGCCACTTTTTGAACCGATTGGGAGACTCTGTTAGTCCTTTATCCCCGAAGATGGCTTCTTGGGTTGCTTTCACTTCACCAAGTGGATTGGCAGAGCTTGAGGCTCTTTCATGCAAGGGGCTGTTCTTGGTCTCGCATCATAAGGTGATGTTGCATTCTCAAATTTGTATTGCCTAAAGTGGTTTCTAGTTTTCGCTTGAATTAGAACAATGCCTTGCCTTCTTTTCTAATCCTAAATTGGCAGACGTAAGATCGCTGCATACTCTGGGGATGGTTCAGGTGGTCAGGATTACTTGGATTGTCAACACGGGTCATGAAAACTGGTTTGTGCTGCCAGTAGAGTGCAGGAAGCATGCAAGTCAACTATTTTCATTGGAGCCGCCAGTTAAGTATTCAAGCCTGTGGCTTGAAATGGCAAGGACCCCACCCCTTTTTGGAAGCGCTCGCTACCAAGTGTATGGAGGGATCTTGGACACTCAGGTGTCAGTGGCTCAGGATTTTAAGGCCACTACATGGTCTTTGGTTCATTCATTCACAGGATTTTACCATATGTATACCAAAACCACAGAGGATACTGCTTTGGCCACAGTATGTTACGGGTGGCAGAATAAGTCTTTCTCCTGTGGAAGTTTCTATGATTGTGTCTACCTCCCCTCAAGGGCATGGCTTTAGGACATCCATACATTTTGTTTTTTTGTTTTTTATTGGTCTTGCTTATATTCTAATCTTCTGACATACTGAATTTGGGGTTTTCACTAGCTGTAAGACATAATCATCAAAATGAAAAGAAAGAAATGCCTGAAATTGATTACTCTGTGTGTAATCTATATAATATAGGCAATTTAGTTTTGAATTGAATTACAGAAATAACTTAACTTTTTGATGTTCTAATTTTTTGATGTGCCAGCCTTTACACGCACATGAACTTTAATAGCATCCCAGTCTTAGTCCGTAGGGTTCAATATTGAGTTAGCCCACATATGTTGGCTATAACAGCTTCAACTCTTCTAGGAAGGCTGTCCACAAGGTTTAGGAGTGCATCTATGGTAAGGGTTGACCATTCTCTTCTAGAAGCGCATTTGTGAGGTCAGGCACCGATATTGGACGAACAGGCCTGGCTCGCAGTGACCGCTCCGATTCATCCCAAAGTTGTTCTATCGAGCTGAGGTCAGGACACTGTGCAGGCCAGTCAAGTTTGTCCACCCCAAACTCACTCATCCAAATCTTTATAACTTTGCTTTCTGCACTGGTCTAAATGATTTAGTGGAGGGGGGATTAAAAAAGAGATTTTTTAATACAGCTTACCTGTAAAATCTTTTTCTTGGAGTACATCACGGGACACAGAGCAGCATATTCATTACTATATGGGTTATATGGAGTACCTTCAGGTGTGGACACTGGCAATCTCAAACAGGAAGTCCCCTCCCTATATAACCCCCTCCCATAGAGGAAGTACCTCAGTTTTGTAGCAAGCAGTATGCCTCCCAAAAATGTTCCCCAAAAAGAGGGGTGGGAGCTCTGTGTCCCGTGATGTACTCCAAGAAAAAGGGATTTTTAAATACAGCTTACCTGTAAAATCCTTTTCTTGGAGTACATCACGGGACACAGAGCGGCATATTCATTACTATATGGGTTATATGGAGTACCTTCAGGTGTGGACACTGGCAATCTCAAACAGGAAGTCCCCTCCCTATATAACCCCCTCCCCTAGAGGGAGTCCCTCAGTTTTGTAGCAAGCAGTATGCCTCCCAAAAATGTTCCCCAAAAGAGGGGTGGGAGCTCTGTGTCCCGTGATGTACTCCAAGAAAAGGATTTTACAGGTAAGCTGTATTTAAAAATCCCTTTTTCTTTCTCGTACATCACGGGACACAGAGCGGCATATTCATTACTATATGGGATGTCTGAAAGCAATGCTTTAATGAGGGGAGGGAGACATCTTCTCAAACGAGATTTAATTTAGAGGTATACTCAAATAATAATAATAATTCCAACTTAGTCAAGAAAAAACTTTTTTCTTTTTTTTTTTTTTTTCTTTTTTACAACCAAGGGTGCCCCTGATCCCGAGGATCTTAAACTGCAGCCTGTAGTACTGCCTGTCCAAAGGCAGAATCCGCATTCCTTCTCACGTCTAGTTGATAAAACTTTGTAAACGTGTGGACTGATGACCACGTCGCCGCCTTGCATATCTGAGCCATAGAGATCTGATGGTGTGCTGCCCAGGAGGCGCCCATGGCCCTGGTAGAATGGGCCTTTACCGACAAAGGAGGAGGCAACCTCTTCAAACCGTAGGCCTGAATGATGAATTGTCTAATCCATCTCGAGATGGTGGATTTTGCAGCTGCCTGCCCCTTCTTGGGGCCATCTGGTAGAACGAACAACACATCTGTTTTCCGGATCTTTTCTGTAGCTTTAAGATAGGCCTTCATGGCCCGGACAATATCCAAGGTATGCAGCAACCCCTCCGTTCTAGACGTGGGTTTCGGAAAGAAGGATGGAAGTACCAAATCCTGGTTCAAGTGAAAATTGGATATAACCTTTGGTAGAATGGAAGGATGGGGCCGGAGAACTGCCCTGTCCTTATGTAGAACGAGATATGGTTCCTTACACGATAAGGCTGCTAACTCTGACACTCTCCTGGCCGAAACTATGGCGACCAAGAAAACCAACTTTCTTGTCAGTAAAACTAAAGGAATCTCAGCCAACGGCTCAAAGGGTTGTTTCTGTAGAGTGGACAGGACAAGATTTAAGTCCCATGGACAAATTGGTGACTTGACAGGAGGATTAATACGCAAGACCCCCTGTATGAAGGTCTTTACCAGCGAGTGGGTGGCCAGCGGCCTCTGAAACCACACTGACAGAGCTGAAATCTGTCCCTTGATTGTGCTTAATGCCAGGCCTTTATCCACTCCTAGCTGGAGAAAACTTAACACCCTATCAATGGTATATTTGCGGGAATTCCATCTTTTGGATTCACACCAGCCTACGTAGTTCCTCCACACCCTGTAATAAATCACCCTGGAGGCCGGCTTTCTAGCCCTAATCAGGGTAGGAATTACCTGCCTAGACAGACCTCTACCCCTGAGAATCAGGGATTCAGCCTCCAGGCCGTCAAATTTAGACGTTGTAATGTAGGGTGGAGGATCGGGCCTTGTGAGAGTAGGTCTGGTCGTAGAGGAAGAGTCCAAGGGTCTCCCACTGCCATCTTCAGGACCAGTGAGTACCATGTCCTCCGGGGCCAAGCTGGAGCTACTAGAATGACTGGCTTGTGCTCCACTCTGATCCTGCGCAACAGGCGCGGAAGTAACTGTAGCGGAGGGAATGCATATAGAAGTTTGAATTGATGCCAAGGGCAAACCAACGCATCGGTTCCGCAGGCCATAGGGTCCCTCGCTCGAGACACGAACCTGTCTAGTTTCTTGTTGAACCTGGATGCCATTATATCTACGTCTGGCATTCCCCACCTCTGGCAGATTGTCTGAAAGATCTGGGGATGCAGAGACCACTCCCCTGGCGACAGAAACTGGCGACTTAAGAAGTCTGCCTGTAGGTTGTCCACTCCGGGAATGAATATCGCCGAAATGCAGGGTACATGAACCTCTGCCCACTGAAAAATCAAGCTCACCTCCCTCTGAGCGGCCTGACTCCTGGCTCCCCCTTGGTGGTTTATGTATGCCACCGCTGTGGCATTGTCTGACTGGATTCTCACCGGGGACCCCTGTAATCTGGAGGTCCATGCCAGAAGGGCTAGGCGAGCAGCTCTGATCTCCAAGATATTGATGGGGAGCTGCCTCTCTGTTTTCACCCAAGTTCCCTGGCGAGAGAACCCCTCGAAGACCGCCCCCCAGCCTGCCAGGCTGGCGTCTGTGGTAACTACCTTCCAGACAACAGGGCTGAAGGATCTTCCCTTTAGAAGATTCTGAGGGTTCAACCACCAGGCCAGGCTTTGTCGGACCCTTGATGATAGCGTCAAAGGGGACTCCAAGGCATGTGCTCTCTTGCCCCAGGCTGCTAGAATGGCCGCCTGTAGGACGCGAGTGTGGATCTGAGCGTATGGTACCGCCTCGAACGTGGCCACTAGCTTGCCTAGTAATCGCATACACAGGCGAATAGTTGGTTTTTTCTTGCTTAGAACCAACTGAACCAACCCCTTGATAGCCTCGATCTTTACAAGGGGCAGGAACACCCTTTGCTGTTCTGTGTCTAACCTCATGCCGAGGTATTCCAACTGCTTTGTAGGCTGGAACGCTGACTTTTCCCGGTTTAGGACCCAGCCGAACCCTTCGAGGTACTGAACCGTGAGGTTTACTGCCTGTTGCAGACACGGCCGTGAGTGATCTATGATTAAAAGGTCGTCCAAGTATGCTAGGACTGTGACCCCTTGGATCCTTAGATTGGCCAGAACTGGGGCTAGGATCTTCGTGAATACCCGGGGGGCCGTGGCCAGCCCGAAGGGGAGCGCCCTGAATTGGAAGTGTCGCTGCCCCACCGCGAAGCGTAAAAATCTTTGATGCGACTGAAAGATTGGTACATGAAGGTAAGCATCCTTTATGTCTATGGAAGCCAGAAAATCGTCCCTCTGAAGCGTGGCGACTGCTGACCGGATGGATTCCATCCGGAAAGAACGAACCCTTGGGTAACCGTTTAACCTCTTTAGGTCCAAGATTGGCCTGACATCGCCGTTGGGCTTTGGTATGACAAAGAGATTGGAATAGAAACCTAGCCCTTGCTCTTGGGCTGGCACCTCTATTATTACGTCCTGGCAAAGCAGGAGATCCAAAGCTGCCAGCATCGAGGCCTTCCTTGCTGGATCCTTTGGTAGCCTTGACTCTTGAAAATGAGGCGGAGGAAAGTTTAGAAACTCCAGTCTGTAGCCTGCGGTTACAGACGCCCGGACCCATTTGTCGGGGATCTTGGCTTCCCAAACTTCTGAGAAGAAACGAAGCCTTCCCCCCACCCGCGAGAGTGGGGGCGCCCCTTCATAAGGCAGACTTAGGGGCTGTCTTTGTCGGCTTGCGATACCATGGTCTCTTACCCCCAGGGGCCTGTCCCTGCGATCTACTGTTAACGTTGGATCGTGCAGGCGGCCGTCGATACTGCCTGGAATTTGAGGGCCCTGAGACAGGAAAGAGCTGCCTTTTAAATGTAGGACCCCGGAATGTCTTTTTGACCGGTAAAAGGGTACTTTTGCCACTTGAAATAGTCTGAATGTATTTATCCAGATCCTCCCCGAAGAGTCGTCCTCCATGGAAGGGAAAACCTGCCAGAAGCTTTTTGCATGGGGGCTCCGCCGCCCAGTTCTTCAACCATAAGAGCCTTCTCATGTGCACCAAAAATAGTGATAAACGAGAGGCCTGCTGGATGGAATCCTTTATAGCATCTACAGCAAAACACAGAGCTCTGGGAATGTCAGAAAACTCTTCTGCTTGTTGGGTAGGCATGTCCTTTAGCATCTCTTTTGTCTGGTCCTTCAACGCCTGACAAACTCCAATTGCAGCCACAGCTGGCTGTACCACTGCTCCTGCCGTAGCAAAGGATGCTTTTAAAAGTGTCTCTAACCGTTTATCAACCGGATCTTTAAACATATGTATGTTTTCCACCGGGCAAGTTAGTGATTTATTCACACATGAGATGGCTGCATCCACCACTGGGAGCCTCCACCTCTTGGAGAATTTTTCCTCCATGGGGTAAATGACCGCAAATCTTTTCGGTGGCAGAAAAATCCTGTCCGGCCGTACCCAATCCCGAAAGATCAATTCCTCCAAGAGAGGATGGACCGGAAAAACCGCGTTGCTTGAAGGAGCTTTCAAAGAGCCCAGAGAGGATACCGGAGGAACCTGAGGCTCTGGCAATGGTAAACTAAATGCCGAGCGGACCATGTCCGTCAAAGACTGCACCCACAGTCTCTCTGTCTGGGAGTCTGAAAATGGTTCCTCTTGGTTCAGGTCTAGTTGATCCTCCTGCGATTCCAATTCCTCCGGAGAGAGAATTTCAGCATCTGAGGATACACCTCTTGGTGATGGGGATCTAACCCGTTTCTTGCCAGGAATAGCTCTAGCGATCAATGCTGCTATTCTCTCTTCTAGCCCCCCTAGGGATACAGCTAGCATCTCCTCTGTGATAAACACAGGGCTGGGCTGATCTGGGCCAGCCTCCGCACCAGACCCCCCTAATGGCTCATCCAAGGCGACCTTTATGGGAATAAGTTGCGGGGAAAGTATCGGCATATCATCAGAATCAGAGGGGGAACACCTTTTTTTTTTGGTCTTTTTTGTACCCTTTGACCCCGAACCTTTGGAAGCCATAATACAAAATCGAGGGACTCCGCCAACAACAACAGACTGTAGTGGCCAGGAGTACAAAACTAGAGCTTAGGGGACAATAGCTCAGTAATGCCCAAAAACTGATGGGGCCCCGTATGTTTTTTTTTTTTTTTTTTTTTTTTTAATATATATAAGTCTCTTTCTTTTTTTTTTTTTTTTAAACATACAGCGACCCCAAACTTAGTTTGCCAGCCTCCAACCTGTTGCAAAAAGGGGGATTTCTTGGCTTAACAGAAAGGCATTGGAACCAAGTCCAGCCTGTACTACCCCTCTTCCGCCACCGGGAGTCACCGTTCTGCCGCTCTGCGTCCTCTCCCTTTGAGATCAGCCTCAGACTGAGCACTGACAATGCCTGCTGATCTATAACAGCACAAGGCGCGCCCCTGTATGACGCTGCAGGCACGCCCCCCCCCGCCCTCCTCTCCAAACGGCGCGAAAAACGTCTATAAGACGTGCGCGCGCGCGCGTATGCCGGAGCAGGAAGAACATGGAGGAGCCGCGCTGCTGGAGACCCAGGACTGCAGAACCAGGCGGCAGATTCAAACCCCCGGCCAGGTAGGACCTCCAAAAGGCCCCATAGGGATCCTTACCAGTCCTAGGAAGAAAGCAGCAGGTAGCTAGCAACACCATTCTTAGACAGGGGAACCTAGTGATGGGGGAAATGGGATCATCCTGTCTTTCACAGACATAGTGAGCAAGGTTGCCAATGCAGAGCATACTTAGGCTACCCCCCTTTTAGGTTACCCCGGAGAGCCTGCTGTCGAACCAAGTCCCGCAGGCTCCCCTCTTACCTGCTCCATGCTGCAGGATGTTTGTCTAGCAAAACGATCCAATCTTCTCCCATCTCCGTGGGTAGCGTAATAGACCTTCAGGCCCTGGGGTCCTATGAAGGCACCCACTGTCCTGGACCTATATAGCACCCTGGCAAACAGGAACTTATGGTCTTTACGAACTCCAAGTCCTGGGCCCAGGGTCCAGCCCTCCAAAGAGGAGCATTATAGGCAAAACCCCACGGTTTGGGGCCCGGGTACTGTCCACTTTGGCACTGAGGCTCCTTGGACAGATCCGGTTAGCCCGCCCTTAATCCCAAGGATGTGGAGCAAAGCTATTCCGTGACCAACACCTAAGACACTGGCGAAAAAACTGAGGGACTCCCTCTAGGGGAGGGGGTTATATAGGGAGGGGACTTCCTGTTTGAGATTGCCAGTGTCCACACCTGAAGGTACTCCATATAACCCATATAGTAATGAATATGCCGCTCTGTGTCCCGTGATGTACGAGAAAGAAAAAGATTTTACAGGTAAGCTGTATTAAAAAATCTCTTTTTCTTTCTCGTACATCACGGGACACAGAGCAGCATATTCATTACTATATGGGATGTCCGAAAGCAGTGCTTTAATGAGGGGAGGGAGACATCTTCCAAAAAAAGGATTTAATTTAGAGGTATACTCAAATAATAATAAATCCAACTTAGTCAAGAATGTAATCTGAAATCTAAATCAAGGGAGCCCCCTCAGATCCTGAGGAGCTTGAATCGCGGCCTGCAGTACTGCCTGCCCAAAGGCTGTATCCGCATTCCTTCTTACGTCCAATTGATAAAAAATTTGTAAACGTGTGGAGTGACGACCACGTTGCTGCCTTGCATATTCGAGCCATAGAGATCTGATGATGTGCTGCCCAGGAGGTGCCCATGGCCCTGGTAGAATGGGCCTTTACCGACAAAGGAGGAGGCAACCTCTTCAAACCGCAGACCTGAATGATTAATTGTTTAATCCATCTTGCGATGGTGGATCTAGCCGCTGCCTGACCCATCTTGCGCTCCTCCGGTAAAACGAACACCACATCTGTTTTCCGAACATTCTCTGTAGCTTTAAGATAGGCCTTTATGGCCCTGACAATATCCAACGTATGCAGCAACCCCTCCTTTCTAGAGGTGGGTTTTGGAAAGAAGGATGGAAGTACCACATCCTGGTCCAGGTGGAACTGGATATAACCTTTGGTAGAAAGGAAGGATGATACTGCGCATGCGCGAGGCGCCGAGGACGGTCATGATCTGATCGTGCTCCGCTCCACCTCGGCTCTCACAAGCTATTTTTAGCCAACAGACGGGCGAAAAAGCTCCCCAACCAACGTGCCAAACTCGGACCATGCAGCGGAGGTCAGCCGGGAACAAACACAGCCAACGTCGTCCATCCCAGCACGGCCGCAGAACTCGAGCCTCCAAGGCCCAGCAGCTCTCCCCACAACCCAAGATGGCGCCGGGTGAGGAGGACGTGGCGCGCGGCAGCACACGAGGCCAGCTACAGCCGAATCGGGATGCGGTGAGCCAGATGGGGGGTGTCAGTGTGGCGGAGAGCCCTCAACCGAGCTCACGATCGCCTTGGGTGGAATCACACCATACCCCGGTGGAGGGAGGAGGGGGCAGCCTGCATGTACATCAGGCCTCAATGCCCATGTTCACGCTGGATGGGGGACATATGGCTCTGGGAGGTGGTCGGGATGCAGGACCAACTGAACTTGCACAACTTCTACCTGGGCCCGGACACTTGGTTCAAGCTATGGTGCATAGAGACCCCTTTCCATCTCAGTCCCAGGTTGGATCACCCACCCCCTCCCTATGCAGTGAACAGGGACAGTTCCAGCCCTCACCCTCACCCTTGTCGGACTCCCCCGACGGTGCTCTGCTGCTGACTGCTCTATCCCCTGCCTCATCTATGGACAGGCAAATGGCAGAACTTGCTGGAACTACCCTCAGCCAGACCAGCTCAGGGCTCTCACACCCTCCTGCCCCTGCTCCCTCATACTCTGGAGACACTGTGCTCCTGGCCAGGTTCTCAGCCCTTCTTCAACAAGAACTGACAAAGGCCTGCTCTCTGATCACCGCTGGGATGAAATCTGATTTTCAAAATATTGGGGTGCGGCTAGACAGCATCGAAAATAAAGTGGATGGTACGGTCAAACGTGTGAACCAAAACTCCAGGATGATTACATCCCTGCAAGACCAATTAGACCAAGCCAACGCTAAAATCGAGGACCTTGAGAACAGATCTCGGAGATACAATTTCAGGGTGAGGGGTCTCCCTGAGACCGTAGTGAATGTGGAGGAGGCTGTTCATACCCTGATGACCCAATTGATTCCAGATATCTCATCTCACCAGCTCGAACTTGACAGGGTACATCGTGCCCTAGCGGCCCCCAGGCCGGATGGTTTGCCCCGAGACATCATAGTCAAGCCTCATTTCTACAGGATAAAGGAGAAGGTGATGCTAGAGGCTAGACAACGAGGTGACATTGTTGTCATGGGACACCCGGTCCAGGTCTTTGCGGACATCTCCCAAGCAACCATCCAGAAGAGGAGAACCCTCAAACCTCTATTGAGTCATCTTATTAATCGCCACATAAAATACCGCTGGTCATTCCCGTTTAAGCTATCTTTCTCATATAAGGGAAAATCGTATTCCTTCAACTCATTCCAATCGGGAGAAGATCTACTCCAAAAACTGGGCCTGATCTCCTTGGATCCGCAGACCCCCCGAAGCGTCACTGAGATAGAAGATAGACCGGTGTCTCCCCTTTGGTCACAACAGGGCCGTTCCGGGGCCAGAAGATCCCCTCTGAACACTTGAGTTGTGACAATTGCTGCAAGCTTGCTCCCTTTTTTTGTGTTCCTCTTTGCCCTCCTGACGGGCTCTTGAGATTGGTCCTTACTGCTCTGGACCTGAGCCTGAGGCTGAAGGAACGTTTACTTTAGTTTAATTTAGTTTTTTTTTTTGTAATATGTTTCCGAGACTGTCCCCACCTGGGTAGCCTCTGACTCCGTACGGATGATATATACCTCTTGAGACAAGTGTGGGGTTGGGCGAGCTGATCCCGCCGGTTTGTTCCATTTTGCGAATGGACCAGGTCGAGGTGGACACGCATGCCCCTTTTGGTGAACTTATCCCTCCTTTCGAGCGGAGATAACTTCACTTAAATTAATGGGAGTTTACTCTCCCGCTGACACGCTACCGTTGAAGCGTGTTTTTCTTTTTTCATTTATGTGTTCTTTTATTGTTATGTTGCTCTTCTACCTTTGCAATAAGTTGACTTTACAGATTGTCCTGCCTGAACACGATTTGATGATTGCCTTATTGCTATTTTTGCATTTTTTCTTTCCTTTTGTCTTGACCCTCCCTTTTTCTTTCCTAGCCCATCCCTCACTCGGTGCATCCTCCTGCCTAGATGAACCAGACTCATCTCATCAGGAGCTCTCCGGAAGTGGACAATTGAAGCTTCCAAACCGTGAGTACAACAGACCGAACCATCATGGCTAACAGACCCCTCACGCAATTCTCGATTTTAACACATAATGTACAGGGCTTTAATTCACCCGCCAAGAGAACGAAGGCCTTCCAACAATACCATAGAATGGGGATAGACATTCTCCTCTTACAAGAGACACGCTTCTCTAAAACCTCAGCCCCGAACTATCTAAATACGAAATACCCGTCAGTTTACTTATCTAATGGACCGGATAAAAAGAAGGGGGTAGCTATATGTTTTGCTAAAAAGGTCCCTTTCACGCCTACAACTGTGCTTAGAAACAAGGAGGGCAGGTACGTTATGGTGGCGGGGAAGATTAATGGCAGTGCAGTTACCTTCCTTTCATACTATGCCCCTAACACAGGACAATTGTCCTTTTTCCGCACAATGCTTGACACCATAATGCCTCATGTGACTGGACACGTAGTTTTCGGCGGGGATAGCAATGTCTCTCTGGACCGGATCCTTGATAAATCTGATCCTGAGAGAACCTTCCTGAAACATGCTTCTAGGCAGAGTAGTGCGATGTCTCGCCTCCTCCATAGTTATGATCTAATTGACGTATGGAGAGACGCTCATCCAACTGATAGGGACTATACCTATTACTCCTACGTCCATCGGACGTACTCGCGTATCGATCACCTGTTCACGCTCTCCCCCTTGTTGTCATTTGTATCGTCTACAAAAATCTTTCCTATGTCGTGGTCTGACCACTCGGCAGTCCAGGTAGTCCTGACTGGCCTCTGGACCAAATCTGGCCCGTCGCCATGGCGCCTGAACGAGTCATTACTGAACGATCCCATATTGGAAAAGGAGATTGAGCAATCCATACTACAGTTTTTCGCAGATAATTCGTTATCGGTCTCCTCCCCGGCGACGTTATGGGCGGCTCACAAGGTCACCGTTCGCGGCGAACTGATAAAACTTGCTTCAAGGGCTAAAAGAGAGCGTGAGCAAACGATACGTCAGCAAGAGGATGAGTTGCGTCGCCTCACAAGGGAACAGAGAGACAATCCTCACCTTGACTTTAGAGACCAAATGGATGTGGCACGCACAGCTTTAAATTTGAGCCTCAACAAAAGCAGAGAAATATCTCAGATGGTCACGCCATAGATTCTATACCTTGGGCGATAAGCCAAATACACTGTTAGCGCGAAGGTTGACTCCCCGGCCTTTTAACCCTGCCCTCCCCAAGTTGAGATTGAAAGACGGCCGGGTTACTCAGAACCCCCAACTGATAGTTCAGGAATTTTCCACGTTTTACTCCAAACTATATAAAACCCCTGAGAGGTTTGATAAAACTCTAGCAGAGGACTTTTTGCACGACATACCCCTCCCCACCCTATCTAAAGACCACATGGAGCGGATGGAAGCTGAATTTTCCACAGAGGAGATTTTGGCGGCCATTAAGTCCCTAAGCCCGTCCAAATCGCCTGGACCAGATGGGTTCACTGGCCACTATTACCGCAAGTATGCGGATGTTCTAGCCCCTTATCTCTGCGCCTTTTTTAATAGTTTACGTGAGGGTTCCCCTCTCCCACCCCATGAGAATAGAGCATTTATTCACGTCATCCCCAAGCCTAACAAAGATCATAGCGACTGTAATAATTATAGGCCGATATCACTAATAAATGTGGATCTCAAATTACTAACTAAAATCTTGGCCACCCGCATGAATCCATTCCTACCACAGTATGTCCATCCTGACCAGGTGGGGTTTGTGCCGCACAGACAGGCTTCAGATCAGACTAGGAGGGTCATCGACATTATATCCGCGCTGAATTCGGGGTGGGATGGCGGAGGCCGAAGGGGGGCTTTGTTGTTATCATTGGATCTACACAAGGCCTTTGACTCCTTGTCCTGGGAGTATCTCTTCTTTATACTGGAGAGATATGGGTTTGGCTTAAATTTCCTTAAAACGCTTAGCATGATTTATAGCGACCCCACTGCTAATTTATCTGTTAAAGGATATATGTCTAGCGATATTAGCATAGGACGGGGTACTCGACAGGGATGCCCTCTTTCTCCCTTGTTATTTATTTTGGCTCTGGAACCTTTGGCAATTAAAATTAGGTCACACCCGGACATATTGGGAGTTGGCTGTGGGGGACGGGAGCATAAATGCGCGTTATTTGCTGACGACATTCTGCTGCTCCTCTCCTCCCCCGTCACCTCATTGCCCATCCTCAATGTGGTATTAGACAACTTTGCATTGTTCACGGGTCTAAGCGTGAACCAATCCAAATCGCAGGCTCTCGATATATCATTACCGCCCTACGTAGTTCGAGCCCTCCGAGAATCCTTCTCTTTCCATTGGCACGAAGAGGCTCTACCCTATTTAGGTATTTTTTTGACCCCTACTCTCCATACACTATATGAGAGGAACTACCCCCCATTGTTCCGTAAGTTGTTGGAAGACCTTCGGAGGTGGTCCAATAGGCCCCCGTCATGGTTCGGTAGGTTGTATTCAGTCAAAATGACTATATTGCCCAAGGTACTTTATCTCTTTAGGACTCTCCCAATTGCAATAATAGGCAAAGATTTGAAGAGCTTTCAGGCTAAACTTGTTGACTACATATGGGACCACAAGAGACCTAGGGTGAACAGGAAAACTTTATATACCCCTAAATCGGGCGGAGGTCTGGGCATGCCCAATCTCCTTAAATATTACCACTCTGCCCAATTGGCTCACCTGATCGGGTTCCATACCTCCCGATCCAGACCACTTTGGATGGGATTAGAGTCCTCATCGATCCCGAATCGGGAGGTCAAAGATCTTATGTGGCTGAAAAGCAGAGATAGGCCTTCTGTGTTCTGCCCGTCACTGTCTTTCTCTTTGAGCCTATGGGATCGCCTAGCTTCCGCCCACGGGTTTAAATCACCACATACGCCAATGGTGTCCCTGTTTTATAACCCTCTGTTCCCCCCGGGTCTCCGTCCCCGGGATTTTTTATGGTGGATCAACAAGGGCCTACTGAGAATAGCTGATCTCTGTGATCATAAGGGAGCTTTGTCAAAATTGGCCCTGCAGGAGAGGTTTGATCTTCCGGACTCTGAATCCTTCCGCTATGCTCAAATAGCTCATTTTTTGGCGTCTCTGAGTCGCATCTCTAATCTCTCTTCTTTCACGCCCATGGAACAACTCTGCAGAACCATTGACAAACACTCCGGTCTTATCTCCATACTGTATAATATGTTATCCCCTAACACTCAAAAATTGGCCTACATGCAAAAATGGGAACAAGATGCTGATATTACACTAGACACGGCTGAGTGGCACACGTTGTTACTGTATGCCTCTAAATCCTATATTAACACCTCGTTGATCGAGGCTAATTACAAGGTTCTGATGAGGTGGTATATGGTCCCAGCCAGAGTAGCGACTTTCGTACCTGGGGCGTCCCGAGGTGCTTCAGGGGTTGCGCTGCAGATGGTACAATGTACCATGTTTGGTGGACGTGCCAAAGGGTGAGACGTTTTTGGATACGCACGTACAACTTAATATACTCTCTGACTCAAGTGAACCTTACCAAATCACCCCTGCAGGCGCTGCTGGGACGCCCGGTGGAGGGTACATCTAAACATTTGAAAAAATTCATTGCCTTCATTTTTACAGCTGCCAGAATCTCCATAGCTAGGTCTTGGAGATCCTCCTCTGTCCCCTTTCACCTTTTGAAATCTAAATTATCCTGGATAATGGTAAATGAACGATTGTCAGCTATTCTAAATGATAAAGTTGCCATGTTCCACAAAGTATGGGACCCATGGATCACATACCTTATGAACGCGTATTGAGCGGAGGTCATGGCTGAGACTCCCTACGGAGCAGGAACGCACCACCCCTCCCCCTTCTCCCCCCCCTCCTCCCCCCCCCTTTTTTTTTCTTTTTTTTTTCTTTCTTTTTTTTTTATTTCTCCCCCTTCCTCTCTTCCCTCTTCTTTTCTTCCACTTTCTCTTTTCTTTACTACCGAAGGTAATATTTGTTTAGATGACTTGTTGATTTCAATAATGATTGTTGGTATTTAGCAGCTCCTTGAGAGCGGTCAATACACGAACTGTTAGTCCCCGAGCCACATTTGAGTTGGCTCGGTCATGTTTGGGTAATTCACATTGCAATGATGTTTGAGACTAAGGTATGGACCGGATTCGGAAAAGTTTATGATGCTTCTGTTATTTGATTATATGCCCATAACCATGGAAGACCGCTGTAACTATATTTTTATATTTTATATTTCATGTTTAGTCATCTAACATTTGTACTCCTTTGAAATTTCAAATAAAAAATATTGAACCAGAAAGGAAGGATGAGGAAGGAAAACCGCCCTATAAAAATGAGATATGGTTCCTTACAAGATAAGGCTGCCAATTCCGATACTCTCCTGGCCGAAACTATGGCGATCAGAAATACCGACTTTCTAGTCAGTAAAACCAAAGGTACCTCAGCCAATGGCTCAAAGGGTTGTTTCTGTAGAGTTGACAGAACAAGATTTAAGTCCCATGGACAAAGTGGTGATTTGACTGGATGATTAACACGTAAGACTCCCTGTATGAAGGTCTTAACCAGCGAGTGGGCGGCCAGCGGCCTCTGAAACCACACTGATAAGGCTGAAATCTGTCCCTAGATCGTGCTTAATGCCAGGCCTTTATCCACTCCTAGCTGGAGAAAACTTAATACTCTATCAATGGTATAATTGCGGGAAAACCATCTCTTAGACTCACATCAGCCTACGTAGGCCCTCCAAACCCTGTAACAAATTACCCTGGAGGCCGGCTTTCTAGCCTTAATGAGGGTAGGAATTACCTGCCTAGACAGACCTCTACCCCTGAGAATCAGGGATTCAGCCGCCAGGCCATCAAATTTAGACGCCGTAATGCAGGGTGGAGGATCGGGCCTTGTGAGAGTAGGTCTGGCCATAGAGGAAGAGTCCAAGGGCCTCCCGCTGCCAATTTCAGGACTAGTGAGTACCATGCCCTCCGGTACCAAGCTGGGGCTACCAGGATAACCGGCCTGTGCTATGATCCTGCGCAACAGGCGGGGTAGTAACTGCAGCGGGGGAAATGCATATAGAAGTTATGATTGATGCCAAGGGCAAACCAACGCATCGGTTCCGCAGGCCATAGGGTCCCTCGTTCGAGACATGAACCTGTCTAGCTTCTTGTTGAATCCTGATGCCATGACGTCCACGTCTGGCACTCCCCACTTCTGGCAGATTGTCTGAAAGACCTGTGGATGCAGAGACCACTCCCCCGGCGACAGGGTTTGGCGACTTAGGAAGTACGCCTGCAGGTTGTCCACCCCGGGAATGAATATCGCCGATATGCAGGGTACATAAACCTCTGCCCACCGAAAAAACCAAGCTCATCTCTCTCTGAGTGGCTTGACTCTTGGTTCCCCCTTGGTGGTTCACATATATGCCACCGCTGTGGCATTGTCTGAATGAATTCTCACCGAGGACCCCTGTAATCTGGATGTCTATGCCAGGAGGGCTAGCCGAGCCGCTCCGATCTCACAGATATTGATGGGCAGCTGCCTCTCCGCCTCTGCCCAAGTTCCTTGGCGAGTGAACTCGTTCAAGACCGCTCTCTAGCCTTCCAGACCACTGGGCAGAAAGACTCCCCTTCAGAAGGTTCTGAGGGTTTAACCACCAGCATAGACTCTGCCGGACCTTTAATGACGGCGTCACAGGAAACTCCAAGGCCTTTGCTCCCTTGCTCCAAGCTGCTAGAATTGTTTGGAAGGACGCCACGGCAGGCACTGCTGAGATCTGAACTCAGGATCTCCAGTTTACTAGACAGGCACTTTCACCAACTAACCCACAGCGCCTCGCTTCTGTAGGACGCGAGTGTGGAAGCGTGCGGTATCGCCTCGAACATGGCCATTACTTTGCCTAGTAATCGCATACATAGGCGAATAGTTGGTTCTCTTTTGCTTAGAACCAACTGAATCAATTTTTATTTTTTTGATAGCCTCGACCTTTACCAAGGGCAGGAACACCCCTTTTGCTGTTCTGTGTCTAATCTCATGCCGAGATATTCCAACTGCTTTGTAGGTTAAAATGCTGATTTTTCCCCGGTTTAGGACCCAGCCGAACCTCTCGAGGTACTGAACCATGAGGGCTACTGCGCATTCCAGCCAAGGAAGCGAGTGATCTATGATTAAGAGGTCGTCCAGGTATGCTAGGACCGAGACCCCTTGGATCCTTAGATTGACTAGAATTGGAGCTAGGACCTTCGTGAATATCCGGGGGCCGTAGCCAGCCCGAAGGGGAGCGCCACGAATTGGAAGTGACGCTGTATCACTGCGAAGCGTAAAAAATCTTTGATGTGGCTGAAAGATTGGTACATGAAGGTAACCATCCTTTATGTCTATAGAAGCCAGAAAGTCGTCCTTCTGGAGTGTGGCGGCTGCTGACCGAACGGATTCCATCCGGAAAGAGCGAACCCTTAGGTAAGCATTTAAACCTTTTAGGTCCACAATTGGTCTGACATCGCCGATGGGCTTTGGTATGACAAACAGATTAGAATAGAAACCTAGCCCCTGTTCTTGGGCTAGTACCTCTACCATTATGCCCTGGTACAGCAGATGATCCAATGCCGCCCGCATTGAGGCCTTCCTTGTGGAGGAAACTTTAGAAATTCTAATCTGTAGCCTGTGGCCACAGATGATCGGACCCCCTCTGTCGGGGATCGATACCATGGCCTCTTGCCCCCAGAGGCCTGTCCTTGCGATCCATTGTTAAAAGTTTGATCGCGCAGGAGGCCCGATACTGCCTGGAATTTGAGGGCCCCGGAACAGGGGGGAGCTGCCTTTTAAACGCAGGACCCCGGAACTTCTTTTGAATGGTAAAAGGGTACTTTTGCCACTTGAACAGTCTGAATGTATTTATCCAGATCTTTCCATGGAAGGGAAAAACCTGCCAGTAGTCTTTTGCATGGGGCTCGGCCGCCCAGTTCTTCAACCATAAGAGCCTTCTCATATGCACTAAAAATAGTGACAAACGAGATGCCTGCTGGATGGAGTCTTTTATAGCCTCTACCGCAAAGCACAGAGCTCTGGGAATATCCAATAACTCCTCTGCCTATTGGGCAGGGATGTCTTTAAGCATCTGTTTTGTCTGGTCCTTTAACGCCTGACAAACTCCAATTGCAGCCACTGCTGGCTGTACCACTGCTCCTGCCGTAGCAAAGGATGCTTGAAAAAGTGTCTCTAAACGTTTATCGACCGGGACCTTAAACATTTGTATGTTTTCCCCCGGGCCAGTTAATGATTTATTCACACATGAGATGGCCTCGTCCACAGTTGGGAGCGCCTATTTCTTAGAAAAATTTCTCTTCCATAGGGTAAATAACAGAAAACCTTCCAGGCGGTCTCCCATACAGGCACTAACCAGGCCCGACCCTGCTTAGCCTCCGAGAACAGACGAGATCGGGCGCTTTCAGGGTGATGTGGCCGTAGGCTTTAGGCGGCAGAAAAAGTTCTGCCCGGTCGTCCCAATCCTGGAAAAACCAATTCCTCTAACAGAGGATGGACCGGAAAAGCTGCGTTGCTTAAAGGCGCTTTAAAAGAACCCAAAGAGGATACCGCAGGCACCTGAGGCTCTGGAAATGGCAAATTAAATGCCGAGCGGACCATGTCTGTCAAAGACTGGACCCACAGACTCTCCGTCTGGGAGGCTGAAAACGATTCCTCAGTGGTAGATCCTTCCTCTAGGTTCTGGTCCAACCAATCCTCCTGAAATTCTAATTCCTCCGGAGAGAGAATCTCAGCATCCGAGGATACACCTTTTGGCGATGGGGATCTAGTCCGCTTCTTGCCAGAAATAGAGCCAGCGATCATAGCTGTTAACTTTTTTCTCTAGCCCCCCTAGGGTGACGGCTAGCATCTCCTCTGTGATAACACAGGGTTGGGCCGATCTGGGCCAGCCTCAGCACCAGACCCCCTTAATGGCTTATCCAAGGTGACCCCTATAGGAATAACCTGTGGGGAAAGTATTGGCATATCATCAGAACCAGAGGAGGAACCCCTTTGTCTTTGCCCATTTTTTTTTTTTTTTTTTGTGTTTTGATCCTGAACCTTTGGAAGCCATAATACAAAACCGAGGGACTCCGCTTACAACAACAGACTGTTATAGCCAGGAGTACAAAAAATAAGGTTTAGGGGACAATAGGATCACTAATGCCCAAAAACGGTGGGGCTCAGTATGTTTTCCTTTATAATATTATTGTTTTTCACAACATACAGCCCCACCCCCAACATGTTTGCCAGCATTCAACCTGTTGCCAAGGGGATTTTTGGCTTAACAAAAAGCATTGGAGCCGACTCCAGCATGTACTACCCCTTTCTCGCTACCGGGAGTCACTGTGCTGCCAGCTCTGCGTCCTCTCTCTTCCAGCTCAGCTTTGATCTGAGCTAAGATCGCGCCTGCTGTGTATAACAGCAATTGAAGGCACGCCCACTCTACACTGCATTCACGCTCCCCGCCCCCCCCCCCCCCCCTTCCCGAACGGCGCGAAAATTTTTCTATATGCATGCGCACGTGCGCGCGACTGTCGGGGGAGGAGAGCCCAGGAGGAGACGTACTCTGGAGCCCAGGAATGCAGGCTGGAGGAAGCATCAGGCGGCAGATTTTAATCCCGGCTAGGTAAGGCTTAAAACAGGCCCCTAAGGAGTCCCTTTAGCCTAGAGACAGATCTCCTTTTTTTTTTTTTTAAAAGACCTTCAACCAGAGAGCAGCAGGTAGCTAGCAAACATACATAGATAGGTAGGGGGATCAAGTGATGGGGGGGAACATTTCAGGCCATCCTGTCCATCAGACATAGTGACCATGGTGCCAATGCAGAGCATACTCAGGCTACCCCCCTTAAGATCTCCCCTGGAGAGCCTGCTGTCGAACCAAGTCCCGCAGGCTCCCCTCTTACCTGCTCCATGCCGCAGGACATTTGCATAGCAAAATGGTCCAATCTTCTCCCATCTCCGTGGGTAGCGTAGTAGACCTTCAGGCACTGGGGTCCTGGAAGGAACCGACTGTCCTGGACCTATACAGCACCCTGGCAAACAGGATCTTTTGGTTTAGAAAAAACTCCAAGTCCTGGGCCCAGGGTCCAGCCCTCTAGAGAGGAGCATTATAGGCAAAACCCCACGTTTTGGGGCCCGGGTACTGTCCACTTTGGCACTGAGGCTCCTTGGACAGATCCGTTTAGCCCTCCTTAATCCCAAGGATGTGGAGGCAAAGCTATTCCGTGACCAACACCTAAGACACTGGCGAAAAAACTGAGGTACTTCCTCTATGGGAGGGGGTTATATAGGGAGGGGACTTCCTGTTTGAGATTGCCAGTGTCCACACCTGAAGGTACTCCATATAACCCATATAGTAATGAATATGCTGCTCTGTGTCCCGTGATGTACGAGAAAGAAATGTGTTTTTTTTTCAGGGGTTGGGCTTGACCCCTTCGTTCCAGTAAAGAGAACTCTTAAGGCGTTAGCACACCAAGACATTTTGGACAATTTTATGCTCCCAACTTTGTGGGAGCAGTTTGTGCATCGCCAGTCAAGTTCCTTCACTCCAAACTCACTCATCTATGTCTTTCTGGACTTTGCTTTGAGCACTGGTGCGCAGTCATGTATGAACAGAAAGGGGCCATGCCCAAACTTGACTGGCCTGCACAGAGTCCTGAACTCAACACCTTTGGGATGAATTTGAGCGTAGACTGCAAGCCAGGCCAGTACCTGACCTCACAAATGCGCCCCTGGAAGAATGGTCAAACATTCCCATAGACACACACTCCTAAACTTTGTGGACCGCCTTCCCAGGTGAGTTGAAGCTGTTATAGCTGCAAAGGGTGGGCCAACTCAATATTGAACCCTACGGACTAAGACTGAGATGCTATTAACCACATCCATACCAGGCCTATTCTGGCACTCTTCTCCTACATGTAAAAATCATTAATCAAGTTACCCCAATTTTTTTGTATAATGTGAAAGATGCTGTTCCGCCGAGTAAATAGATAACCAACATGTTACGCTTTAAAATTGCGCACACTCATGAAACTTCGGTACCTAAAAATCTCCATAGGCGAAGCTTAAATTTTTTTTTTACAGGCTACCAGTTTAGAGTTTAACGCATACTGTTAGACAGGTTAATTGGCTGTTCTGCGAACTGGTCGGTAAGTAGGCTCCCCAGGTTTTGTTGTTGCCTGCATTAGCCTTCCAATGCTACTTACTGCTATGACCAGCTATAGATGGGGCATTGGACATGTTTATGTTTCACCTGTGGTGCTGGTATTGGTCGAGCAGTGCACCAACACCTTTGCAGGCATTGTGCTACATGCTGGGTGTTTGGTGTGCTCCTGCACCCATAAGGAGGGGTGGCACCTCTTCAGTCTACCTGCCCTCGTCTATCCATTAGAATGCATGTGCCCCCATTGTGGGGACACTCATTGTTTAGTGTTAGGACCACAGATTACAGGGTGCCTTGGCGTGGCTCTTTGGCTCACGCATGCGTTTGCAAATGCTTGCGGACAAATCCCGTACTGTTAGACAGGTTAATTGGCTGCTCTGCTAGCTGGTCGGTAAGTAGGCTTGGTTTTTCCCTGGGCATTCCCCAGGTTTTGTTATTACCAGTTTTTACTTAATTTTTTTTATTTTTACACTTTTTTTACATTCAAATTTTTTGATTACTTTTATTCCTTTTACAAGGAATGTAAATATCCCTTGCAATAGGAATCCATCATCACAGGTCCTCTATCTCTTCAATAAGACCCCACATCTTTCCTCCAGGCTGGAAAGCATGAGATTGAGGGAAAAAAAAATCACCAATCTAACGCCGACAGCCGCAATTGTAGCTTTGTTTACATCCGGGAACCCTGGCGTGTCGACATAACGTCTCTAATTTCTCCGTGTCCCCGGTGGCAAGGGAGAGCCCGGAGAAGCACCGGATGTCGGCGGGAGGGCGACATTAACTGGGGAAGCCATGTGATTTCCATCTTTATTGAACATGCTTCTTACAATATAATATATTTAAAGTTTACTTAACTCAACCCCCTATAGCCACCCCACCATCCCCTTTACTTATTATACCTGGTAAAAAGCACACACTCAACTCTCCAGTAGATCCAGCATTCTGCACCGATCCACTGTTAAGCTTTCTGTGACTTGTGCTGCCACATGGGTTCAGGCAGCCTTTCACCCAATGATTCAGCATCTCTGCACTCTGTCCATTCTGTAAATGGGCTACCACAAGCTCCCGCCATATGTGATGGGGTTTGCCAGGGGCTGCAGGATACGTCATTCTGACCTAAATCTGAAATGGCAGTGGTGGGCTAAGCCACCAGAAAAAGAAAAAAAATCCAAAGAAAAAAAAAAAAATGCCTCCAAAAAAGAACTATAAGTCGAGGTGGGGCTGAGGCATGGAAAAAAACGTAATTTTCAGTTAAATTCAGTTAAATTCTTCTTTAGGTACACTGGCAACCTGACTTTAGGAACTCTATGAAGTCTGTTTCAAGTAACAGTTTTTGTGTAAATGTAAAAATATTCAATTTTTGGATATTTTAAAACAAGCATGTGCTTACCAAAATACTCTTCAGAAGGAGGATTCTCCATATCATATAGCATCTTCTTAGTGAGTCTATCCAGTTCATCCTCGGGTCGAAGGGTAGGAATGCCTGTAGTGTAGGCTGCCTAGAAATTAAGAGAATTAAAAGTTAAGAAAATTACAAAATGCATATGCAAGCATCCACGGTCATGCTAGTTAGAATGGGCCAACCTTAAACTTGAGGCCCACTTGAGGCCCATATGCATTTACATGCTTTTTCAAATCAATTTCCAGATTCCAATACAGAAGATAGTACCAATATAATCGTCCAATATTACATACAATGTTAAAATGTTTATTGCTTTTCCCAACACCTTTGGGTCATTAGTTATACACAAATAGTGAAATGACAATGAACACCAAATTCTGTTTACATAACCTGAATAATTTTTTTCCTTTATTGTGACATGAACAAAGCTATATTATGAATGATCTTCTTAGTATGCATATATTTATTACAGGTATTTTTATAGCACCAACAACAACTTACACATGGGTGACAAGGTTTTCGGAATAAAACATACTTCAGTAGATAAAATCCATACATGCATTAAAAACGTATTTTAAAATAAAATTGTGAAAGCACCAAAACACTGTCTTTTTAAATCAGGTCTCATGATGTGGCTGTCCTGCTTCCTACTTAATTAAAAAATATGCAGAATAGTAATTGGGATCACTGCAAATTTGTTACACATGACGCTAAACCCCCCCAATTAACCAACTGGCCTTTGTAGAAGAAGCCATTCCAAAAATTCTCAGTCGAACAGCACTTGCATCCAATGAAATGCAAGTTATTTAGCAGTTTCTTAATACAACAGTTAACACTTTTCTATCCATTCTGCTTAGGCTCCATTCACACGGGTAGCCTATAATTTATAGGGTACCAGTTCAGCAGCCACAGCCATTCGTGGCCGTTTGACCGCAGCCACAGCCAGTGGTCACCGCTGATCATCACTGGCTTTGCAAACTAGATGTGGCCGCTAACAGCTATCTGCTTGCAGCTGTCAAATCCAGCAGCAAGCTTCAGCATGTGGTAATTGATGAATATCTTAAAGGCCCACAAGGCTGAATGACAGAAATTCAAAGGCATGTATAGCCAGCTTAGTAGGAGATCTGCTCCAAGAAAACTCAATAGGATTGACACAGAAAGGCTCTATGCTCTCATGTCACTGGAGAATATACCCCCAGTGTAATCTTGGAGTCATGTGGTATCAAAAATGATAACAATTGCCACTACTGCAGGAACCCTTATGCAGATCAGGGCATAAATGTGGACCCTGATAAATCAAACATTCTGGTTGTAGAGCAATAAAATGGGTGAGGAGCATTGATTAGGTTTGGAATAAGGATGGCTACAAAAGAAAACAAATCTTTGCTTCCACTTTAAACACCTTTTGAACACCAGCACCAAGCTTCGACTCACTCAGATGACCACAAAAACACTTTTTTTCATTCCCTGCTCTCATAATCCAGTTCTATTTTGAATTCTTAAGTTATAAGAAAAGTGTGGCAATACAATTTGCAGTAGCAGTCAACAATGATACATGGTTGTACACTAGAAACATCTAATAGATAATGGTCCAAATGACAAATTGCATAGTGCGGATCAGATGGTATATAATACTCATTTTATTTTTGAAAGCAAACCCAAATCTAAAGAGTTATATAAAGTCCTTTAGTAGGCTAATACAAAACAATCTTGCTGCTGCTCTGCCTAGAACATAAGCCTTGCTTTCATTCCTCTACAAGTATTTATAACAGATTGTAAGAAATGCTTTCTTTGTAATTAGATTCACAGGAAACATAGTAAGTGAAGCAAAAAGAACACAATGTTCAGAGCTGCCAGTCATAGTTAAATAATTAGTCACTTTTATGTGAAACTGCTCATGATGCTTTATAAAGGAAAGGGATCATTCCTATACAAGCAGTACAATTTAATCATTTAAGGAGTGTGGAGGGTATGGCAGTGGGCAGTTTATGTTTGAGAGGAGTGCAATATAATATGACAGGGGGCAGTATGCACAAGAGAGGAGTGCAGTGGCTATGACAGTGGGCAGTCTTTGCAGGAAACAAGCACTATAGGGTCTGATAGCAGGAAGTATATGCAGGAGACCAAATTGTCCAGGAGAGGAGTGTGGAAGGTATGACAGAAGGTTGTGTATGTAGAAGTCAAGTGTTGGAGGTATGAAATCAGGCAGTATGTGCCGAACAGGACTGCAGAGCACATCACAGGCAGCATATGCCGGAGAGGAATGTGAAGAGTATGATGGCAGGCAGTGTGTGTTCAGAAGAGGGACGCAGAGGGCATGATGGTGGGCAGTATGTTCAGGGAAGGAGTGCAGAGGATATTACAGCAAGTTATACTTGTTCTGGAAAGGAAGTAGAAAGTATAACCTGTGGAGGATAGGGTGGCATGTAATTTTTCCAGAAGTGGAGTTTGGAGGGTATGATAGTAGGCAGTTTGGGGTGTCAGACATATCGATTAGTCCACAGATTGCATCTTGTCCCACTCAGCCAGAATGTTGAGTTGTTGGGGTCTGGAGGGGAACTTGGCATACAGAACTGCCTCGAATAACGAAAACCAAGAACTCAGTTTTGAACAAATCCTGGACTGAGCCCAAGTCTAAAAGCAGTTAGTAGTTTTCAGGTGGAAGAAGAACTCGGAGCTGAGCTGTGTCTAGAATGCAACTCAGAAACTCCAAGTTAGGAGTCGGTTTCAGTGATGATTTTTGAAAGTTTGGTATACAGCCAAATCTTCTTAAGGTCTGGACAGTCAACATCCCCTTGTCTGTCAGTATTTGCATTAACCGTTCTCTCCATAGAATATGGACCAGGCATTTTAATTTCCAAGGAGCATAGTAACACCAGCACAGGCCATACGTAAGGGTTGTACAAAACATAATAAATCAGCGCTATCAAAAAAAGTGAGCAGCTACAAAAACCAGTGGATAGTGGACATATTAATTGATATGTCCTTTTCAGACACTTTTCTGTAAGCGTTTCCAAATCTTTATTAAAACTCAGTGCCTACGGTATTACACTATGTGCTCCTTCTGTTTTCTCCTCCACACATCGACTTTACGGTTTGACCATTTGTGAGGTACCATCTTCAAGCATTTGTCATCCTTCCGTTTGTTGGTTTGCCATAAGAAGATCTGGTCTTGCAGTGTCACAGTCTCTGTATATACTCTGCTTTGACCCTCTGGGCTTACGCGCACCAGGGTTCAATACATTTGGTAAGCCTCTGCTTTATTGGTGGCGGGTACATCACTAGTGTGCATCACGTTCAAGAGTGAATCACTATTGGCTTGGGATTAAGTCTCCCAGTCCTTTACATCAATCAAGTTTCTTCACTATTTAACACATGGACTTTTTCAATTTATTGTTTTCTTCTGTTTATATATCAGTCACTTGATAATTTTTGATACAAGTTTATCATCATCATTATTTAGCGCTACTATTTGTATGTTTCAAACGTAAGGGTTGAAAACTAGCAATGTTGTATGCTCTCCACATATTGAATGCAACACTGCTGTGCTGAAAACATGGAGATATGCAAATTAGCAGTTAATGTCCACAGAGGCTAGAAAGTCTTCCCAATGTAAAGAAGATAAAACAGTTGTGGTGTATTCCATGCAAGATAATACATTTAGATTTTTAGGGCCTTCGGATCTAAGGCAGGCTGAGTGTTCCCCTTAGATTTAGGAACAGTGAAAAGCTTGAAAAATAGAAACTTTGAAACCTTTCTGCAATTACAATGCCTTGATTCAAAAGACTAGTAAGGGCAGCATTGAGGTCTCCAAGACTGAGCAGTTTGGACAACATAAAGGCCGGGCAGAGGTAAAGAACGAGAGCCTCTTGTAGCTCCTGAATATTTTACCTGTGCATTCAAAATGTTTGCCAAGCAGGTGTCTGCAAAAGTCGACAGATGTCCTCCAACTTTGGAAAATAGGGGGCTCCTTCATTATGAAGGGGACTTGTTTGCAGGCTTGGAGGTCTTGGGCACCTAGCTTAGGTCTGGTCTTGGAGATGGAGGCCTGTGAGAAACAAAAAGGAACTCTTATGGTTCAGAGGTGGGAGAAGTTTTCTGAGTCTGAGGCATAGGTTTCTCTTGTTAGGGTAAATGAGCACTCTTTCTGCCAGAAAAATCATTTTTAAAGTTGAAAAAAGCCGCAGAGAGGCGTTCAACATAAAAGGGCATGTGAAGCAACAGTTTTTTGTATTACTTGTTCTGCAGATCAACATCTGCATACTTACACTTGGTTAGTAATCTGAACAATATCCACTAACCCATCTACAAAGAAGTGTAATATTGCAAGCATAAACAAAGTTTTACACAACTGAATGGTTTGCAAGGACAGCAGCTGGTTCCTTAGACATATTCTCCTTGGTTCATTCTCCTAACACCTTACAAATTGACATCATGACTATGGAAGATTGCATAGCATGGCCTGCTAGGAAAAAACAAGATTTTAAAAGGATTGTCAATGAGACCCTACAACACCAGCAGCATCCTCAATTGTAACAGTCAGCATTTTGTTACGGCGTGAGATGGCCTTTATTAGGTTATTCCCACGGTGGGTGTGGCTTCTCCAAACAGATATTGGCCAGAGAAAACAGATTGGTATAGAAAAATGCATCTATACATAGAACTGGTTGAAGTATGGAATATATTAGATAGGGATACTCTGGGGGCTTTTTACAGATCCCACCTTGGTTACAGTACTAGATTCAGCTGTGTGCCACTCCAGCTTTAAGCAGGTGTGCCCTGCGTCACAAGTACTGATATGGTATTTAAGTCTGAGAACTACACTACTGTGCAAAAGTTTTAGGCAAGTGTGAAAATATGCTGTAAAATAAGAGTACTTTCAGAAATTGAAGTGTTAATACTTTATTTTTTAGCAATTAACGAAAACATACAGTAAATGAAGGAAGAGAAATTCAAATCAATATTTGCTGCGACCACCCTTTGCCTTTAAAACAGCATAAATTCCTCTGGGTACACTTGCACGCAGTTTTTAAGGCTGGTTTAACATCCTTGAGAATTGGATGCGCGTTTCTCCACATTCAATTCGCATGACAGGAGATTGTGCCTGGGTCCTGTGCGTCTTTGGCGATCTTCTGTGGATGTAGGCTGCCTCAAATCCTGTCTCTTCATGTAATCCTAGACAGACTTGATGATGTTGAGATCAGGGCTCTGTGGGGGCCAAACCATCATTTCTAGGATTCCTTGTTCTTTATTTACGCAGATAGTAGTTCTTAATGACATTGGCCGTATGTTTGGAATCATTGTCTTGCTGCAGAATAAATGTGTGGCCTTTTGCTGCTTTTTATGCCAGAAAAGGTATGCCATCTAAATATTAATTACAGGAAACCCCCCCCCCCATCATCCCTCAGTGGAGATCACTGATGACAGCCTTGCCTTTGTATAAACGTACATACAGTTGTGTCTATAAGTTTAGAATTTATGATTTCTTGGCCATTTTTCTGAGAATATGAATGATAACACAAATTTTCTTTCACTCATGGTTAGTGTTTGCCTGAAGCCATTATTATCGATCAGCTGTTTACCCTTTTTAAATCATAATCACAACAGAAACTACCCAAATGACCATGATCAAAAGTGATTTTGGCCTGATAACATGCACACAAGGGGTTTTAAATGGCCATTAAAAAGGTAACCATCCTCATCTGTGATCAGTTTGCTTGTAATTAGAGTGTGTATAAAAGGTCACAGAGTTTCTGGACTCCTGACAGACCCTTGCATCTCTTATCCAGTGCTGCCCGTCAAAGGATCTGTGGGAAAAAGTCGTTGAACTGTATAAAAAAACCAGGAAGGGGATATAAAAAAAGATATCCAAGGAAATGAGAATGCCAATCAGCAGTGTTCAAACTCTAATCAAAAGTGGAAAATTAGGGGTTCTGTTAAAACAAAACCACGGTCAGGTAGAACAACTAAAATTTCAGCCACAACTGCCAGGAAAATTGTTCGGGATGCAAAGTAAAATGCACAAATAACTTCAGATAAAATACAGGACTCACTGAAAATATGTGGTGTGGCTATTTCAAGATGCACAATAAGGAGGTACTTGAAGAAAGATGGGATGCATGATCGAGTCGCCAGAAGAAAGCAATTACTATGCAAATGTCAAAAAGTATCCCGCCAAACTGCACAGAGACATGCCTTAAACCTTCTGGCACAATCATTTGGAGTGACTAGACCAAAATTGCGCTTTTTGGCCACAACCATAAACGCTTTATTTGGCGAGGAGTCAACAAGGCCTATGATGAAAAGTACATCATTCCTACTGTTAAACACGGAGGTGGATCGCTGATGTTTTGGGGAAGTGTGAGCTACAAAAAACACAGGAGATTTGGTCAAAATTGTTGGCAAGATGAATGCAGTATGTCATCAAATAATACTGGAGGAACATTTGCGTTTATCAGCCAAGAAGCTGCGCATGGGACGTACTTGGACATTCCAACATGACAATGATCCAAAACACAAGGCCAAGTCGACCTGTTATGGGAGTGGCCATCTCAGTCTCCTGACCTCAATATCAATGAGCCAATCTGGTGAGATCGCAAAACGTGCAGTTCATGCAAGACAGACCAAGAATTTACAGGAACTGGCGAATTTTTGCCAAGAGAAATGGGCAGCCTTACCATCTGAGAAGATGAAGAGCCTCATCCACAAATACCACAAAAGACTTCAAACTGTCATTGATGTTAAAGGGGGCAATACACAGTAATAAGAACTGGAGTATATAAAGTTTTGATCAGGGTCATTTGGGTAGTTTTTTTTTTGTAAATCATAATCACAAAAGAAACTAAACAAAAAAATGAATAAACACAGTTGATGGAGAATAAATAGCTTCAGCCAAACACCAACCCATGAGTGAAAGAAAAGTTTGTGCCATCATCCATATTCTCTGAAAAATGTCCAAGAAACCATAAATTCTAATAAACTTATGGGCACAACTGTATATGCACCGAAAATGCCATAAGAAACTTGATAACATTTGGGATGCTTGGGTAGAAGCTAGGGACCTAAACACTACAATACTCCATTGCTGGGCTGTGAGTCCTCTCAGAGGTCTACACAATATTGCAATTTGTGGTTACACCTATTTATGACTATGGCTTGCATTTTATCTGCCTTCTAAAGATGAATAAAAACTATTCTGTTTGGGGATCCTGACCAAATCGCCAACTCTTGTTGCAGACATGCAGCCCCAAACCTGCAAGGATCTTTCACCATGCTTCACTGTTGCCTGCAGACACTCATTATCGTTCCACTCTCCAGCCCTTCAGTGAACAAACTGCCTCCTGTTGGAGGCGAATATTTAAAATTTTGACTAATCAGTCCCAAAGCCCATGCCACCATTTTTGTGCACCCCAGTTCCTATGTTTTTATGCGTAGTTCAGTCAATTAGCCCTGTTACAAATTTGCAGATATGGCTTTCTAGCCGCAATTCTTCCATGAAGACCACTTCTAGTCAGATTTCTCTATATAGTAGATGGCTGTACCTGGGTGTCACTGGTTTGACAGTTCTGTTCTGAGGGCACTGCTGGACATCTTCCAATGTCAAAGGGAAGCATGATGTGTCTCATCTACGGAATTAAGTTTCCTTGGATGACCTCTGCGTCTATGGTACCCGACATTGTAATTTTCTTTAAAAGAGATTTAATAGCACAACTTGAAACTCCAGTCTGCTTTGAAACCTTGTTGATGTAGTATAACTACCTTGAGGCTTGTTGCTGTGCTCAATATGACCTGTAACGATCCTCCATAACCTCACCTTAGTAGCAGAGTTTGACTGTTCCTCATGCATATTTAAGCCTTCTACACAGCTGTGAGTTTCAGGTAATGACTGTTTCAATCAACATATTAAATTGATGATCATTAGCTTCCAGTTTGGTATAATTGGTTAATCTTACACCTGAATCCAATAGTATAAAGTCCCTGACTTTGTGCAAATGTAAGAATTGATGCTGGTTTAAAGCCAAAGGGGTAGTCGCATCAAATATTGTTTGCTCACTTTGAATATTGTAAATTTACCAAAATCAAATTAAAATAAATATTTTTGAAAGTATTCTTACTTTACAGTATTTCTTCACACCTGCCTAAATTTTTTGCACAGTACTGTGTCATGGATCTTGAGATATTAAAGTGTTTCTACGTGAAATCCTAATTCATGTATTGCAGAAGATGAGACATTGCAGAGTACATATTGCAAGAGATACTGGAAGTGGCTTAATTTGTCCTGACTAGGTCACTAGGACAATGACCCTTCAATGCTTGGCTCCGACTAGTGAAATAAGTGGAGCCGGGCTTGTGAGAGACATTTTATTGTCCAGTGTGTAGAGGTGTTAATTGTTGTTCTGATTGCTTCATTGTAGTAATTACCCCCTGGGGGCTTCTGTCTCAATACACATAGTCATGCTATTCAAGCTTTGGGACCAATCTCTGCTGAGTCATTTTGAAGTCCTCATTTGCATGGAAGAGGACCCGAGTGAAACCACAAATGTACTTTACAATTGACCAATAGAAAAGCGGTTGTTGGGGGTGGGATGTTCCAAATTCTGTATAAAAGTGTGCTGTGTACTTTCAATAAAGCAGTTATGGTTGAACATTCATACAACTCGCTTGGTGTGTGTTCTTCATGGGTCCAATCGGCACATAGCTGTAGGTTGGATCCCGGAATCTTGGATGACTGGACCATCAGATGTTGCAAGCTGCAATCTGATAGAACAGAAGCAGAGGAGTGTCGGGAGAGCAGGACCTGGGCGAGAAAGGGTCTCGTCACATACTGTATATCAGATGGTTGTGGTTTCACAGGAACAAATTCAAATTCATCGAGAAGAGATTTAGGAGACTACTCATCCAACATGGCATACACAGAAAAATGTTCAAAGGGCCACTATAGATGAAGATATATCCAGAAACGATTCTGGAGGTGAAGGCATGAATTAAACTGACACCCACTGTATTTTGAGTTAATAGCCATTTGTGCTTATAAAATCTACCAATATACCGGATATTGATGTCACGTACCCAAGAAGGGACACTTGCAGAATGCTCCAGAAAGGCTCATGAATAGTGAGCTGGAGACTCAACATATTGTACTGCTAAACTACTGAGGAAAGTTAATTAAAACAAGGAAAATAAATACTGGGTACTCAGAAGCCAGCTGCTGAGAGCAGGAGAGGTGAATATCAAGAGGTGACTGGGTCACTGTAGGTGGTAAGAACTAAAGTGAAAACCACAAGTACACTACAATTGGAGCAATGGTGGAAAGATTCCACCTCACATAGAAAAGAGAGGAAACAAAAATTAAAAGCATATATAGGACACTGCAGTTTGTTATGCAGCATGAAATTCCTCAGCTTGTTAAACTTTTCTGTGGAGTTGATTGAAAAAGGATAAGGAACTAGAAAGTGCCACAAAGAGCTCCTGAAGGCAGCAGTGTAACCCAATAGTCTATGAAATTTAAATCTGTGCCCCTTAACCACTTAAGACCCGGACCAATACGCTGGTAAATGACCCAAAGTGTTTTTGCGATTCGGCACTGCGTCGCTTTAACAGACAATTGCGCGGTCGTGCGACGTGGCTCCCAAACAAAATTTGCGTCCTTTTCTTCCCACAAATAGAGCTTTCTTTTGGTGGTATTTGATCACCTCTGCGATTTTTATTTTTTGCGCTATATACAAAAATAGAGCGACATTTTTGAAAAAAAAACACTATTTTTTACTTTTTGTTAAAAAAAAAATCAAATAAACGAAATTTTAGTCAAACATTTAGGCCAAAATGTATTTAGCCACATGTCTTTAGTAAAAAAAAAAATCGCAATAAAAAAAAATAGCTACCTAGCGGGAACAGCGACACTAATACAGCGATCAGAAAAATGATCGCTTAGTGACGCTGGCAATAGGGAGTGAAAGGGTTAACTAGGGCGGTGATCAGGGGGTCAAAACTTTATTAGGGGGGGTGGGGGGGCTATCCTGAACCTAACACTAACTGTTTTTTACACTGCCTGTCACACTGACACTAAATGCAGTGATTAGATCACTGCATTCAGTGACACTGTGACAGGGGGGTGGGGGGGCGATCACAAGGGGTTAATATGCCTATGTGAGTGTGTGTCAGTGTTGTGTTGGTGCACACTTACTTGTGATGTCTTCTCTCATCAGCAGCGCTGGGAAACAGCGCTGCGATGAGAGAATACATCATTTCCTCCTTCCTGTGTAAACACAGGAGGAGGAAGTGACAGGTTGGGAGCGCGCTCCCATTGGCTGGGAGCGATCGCGGGGGGGCGGGTATTCGCCGACATCCGCCCCCAGATCCCGGATCGCTCCCGGAGCCAGGGGGACCCCCGCACGACCCCCGAACCGCACTTAGGCGGGGACGTAAATTTACGCCCTTGTGCCTGTACGTGCCATTCTGTGGCCGTATATGTGCGTGCGGGGGTCCTTAAGTGGTTAATGAAGTATAATAAAAAATATATTTTACTGAATTCATCCAAAGTTTTAATTAAAAAAAAACATCTTTGTTGTAGTTTATCAACAACTAGTGATAAAACAGTCCCAGCTAGTATTACCACTCACTTCAAACCAAGTCTTCTGCCCTTACACTTTTAATTTTGTCTTACTGGAGTTTTTGCATTCGGTACCCAAAGGACAAACAAAGGAGCATTTAAAAAACATTCATATTAGCTTAGCCAGGAAGGGATATTAGTTTATTCACAAAGCAGCTGCTCTCAAGCCTGAATGAGCTAATCACAGAGGATTTTATAATGCAATCCTAACCTGGTAATACTATTAGTACAGTAGTACAAGTAGTAGTACAGGCAGTCAACCAGTTATGTGTGGATAGATACGACAGCAGCTCATCACTGCTGCTTCTCTTTTCCATTCAATCACAAACTGGCTGAATCTAGGACAGTGGTTCTCAGCCTTCCTAGTGCCGTGACCCCTTGATAACATTTCTCAGGTTGTGGGGACCCCCAACAGAAAAATGTGTAGTGTGGGTTGTCAGCACCCAAGGCAAGACAAGCAATTGGCACCCCTAACCCACTGACATTTAGCTCTCCAAGTCCCTTCCACTCGTACAATATTAAAACCACTTATGGTACATTTTAGGATGTACCACTCTCTGTTCTCCTTTCTTTCCTTTTTATCTCTTTCTATCCTAATTTCTTGTTTCCCCCCCCAGAGATCTCTCAGGTTCTTATTATTTCCCTTGTTCTTTGCCCCCCCTCTTTTCCTCTCCCTTCCATGTATTCTCCCTTTTTTCCTTCTCTTACTGCTTGGTGTGGGGTGGGGGGGTGGGGATGGGAAGAGTAGTAGTGCTGGGGGGATGGGGAGGGAGTTCTGATAAGTCAACTTAGGTGCTCTTGATGAAGGTTATCTGCTGATCTGAGAACTAGTTGCGTTACTCACTGTCTCCGACTTGTGTCCCCAGCTCTGTGGTGTCTTGTAGCAGTGACACCTATGCCAAAATCAGGAGATAGGGTCTCCTCTAGCCCCTCCAACTTCACATTCCTTACCAGTCAGCTGACCTCTAGTCTCTGCCCCTAGCCATGCCGTGGACTTAATGGGCCGCTGTGAAGAGGCCAAGTGGGCAACGTTGGGATCCAGTAATAGTCCAGGATTTGGTGACCCCTGACAAATAGTTATTCGACCCCCGGAGGGGTCCCGACCCCAGGTTGAGAACCACTGATCTAGGACAACCTGGGCTTAGAGAAAGTGGGGTGAATGATGCAGAGTCCATTTAGCGTCAGAAAATAATTACAGGGGACATTTCGGAAAAGAAAGCAAAAGCTGCTTTTATTTGAACTTAATGGGATGTTAATTTTCAACCTTTTAATGTTTGTCTGGAGTTTGGCTTTAATGCCAGGGGTAAATCACCGTTACCTCAAATCTCGACCACAGGGTATCAAAACGCCTCTCATTGACTTTAAATTAACACAATGTTAGCCCCTAGTAAAATGGCATTTACTTGTTTATAAAGCAAAATACATAGGACGATTAACAAAAAATTATTTAGTAAGCATTCTCAGATCATTTTGGTCCAATGGTGCTGGCCAAAGAGTAATATTATGAATGCTTTCTTCTATAAAAGCAGTTTAAGCATATTTTTTCCATATATGCTACATGAAGTAAGCCACACTTGAAATCTCATCTCTTTGCACCCCCTGAATTTACGATGCCTTGACAGGAACATAAAGTAAGTGACTGTGTGGGTTTTGGCAAGATGATTATGTAAATTGTCCAGCTGCTTGGTGCAGAGAGAGGTGCAGAAACACTGATAATAGCTGCTGAAGTGAGTCATTTAATCTGTGTTTTACTACATCTATAGCGATGCTAATTTATCGATTCATTCCCATTAAGAGTATAAGCTTTTTTTAAGGTTTGCAAGACGCAAGATGATGGCTAGCTCTTCTCGTGGACAAGAATCTCCATCTCTTTATCAACGATCTCACAGAGAAATCACATTTGGGCAATTATGACTTTCAATTTTAGCAAAACCCACTCACTTAAGAATTTGGTTTTCTAGCATAATATAACATTCAGCTTTTGGCCTCCTGATCATCATTAGAAGCAAAACGGCAAAATGCCACAGTATACCAATTGATGACAATGAGGTTCACAAAAAAAGCATTTTTCTGAAACCTCTAAAGTCTAAGTCGGGGGTGCCCAACCTTTTAAAGAGCGAGAGACACTTAAGCAAATTGTTAACTAGTCGTGGGCCACAATGAGCGGAGCGGGTGGATGGCATGTCCGTGTCCGCTCTGCATATGGACACCGCCCACTATACTCTTTTTTTTAACGGGATCGGATTGGAGGTAGGACACAAGTTGGTTTATGTCTGCCACTACTTGGAGATGAATGGAGGGTCCAATTGGTTGGACTCACCGTGTGAAAGGAGCCATGGCTGCTTTCACAGTGATGCGCTGTGGTTTACCCACACCATGGGTGCAAAGCAGTGTACCTTTTGGCTTTCCTGCACTTTGCAATAGACTTCTATTATATTCTGCAGGTTCAGAAAGCTCACCAAACTCGCAGGTAATAACAAAGGTCTATGGCTCAGTGCAGGTAACCCACAGGTAAACTGCTTTGTACCTGCGGATCAGTTTGAAAGCAGCCCAGTAACCACTGCAGAACAGATATGCCCATATATGTGATTTTAGTAATAAACTGACCTTTAATAACAGTATTCTATTTTATTTCATCCCAGAGCAGGAGGTCGCAAGTCACATCAGAGGCCCCCGGGACACTGGTTGGGCACCCTGGTCTAAATAAATTATAATTAAATCAAAACAATGGGGGGAAAAAAACAAGTAGTTTTATTTTTTTGAATATCTGATGAAAATCTACAGTATATAGTAATAATGATTACCCAGTCACCAGCACACAAATGTACAATTAAAAGATAATTGATAAGTGAAGTAAACACGGGCTGCACTAATTTCCCCAACTCATCTTTTAGCTAATAAAAGCAGCAATCAGCGCACAAATAATACAATTAAACTAAAAATATTGCAAGCTGAACACAAAAAAAGCTAATTACAACCTCAAATGTAGCAAATGGAAAAAATATATAAAGTGCAGAGCAATGAAAGTCCATATAAAAGTGACTGAAGAGGACACCCAGTGATACAGCAAAAACTCTTCAAACCAAAGTAATGTAACCTCCACCAACAAGAGAAATCCTTCCTTACCAGATGGGATGTACCATTTGCGTTAACAACTGGTCAAAACAGCTCGGTCTCACCATATGGGAGAAGATGCGGATGGATCCAGCAGAGTGGTAAGTAAACCGATCAGATGGGATGAGATTCTTTTTTTTTTTTATCAATTTCTTTATGCTCCGAAAATTCTTAACTACTACAACAGTACTCATGAGTACAAAGTATGCTTTTGACGGTGATCGATTACACTTTATATTTTTAGCTGGCTGACCAGTGTAGCTAAAAGATGCAAATGGAAAAAATATGTAAGTGCAGCGCAATGAAAGTCCATATAAAAGTGACTGAAGATGACACCCAGTGATACAGCAAAATAATCTCATCCCATCTGATCGGATTACTTACCACTTCTGCTGGATCTATCCGCATCTTCTCCCATATGGTGAGACCAAGCTGTTTTGACCAGTTAATGCAAATGGTAAGGAAGCATTTCTCTTGTTGGTGGAGGTTACATCACTTTCGTTTGAAGAGTTTTTGCTGTATCACTGGGTGACATCTTCAGTTTATAATCAAAGGCTGGTCATTGCATGCTGGCTAGATTGTTTGCTTACATGGCCGGGAGATTGTTTTTTTTAAAGACGAGTATGAACGATACTTGGGCGTGGTATCATGATATTGTTTGGATTTGAATGTATGCTTCCTGAAGTCGTTTTGATTTGGTCATGAATTTCCATTAGGCTGCTTTCACATTGCAGCGGGAGGCGCGGTGACGGTATAGTAGCACGATTTTTAGCGCTGCTATACCGTCGTATTTACCGTGGTATTCGGCAACTACCGCGGTAAACGTCACACTAAAATGTGTGGGCCCCAAAGATCATACCAGACCCTTTGGTCTGGGGTAGATTTCAATAAGCCCCCTGCCTGCAGATTCCCACAACCACCGCCCACGGTTGTCAGGAAGAGGCCCTTATCCCCATCAACATGGAAACAAGGTTCTTTGGGGTGGGGACACAGAGCCCCCCCCTGCCACAAAGCACCCACACCCTCCCTTATGAAGAAGTGTGGCCTAGTATGGTCCAGGAGAGGGGGAATTCTCGCCCTCCCCCTTTTCTGGCCTGCCGGGCTGCATGCTCGGGATAAGGGTTTGGTATGGATTGTGGGGGGCCCACGCCTTTTTTTGTTGGTGTGGGGTTTCCCCTCAAAATCCATACCAGACTGAAGGTTCTTGAGGGGGGGGGCACATTTTTTTCCCCATTTCGGTGTAGTGCTCCCTTCCAAGATCCATACCAGACTCAAAGGGCATCGTTTGGCTCTTGGGGTACCCCACGCTGTTATATTTTTATATTTTGGAGTGGGGTTCTCCTTCAAGATCCTCAGAGCACAAGTCGCACCACAAGTCGGATCATGCGACTTACATTCAAATCAATGGGCTGAAAGCCAGATCGGTTAAGACGGCTCTTATAGGAAACCATTGATTTTTGACAAATGCTTGACATGGCTAAATGCTGTACCCTTATGTTTACAATTAGTAACAATTATTTAGCATTTTAAATGCCATCATGAATGCTATTTATTTGCTTTCAAAAAAACTTCAGTAAACTCAACTGCCTCTAAACTACTATAAACAATTGATTATACATGTACACACAAGATTACATAGAGGTGGCAGCTGAAAACAGGAGTTTAGCAGCTGCAGTGTACATGCAGCTCAAGTCTATCTAGAGGCAGTGTACACATGAGCGCTGCAGGTTTCTTTTTTTGTTTTGTTTTTTTATAGTCAACCAAGCTGAAAAACACAAAAATAGCTTGATAAACTTCACTCAAGTAGCAATGAAAATCCCCAAAAATTCTAGGTGGACTGTAACCAGTTTTTTCCCCAGCAGAAGAAAAATAAATTTCTTTCTAAGCCTACAAATTGCAGTAAGATCAATTCCCTAGATAAAAGCTTCTAAATGCTATTCTTTAGTCATGTAATTCAGTGTTTTACTACATCAAAAGATACTTACCTGCCTGTCCGCCCTTGTACAGTGAGCCATGCATATGCAGCTCACTGTATAATTATGGCAATGCCAAATCTGACTGAACTACAGGGCATGCTTGGGAGTGACGTCTTTCCCACCGAGCCAATGACAGCGATCGAGACCCTGAAGTCGGCAGCCCGAAGAGGTCAGGCCAGGCTGGGAGCTCAGGAACAGGGCATCACTGGAGCCGAGGTAAGTATTGTAAAGTAGTTGTAAACCCAACCACACAACTTGCACCTACAGGTAAGCCTAGATTAAGGCTTACGTGTAGGTGCAAGAAATATCTCCTTAATCTACACGGTTAAGGAGATACTTAACCAAGAACGGGCACTGATGACAACAGTGCAGGCACATTAGCAGGCAGGCTCCATGCATGGAATCATGCCGGGATTATGCTGTCCCTCACGCATGCGTGGGATTGTACCGGTAGCACGCTCATGTGCAGGAGTGACGTAATCGCCGCACTGGCCAGTTACAGCGCCGATATACAGAAGGGACATCGAGGCAAGATGTCGGCAGAGGGGAATGAGTAGCAGTTCGGGAGCTTCGATCGTAGGCAAGTCATTCATAATGAGCTAGTATGCAATGCATACTAGCTCATTATGCCTTTTTTCTTGCAGGGTCTTTAAAAAAAAGAAAAAAAGAAAAAAAAAATACCGGGTTTACTTCCTTTTTAAGATGCATCATATAAATATATACATGTTCATCAAGTTCTAGAGACAAAAAACCCAGACAAGCAGGTAACTTAGGGTACTATTAACATTTTAAAATTTTATACAAAGTAATTCACCTTTTAAAGGGGCAGTTTTATAAAAAATAAAAAAAAACATGTACTCAATTGAAATGCTTTTTTGGACTTCATTTAACAACATCAGCAATCAGTTTTGCACTTTTAATCTTTGTCATCTTATTGTCACAATTTTTATTGCATCAGTCATATTAAAATGCATTATTGTACCCTCAAATTTCAAAAGTGAAATTCTCTAACTCTATGCCAAAATCTCCAAAAAACTCTTATTATACTAACTGGCAGCAAAGCATGTATATTAGTCGATATGTCAATTTAATCCTGATACTAACTAAAAGGAAGTCTATAATGTTAAATTCTATGCTTCATAAATCAGTTTCATAGCTTTTTTGTGTATAGATCGTACACTTGACAAGTTTAGCAGCACCATGTTTTAAAGTGAACTCTAAGGCCCCTTTCACACTGGGGCGTGGGCGGCATCGGCGGTAAAGCGCCGCTATTTTAGCAGGACTTTTTTTTACCATCCTGCCAGCACACCGCTCCAGTGTGAAAGCCCTCTGGGCTTTCACACTGGAAAAACAGCAGCGGCTGTTTCATGTCGCTTTGCAGGTGCTCTTTTTAGCGTTATAGTGCCTGCAAAGCGACCCAGTGTGAAAGGGGTCTAAGGGATTTCATGCCTCCAGTACAATATTTGTATGTAAAATATAGTAAAATCTTATTCAATAGAGTATGGTAAATATTAGTGTTGACAAAGTGCAGTAACTATGTGCTGTATCTAATAGGAGCCAATCAGAAATTATTTTTGAAATGGTTCAGACCAAAAACTAAGCCTGATTGGTCACCATCAGAAGTTGGAGAAATAGTGATACACCTGCCTGGAAAACCATGTCTGCTGTGGTTTCTTCTATTGCCGACAGTGTCTTTTCACACCTTTCTTGCAAAAAATACAGGCCCAGTTTTCCAACTCTGTAGCCTATAAGCATACAAACACCAATTTGATAGGATTGTCTCTTTTACATAGAGGCAATGTAACTTTGGTGTTCCCACTGCATTTTCACTACAGGGACAGGAGAAATGTGCCCAATGACAAATTAGGTCCTGCATAGACATGAGCACTTTAGAAATGTTACCAGCTCCATCTACAGGTATATAGAGACTCTGGTGTGTGCATGGCTGCCTCTTCTCTCATGTCCACAGGCAGCTTCAGGCTATAAAACGTCTTTCATCTGATGTGCCAGGGATAATACAACTAGGTTTCTGGACACAGACTGAGATAAACTATTAAAATACCTTCTGGGAGATCTAGTTTCCAGAGTGAATAACTTGCATTTCAAATAGTAATATTGACACATCTCCAAAGCAGACCCAAAGCATGCTGGCAATTATTTTATAGTGCAACTTATTTGTTCTTTTGACCTTGGTACAACATTTCAGATAGTGCTCATAGCCTGGGTAATACTTGGGGCTAAACAGTTGTATACAATGGGACACTACTGAAGTGGAAACAGGTACATCTTAACCACTTCAGCCCCGGACCATATTGCTGTCCAAAGACCAGAGCACTTTTTGAGATTCGGCACTGCGTCGCTTTAACTGACAATTGCGCGGTCGTGCGACGTGGTTCCCAAACAAAATTGGCGTCCTTTTTTTCCCACAAATAGAGCTTTCTTTTGGTGGTATTTGATCATCTCTGCGGTTTTTATATTTTGCGCTATAAACAAAAACAGAGCGACTATTTTGAAAAAAATGCAATATTTTTTACTTTTTTCTATAATAAATATCCCCAAAAATATATAAAAAAAAAATATTTTTTCCTCAGTTTAGGCCGATACGTATTCTTCTACATATTTTTCGTAAAAAAAATTGCAATTAGCGTTTATTGATTGGTTTGCGCAAAAGTTATAGCGTTTACAAAATAGGGGGTAGTTTTATGGCATTTTTATTATTATTTTTTTTTTACTAGTAATGGCGGCGATCAGCGGTTTTTTTTGGTACTGCGATATTATGGCGGACACATCGGACACTTTTGACACATTTTTGGGACCATTGGCATTTTTTTAGCGATCAATGCTATAAAAATGCATTGGATTACTATAAAAATGCCATTGGCAGTGAAGGGGTTAACACTAGGGGGCGGGGAAGGGGCTAAGTGTGTTCCTATTTGTGTTCTAACTGTATGGGGGGGTGGACTTACTAGGGGGAATCACTGATCTTCTGTTCATACATTGTATGAACAGAAAATCAGCGTTTCCCCCGCTGACAGGAACGAGCGCTGTGTGTTTTCACACACAGCTCCCGTTCCCCGCTCTGTAACGAGCGATCGCGTGTGCCCGGCGACGATCGCGCCCGCCGGGCACACGCACGGGACTCGGGGGTGAGCGGGGGGCGCGCGCGCGGGCCGCCGGCGGCGCGCACGCGCCCCCTAGTGGCCGCGAAAGGCGCGACGTAGAGCTACGGGCTCTCGCGCACCCGTGCCGACCTGCCGCCGTATAACTGCGGCGGCTGGTCGGCAAGTGGTTAAACAGGTTGCCAATTATATCGTAATCCTTCAAACTTACTGTGGCTGTAAAGGTGGAATGTTTTTTTACCTTAATGAATTCTATGCAGGAAGGTAAAGACATTCTGCGTTTAGATCCTCCCAGTCCCTCCATACTTGCCTAAACCAGATCTAAATTCAGCGTTGTTCCAGAGAGTAGCAGCTCTCTCCTCACAGGATATTGACATTGCTGCCATCAATAACAGTCTTTGAGGAGAGAGCGGGGTGAGGCCAAGCAGCACTCTGTGTATCCATTGAGCTCATCAGAGTACCCCCATAGCAAGCAGCTTACTATGAGGGCACTCTGCAAGGGGGGAGGAGCCAGGAGGGTTGAACCCCAGATGATTGGGACTGTTCTGGGCAAAACCATTGCACAGAGCAGGTAGTAAATATAGCATGATAGTTAAAAAATAAATAAATAAAAAAACAGCAGAACTGTAGCAGGTGCACTTTGAAATCCTTGCCTTATTTGGTGGAGGGGGATTATGGTGTGGGGTTGGGCTTGACTCCTTAGTTCCAGGGAAGGTAACTCTTATGGCATCAGTATACCAAGACATTTTGAACAATTTCATGCTCCTAACTTTCTGGGAACATGATTGTGCAAAAGTGCACAAATCAAGGTCAATAAAGACACAGATGAGTGAGTTTGGGGGGGGGGGGAAGAACCTGAATGGCCTGAACAGAGTTCTGACCTCAACCTGATAGAACACCTTTGGGATGAATTAGTGCAATCACTGCGAGCCAGGCCTTTATGTCCAACATCAGTGCCTGACCTCACAAATGCGCTTCTGAAAGAATGGTCAAACATTCCCATAGACACACGCCTACACCTTGTGGACAACCTTCCCAAAAGAGTTGAAGTGGTTATAGCTGCAAAGGGTGGGCCAACTCAAGATTGAACCCTACGGACTAAGACTGGGATGCCATTAAAGTTCATGTGCATGTAAAGGCAGGCATCCCAATACTTATGATAACATAGTGTACATATACGTGATTCTGCACAGGTCGGTCACCATGTAGCAGTAAATCTGTTATAGAGTGGTCGGCAAGTGGTTATAAATCTTGGATGGGAGTGCAGTTTAAATGAAGAGAGCTTGATCCAGATTTATGGAAAGCTGTATAAAGAGAAGTATGGCGGTTTCCCCCCACCCCCCCAAATCATACTTGTCTAGATGGATGCAGCATCGGTTTCCTTGCTGGCACTGAGAAACTGAGCGATCAAACACCACCAATCGTTCGGTTCTCACAGCTTCATGAGCAGAGAGACAGTCACCGCCTCTCTGCTTTGCCCCCACGCTCACTGGGCTGTGGAGGGGCTTGCTGAGAGGCTGACCTGGGTGCCGGTTCAGGCATGTGGGTGGATCCCGACTTCATTCAGCCTGCTGTCTGCTGAAAAACAAACTGCACTCTTGTAACCATAGGAGAAAGCCAGCGAGCTTTGATTGTACTTCTCCTTTAACTACAAATACTCCCGGTCTGATCTGCCTACTTTACAGCATAGTTAGATGGACAAGCAAGGAGTCCAATTCATCCAATACATGTCCACAGTCCAACCCACATTGCTGCCCATTCAGACTATAGTTATCAATATAGCAAGCTCTTGCTGGAGTGGGTGGTCCACAGGGGCGGGCTGGGCCGGGGGGCAGAGATACAATTGCCCCGGGCCGTTCTGATGTGCTGTTCAATTTGGCCACTCTCACCAGCTCACAACTGGGCTTGCGCAGTTTATTTGCTGGATGGAGCTGCCACACTCGGCCAGCTATGTGTTGTGTTGTGTTGTGTCACTGGGCTGAAAGTCTGTGCAACAGTGCACAGCCCAGTCTAGCCCCTCCCTTCTCCACACGATTGGCTGCTAGATTTGCTATTTCTTTCCCTGCCCACACTCTGGGAAGCCCGTGTTCTGTATATGAAGAGGATGTGTGGGCAGGAAAGTTAAAACCGAGCAGTCGGCTTCAATCCAGTAAGCGTCCATCCATGTAAGTGAGATTCTCTCCCCCCCCCCCTCTGCTCTCTATCAAATCCCTCTCCCTCCCACCTCTATGCAGCTAAAGAGTTTTCTTTCTAGCAGCCTGTGACAGTACCTTGCCCTAATTGGTATGAAGAGGTTGACACTGACACTGGTATGCTGCGGTTTGGCTGCAGAGCTGGTAGTCCCATTAGATTGCACATTTTTACTGCATGTTCTGAAAGTGCACAAAACATCCTGCATGCTGCATCTTCAGAAAATGCAGCAAAAAATGTGCAACCTAAAAGGAGTCTTGGGGACTGCAGCCAAGGAAAACCGGCAGTACGCCAGCACTGCAGCCAAACACAGGACACCAGTCTTGTATTCACTTGTCACGGGCACTGCCAAACCACTGAAAAGCAATCCATGCTTGGGTCACTTTTCCAAAGGCATTTTCAGGCAGTGAGGAGGTGTTATCAGATTTGATCCCTGCCTGTTTTAACCTTTTTTTTTATGTTTAGCAAAAAATGTAAAACTGGTGTAAATACTACCAAAAGAAAGCTCTATTTGTGTGTAAAAAAGATAAAAAACGGTCATGCGTGTAAAGTGTTGAATGACCGCGCAATTGTTATTCAAAGTGTGACAGTGCTGAATATTGGTCTAGGCATTTACATAAAAAGGCCCACTGAAAATCCCCAGGACCAAGCCCATGATGCTCCTAATCCGGCCCTGGCAGTGTGAAGCGGTCTCCTTTTTTTCTCTCTCTGTGCAGGCAGTGTGAAGCAGTCTCTTTTTCTTCATCTCTCTCTCTCTCTCTGTGCAGACAGTGTGAAGCAGTCTTTCTTTCTCTGTCTAGGTAGTGTGAAGCAGTTTATTTTTCTTTCTCTCTGTGCGGGCAGTGTGAATTGGTCTCTCTCTGTGCAGACAGTTTCAAGTGGTCTCTCTGAGGGCGGTGTGAATCAAGTGGTCTCGCCCTCTCTGGAGGCAGTATGAAGCAGGCTCTCCTCTCTGTGCAGGCAGTGTCAAGAGGTCTCTCTCGCTGTATGTGCAGACAATGTGGAGTGGTCGTTCTCTCTCTGGGGCAAAGTAGAGCACTCTCCCTTACTCTGTCTGTGCAAGCAATGTGGTGCAGATGGACGGTGAGCTGATTCGGTAGTTCAATGGGCCACTTGACTGACTTTCCCCCCAGGCCTAAGGCTGTCGGCCCTCCCCTGGTGGTCCAGATAGTCTCAGACTCCTGGTCTGATATTCCCACATTCTAAATAGGTAGCAATGTGAGTGAGACTGAGTGTGCATGGGATTAATCAGACTACTGGCCTGATCAATCCAATTGTGCTGTATAGTCAGTGGATCAGACTCTTGTGTCTGCACACTACAACAACCGGTGATGTGATCGCAACCCCACACGCTTTATTGAGAACTACAGTTGGGAATGTACAAAACCGATGGCCAGGGAAATAGAGGGCACAGCAGCCACTGGTCTTATGCACAGGATATGAAAGGAGGGCTCCTCACAGAAAAAAAGGCTGGATTTATGACTTCCAAGGGGACTGTGCACTATAACACCAATAATTGTTTTAAGGTATGGAAACAGCTGTATACATAAGCATAACATTTCTTCCCGGAGTTCAGTATTAAAGGCTAAGCTCACCTCGCCCATATTTAGGAAGCAACATGTTCCAGTACCAAACTCTTGACAGCCAGCACGGATTCTTCATTAATGCAGCTGCTGTAACTTAAAATCTGCATGGATGTAAATGAATGAACTATCCACCGTGGAGGAAGGCTTATAGTTCGCAATGGATTACAAGTGTGCTGATTAGCGTGCATGTATTCCATTTTTCCTTTCTCAAACTTTCTAACTAAAAGTCAGTTACAGAGGTATGGGCAGAACGCTTGATTAAGTGTTCAGGAGCCAGACATTGCACCCAAAATCTACTGATCACAGGTGCAATGTTTTCTTGGCTCCTTCAGATAAAAAAAATAAGTGCATTTATTTTCTCTTAAAAGGTGAATTTAGCCTTAAACAAAATAACAAAATAAAGAAAAAAAAGGGAGAGTGATTTCACTGTTAATAGCCCTGTGACTTACACTTTTCACCCTGGCAGTGTGTTCTCTTAGCACCTTGAAATAGAAAAGTGTGCAGTCTTTGCCCATTAAGATTCCTCCTTCCGAAAAGCAGCGTAACAGATTGTCAATAAGCTGTTACTAGACGGAGGGAGTCTGGCACGACAGATGTCCTTAAGTGCCCTTTCATCCTTCCTCTTATCCGAGAATTAAACTTTACAGAAGAAGAGACAGACAGATCGAGCATTATCTAAATGACTGCTTTATATGTTGGAATCATATGAACCTCCACAGGGCCATTATTCCCATAACATCAAAATTACTGCTAAGCACTACTTAAATACACAAGCTGCTCCAAAATTTTAAAACAACGCATACAGTAAGCTGCCCTTGTTCTAAATAACGAACACAATATTTTTTTTATTTTGTTATGCTGTACTGTAATTATAACTGCAATATGATTAAAACACTGTACTTGCAAGCATGACAGACATGCCTCAAATAACCAGCTGTGCAGATCATGTTACAGCATTTTATTTTGGAGACACTCAATTGGGTCAATCAATAGTCGCAGGGTGTCTTCTGTAAGAGCATATTAAAAAAATCTACTAGAGCTTAAAATTCTGTGGACCATACAGTGGCTTGATATATTTGTAAAGACCAGAAAATAGGGTAAGGGCCCTTTCACACAGGGTGGATTAGTAATGATCCGCCACCGTGTGTCCGTAAGCTCAGCGGGGATCGCTCCGTAAATCCCCGCTGAGCCGGCGGATGACAGGGCGGTCTCCACACACTGTGCAGGGACCGCCCTGTCTTTTCTCTGCTCTCCCCTATGGGGACTGTGTGTCCGTGTACATCCGATCCGATGACAGAAGAAAAAATAGGACATTCTTCCATCTGCAAAATCGGATGTTTGCTGAGGCGGGTGATTACGGGTGTCAGCTGATGTTTTTACCGCTGACACCCGCAATCACATGGGGACCAATGTATGTCCCTTTTTCATCTGCAAACGGATGGATGAAAAATCGGACATACGGTCCGCACGTGTGAAAGGGGCCTAATGAGTTCAGCGGAACTGTAGACTTTCCCTTACATTTTTTCAAGCATCTCCTTGCAATGGACCTACCATCAAAATCTTTGTTAACTGTATTCATGCTAAGCGATGTGAAACCATAACAGGTATTTATAATAGTTTATAAGAACAGTCTCTGTTTTTTTTTTTTTATTTAAGATTTTTATTTAAATAAATATCAAAGGAATACAATCAATGCTCCCAGAACAATTTTGGAGCGAATAAACAAGTGAGAGGACAAATACTGACAGAGTACAAATAGTACAATTCATCCTGAAAAATACAATAGAATACTCCTCCTCAATCTAATATAAACAGGTAGATAGTGATAAATAACAAATAGTTAAATCATAAGAATATAATTATAATTAAATATTGCAGAAGAGAAGAAGTAGGGGGCTAAGCCTCCAACTATCAGTCAGTATAAAACAGTTCAATCTGCCCTACCAGGTAGATAGAGTTCCATAGGAGAGAGGAAGCCTGAAACAGGAGAAAGACCTAAAGTACTGTTTCGACACCCCTATTGGGAACAAACTGTGCCGAAAGAGAACTTACCTCCTGGTCTTAAACCACAGTCATAAAACTCCCGGAATATTCCTACAGATGCCCTAAAGGATCAAAGATCCGTGAGCCGCATGGGTAACCAAAATCAAAAAAAGAAAAAACCAGGGCAAAGAAGAGCATCAAGATGGTAATGGAGACTGGGTAGAATCCAGGATCTTCTTACTAATAATAAATCAGCAAACAGGAAATCCCCTTCATTCCCATGAATTGATTGTGAAAGGATTACTTTCTCCCGCCAGAGAAGTTCCATCAACAATAACATACCAATCAAAAAAAAAAAAAGGAGGGAAAAAGGTTAATTAGTGCAGTCTCTGTTCTTTTGCATTCTGTGGAGGTGAATGTAAACAGATGGACTCAGTTTATATCTGTGACTTGGCATCCGGCTTGAAGTTGCCCCAAGTCGCGCAATATGTCAAATTACATTGAAGTGAATGGGAGCCGTCTTCTAGGCGACTTGTACCCATTGATTTCAATGGAAGTCGCCTCCAAGTCCGATCCCCGTTCATAGTGAGGCAATTTTACAGGAAGTTGCCCTTGTGTGAACCAGATCCAAGGCAAACCCCTCCCTCCCACAGAGCTGATATTTGGTATGAATCGTGAGGGGGAACTCTACACCAAATTTTAAATAAAAAACTGCATTGGTTCCCCTCCAAGAGCATACCAGGCCCGAAGGTCTAGTATGGATTTCAAGGGGAACCGCCTACACTGAAAAAACAGCGTGGGGTCCCCCCAAAATCCATACCAGACCCTTGTCCGAGCACGCAGCTCGGCCAGTCAAGAAAGGGGGTGGGGACGAGTGAGCGCCCCCCCCGAACCATACCAGGCCGCATGTACTCAACATGGGGGGTAGGTGCTTTGAAGAAGGGGGCTCCCCCACCCCAAAGCACCTTGCCCCCCTGTTGATGAGGACAAGGGCCTCTTCCCAACAACCCTGGCCATTGGTTGTCAGGGTCTGCGGGGGGGGGGGGGGCTTATCGGAATCCGGGAGCTCTCATTAATAAGGGGCGCACCCAGATCCCGACCCCCACACTATGTGAATGAGTATGGGGTACCCCTACCCATTCACCTGGGGAAAAAGTGGGGGGGGGGAGAGTGTCAAGAAAAAAACCACTACACAGGTTTTTAAAGTAATTAGGCAGCTCCGGGGGTCTTATTCCAACTTCGGGGTCTTCTTCCGACTTCTCCGCTCTCTTCTCCTGCCGGGCTCCTCCGCTATCTTCTTGCAGCTCTTTTATTAGCGGCGGCCCGGTGTTCTAGGTCATCTTCTTCCCTCTTCTCCCGCTCTCTGGTGTCCTTCTGCAGGGCTCCTCTATCTTCTTGCAGCTTTTTTAATAGTGGTGGCCCAGTCTTCTGCGTCATCTTCTTCCCTCTTCTCTTCTACCAATGTTGACACAAAGATCTCTCCCGCTGTAATGCCGTGTGCGCAACAATTTATACAGGCATGGGGCGTGGTCACCGGGTGATGTCACCCAGTGACCCCGCCCCTCATGGCAACACAGTCCCATCATGCCCCATCAACATGGGGGACAAGGTGCTTTGGGGTGGGGGGCCCGCAGGGCACCCCCTGCCCAAGAGCACCTACCCCCATGTTGAGGGCATGCGGCCTGGTACGGTTCAGGGAGGAAGACGTAGGGGGTTCCCCTTAAAATCCATACCAGACCTAAGGGCCTGGTATGCTCTTGGAGGGGAACCGATGCAGTTTTTTTATTTAAAATTTGGCATGGAGTTTCCCCTCATGATAAGCCACTGGTAAAGTCCTGTCCTGGAAGCGACGTCAAGTTGCGTTGTAAGTCGCCCCAAGTCGCGCTGTGGTCCACTCTCAAGTCGTGTCCAAGTTGCCTTGCAAAGTCGTGTTGCTCCTGTGTGAACCGACTGACTGTACATCAGTTTTTTGGGCAATAAGCATTTCTAATATTTTTGTCACAGAAAAAAAACAAAAACAAAAAAAAAACAACAAAAAAACTACATGGAAAAAATTGATGCAACAGATATAAACTGAATATAACTGAAGACAGATGTGTAAACTGATATACTAATGGCCAAAACTAAAGGACACTATTCTGTGCTTCTACTCCTGGACCTCTCTGCCTCCTTCGATACGGTTGACCACCCACTCCTCCTCAAAAAACTCCACACGTTTGGTCTGCGTGTACTCTTTCGCTGGTTCTCTACCTACTTATCCAACCGCACCTTCAGCGTTACAACTCTACTTCCTCCTCTCCTCTTCCATTCTCTTCTGGGGTCCCCCAAGGTTCTGTTCTTGGACCTCTTCTATTTTCAATCTACACCTCCTCCCTGGGTCAGCTGATAGCCTCCCACGGCTTCCAATACCACCTTTACGCTGATGACACTCAAATCTATTTCTCTACCCCTCAACTCACTCCTTCATTCTCCTCACGTATCACTATATTACTATCAGATATATCACTTTGGATGTCGCACCACATCCTCAAACTCAATCTATACAAAACGGAACTTATCAATTTCCCTCCCCCACGTGCCTTTTCCCCTGATCTCTCTGTCAAAATTCATGGCACAACTATCAGCCCATCCCCACATGTCAAGGTCCTAGGAGTAGTCCTGGACTCTGAACTGTTCTTTAAGACTCACGTTCAATCAATGTCCAAATCTTGCCGCCTCAACCTTCGCAACATCTCCAAAATACGCCCCTTTCTAACCAATGACAACACAAAACTCTTAATTCACTCCCTGGTCATCTCTCGCCTTGATTACTGCAACTCCCTCCTCATTGGCTTACCTCTGCATACTCTAACTCCCCTTCAGTCCATCATGAATGCTGCTGCCAGACTCATCCACCTTACCAACCGCTCTGTCTCTGCTACTCCCCTCTGTCAATCCCTCCACTGGCTTCCGCTCACACAACAATATAAAATCAAACTACTAAAAATTACCTACAAAGCCATTCACAACTCTGCCCCCAGCTACATCAATGACCTAGTTTCTAAATACCAACCTAATCGTTCTCTTCATTCTTCTCAAGACCTCCTACTCTCTAGCTCTCTCATCACCTGCTCCCATGCTTGTTTCCAGGACTTTCCCAGAGCCTCTCCAAGCCTATGGAACTCCTTACCCCAATCTATCTGTCTATCTCCTTCTCTATTAGCTTTTAGAGGATCCCTGAAAACCCTACTCTATAGAGAAGCCTACCCTTCCCACACCCAACAGTTGTATTTTCATTTGAGTCATCTGATCATCACCCACAGCTAACTACCCTTTGCTCCACTTGACCCTCCCTTCTAGATTGTAAGTTTTAACGAGCAGGGCCCTCTGATCCCTCCTGTATTGATTTGTATTGTGACTGTACGGTCTCCTCTGATGTAAAGCGCTGCGCAAACTGTTGGCGCTATATAAATCCTGTATAATAATAATAATAATAAATCTTATGTATCCTGCATTAGCTGACAAAGCCAACAAAGGGCATGCAAAGACATTAGATTTATAGCAATATGTTCTGCACTAATAAAGAATATCAAGTCTGTTACCATGGAAGAGAATTATGGGGGTTATTTACATAAAGAATCCACTTTGCACTACAAGTGCAAACAACAAGTGCAAAGTGCTCTTGATAGTGCAGTCGCTGCAAACCTGAGGGGGACATGCAAGGAAAAAAAAAAAAATTTTTAGCTTGCACGTGATTGGATAATAAAATCAGCAGAGCTTCCCCTCATTTCAGATGTTACCCTCAGATTTACAGTGACTGCACTTCCAAGTGCAATTTAAAGCGGATCTCCACCCTAAAGTGAAGATCCGCTGATCGGAACCCTCCCCCCCTTCGGTGTCACATTTGACACCTTTCAGGGGGGAGGGGGGTGCAGATACCTGTCTAAAGACAGGTATCCGCACCCACTTCCGGCCCGCAGTCTCGGGCAAAAGACAGGATTTTCCCGTTGTGTGCTGGGAACTCTCAGCTCCCAGCACACAGCGGGAGCCAATCGCGGGCGCAGCGCGACATCACTTCCTGGTTCCCTCGCCGTGGATGGAGGGGGGAGCAGCAGGGTGACGAGCGATCGCTCATCCTCTGCTGCGGACGCCGCTGGACTCCAGGACAGGTAAGTGTCCTAATATTAAAAGTCAGCAGCTGCAGTATTTGTTGCTGCTGGCTTTTAATATTTATTTTTGGTGAACCATCCGCTTTAAAGTGCACTTGTAGTGCAAAGTGGATTTGCCTTTAGTAAATAACCCCTTATGTCTCATACAAGAGCACATCAACATTAATCATGAGGATGCAAATTACCTTTTTTTTCAATAAACAGAATATTTGGTGAATTATTAGGCAATAACCAGAAATAAATATATTTATTTATAGACTTAAAACGAAAAAGCATAGGGACATATAATAAAGCAATGTTACACAGTAGGCACTGGGTAATCAAAGCAACATTACTGTGCCATACGAACAAACACCCTATCCCTTAACACAGCACAACAGAAATGTTATAATATAACAACTCTAATGTGTTTGTACAACGTATTGATTCTCATAGTGGAACAATCCCTCTAAGCAGCAGTCACTGCCTTCTCCTGAAAAATAGAATTTTTTATGACAGCTTACCTGTAAAATCCTTTTCTTGGAGTACATCACGGGAATCCATTACTATGTGGGTTATAGAGTCTACCTTCAGGTGTGGACACTGGTGTAATTAACTACACAGGAAGTTCCCTCCCTATATAACCCCTCCCATACTGGGAGCTCCTCAGTTTTTGTAGCAAAGCAATAAGTGTCCCAATATCCCCAAACAAGAGGGGCGGGAGCTCTGTGTCCCGTGATGTACTCCAAGAAAAGGATTTTACAGGTAAGCTGTCATAAAAAATCCTATTTTCTTTATCGTACATCACGGGACACAGAGCGGCAATCCATTACTATGTGGGATGTCCGAAAGCAATGCTTACTGAGGGGAGGGAGACACAAACAACGCAGGCCGCCATCAGATGTGAGGATCTATAATGCTGCCAGATGCATACTGCGCCAAAAAGCTGCATCCTTTTGCCCTCCTATGTACATCTGACAAGAATCAGTGAACCTAAGCACAGACGCCAAGTTGCGGCCCTGAAAATCTGCGTCATAAAGGCTCGGTAAAGCATCGCGCATAAAGCGCTTACTATCCTGGTACGGAGCACCCCCCCCCCCAAGAAACAGGGGGAGTCCCACTCTCCGAACCACAAGCCTGAATAATACCCTGATGAATCAATCTTGAAAACAGTTGATTTTAGACGCTGCCTGCCCCTTCCTGGGGCCTCCTGGTAGCGCAATAATATCAGCTTTCCGTATCCGAGCAGCCGCTTCAGATAGGCCTTGACCCTTCTACTCCAAAGGAGAGAGTGTAACCATTTTAATAGCTGAACTGAACACTGCCTGCCCACATCTAGGGTCTTCTGACAGCACAATAAAAACTTCAGATTTCTATATCTGAACCTTCAGATAGATATTTAACTGCTCTCATCTCTACTGAGAGAAAGCAATAACCTTTCCTTCCGAAAACAAGGTTTTGAAAAAGGGGGAGGTAAGAATATCTAGATTCAAATGAACACTAGATCCTTCTAGTAAATAAGGCTGGGTGAGGATTAACATCACCCTACTCGTAAGAATAAGTATGGTTTTATACCAAGAGGTTGCCAATACTGAAACTCTCTTGGAGGCTGAAGGGAAGTATGGTGCATCGGCCCACAGAGCTGACCCTGTAAGCCGACAAAACTAGAGCCAATCCTCCAAGCACCAGGAGCGACTAAACTGGTGGACTTATGCGCGTCACCCCTTGTATAATGGCTCGGAAAAAAGAGTGTGAAGCAAGCGACCTTTGGAGGCAAGGCCGAGATCGGATCCTTGATGTAACTTAAGGCTGGCTCCGTCTCCTTTCCAAATGCAGGAAGGCAGGAATTTTATCTTTGACAAACTTCCAAGGATGCCACCATCTGTTTCATACCAGGAACATGGGCTCTCCCGATCCTGGGATATCTGGTCCTGGAGGCCAGCCTTCCTGTATGAATCAAGGAAGTGCCGTTGATTCTAAAAACCCTGATCCTGAAGAATGTGGGCTAAAATAGCCAGACCATTAATTCACCTGTTGCACGACAGGATGTAATACCCCCTTCGAAGTAGGCCTGGCCAAGATGTAAGGGACCGTGGGTCCTCTACTACCACCCCTACTGTCCCTGCACAGAAAAGGTCGTCAGGGCTATGCCGGAGTAATCAGGCCAGCTTCCGCCATGCTCTAATGTTGCATGGAAGCCACAAACGCCGCGGCACTGGGGGGAGAGACATAACCAGTGACCACTGGTCCCACCAGATTACTAACACATCTGCCCCGCATGCGGGTGGATCCCTTGTCCTTGACCTCAAGCTGTTCAATTTCTTGTTGAGCCTGGACGCCAATACCTCTTATGTACAGGGTACTATTTCTGTGGCCCTTGGTCAGGAAAACAGTCGGGGTGTAGAGGTCCTTCTCCTGGAGACACTTGTTGACGGCTACAGCGAATCGCCTGCCAATTCTGCATTTCATGAAATGACGAATGTCAATAGGCAAGGCACAAGCTCCTCCTTGGTAAATCACTTAATATGGTATAGTCTGATTGAACTCTGACCGAACCAACCAGCCCCTGAACGTTCAGGCCCCTAAGCCAGATGCTCCATCGGTAGCTCTAGCTGACAGATAAGGCTCCCTTGGAGCTCGACTACTTCCCCTGGGCCAAGGTCTCTTCCTGACCTGGCAAACCCTTTAGTTAAGAACCACCAAGAGGAATTCCAGCCTATCTCTGGGACCGGTTCTTTGGATAATGCTAGGTCAAGATCCACTCCTTCTAGGCCAACACAATACTGTTTATAACAGTCCTGAATAAAAGTATAGGGAACTGTCTTGAATGAAGCAGCATCTTCTCTATTGCCTTAAGCAGAAGGCCAAAAGTAAGGAACTGTTCCTTGCCGTAACCGCCTAGACCAGCTTTCTTATAGCGATGGTCTTGTCTTAGGCCAAAAGTACTCTCCTGGTGCAAAACATACCCAGCTTCTTGTCAATGAAGAATGTATCTTTAGACTGGAATCCTAACCCAGGAGATCCAGATACCTGACCATGCTGGACACCCTTAGGTCCAGCCATACTGCTGACTGATCCATCAGCAGGAGTCTGCTTCCGTATGCCATTACTGCTATACCCTGGGCCTACAGACCTGCTAGAGGCGGGCCCTAGCACCCTGACAACCCAGACACGGAGGCTAACCCAAAAGGGCAAGACCACCAACTGGAGATAGTGCTGTTCCCCTGCACAACGTAGACAACCTCTGCAGTCCCAAGTAAATAAACACATATGCAACTGGCTCCCCATATGTGTATGTGGCAAGTGTTAAAGCCATATGCCTCAATGGAGGCGTGTGTACATGGCAGTGTGTGTTCATGGAAGCATGAAATCATATAAATATGTCTCACGCCAAACATGCATATAGCATGTGTGCTCTGGAACGAGCATCCTTGCAAGCAAGCAAGCATGTGCTATAAACGTGTTATGCAACAATGTGCAACCTGAACCCATGCAGGCACGTATCTCTATGCAAACACAAGGCATCCTGTATTGCTTAATTAAGCCACCATGTGCAACTTTAAAGTAACCATGCATGCGATTCAGCATCTTCCATGCGATCAACATCTTATGCATTTTAAGCACTACTGTGCGGACAAGAACCCTTGTGTGACCAAGCACCCCTGTGCGTTCCAAAATCCTTATGCACCCAAGCATCTTAATGCGACTTTAGGCATTTCTGTGAAACAAGCCTCTCTATGTGATCAAGTATCCCTGGGTAATCCAGGACCCTGTTGATCCAACAACCATGTGTGATCCAGCTTCTTTTTGCATTCAAGCATCTTTAAGCGATCCCTTTAGGCCTTGAGTAATCCAGGACTTGGGTGATCGGGTAATCCTGTGTGATTCAGCATTTTTATGGCTTCAGGCCTCTTTATGCGATTCTAGGCATTTCTCGATTCTAGGCATTTCTGTGGGAACAAGCCTCTTTGCGTGACCAAATATCCTTGGGGAATCAAGGACTTGGGTGATCATGTAATCCTGTGTGATTCAACCTTTTTATGCATACAAGCATCCTTTATGCGATTCAGCATTTTTATGCATACAAGCATCTTTATGCGACTTTAGGTACTTTTGTGGAAACAAGCCTATTTGTGTGACCAAACATCCTTGGGTAATCCAGGACGCTGATGATCAGGTAACCATGTGTGATCCAGCATCTTTTTTGCATCCAAGCAACTTTATGCGATTTTAGGCCTTTCTGTGGAAACAAACCTCTTCTGTGTAACCAAACATCCTTGGGGGAAACAAGGACTTGGGTGATCAGGTAATCATGTGTGATTCAGCATTTTTATGCATACAAGCATCTTTATGCGACTTTAGGTACCTTTGTGGAAACAAGCCTATTTGTGTGACCAAACATCCTTGGGTAATCCAGGACGCTGATGATCAGTTAACCATGTGTGATCCAGCATCTTTTTTGCATCCAAGCAACTTTATGCGATTTTAGGCCTTTCTGTGGAAACAAACCTCTTCTGTGTAACCAAACATCCTTGGGGGAAACAAGGACTTGGGTGATCAGGTAATCATGTGTGATTCAGCATTTTTATGCCTACAAACGTCTTTATGCGATTCAGCATTACAAGCATCTTTTATGCGACCTCTTTTGTGGAAACATGCAGCACCATATAGACAGAAACATGTATGTTTATGCGATCCACAATAGAATCTGCTCTGTTACTTGTTTTTATCCCACATGCATTCCAAACTCATGTATGTTATGTAACATGCGGACTGGTAAAGAGGAAATTATCCTCTGCAGATGTGTGTTTCCTCAATTAAGAGACATTAGCAATGTGTGCCCGCAACTGTGCATCCCTCCGATGTATTTGGTTAGCCTGAAGCCGACACCAGGCTGAGGATTATATGGAGGTCTTACTAGCCACCTATAGGAAAACCTCTCTTTACACTCTAAGGAGAAGATAGAGGTGTAATCAGAACCTGTAGGGCTTTTGATAGCTTCTCCTTGTTAGGCTGCAGCTCCTGTCTCCTGTCCTCTGACAGTGAAACTTTTATCCCCAAGCTTTCTAATCACTTTGTTTCAGGATTAAAGCAGGAAAAGGGGGACACCCCCCCCTTTTTTTTTTTTCCTTGCAAAACACAAAACACATGCAGAGTGATTGCAATGTTGGGGGAAGGCTGCATTGCCTGACAGGTCTGATGGCTCAATCTATGAGCGGTTTAAGTCTCTTCAGAGGAGAATAAGGGTCCACCAGGTTCAGGTGGCGATCCCTCTTTATATTCCTACCCCTGACCTTATTCAATGGGGAGACCAAGTCCTAAGCTAAAGCAGAGGCACTTAACCTAGGTGCATCAAATAGCTGAATTTAGTCTGACACAATGCCTGCTAATCTGCACAGCTAGATGCGAGTAGGCGTCTTAGATGAATCTGTATCCAACTCACACAAGGTGCTTACGTTTGTGTCCCCCTAGCTTTACAGAGCTCTGACGTCCGGGCCCTTTGAAGAGCCTTCTCTGCGACTGCACTGAGCCGGTGAGCACGTGCAACATGGTAGAGCCTGAAGCGGAGGAAGTGGGACACAATAGATCAGCTAACACTTAAGCTTCCGTTTTCTGGAAAGCATGGTAAGCAAAAACATCAGGCATGTCTTCTACTGCCCATAGTAGTGGAAACACAGATAAGACTTGCAACTACTCACAGAAGACAATCCTTTGTATAGGATTAAGGGCATATTTTTTTTTTTTTTTTAATTTATGTACCGGCCCCTTCAAGGGGAGATATATAGGTACTGCAGCCATCCTGTCTAACAGACATGGTGGGCCAGGCTGCATGCCGGCTAGGGGAGGTATATGGGTGCCCTGAGCCATCCTGTCTCAGGAGACATAGTGGTTTACATTGCCCATGCATAGAAGCATAATATAGGCGAGACCCAAGTCCCCCACGGAGGACCTACTGTCGAACCAAGTCCCGTAGGCCCTCCTCTTACCTTCTCCACGCTGCAGGGTATTGCCAAGCAAGAGACCCAATCTTCCCCCTTCACTGTGGGTATTGTCCTAGACCTTCAGGGACCGGGGTCCATGGCAGGAACACCAACTCCCCTGGACCTATATAGCATCCTGGCAGCAGAAAAAACATTTGGTCCTTAGAAGGCACAAAGTTCTGGAACCCAGGATCCAGCCCTCCGCAGAGAGGCATTATAGGCTAAACCTCGTTCTTCGTACCGAGGCCCGGGTACCGTCCACTGGCTATGAAGCACCTTGGACGGATCCGGATTTATGGAGGTTTTTTACATCCAGCATGGATCCCTCCAGTGGAGCTCCTAAGAGCACATGTACACTCGTGACCAACACCTTAGACACTGATGAAAAAAACTGAGAAGCTCCCAGTATGGGAGGGGTTATATAGGGAGGGAACTTCCTGTGTAGTTAATTACACCAGTGTCCACACCTGAAGGTAGACTCTATAACCCACATAGTAATGGATTGCCGCTCTGTGTCCCGTGATGTACGATAAAGAAAAAAGGGTGGGGTAGGATGGAATGAGATGGGGTGGGGTAGGATGGAATGAGATGGGGTGGGGTCGGGATGGGGGTGGATGGGATGGGTCGGGATGAGATGAGATGGGGTTTGGTGAGTCTTGCAGATCTCACTCATGACCAATAGAGCACACAGTAAGTATTCATGCCCCCAACCCCTGTGTGTGTTGTAACTTGCACAGACCTGCTGGGTGCCACTGCTGCATGATGACTGCTTCCTCCACCTGCTCTCTACTGCTAGAGAGCATAACCTCCCACACCTCCTGTTCACTGCACTGCCACTGCCTCTTTCTGAGCTGTGATGAACGAAGGAACACTTGGTACCTGCAAGAGCCTGTACGATGTCTCCTGGGCTAATCCTGTGTCCCTCACCCGCTACACTGCTGACCGTCACTCACATTGCATGGCGCTCGCTCGGAGATGAAAAGGACACTTCACCAGGGGTGAACACATACCCTGCACAGATATCTGCAAGTATTCCATGCTCAGCAGCGTCCCCTCAATCCCGGAAATGAACACAGTGACAGCGAGAGATAGTGAGAGCGGGGGGAGGTTCTGTGCAGGCTGGTATAAACACTCTCCCGAAAGCCTGCATAGAGGAAGACACCATCCGGTCTGAATGTGTTTCCAGGAGGATGTTTACTTGTGTTGTCTGGGAGACAAAAGAGGTGGCGTCCTGCTGGCCGTTGCGTGGGCCACATGGCAAGGTCTGGCGGGCCGGTTTCGGCCCGCGGGCCTTGTGTTTGCCACCCCTGTTCTAACATATGAATATACTTTGATCTAAACCATTCCACTGCAGCTCTGACTGTATGTTTAGGGTCATTGAACATTGATTATGCTTTCATCTAAGCCAGTCCTCCGGGCCCACCAACCGGTCATATTTTCAGGCTCTCCATTATTTTGCACAGGTGATTTGATCAGTTCCAGTGCCTTAGTATTTACCACAGTTGTTTCATCTGAAGGAAATCTTAAAAACATGACCTTTTGGTGCACCTTGAGGACTGGAAGTGAGAAACACTGATTTAAGCCATTCCATTGTATCTATGGCTGTTTGTTTAGGGTCATTATCCTGCTGGAAGGTGAACCCCCAACCCAGTCTTAAATCTTTTGCAGACTCTAAACAGGTTTTCTTTTAATAATAAAATACATTTACGTTTTTGGTTGTAACATGACAAAATGTGAAAGGGGTGTAAATACTTTTTCAAGGCACTGTACAATCTCACAAAATGTTTCTCTGTACGGTGCAATGCCAATATGCTGATGTGGTACCAAAGAACTAACCTCCGAACATGTACTTGAGCAGTACAACAGTCTTGTTTTTGCCATACTTTACCAAATTTCAAACCAAACTTTGCCCGTTTTTAAAATTCATGAAATCACTAAATAAAGGGTATTCCACTGTTTAACTGCAGTATATTTAAAGATTGGGATATAGAAAATCTGAAAACACAAATTGAGTAAAAAACAAAAATTCTTGAATTAAAAAAAAGTGACAATGTGGCCAAAAAGTTGTCGCCATGCAGCTACAGCTCTCCTACCGTCAATAGATAGATATTGCCAGCTAAAACCTAGGCAGTAAAAAAAAAAAGCATGTCTGCCATGAATATTACAACACCACAACACCACCACACAATGCCGTTTACACAGTAGCAATAGCTCTGTGTAGTGTTAAAAATTAAGCAGCATGTAATTTTCCCGGGGCATCAACACTTATCAGCTGCCTCCATTGATTTCTAGGTAATGTTTCATAAACACATTAACAGCACCTAGAGCAGTGATGGCGAACCTTGGCACCCCAGATGTTTTGAAACTACATTTCCCATGATGAGCAACTACACTGCAGAGTGTATTAGCACCATGGGAAATGTAGTTCCATAACATCTAGGCAGCCAAGGTTCGCCAACACTGACCTAGAGCCTGTATGGCGTGTTAGTGAAGCATTTATGAAGTGTTAGCTGGCCATTGGGGAAGAGGCAGCGGCAGCAAAGCTTAGCTGGACCAAGCTAAGTGTCAGATCAAAAGCATATGAATCCATCTTGCAGAGTGTTCACAAAATGCCCGCTGTCACACCACAGCCCAATCATTCCTCAAAGTAGATCATTTCCTCTAAATCACTTCCCCTTCAGGCACTTCTCACACTAGAAAAGAAATGCTTCCATGGGCATTCTCAAGCAAGCTTGAAGTGTTTTCAAAGGTTCAAAGCAGCATCTAGTGAGCATTGCTTCGTTTTTCATAAACACATGTGAACAAGCCCTTAGATTACTTTTCAGAAGACAATATACACCTGTCTTAATAGACAACTTATCCAAATGGAGTCTTTGATAACACTAGAAAAAAAAATTACTTGTTAATAGGAAAATATAGGCTTAAAGGGCATTTCCTCAGCTTAATCCCTCGGTGTTGAGGGTTACATAAATGCCAAACAGAGCTCATCAGCGTGTGCATCAGGGTCTCTGCCAGCTGAGCTGATGCATATGCTCCTGAGCTCCATTTGACATTCACTACTTTTGTACCTCCACTCCCACCACTATTAATTTACTCTGGGTGTTACACGACCCAGAAACTCATTGATGAGCATTATCCATTTGAAGTGTCTTGGATGGTCTCAGTGACCCAAGAGCATCATTGCTTGGCTTTGACAGTCCTCACTTGTGGTGCTCTATGAAGCTGGCGGGCAGCAAACAACTCCGGTGTTTTATGGTTTTAACTTGTGGCTGTCTATCTATCCAGTCCACATTGTGTGGAAAATCTTAATCCTGTGTAACTTTACCCCCAAACAATTAAAAACCCTGCTTTGAAAAGCGTTGGGTGATTCTGTCCTCCAGAGAAACACTGCTATTGACAGATATATGTGGGATACTGTTATTATGGGTTGTATTTACTGTACATGTGATCACCAGCCGCTAATGTGTTTATCGTTTCATTTTTTATTGGCTGCTTTCTTTGTATCAATAAAGTTTGATGTGTTTTATATATAGTTACTACTTTGCCATATAATATAGTAGATAACTCAACATTTGGCTTTGTTCTCAAGTCTGCTTTTGTTTCTTTCTATACATTAATTTTGTTTGGAAGCTACGCCTCTTGTTGCATTAACAGAATATCAGAAGTGACACTGGAGTGATTCATTCAAGTCACAATGAAGCTCTTTCCAATGATTTATTTTAATCAGATAGCTGCCAGTCTATTCTCATTAGAGATCCAGTGTCTAACGGCATCCGACAATGGTACATTCAGTGTCAGGAAAGGTCTTGGCATTTTTACATGACTTTCTGCAGCAAATTAAGATGATCAATTCAGCGAAAGATTAAATATTTCTACTTTACAAAATTAAGGTCACAAATGATCCTCTGTCAGCAGCAGAGTCACTGAAACGCTAATCTCTGTTATAAGTATTTGTTTCTTACAGAGTATATACCATACTTTGTAGAAACAAACTAAATGCCACTGCTGGATTCCACTGCCAAGCTATTTTAATATATATGTTCTGCAACATACTAAATGTATAATGAACATGCTGCAACAGCCAAGCTATAGTTTACCGCTGTACACATTTTGACAGCAAATCTTTAAGTCCTTATTTAAGAAATAGGAACAGCAATAACTAGATGTTTAAGATTTATAATTATGGAAAAAAGTCAAATATATCCATATGCTAAGGTAAGCATATATGAGCTGTTAAGTGTTGCTCTGACATTCAAATGCAGATTTTTTTTATGTCATCATTTATACAATTTTCCATCTGCTCCCATGTGTATGTTGCTTTCATTTGTGTTTTTTAAACTTATGCTGTCGCATTTGCAGAATCCATGTCGTGATTGCGAGAATGCCTCTCTGACAGCCAAATAGATATTCCAGAAAAAATAATAATAATCTTTCTGGCATTTAAATGGGTGCAAATGGTACCAACCCATCAGTATAAGCCCAAGACTTGACACAGTGGTGGGTAGATCCAACAGCCAAGAGGTCTTGCCCTAAACATTCACATTATTTTTTGCATGTGTGAGCACTAAACAGCCCCAGGCAGCAATCATAAGTGTGTCCACTGACCTGTCCTGCTGAATCTGGAAATAATGAGGTCCACATCAGACCTTCCCGACCCAGGTCTCAAAACACTTTTGAGTAAAGAGACCATTCCAGAGTGCAGATGTCTGAGGAAATCCACCTGTCATATTTACACCCCAACTTCTGAGTTGTGAGACTTTTGGTTTCTCTCTAAAGAACAATAAAAGGTCACTGCTAGAGTCTTGTCCAGCTAAGTCCAGAATATATGACCCTGCAGTCGATATCCAGTATTGCAGGAAGGACTGAAAAAAGATTATTTCTAGGAAGGTGATCAGGCAACAAACCTTCTCTTTTTCACAGAAGTCTGACAGCGTGTGAAGGAGTGTTGGCAGATGTAACATGAAGGGGAGTGAAATTAGAGCTTTGAATTCTGGTCTATAGACCCTGGAAACCACATTATTATCCAAGTGTTGGAAATACTTTGGTCCAGGTGAATGCGAGGTTACCGGTTGCCCCTTCCCCCACTTTGGGAAGAGAGGGTGTCTCCTCAATAAGGGTGCCTACAAGCCTTAAAGATTTAGGAGTACAAGGCTTGCAGTGGATCTCTTTTTGGCCCCAAAGTCAGAGGATTACCCAGCCTGAGACTTGTAAAAAAAATTTACATTATAGTATATCAAACAACTACAAATGGGGGTAAGGGCGTCCTAGATATATATACAAATACTGTGCATAGATCACAGAAAAGTAGATTCAATGTTCAATATTATGTGGTTTCACAGATAAGCATAGTCCACCAAAAGGTTCCAAGTTCATACACTGGAAGGCTCCCAGGTGAGGATGAAGAAAAGTACACTCCGGACACAGTGCTACAAATAGAACCTCCACCACACGTATATGTATAGCCTCTTACCAGATAAGAGTAAAGAAACAGCATTCAAGGGTAAACATGTAATCCTGAGAGGGCTCTCGGTCGCAGTCACCTGGATGAAGACAATCTCCTCACACACTCAATGTACATCAAAGTATGTACAGGAGACAACAAAGGCTCACATAGTGTGAATCGTTCATTTATTGGAAGAAAATATAACAAAGTATGCACTTACAATGACTCAGTAGTAAGGGCGTCAATAAAACATGTAGACGGCCAGCTAACAAACACAGCCCGTATCTTCCGGGTAAGGATCGTATGCGCGGTGACGTCAGCACGTCGCCTCCCTACGTTTCGTCTCAACTGGGACGTGTTCACGGGATACAGGCGGCGTGCTGAATCACCGCATTTGTAGACCTGACGTGGAGCGCGGCCTCGATGTGAGCAACACCAAGCCCTCCACCCGCCATCTTGGAAACTGGAATCGGCATATTAAATATAGCAGTAATTAATCCGCCGATAAACAAAATTGCCAATCTTTCTAAAAAAAGCCTTGAGATATTGGAGAACTACCAGCAATATACTCAGTGTGTGAATAGTAAAAATAAATGTAAATAAAAATTAATATTTTATGGATAAAAAACCAAACGGTCACTCCTTATACAGGGAGACCTGGCAGGGGCCACGATAAAGAATGCAGCACATCTCGCAGCTAAGTGGAGCTCACATCAAGCTTGCTTCTCACTTACAAATAAAAAACAGTAAAAATGAAAAAGTAATAATATATATACATAATAAATATCGGCTAATAGAAACCGGAAGTTATTAATACTAAACAGATACTGTATAAATACAAAAATTGCTGATTTCGAAAAAAAAAAAAAATCTTTTTTTTTTATTTTTATTTTAAAAAGACATGTAAAAACATGGAAATACAATCTAAAGGTAAAACCGCACTTTGTTAAGACATATTTATTTACCAAGGTTTGAACATATAGAGCCCAACTCATTTGAGATCCCTAATCATAGTAAACCTTAAATCGTTACGAATTGGCTATAAAGCAATTTACGTCCACTTCTATATTGAGCCCCAAGGGCGTAAAACATTTTAATTCGTACACACAGGACATTTCCAATTTAGAAATGGTTCTTACTAAATGGCTACCCCTCCAATGGGGACTAAATTTATCAATGCCTAAAAATATAGTATTTTTAGGGTCCCTCTTATGGGTGGTGAGGTAATGCTTGGACACGGAGTGTTTAGTATATCCCAACCTAATGTTATTTATGTGTTCGTTTAAACGTACCTGTAGTGGGTGTTTAGTCCTGCCCACGTATTGCAAGCCGCACGGACATTGCAACAAATACACCACCCCCTTGGTAGAACATGTAATGAAGGGTTTAATGGGGTAGCTTCTAGATGTATGAGTGGAGCTGAAGGTAGTCGTTCTCCTTGAATTGCAACCATTTAATGAACACACTTGGCACCTACCACATTTATAATACCCAGTGAGTCCAGATAAAAATCTAGACTCCATGTTTGGAGGGTTCAGAATATTGGGGGCCATTTTATCTTTAAGTGATGGTGCACCCCTAAAAACAACTTGTGGTCTGATGGGTAATGTGCTTCCCAATACCTTGTCATTTTTTTAAATGTGCCAGTGTTTATTGACAATATGTTTAATATTCGCATGTTGGCAGGAATAATTAGAGATAAAGGGATTTCTAAATGTATTAGTTGTTACTTTATCTGTCTTTTCTGTCAGCAGATCCAATCTGTTAACTTCCTGGACCAAGGCCAGAGTGTTCAAAAAATCTTTCGAGTAGCCCTTTTCCAAAAATCTTGAAGTAAGGATATCAGCCTGTTCTACAAAGGTTTTGTCTTCAGTGCAATTGCGTTTTAGGCGCAGGTATTGGCTATTAGGCACTGATTTAAGCCGAGAGGAGTGATGGCAACTGGTATTGGGAATAAATGCATTTCTGTCGGTTGTCTTAAAAAATGTTGATGTGATAAAACGACCATGACTGACAGAAATTGTCAGGTCCAGGAAATTAATCTCATCACGACTTGGCCTGCTTTTGCTGAGACAAAAAGAGCTCTTTCCTCTATTGATGTTCCACTATTCATGTTCCGGAGAGAAAAGGGACATGGAATAAGCAAGTTAGCACAGATGTTCCGCTGACCAGCATTGAGCCAAAGGGTCCAGCAGATAAGTACAGATAGGAGATCCATTTTAGATATCAGGCATATGATATCCGTAAGCCCATCAACTCAGTAGTGCAGGGCAACAGGTATAAGGTGAAAGTGATGAACCTAATCATCAGTAAGAATTGGTCCAGCATATCTGGCTATATCCCAAGACAATACAGAAGGTCTGGCAGATGAACATGCAAACAATGCTAGTTTGCATGACAGGGACTGATATGAAGAAAAAGGCATTCCAAAAGATTCTTAAACACTGGGTTGTCTTAACAGGGACAGGCAGGGTTTTGCTAAAGCAGAAATCGGCTTGATCCATAATAGACATGGCCTACCTTTAAAGAACTTGTCCACAATAGGGTATTGCTAAGTAAAATCATTGGGAGGAGTAATAGAATGCCTGGATTAGTCTGGGCACAGGTTGTAGTAGTGGGTGCAATTGAAAATTTTTACTTGGCCAGACTGAAAACTGGAAGCCTAGACTGAAAATTTCTAAAGAATTCCAATACATGTTGCCCCAGTTCTAGACATTTGTGAAATGCATTAATAAGACCCAAGATGGCATCCCTAATCTTAGTAGTTATGTCAGAAAACTGAACCTCTGCAGGTTCAACTTATCAAAAAGTAATTGGGTATACTCACCCCCTGCAGTCTGATCATGGTGGAGATTTTCCCCCCTAACTGACATGCCAACAGAAAATTCCTCCCTAGATAAGGCAGAAGAGGGGGCCACACCTGAGGGAGCAAAAAAAGGCTCAGAGGAATACAAGAACTCTAGAGGTGGACCGTGATCTGGCTGGTTATCGGTGACCGAATATTTAGGAACACAGCAAGCTGCCCCAAAACTGTTAGAGGATTGGAGGGCCACAGGAACTCTTCCCTTGCACCTATGATCCACCAAATTGATGGTATGAAAATAAATGTGCCACAGTTCAAAGAGCACCTACTAACCCCAAAGGGGCAGGCAGTCTCCCTATAGTGTGGGGTAGGGCACTAGTAACTTATCAGTTTCCAGTGGTCTGACTAGCCCCTGTGCCAGACACACAGTACAGAACTAGAAAGTGCTAAGGTAGGACTAGCATGTATAAACTAGAAATTTATCACCTCTCCTGGGGGAAAAATAGATAAGGAGTCTTTAGGGACAGGATTCTACTACATGGATACACCACAGCTCTGGACCTTTAACGCGCTCTGTGGCTAATTAATTAGTACATTCAATGTTTGGAAGTACCCAAGCAGAACAAAGTTTCCACACGTCACATTACACCCAGGGTGTGGGTGTGGCCTGCATGGCTATGCCAAGTACTGGCTGATATAGGAAATTACAAACATGAGCACTCCTGGCTCTGCAGTTTTAAAGAAACACATTCTCCTAGGACGCTAGCAAAAAACTGAAGCATGATGGGAGTGAGAGGAGTTATACTGGCTGACTAACACTTTACCAGTCATAGTTTTCCTGGAGATGGCAGCATAACCCAGTTGTATCAGAAGTATTTCTGCACTGTGTTCCTTTAAAATTGAACTCTGGGATAAGAAAATCTTGTTGAATATCGTCTAAATATTCTCAAATACGAGAGCCATGCTTTTTTTAGTTGAATCTTGGTGTGCTTTGTGTACTTCTTCCAAATCAGTGCAGGAGTCCAATGCAAAACCTTGCCTCTGTTACCTGTGATAAAGATTTGTCACCATCACACGTTACTTGAACATTGAGAACTAGAGTAGAACACCTCTATCACTGAAAATGTTTTAATGGTATATTGTAATGGAAAAAAATCCCACAAAAAAACTAGAAATCTAAGCACAACAATCACAAGTAAACTCGTGAATTTCATTTTAAACCTGTAGTTTAACCAACCACTCATGATAAATGTCAAAGAAAATCTGATGTGCACACACTTTACCCTATATTTTGGATAAAATATATATCAACATTGTGGTAAGCCACTATGTGTAAAAAAACAAACATATATTCTATATTTATCTTAGGGTTCCATCAAAATACGGCATTGTCCCAATCCTACAAAAGCTGATATAATCAGGATACTGTGATGTCCAAACTGCAACATTCATTGGAAGTGGCACTGAAGTGTCAGTGATACTAATACGATGTGACTAAACCACATTGTAAATGACTGTAATATATTAAGACTGTTATGTCACCCGAGCGGAGCCCTGTGCCTGAAGTGCTAGTACTGTATCATCACTCTCTATAGCACTGGATGCCAATGAATAAAGCACTGGCGCTTGCTCATTACCTGACTGAAAGCAGTGATGCGCTGTTTCTTAGCTGCCAAATGTCCTTGATTTCCAGGAAAAAAAAAAAGATTTTGTCCCAGATTTGTTCCTACAGGTGTCTTGAGAAATTTAGCTAATCTTCAAAACTGACAGGTTGTACCATAAAATCTTTTTTTTTGCATCTTCATTTAAATACTTATTAAACAAATTCTCAATGTTTAAATTACCATATTTCTAAAAGTACAGTAAAATTGGAGGGAAATTAACGTCTGTTTGGGACTTTAAATACACTTCTATGTACATTCAAATAGGAACAAACCAAAGAGATTTTATATACTGTATATACTCGAGTATAAGCCAAGATTTTCAGCACTTTTTTGAAATGTGGTCTGATGGGTAATGTGCTTCCCAATACCTTGTCATTTTTTAAAATGTGCCAGTGTTTATTGACAATATGTTTAATATTCGCATGTTGGCAGGAATAATTAGAGATAAAGGGATTTCTAAATGTATTAGTTGTTACTTTATCTGTCTTTTCTGTCAGCAGATCCAATCTGTTAACTTCCTGGACCAAGGCCAGAGTGTTCAAAAAATCTTTCGAGTAGCCCTTTTCCAAAAATCTTGAAGTAAGGATATCAGCCTGTTCTACAAAGGTTTTGTCTTCAGTGCAATTGCGTTTTAGGCGCAGGTATTGGCTATTAGGCACTGATTTAAGCCGAGAGGAGTGATGGCAACTGGTATTGGGAATAAATGCATTTCTGTCGGTTGTCTTAAAAAATGTTGATGTGATAAAAGGACCATGACTGACAGAAATTGTCAGGTCCAGGAAATTAATCTCATCACGACTTGGCCTGCTTTTGCTGAGACAAAAAGAGCTCTTTCCTCTATTGATGTTCCACTATTCATGTTCCGGAGAGAAAAGGGACATGGAATAAGCAAGTTAGCACAGATGTTCCGCTGACCAGCATTGAGCCAAAGGGTCCAGCAGATAAGTACAGATAGGAGATCCATTTTAGATATCAGGCATATGATATCCGTAAGCCCATCAACTCAGTAGTGCAGGGCAACAGGTATAAGGTGAAAGTGATGAACCTAATCATCAGTAAGAATTGGTCCAGCATATCTGGCTATATCCCAAGACAATACAGAAGGTCTGGCAGATGAACATGCAAACAATGCTAGTTTGCATGACAGGGACTGATATGAAGAAAAAGGCATTCCAAAAGATTCTTAAACACTGGGTTGTCTTAACAGGGACAGGCAGGGTTTTGCTAAAGCAGAAATCGGCTTGATCCATAATAGACATGGCCTACCTTTAAAGAACTTGTCCACAATAGGGTATTGCTAAGTAAAATCATTGGGAGGAGTAATAGAATGCCTGGATTAGTCTGGGCACAGGTTGTAGTAGTGGGTGCAATTGAAAATTTTTACTTGGCCAGACTGAAAACTGGAAGCCTAGACTGAAAATTTCTAAAGAATTCCAATACATGTTGCCCCAGTTCTAGACATTTGTGAAATGCATTAATAAGACCCAAGATGGCATCCCTAATCTTAGTAGTTATGTCAGAAAACTGAACCTCTGCAGGTTCAACTTATCAAAAAGTAATTGGGTATACTCACCCCCTGCAGTCTGATCATGGTGGAGATTTTCCCCCCTAACTGACATGCCAACAGAAAATTCCTCCCTAGATAAGGCAGAAGAGGGGGCCACACCTGAGGGAGCAAAAAAAGGCTCAGAGGAATACAAGAACTCTAGAGGTGGACCGTGATCTGGCTGGTTATCGGTGACCGAATATTTAGGAACACAGCAAGCTGCCCCAAAACTGTTAGAGGATTGGAGGGCCACAGGAACTCTTCCCTTGCACCTATGATCCACCAAATTGATGGTATGAAAATAAATGTGCCACAGTTCAAAGAGCACCTACTAACCCCAAAGGGGCAGGCAGTCTCCCTATAGTGTGGGGTAGGGCACTAGTAACTTATCAGTTTCCAGTGGTCTGACTAGCCCCTGTGCCAGACACACAGTACAGAACTAGAAAGTGCTAAGGTAGGACTAGCATGTATAAACTAGAAATTTATCACCTCTCCTGGGGGAAAAATAGATAAGGAGTCTTTAGGGACAGGATTCTACTACATGGATACACCACAGCTCTGGACCTTTAACGCGCTCTGTGGCTAATTAATTAGTACATTCAATGTTTGGAAGTACCCAAGCAGAACAAAGTTTCCACACGTCACATTACACCCAGGGTGTGGGTGTGGCCTGCATGGCTATGCCAAGTACTGGCTGATATAGGAAATTACAAACATGAGCACTCCTGGCTCTGCAGTTTTAAAGAAACACATTCTCCTAGGACGCTAGCAAAAAACTGAAGCATGATGGGAGTGAGAGGAGTTATACTGGCTGACTAACACTTTACCAGTCATAGTTTTCCTGGAGATGGCAGCATAACCCAGTTGTATCAGAAGTATTTCTGCACTGTGTTCCTTTAAAATTGAACTCTGGGATAAGAAAATCTTGTTGAATATTGTCTAAATATTCTCAAATACGAGAGCCATGCTTTTTTTAGTTGAATCTTGGTGTGCTTTGTGTACTTCTTCCAAATCAGTGCAGGAGTCCAATGCAAAACCTTGCCTCTGTTACCTGTGATAAAGATTTGTCACCATCACACGTTACTTGAACATTGAGAACTAGAGTAGAACACCTCTATCACTGAAAATGTTTTAATGGTATATTGTAATGGAAAAAAATCCCACAAAAAAACTAGAAATCTAAGCACAACAATCACAAGTAAACTCGTGAATTTCATTTTAAACCTGTAGTTTAACCAACCACTCATGATAAATGTCAAAGAAAATCTGATGTGCACACACTTTACCCTATATTTTGGATAAAATATATATCAACATTGTGGTAAGCCACTATGTGTAAAAAAACAAACATATATTCTATATTTATCTTAGGGTTCCATCAAAATACGGCATTGTCCCAATCCTACAAAAGCTGATATAATCAGGATACTGTGATGTCCAAACTGCAACATTCATTGGAAGTGGCACTGAAGTGTCAGTGATACTAATACGATGTGACTAAACCACATTGTAAATGACTGTAATATATTAAGACTGTTATGTCACCCGAGCGGAGCCCTGTGCCTGAAGTGCTAGTACTGTATCATCACTCTCTATAGCACTGGATGCCAATGAATAAAGCACTGGCGCTTGCTCATTACCTGACTGAAAGCAGTGATGCGCTGTTTCTTAGCTGCCAAATGTCCTTGATTTCCAGGAAAAAAAAAAAGATTTTGTCCCAGATTTGTTCCTACAGGTGTCTTGAGAAATTTAGCTAATCTTCAAAACTGACCAGTTGTACCATAAAATCTTTTTTTTTGCATCTTCATTTAAATACTTATTAAACAAATTCTCAATGTTTAAATTACCATATTTCTAAAAGTACAGTAAAATTGGAGGGAAATTAACGTCTGTTTGGGACTTTAAATACACTTCTATGTACATTCAAATAGGAACAAACCAAAGAGATTTTATATACTGTATATACTCGAGTATAAGCCAAGATTTTCAGCACTTTTTTGCGCTGAAAATGCCCCCCTCGGCTTATACTCAAATCACCTTTTTGCGCCTGATCTCCCGGACCCCTCCTCACGCCCACATAAGGTGCTATATAAGAAGGGGGCTGGTGTTCTACATTCCCCACTGAGGGAACTGAAGACCCACCAGGACCACAACACCACAGGCCTTGTGAAGGTATGTTACCCAAGTCACACCTGTCTAGATGATCGGGCAGTATGGTGCATATATATGACACATGCATCAGGACAGGTTACCGCTTCCCAACAATACCCATGTCATTTGGCCATTGGCTACTAATACCCAATATCCTTCACAAATAAATCATTTTTCATAAACTGTTCCTTATAGGCTCACACTACCATCCATGGGTGTGGCACTGGCCTGGACATAGAACTTTTGGCTGCTCAGGATTACTTCTTCCTGACGTCCAACCACATTGTCTCCCTCCTTTTCTGGGTGAGTCCCCACACCTAGTTACCAAGCCAGGTATGTATGTACTTATTTACACACCCTTTCACTACTTAGGATTAAGTACCAACATACCACATATAAATTCCTTCCTCCTCTCCTCTCTCCATGTCACCTATTTCCCATCAATTTGGATCATATGAGGGCCACCTCTTGCGGGGCACGGCCATGACGCACTCTGTGGGTAGATACTCCAGAAGTGTTTTTTCTGCCTTGGGTGCACCTGCATTTTTTGGATTCGGGTCTGACGGCTCTAGACAGTTGCACCTCCTCCTTCCCTCAATATTTTTATATGGATGCAAAATTTCTGGTTGTCTACGCATTTCTACGTGGTCAGTGTAACTTTTAATGAATTGATTAACTGATTGACTTTATGTCTGCTGTTATAATATGCATACCCTTATACTTGTCTTTAATTATAGACACTCTTTCGTCTTGTGTTCAACCACCCACCCCTGAAGAAGAGAACAATTATTGCCAAACTTGAAACACATTGGGTCTTTTCTGTTATACCATCCATACAACAGAAGAGTGGTTGTGCCTCACTGTATTGTGTCATATGCATAGCCCCCTCTGCATTCTGTATATTTTGTTGCATCACTAACTTTTATCTCTTAATTGTTATATGAATAAACTTTTTCTACTTCATTACGCTTTTGACTCGGAGAGTAATATTGCCCTCCAAAGTCCCACTTAGGAGGAACACCATTCCCCATAGTTAATTAGTGCAGTGGAAGAATTATTTTAAACATAAAAGCAACTTTATAAAACAAATAAACATAAATCTAAAAAAAAATAAAAAATATTAGTATGTAACAATAATATAGTCATACATTTTAATCACATATTGGCCTTAATTAGGGCTCAATGGTAAAAATGGTACATTCATATTTGTAGATTAGAGACATTCCTTATGTATGGTAGAATACATAGCATATAATAATGGTGGTATGGTCAATTTTGGTAAAGCAAAAGGAGGGCTCCAAAAAGGAAGAATAAAATAAAAAACTCTCTATTCAATATAGGGGTTCTTCCTTTTTGAAACCCCCTCTTTTGCTTTACCAAAATTCACCATCTATTCCCCTGCGGTACCAATCTCCCATGGGCCGGCAGGCTATCGTTTTGAACGACTTTTCCTCTATCTCAATGCATGAACCTTTCCCCCTGTTCCCCTTTGTGGCAAGTACATTTTTTGTCGTGCCATGTTATTAATGACCACTATATGTGTATTCTACCAAACAAGAGGCATTTCTCTAAATCTACAAATATGAATGTACCATTTTTACCATTGACCACTGATCCATACCAATTTATCTTGTAGATGTGCTTTTATTTATTTTTTTAATGGTCTTCCAGAAGAAGCGGGACAACTGTGAAACATTTAGATCCCCCACGGAGGATTCCTGCATTGGTTAATGTGATGTATTTTAGGCAGCTGTGTTGGTGCTGAATCTCTCCGATATTTTAAACTGTATAGAATAAAATTGAGTTTTCTTATATATACATCTCTTTGGTTTGTTACCATTTGAGCGTACATTGAAGTGTATTTAAAGTCCCACACAGACTTTCCATTTCTTCCAATTTAACCAGACTGGGATGCCAGTTCTATACCACTATGGTTAGGTTGATACAACATTCCTTTAACCACTTCAGTCCCCACATATTGTCAATTGACGGCAGCTTAGTGGATCTGAATATCCAAGCTGCCGTCAATTGACGGCATCGTGTTCTCCAGCCACTGGGGGGCGCGTCCCCGAGATGCCGATGCGCGTGCCTGGCGGTCGCGATGTCCGCCAGGTACCCGCTGATCGGCAGTTTTAGAGCAGGGACGTGAAGCTCTGTGTGTAAACACAGAGCTCCACGTCCTGTCAGTGAGAGGAGACAGATGCCGTTTCTCTTGTACATAGGGAGACAGCATCGGTCACCTCCCCCAGTCACCCCCCTCCCCCCACACAGAACACACCCAGGACTCACATTTAACCCCTTCCTCACCCCCTAGTGTTAACCCCTTCACTGCCAGTCACATTTATACAGTAATTAGTGCGTTTTTATAGCACTGATCGCTGTATAAATGTGAATGGTCCCAAAAATGTGTCAAAAGTGTCCGATGTGTCCGTCGCAATATCGCAGTCCTGACAAAATTCGCAGATCGCCGTATTACTAGTAAAAAAAAAAAAAAAAAAAAATTGTTAGAATTCTAACCGTTATTTCCTAGCCACTATAACCTTTGCGCAAACCAATTACTATATGCTTATTGCGATTGTTTCTTTTACCAAAAATATGTAGAATACATATCGGCCTAAACTGAGAAAAAAAAATATTGTGTGTTTTTTTTTCAAAATTGTCGCTCTTTTTTGTTTATAGCGCAAAAAAAAAAAAAAAACGCAGAGGTGATCAAATACCACCAAAAGAAAGCTCTATTTGTTGGGAAAAAAAAGGACGTAAATTTTGTTTGTAAGGCACGTCACACGACCGCGCAATTTTAATTTAAAGCGACGCAGTGCTGAAAGCTGAAATTTTGCCTGGGCAGGAAGGGGGTATATGTGCCCAGTAAGCAAGTGGTTAAATACATACTCTCTCTTTGCTTCAGCTAGAAATTTGATTTAAAGAATAATTTAAAATGGACTGTTCACTATTCATTTTACTTTGTCATTCCTTCCCTCCCATTTCTCTACACTATTGCTAAGCGCTTTCAAGTTATGTGACCTGAAAATACTTTGACTGCTTCTCAAAATTGCATTTCAGGAAATTATTAAATCAGAGGAATGTGTTGTCAGTGTACCATCATACTGAAATATTGAATTTGAAGTTTAAAATGAAAAAATAAAAATAAAAAATTAATTCTATCCTATTATGTATTCTTAAAGTGGTTCTAAAAGGCTGAAGGTTTTTTTTTTAACTTAAAAAGGAGTTGTAAAGGAAAATGTCTTTTTTTGCTAAACTGACTGTTTACAGGGTATAGAGACATAATAGTTAACCGATTCCTTTTAAAAACAATTAAAATAGTTAAAAATCAATCATATAATGTACCTGTAGTTTCTAATTTCGTTTTTGCATGTTATTTCCCGCCTAAAACATTTTTTTGATAGAAAATTACTTAAAACCCCCAAACATTATATATATTTTTTTCTAACACCCTAGAGAATAAAATGGCAGTCATTGTAATACTTTTTGTTACACCATTTGCGCAGTGGTATTACAAACGCTCGTGGCATGGCGTCAAAATTGTACCCTTAAAAATCTCAATAGGCGACGTTTAAAAAATTCTATAGGTTGCATTTTTTGAGATACTGAAGAGGTCTAGGGCTAACATTATTGCTCTCGCTCTAACGATCGCGGCGATACCTCACTTGTGTGGTTTGAACGCCGTTTTCATATGCGGGTGCTACTCGCGTATGCGTTCGCTTCTGCGCACGAGCTCGACGGGGCGCTTTAAAAAATTTTTTTTTTGCTTTCGGATTTATTTTTATTTATTTTATAATTTTTAACACTAAAATAAAAAAATTAAAATAAATTATCACTTTTATTCCTATTACAAGGAATGTAAACATCCCTTGTAATAGAAAAAAGCATGACAGGTCTACTTAAATATGAGATCTGGGGTCAAAAAGACCTCAGATCTCATATTTAGGCTTAAATGAAAAAGAAAAAAAGGTAAACAAAGAAATTGTCTCTTTAAGACGCTGGGCGGGACTGACGTTTTGACTTCACTTCCGCCTAGCAGAGCTATGGGGACGGATGAGGGAACTTTTTCCCTCAGTCGCATCCCCGGACAGCAGACGAGCGGACTCGATCGCCTCTGCCGCTACTGACGGCAACAGTAAGCGGGCGTGGGAGAGCGGCGGGAGGGGGGCTCTCTCCTGCCACCGATAACGGCGATCTCGCGGCAAATCCGCTGCGGAGACCGCCGTTATCGTTGACAGAATCGCCCACTGTAAAGATGGACATCTCGGTTGTGGCAGCAGCTGCTGCCGTTACCGAGAAATCCATCTTTAAAAAAAGGACGTATATATACAGTGGGCGGTCGTTAAGTGGTTAAGATAAAAAAAAAAATACTCTACAAACCCTTTAATGCATTCTCACCCCTGCCAGCCCCCATTATACTTACAGTGAATAGAAAAAGTCTACACACCCCTTTTAAAATGTCAGGTTTCTGCAATGTAAAAAAATGTGAAGAAATAAGGGGGCGCTACAGAAAAAATATCTTGATAAACACAAGTAAATAAAGATAAATCAATAAATTAAATTGTTAATCAGCAAACAGTAGATGGTCGGAAATAAATTGGGTGATATTAATAGTGAAAAAGTCCATCACAGTGCATAACTCCCAATTGGGAGATGAATTAATATAATTATGTGCAAAAGGAACGTCCATAAATAGAATATAGGTTGATATGCAGGTGCTCAAAGGATGGTTCAATCCGAACAATAAAGGTTTCCACCTCCACCAAAGAGAGAAGCAATCACCACAAAAGTGCTCAAGGATGGCACCTTACCGCAAGATGTTGACCAATTATTAATTTAATTCATCTCCCAATTGGCAGTTATGCACTGTGATGGACTTTATCACTATTAATATCACCCAATCTATTTACGACCATCTACTGTTTGCTGATTAACAATTTAATTTATTGATTTATCTTTATTTACTTGTGTTTATCAAGATATTTTTTCTGTAGCACCCCCTTATTTCTTCACATATTCACATTGTTACAGGTCTCTGCAATTTTTGGGGTGAAGCTCAGTTCAATCATTTATATAACTATTTATATGTTTATTTATATATATTTCACCTATTAAGTTGGTGCAAGATTTTACCCCCCAATGTAAAAAAAAAATAGTTCATAATTCCCTCTACCTTGACTAAGGTCCCTGTTCTCCCTGAAAAAACAGCCCCAAAGCATGATGGTGCCACCATGTTTCACTGTGGGTATGGTGTTCTTTTGGTGATGTGTAGTATTTTTGTGCCAAATATATCTCTTGGAATATCTTATGGTCAATAACTTCCACCTTGGTTTCATCAGACCATAACAAATTTTTCCACACGCTTTTGTGAGCCTTCAGATGTGTTTTTGCAAAATTAAGCCAGGCTTGGATGTTTTTCTTTGTAAAAAATAAAATAAAAAACAGCTTCTGTCTTGCCACGCTACCCCACAGCCCAGATATATGAATACAGGAGATTGTTGTCACATGTACCACATAGCCAGTACTTGACAGCTAATCCTGAAGATCTTTTAATGTTGCTGTAGGCCTCTTGGCAGCCTGCCTGACCAGTTTTTTTTTCTATCTTTTCATCAATTTTGGAGGGAAGTCCAGTTCTTGGTAATGTTAATGTTGTGCCATTCTATTGTACCTTTCTCCTGACTGATACATTTTAACAGATGGATTTTGCTGCAGGACTAAAAAAAAATTCAAGAAAGACCTACTATAACAGCTGAACTTTATTTGGGGTTAATCAGAGGCACGTTAAATGATGACAGGTGTGTACTGACACCTACTAAACATGAGTTTGAATGTAACTGCTTAAGGGTCCTTACACACGGAGCGGTCCGTTTTTCGGTCCGCTCCGTGTGTCTGTCAGCTCAGCGGGGGGTCTCCGCTGAGCTGTCGGGCGGACGGGGCGGTCCCCGCACACTGTGCAGGGACCGCCCCGTCTCTCCTCCGCTCTCCCCTATGGGGAGTCGGATGGAAACGGACCGTCTGTCCGTTTGCATCCGATCCGTTTGCCCGGACGGAAGAAAAATAGGACATTCTTCCGTCCGCAAAAACGGATGCGGATCGAGCGGACGTTAGCGGATGCATCATCCGCAAACGGATCCGCTCCCATAGGGACCCATTACAAGTCCGTAAACGGACTTGTAATGAGCGGACCGTTCGTCCGCTAGTGTGAAAGGGCCCTAATTCTGAACACACCTACATCCCCAGTTATAAGAGTGTGTGCACACTTATGCAACCACATTTTTTTTATTTTTAAAATATTTCAATTTTTTTTTCAATTGAGTTTTAGATTTTATAGGTCCCATTAAAAGGTGGAAACATTTCTGAAATTATTTATCTTTGTCTCATTTTTTTACATCACAGGAACCTTACTTTTATACAGAGGTGTTAAGACTTCATATCCACTATCTTTTTTAATTCTTCAAGAAAAACCTCTTATAGAGCCTGGATGGAGAGTGATGCTCAACTTGTCTCTTCAGAATTCCCCATATGTGTTCAATTGGTTTCAGATCAGGAGACATAACTTGGCCACACAATCACTTTCCCCCCGTTCTTCTTTAGAAATACAACACTGGCCTTGAATGTTGTGCGTTTTTTCCAACATGTCAATGATCTAAAACACACTTCTAAGGGCACGTAGTGATGGTAACACAATTTCTTTCAGTATAGAGCAGTACATCTGAATGCATGATATCATCAATGAAATGCAGCACGCCAACACCAGTAGAACTCATGCAGCCCCACAGACTGACATTGCCACCACCATGTTTCACTGTAGGCACCATGCATTTTTCTTTGTATTCACCCTTTGCAATGCCATATAGTTTTGAAGCCAGGAGATGAGTGGTCTCATCACTCCAGAGTACAGAGTTCCATTAGTCTTTTTCAGCATGGGTCCTGGCAAATTCTAGGCAGGATTTTTTATGCATGGGCTTTAGGAGTAGCTTCCTTTGTGGACGAAACCTAATGTGTCACCGGAAATCTCCCCAGTTTGGCTTTCTACTTTCTTTAGCTAACTGCAGTGATCTTGCATCAGAATATACTCATGTGTGGCTTGGACATCTCTGTGAGATGGTTGCAGTTCCATCTTTGTTACATTTTTTATCACTTTTGCTACAGTATTGTGATGACTGATGAGGAAAGCTTTGCTTTTCTTTATGTAGCCTACACCAATAATTTTCTTTCTCAGACCTTGTGACATTTCTCTTCAATGTGGTGCCATTTCTGACAGCATGAAATGGGAAGGGGTTTTCTGTTTTACGTAACGCCCTTTTATAATCAACTGTCTGCTGGACACCTGTTTAATGAATAATTTCACTCACCTGTAGTTGAATTCTTGTTAATTCTAATTTTGTTGTCTAAAATTCAGCTTTGCTCCTAAGACTTTGGGGTGAATTTATTTTTGCAATATGGTCTTGAATGAATTTTTATAGAAAAAAAAATGCGTGCAAAGGAACAAATCAATCAATTGCCAGCATTTGTGAGAGTATTTTGTAGTATAGTGTCCCATAGAAAATGTTGATTCTGAAATGAAAGTAAAGGTTTTCTGACAAATCTGTTGGGATGCACTGTTTATGCTGAGCACTGTACCTCCCAACTGTCCCTCATATAGAAGGACGATTCCCCTGATAAGGGAAATTCCTCTTTCCCTCCTTGCTGCTCAGCTGTTCCTCTTTTTGTTCTGATGTTTAGACCTTAATAGAATAATGCACTATTTTAATACCAAAAAATGTTTTCTATATTCGACCATTCATCCCGTGTGTATGGGGCTTAAGGTAAGTTTCACATAATGTGCTACTACTGTATGTGATGCATAATACATATGAAGCACTCCTATGGCCACATCCGTATATGAAATTCAGTACTTAAAGCGGATGGTTCAGCAAAAAAAAATATTAAAAGCCAGCAGCAACAAATACTGCAGCTGCTGACTTTTAATATTAGGACACTTGCCTGTCCTGGAGTCCAGCGGCATCCGCAGCAGAGGACGAGAGATCGCTCGTCACCCTGCTGCTCCCCCCTCCATCCACGGTGAGGGAACCAAGAAGTGAAGCGCTGCGGCTTCACTGCCCGGTTCCCTACGGCGCATGCGCGAGTCGCGCTGCGCCCGCCGATTGGCTCTCGCTGTGTGCTGGGAGCCGAGAGTTCCCAGCACACAACGGGGGGGCGACGGGATGTCGCCAAAAAACCCGACTTTTGCCCGAGACTGCGGGCCGGAAGTGGGTGCGGATACCTGTCTTTAGACAGGTATCTGCACCCCCCTGAAAGGTGTCAATTGTGACACCGGAAAATGGGCAAGAAATAGCCCAATGTCAGACTTTATAGGCACATTGGACAATAGTAAATATAAAAATATAGTTTATTTATAAAAATATATAGACAATAAAAACATAACACATGCTAGACATAATATATGGCTCGGAAGGACATGCATCATATATGTAGCAGTGAGCCCCTGTGCATCAGACGCACATGGGCTCACTGCTACATATATGATGCATGTCCTGTATTATGTCTAGAATGGGTTATAGGTTTTTAACTCTTTATTCCTTTTTGCTCTGACTATGTATTGTCATAAATAAAATATATTTTTATATTAACTATTGTCCAATGTGCCTATAAAGTCTGACCTTGGGCTATTTCTTGCCCAATTTTTCTTTAATATGTGATATGCAAAAAAGAAACAGCGGTTTACTACCTCTTTAAAAGGATTGTAAACCTTAATTGGAAAGTAAACCCTAATCGGTTTTACTTCATCTTTTTTCCCTGCAAAATAAAAGCATAATGGGCTAGTATGTGCCACTTACCTGCAAACGAAGCCCGCATGTCGGAGCCATCGATCACTTACCTAAACCCGATCGTTCCATCGATGGGGACAAGCACAGCAGCTCCAGCCCCTGTCTTGGGTCCTTATTGTATAGATTGATAGCAGCGCAGCCATTGGCTCCCGCTGCTGTCCATCAAATCCAGAGACATGCGCAGAGGAGGGAAGTAGAACATGTTTGGTATTTTTTTTTAAAAAACTGACCTTTACAACCCCTTTAATTCTTCATGGTCTGTGTAATTGGGAGCAAGGCAGGGGGTGTCTTCTTTTCCCAAAGAGTTTTATCTAGAAGGTGTCAAAATGATAATGAAATTACGCAAAACATTTTCATTCAACAAACACATACCTTATTTTGGACCCAGTTGCAGCATCACTGGTTCTCTGTGCCATCTATGCAATACAGACAGATAGTGTCTGGCGGCATAGGCCAGCAGAGTGGTGTACAAAGCTTCCTGAAAACATCACAGCTCCCTGCCTTGGTATTATTTATGTTAATAGAGAGTAGTTAGCAAATGTGTTACACTGATTGCAGCATGGCTTGTAGCTTGCCAAACATTGTCAGCAGTGGTAATGCTCCGCTTCAGAGTGTAAGAAGCTGTTGATCACAACCTAAATTCATGGAAATCCACACACAGATTGTTCTGAAAGTTTTACATAATTAAGTGTTCTCTGTTTACTGCATCTCCCTTGTGTCCTGCAAAGTGAGACCAAATCCTTTCCATACAGTCGGTCTAGACACCAAGAAATCAATGCCCTAGATTACTTGCAAACAAACAATTTATTTCTTGGCTAAATGAAGAAGACCTAGGGCAGAGGACAAATGGTCTTTTATGAAAAATAATCTAAAATATATCTTCTTCTGCCTACCAAAGTGTATGCTTGGCCTTACCATGCAGATTCTACCATCTAACTTCCAAATTCCAGTGTGGCCATACGGGAATGCTAATGTTACAGCTTAAAGGAGATCTATAGCCAAAGATCGTATGGCTGCACTTCTCCTATAGATCACAGGAGTGAAGCTGGTTTTGCACTCCTGTGACCCGTTTTCTGCCAACAGCGGGCTGAAGCCCACTGTCAGCTGACGTTACTTGGCCGGCCCAGTCTCGGAAAAGATCTCAACCATATGGTCAGAATCCACCCAGATGCCTTGACCTGCAGACGGCTCAGTCTCTCAACAATCTTCAGAGAGCCTGAGCCAGTTCCTCCCGCCCCCTCCACAGCCCAGCACTCCAGTGAGTACTGGAGGGGAGAGCAGAGAGCTGCTGACTGACCAATCTCTGTTTAGAATGGTGGGGGAGAACTAAGCAATTACTAGTGTTTGATTGCTCAGTTCTGCAGATACAGACGGGTGAGGAAACCACCTTTTGCTGCAATTACAGCTGCAAGTCTTTGGGGTATGTCTCTACCAGCTTTGCACATCTAGAGAGTGAAATTTCTGCCCCTTTTTTCTTTAACTCAAGCTCTGTCAGATTGGACAGCAATTTTCAAGTCTTGCCACAAATTGTCAATTGGATTTAGGTCTGGACACGGACTTGGCCATTCTAACACATGAATATGCTTTGATCTAAACCATTCCATTGCAGCTCTGGCTGTATGTTTAGGGTCGTTGAACATTGAATATGCTTTCATCTAAGCCAGTCCTCGGGGCCCACCAACGGGTCATGTTTTCAGGCTTTCCATTATTTTGCACAGGTGATTTGATCAGTTTCATTGCTTTAGTATTTACCACAGCTATTTCATCAGGGAAATCCTGAAAACATGACCTGTTGGAGCGCTTTGAGGACTGGAATTGAGAAACACTGATCTAAGCAATTTCAATATATATATGACTGTTTACTTAGGGTTGTTGTCCTGCTGGAAGTTCAACCTCCACCAAAGTCTTCTGCAGACTCTAAACCAGGGGTCGACAATGTCCGGGCGCCAGGTCGCAATTGCGACCAGAAATTGTGACCTGGCGCCCACGGCGGCTGGTAATTGAGGCCGTAGCTTTGAGCGGCGGGGGAGGTGGGGGGGAGCACGGAGGCACAGGATCCTGTGTCTCAGTGCGCCCCCACCTCCACCGCCGCGCAATAGCGGCGGGTCCGCGGCGGTCGGTAATTGAGGCCGCGGGTTTGCGGCCTTGTGATGTCCCAAGCTCTCCCTTCTGTGAGCTGGCGCCATCTGGTGGTGGTCGTTTGCCATTAAACAGCAATTTTAATGTAATTTTTCACTATTTTCACTGCCATCTCCTTCCATTTAATTACAACCCCAAACATTATATATATTTTTTATTCGAACACCCTAGAGAATAAAATGGCGATCGTTGCAATACTTTGTGTTACGCCGTATAATTAAGAAATAAAACAGTAAAATTATCCCAATTTTTTTTTATATTGTGAAAGATAATGTTACGGCGAGTAAATCGATACCCAACATGTCACGCTTCAAAATTGTGTCCGCTCGTGGAATGGCGTCAAAGTTTTACCCTTTAAAATCTCCATAGGTGACGTTTAAAAAAAATCTACAAGTTGCACGTTTTGAGTTACAGAGGAGGCCTAGAGCTAGAATTATTGCTCTCGCTCTAAGGATCGCGGCGATACCTTACATGTGGTTTGAATACCGTTTACATATGCGGGCGCTACTCATGTATGCGCGCAAGCTCGATGGGACGCGTTTTCTGGCTCCTAACTTTTTTATCTGGCTCCTAGATTCCAAGCAAATTTGTCAAGCCCTGCTCTAAACAGGTCTTCTACTAAGATTGTCCTGTATTTGGCATATGCCCTCCATCTCTGCCACAGGTGAAAGCAGGTAGAATCTAAAGCTAGGCTGCCCAGATGGGAAACAGACCTCCAGGCTGGGAGCCTCTCCTCATGGACAAGAACCAGGCTGCCTTAAGCCCCAGACTGTATGTATGTATGGTATTTATTTTCCAACCACCTATTGGGAACCCTTTCCCTAAGGGTTGATTGGAACCACAAATATTCAGACTGCTTGTTTGACCCTCCCAACCCACTATATTCTAGAATACTCCATAAAACAGGGGAAAGCAATCAAACCTGCAGAGTCCAGAACAGCCCAAAGCAATCACAATCTGCTCAACTAATTACAGGAGAGCCACAAAAACTAAATGTACCTAGTCTAATTAGCAACCTATCTAGGAGGTTACTACATTGCTATATTAAAAAAACATTTAGCCAGCAGCTCAAGAATCACTTTTTATTGATGAATGGTACATCTTTAAAAAAAAAAAAAAATAGAAAAAAAGCCATTAAACATCACTTTTAAGATTTTTATCAATTTACGTCCTCTCTCACATTTCACATCTAGTCTGTTCAGCAGCGGACCTGTGAACAGATCCACTTCTGAATCGGGCAAAAGGAGCAGGACATCCGTGTCTGTGGTTTAGCTCAGAAAAGAACTTCCTGGACTCTGAGTGGCTGGATGTAAATGGACATCTGTTTACATAAGCTACTGTAAGCGGAAAAGAGGGTCAACAATGCCCATTTGCATGCCTCACTGTGCCCAACCTCACTGTGCTCATTGCCACCTCCCTGTGCTCGAGTCAGTGTACCCAAAATTCTTGACAGGCTGCGGGCGTCCATTCATTGTTTAAAAGTCGCGGTCTCCTCTTGGTCCTGTTCCGTGATGGGCGTTTCCCAGCAGCCCATCACTGACGTCTTCTCATCCTCTCTATCCCAGCAGATACTGTGTTCAGTGTTCCGCCAATCTTTTCATCCTCGGACAAATGAACGACTGTGATAGGCGGAACACAGTGTCTGCTGGGAAACACCCATCACAGAAGAGACCAGGGGGAAGCCACAACTTTTAAATAATGGATGCTCGCAGCCCTTCAGGTACACTGACCCGAGTATAAGCCGAGGGGTGTATTTTCACCCCTAAAAAAAGGGCTGAAAAACGTATACTCGAGTATATATGGCATTTACAATTTGTATTAAAAAACACACACACAAACACACGGCTGGCCAAATGATAAACAATACAAAATCAACTTCTCCCACCTTGCCCGGCGCCTCGGTCGAGCTGTGCAGAGCCGGATTTCCTGTGTGATCTCCTCTTGCGTGGCTGCGGGCATGGCCGAGCGTGCAGTACACTCGGTTCGGCTTATGTCGGCGGCGCTCGGAGACAGCGGGGAAAAAGTGTGCGTTATATGCCGGTAAATACCCCAAATAAAAAGTTAGGGCTGTGTCTGCAGGGATTTTAAAAACAACAATGTGGTCACCTATATATTGGAACCATTTGTACCTTATTGGTGATTTTAGCAGCTATGCTGTTAAATGCAATTCCCTTTATCAATACTTACTTCAAATCAGCGCTTTGCATCTGTAATTTACGGACGCTGGCCAAATCTTGTTTCATTTCCGGACACAAACACAAAAGAGACCTCTTGTCTGAAATTATACAGAATACAATGCACTAATGTTCGCTCCTATGCTGATGTCCCTTCTCACCATCCTCTTCAGACAGGCTTTTTCTGGCCGCAGAACACATTGTACTTCAGAGATAATTCACTTTGGAATATGATGTTGTTTATACAAAAACAGGTCAGCCCAAATTCAGTAGCAGTCTCTCTAGTACACACTTGTCCTATTGGTTATAGGCTGAAGCCTGTTCTTTGTATATACCTGATAAAATATCTGTTCATTCTTGACTATATGAATAATCCACTGTATAAACCGAGGAAGGTGGTCATATTACTTAAAGAGGTTGTAAACCCTTGTGTTTTTTTAACTTACTGCATCCTATGCATTAAGGTGAAAAAACACCTTGCAGTCACCAGCCCCCTAGCCCCCTAGTTTTACTTACCGAGCCCCAAATTTCCATTGGCGCGTCCCCACATCCCTCTCTCCATGGATTCCTGGCTCTTGATTGGATAGATTGAAGAACACGCAGCCATTAGATCTCGCTGCTGTCAGTCAAATCCAATGACGTGGGCGTGGCCGAGTCCAGCATCCGTGTCTGTGGACGCAAATGCTGGACTCGGGAGTGCGCCCGCAAGGTAACCCCCTTGGAAGAGTGCTTCTCTAATACGGGGAGAAGCTGCAAGAGCTATTGTGGGACCCCAGAAATGGAATATCAGAGGCACTCTGTGCAAAACAAGATGCACAGTGGAGGTAAGCATTTAAAAAAACAATCCTTTACAACCACTTTAAATTGAAATTCATACAAAATTCGGAAACAAAAAGGCTGTGCTACAAGGTTAGGTCAAAAGGACCATGTGATGCTGATGGTAATGTCCAGAAATAACGGACAAATTTGATTTTTAAATCTTCAAATGAATGAACCCTCACTGCACACATTACAATCTGACTGTACAATTTCCTTCATATCTACTAACAAATATGTAGTTTAAGGCTGGCCATACATTATACAATTTGAAGTTAAATCTACAGGAAATTGAAGAAAATTGTATAATGTAAGGCCAGCTTAAGGGTCTGGTCAATTGAATATAATTGATTGGGTAGATTAAAGTGGATGTGAAGGTAGAAGTTTTTTTGTTTATCTTAATGCATGCTATGCATTAAAATAAAAAGCCTTCTGTGTGCAGAAGCCCACCCTATACTTATCTGAGGTCAAACTCGATCCAGCGATGTTGCATGAGAGACTTGGCTGTCCGGAACTCCTCTTGTTGGATGAGACACTCAGCAGGCGCCATTGGTTCCTGCTGCTGTCAAAGTCAATGAGCCAATAACGAAAGAAAAAGGTGGGACCAGGAGCACCGAAGAGGGACCTGAGAAGAAGAGGATCCAGGCTGCCTGTGCAAAACCAACTGCACAGAGCAGGCAAGTATAACATGTTTGTTAATTTTAACCCCCCCCCCAAAAAAAACTCCAAGACTCCAGTATTACTTTAATTGGGCGTGTATATTACACCGTTTTGGTAGATTAAAGGTTGACTGTACAGAGTTTGTACAGTCAAAATGTGAATGGGGAGCCCTAGCTGTTCTAAACATGGTATTTAAAAATTAGAGGAGAATTGTTCCAATCAATGAAGAGCCCGTTTAACATTTTCCTATAAATTGTTCATACATATTCAGGATACCTCTGCAAAAATGTTGTATACGTCACTATGCATGCTAAAAAAACATCATGATCATGCCACGTACACACGATCGGTTCAGCTGATGAAAACGGACCGATGGATTTTTTTCATCAGATATCCAATGAAGCTGACTTTCATCAGTCTTGCCTACGTGTGTATGGTGTCATCAGTTAAAAATCTTTTCTTGTCAAAACGCGGTGACGTAAAACACTACGACGTGCTGAGAAACATGAAGTTCAATGCTTCCGAGCATGTGTCGACTTGATTCTGAGCATGTGTGGATTTTTAACCGATGGACTTGCCCACAGACGATAGAAAAAAACGTAATTTTTTTAACCTTCAGAATTTTAAAAACAGGCTCTACGTCTTTTCACCGATGGGAAAAAAACGATAGGGCCCACACACGATCGGTTCGTCTGATGAAATTGGTCCATCGGACCGTTTCATCAGGTGAACCAAACGTGTGTACACCGCAGACTTTTTTTTAATACTTGTCTTTGGCCTACATCTACAATGTGCCTGGCATTTAATGGGGGAATTCCTGGCTATGCGAATACTGCTACATTTGTGATGTAGTGCAGTATATTTTTCCATCAAACAGAATAAGCAATCCATTTCCAAGAATGGAGATCATAAACCTTTGCTAAAAGTAACAACTAAAATCTCTGCGATAAAACCAAATACCACGTTTAGCATGACTGCAGATCTGCGCCCTTCACTAGGAAGAAAGATGACATTAAGCACTGTGTGAAATGAAGGCAGGGTGACTAAGCATATATGGGATGAGGAAAATGCAGTAGGAATCTATTTTGAGATTAAAGAGAAAATAAATGACCTGCTTGCTCTAATCTTTTGCACTCCTCCCCAGCAGTTCTGAAATGCTGAAAGTCTGAAGTCAAGCAACATATACAACGTGATGCCAGAATCGCGCTCCCGCGCGCCCCTGGGGCGCGCACACAGGAATGTCCGTGACCGCCGGGTCCAGAGGAACAGGGGTGCTTTTTTTTTTTTTTTTTATTGTTCATTTTACTTTATTTTAGTTTGACACGTTTTTCCCCAAAAATAAATGTTTTGATTACTTTTTTTCCTATTACAAGGAATGTAAACATCCCTTGTAATAGGAATATAGCATGACAGGTCCTCTTTACAGTGAGATATGGGGTTAATAAGACCCCACATCTTGCCTCTAGGCTGGGAAGCCTGGAAAAAAAAATGCTCGGGGTGTATTGCGCGGGGAGTATTGTTCAGAGTGGGGGTATGTAGAGTTTTGCACAGGGAAGGAAGGGGTTAATGCAGGGATGGTTGAGCAGGGATGGATGGATGGATCTGTGACTGCAATAGTCACAGATCCATCCCACAGCGCTGCTGCCATCCGCTCTCCCCCTCTCACACTGTACCGATCGGTACAGAGAGAGGAGGGAGGAACCGGCGTCATCAAATGACGCAGGTTTGTTTACATATGATCGCTCCGTCATTGGACGGAGCGATCACGTGGTAACCGTACAAAATACTGTCACACAATTATTCAACTTCTATAGGGCAGTTGAGTTCTCGCAGCATATGGGGTGAATATTTATGCAAATGGATTGGGAACCGTCCCAATAGTTGTGCGATAAAGACAGTTCCACTACTATCAAATACAGACAACCCCAATGCCTCTTCAACTCCATACATAGGACTTGGACTCTTATAAAAGCATTCATGATTTTCTGTAAAGAACCCATGAGTTTTTTTGGTTCCGGTATTGCTACATCCTGCTTGGTTTTCCATCATATGAGAAGCTGATTTATACCCATCACTCATCCCTGGTTTCCAATGGAAGGTTGATGTCCGGATACCATCATTTCAAGTCTGTTTGACTCATTAGGTATATACTTAGTTGAGTCCACACTTTCTGGTAAGCCCCCTATTTTCTCTCTGGTGGTGGACCTGCTATCAAAATTCACTTCATCTGTTGTCACGTTTTTGGACACTTTGAATCAACAAAGGAATTTTTTTAGTTTTTCTTTTTCTTTTTTTCATATCTATTCAGATATGATCATTTTGGACACTTGGTGATTAGTTTTATGTGTTGCTTCACGTAATATATTTATTAATTCATCTCATGCCGCATATGATGCTTAACAGCCAGTCCCAGGCCCGGAGATCCCCCTCCACCCCCCACGTACCCCGTCCTTCCGATGGAGGAATTCGACAGAGCAGCCAAGCTGTTTACATCTCGCTGAGGCGGCTGTGTCGGGAACCCGCTGGCTCGAGACGTCCCGGCGCTGATTAGGTAACACACATGTTTTCGTTGCTGGGACTGCAGGATGCACATGCAGAAGGTCCCCCATACATTGAAGACCTCGAGACAACGGGCTGGGTAAGATATTTCTGATTTATTCCAATGATATCAATTCCATGGCAAATAACTTGGATAAAGTGTGGTAAGGACATGATATGCCAACAATTTTGAGCCCCTGACGCACTGTGTGCAATATATTTTCAAACTAGACCATTATGTTTGTATTGTTCATACTTACCTCAAATGCGTAAAAGAGGACTGTGTGGCGTTATACTAACTTATATTGATTGCCATCATTTAGGCTTGAATAAGCCTATGATTTATTAGTTTCTGGACTGGCGTTGGGCTTCCCATGTGAAGGGGAAAGCCATTGGGGGTTGTCTTGAGGCAGAGCCCCCATATGCTTCTAATTTATTTATCAGAGTCATACGATAAGGGCTATATTTAAATCTTCCCGATTACATTGTCTATCGCTCCGAGTTCACACCCCACAGCTAAACAGAAACACGCAGGAGGAAGTGTAGTGGGGACACATTACTGTGCCTGCGGTCCTTGCCCACCCTCCTTGAGGGTTAGTGGGGGGATTTGGACGTGCCGTGGAGTGAGTGAAGGGAGAGGGACGTGGGCTGGGGTGGATGGGGGCTCACGGAGTGTGATTATCCCAGATACGCCACAGTGCAGGGTATACTGTGGGGCCCCTGGAGATCCTTGACGAGTGGAATTCCATCAGCCGAGAACCTTGGTGTCTGGGTAACCCCAGCTCCTCCCAGTGGTGAAGGACACAACGCTATTATAAAAACCCCCGAGCAGATGTCCCTGTCCGAGGTGGTTTATGGGAGAGAGTCTTAAGGCATAACTCTGAGTTAATATCTTCCTCCCTTTTTCTCTTTGGGGTGAATTATCACCCAGCATTCCTTAGCCTTGGGTTCCTTTTCTTAGAACTATACACTAGAACTAGTTTTGCCGTTGATCGCGGGTCTGGAGGCGTGAGGGCCTCTCCGCCAGGTAATAATCCCCGGTCGCTGTCCCCAAAGTATAAAGGGGGAGTCTAACAACTAATAATCTCAGGCCTTAAGCTTGCTTAGGGCATGAGAAACTCACATAACGAAACTGGGGAAGCGAATTAGAACTAAGACCAGACATAACATGAGCAAGACAACAAGGGGCTCTGCCCCGAAAACCCCCAAGGAAAACCCCAACACTAGTTCAATAAGACAATATATGTCCCAGGAAGGAGGCACCAAAAGCCCAGCCAATGAAAAGAAAATTGGGAAAGCTGGGGCCACTAAAAAGGGGGCAGGGGGAGCGAACCCACCAGCCACGGATGTGTCTACAGATGGGGATCAGGAATTAAGTCATGTTGAAGATCTGAGAATTGATACACATATACCAACTATGGTGGAACTCGATGGAATGCTAAGGAGAATGGAAAAAGCCATAAAGGAGGAAATTAGTGGCTTAAGAACTGACATAAACCAGATCCTGTCTCGGGTAGAGGAGATTGAAAAAAATGGAAAAACAGGAATCAGAACTAAACCAACACACTGTCATGAAACTGAATGAAAGGAATTTGCAATATCGCCTGGAAGACCAGGAAAACCGGAACAGAAGACAAAATATGAGAATTTGATCAATCAAGGAAGAAAGGGGCGAAGATTTAAGACATATCATGAATAATTTGTTTATCCCTCTCCTTGACAACAGTGCCGCAAAACCCCTTAAAATAGAGCGAGTGCACCGCCTAGGTAGACTCAAGGACAATGTGAGCGAAAGGCCAAGAGACATTATAGTTAGGTTCAGGCACTTTGAGAAGGAGGAGATTTGGACAAAATTGAGGAGAAAACCGCCTCTGAGCTATGGTGGCGTAGAGTTACAAATTTTCCCCGACTTGGCCTGGGAAACTTTAGCTAGGAGGAAGCACCTCAAACCCCTTCTTGAGCAGTTGAGGGTGCATAATATCAAATATCAGTGGGGTTTTCCAGTATGCCTGATTGGCCAGAAAGATGGGATCTCTGCAAAATTAATATTCCCAGAGGATCTTCCAGGCTTTTGTTGCAAATTAGATTTGCAAGTGGTAGAAATACCTGGATGGGTTGAATGAGGGCAGTGAGACAGTCGGAGGACACACGGGGAGAGGGGTTTATGGGGAGGAGAGAAGATAGAGAGTTCCCCAGGATGAGGTCTTCAGCTCGGCCTTTTAAAGATCAGGCCCCAATGGGGGGTCCTAGGCAGGGTTGGGTGCAGGGCAGTCACACCTCACTAAAGGAGAACTGGTGGGAAATGGGGCGCGATGACCCCCACGGTTCAGAGGCATCTTATAGGCCTAAGAGGGGGGGTGCTAGGGAGGGAGTTGGGGGGAAAGGGGAAGGATGGGGTAAAAGGGATGGGGAGGGAAATGTGGCTCCCAGTGACTCCTTAAGAAAACTTAAGCCAAGCAGCATGATATGGCTGATGTGAAGTTTCTATCATAAAACGTAAAAGGTCTGAACTCTAAGGGTAAAAGAATGCAGATCCTAGAAGAAATCAAACAATATAGGGCAGATGTAGTCTTTATACAGGAATCTCACTTGTCCCTGAATTCCAATATAAAATTGTATTCTCCCACATATCCCACTTGGTATTATGGAGATTCTATTTCAAATCGTGCTAGAGGAGTGGCTATTGGCTTTGCCAGAGGGGTGGATTTCGCTCTTAAGGTAAGGATGACCGACCCCGGAGGGTAGATATTTATTTCTGAAAGGAAAAATTGGTAACACTGTCTACACTCTAGCTAACATATATGCCCCCAACGCCCACCCTATAAAATATCTAGGTAGAATCCTAGACAAATTAAAAATATTTGTTGAGGGATACACGATACTGATGGGGGACCTAAACTTGTCATGAATCCGAAAGAAGACAGTACTTCCTCGGGGAAGGGAGACAACTAGCGTACAGTTACAAAAAATTAAACGAAAAATGTTTGACTGCCAGGTGGTAGATGCCTAGCGGGCTTTCCACCTTAACACACATGAATATACGTTTTTTTCTCCTCCCCACGGAACGTACTCCAGAATCGACTATGTGCTGGTTGACCATAGGCTATTAGATTCAATCATTGACATAGAAATCGGTATAATGACCATATCAGACCATGCCCCGATAACCATGAAAATTAAGACGGCTCATTCAAACAACAAACAGGCGGTATGGCGTCTCAACGATTATTTGATTCAGGACGAGGAGGGGGCAGGAAGGGTGGAGGAGGAACTCAAACAATTTTTTGCAGCTAATGACACGGAAGAGATTTCTACAGCAACGCTTTGGGAGACGCACAAGGCATACATCAGAGGGATTCTAATATCAGAGGGGGCACGAAGGAAAAAGGAGATAAATAGGCAGCAGGACTTATTGGTCAAAGAAATAGCTTACTTAGAGCAAAACCATAAAGAACGGGGACAAAAAGAGACGTATCTTAATTTAATAATAAAAAGGAATGCATTAAAAGAGATGATGGAACAAGATGCCAGGAAAAACCTTAACAATATTACCAGAGAGATGTACATATGGGGAAATAAATCGAGCAAACATTTGGCAAAAATGGCCCATAAAATGAAAACTAGGAATTATATTGAAAAAATCAAAAGGAAGAACGGCGACCTGGTGTATGCAACTGCTGATATCACAGATACTTTTAAAAATTATTATGAAGAACTATATAAGATCAAACAACCAGTGGGGCAGGCAGGAGAGAGGGAGGCTAGGGCTTTGGCTTTCCTGGAGAAGGCAGGACTACCAAAGGTAGACGAGGACGAAAACTCAAACATGGACAGACCCATAACAGAAGAGGAAATCAAAAATGCCTTGAAAAACATGGCTGTTGGGAAAAGCCCCGGCCCCGACGGGTTTATGGTTCTTTATTATAAGAGATTTAGCGAAACCCTGATACCCAGACTCTGTAGTTACTTTAATGGCTTGGGATCTGAGTATGAAATCAGTCAGGAAGCATCAGCAGCAGCGGTTGCAATTATCCTAAAAGAAGGTAAGGATAGCTCTCTCTGTTCCGGGTACAGACCTATCTCTCTTTTGAACATAGATACGAAGCTCTTTGCAAAAGTACTGGCGGAACGGCTAAAAAGAGTGATGCAGTACTTGGTCCACCCGGACCAGGTTGGGTTTGTATCCAACAGGGAGGAAAAAGACAACGCTATCAGGGCTCTCCTCTTGATGCAGAGGATAGGGAGGGATAGGTCTCCCAGTCTATTCCTGTCGGTGGATGCTGAGAAATCATTCGACAGGGTAGACTGGGGACTCATGATGCAGACATTAGCAGCAATAGGAATAGGGAATAGGCTCATAAATTGGATCAAAACACTTTACTATCAGCCCACAGCAAGAATTAAGATCAACGGATCTCTTTCAGATTCGTTCGAGATGAAGAACGGCACTAGACAGGGCTGCCCCTTGTCTCCCCTTCTCTTCATCCTCTCCTTAGAACCTTTACTGGCTACGATTCGCAGAGACCCCGATATCAAAGGGATCCGGGTCGGTGAAGAGGAACATAAATTGTCAGCCTTTGCAGACGATATTCTGTTTTATATCACTGACCCGGTGAAGACCATCCCTAAGCTATCACAGATCTTACAACAATATGGTGCCATCTCTAATTTCAAAATCATTGTGGCCAAATCCGAAATATTGAATATAAATTTAAATAAAACTGAAGTGGGCTCAGAGATTTGTGCTTTTCCCTGGAGAAAATAATTAAATTACCTGGGCATTAAACTAGCTAATACGGCCAAGACGATCTATAAGATCAAATATGTTCCCCTGTTACATGAAATTAAAAACGAACTAAAATAAACAGTTAACAAACCCATCTCATGGGTGGGCCGTATCAAACATCTTAAAGATGATTTATGTCCCTAAAATATATACATTTTAATTATTACCAATCGCGTTACCTCCTCAATATCCTAAATTCCGTACTGATGAAATATGTCTGGAAAAACAGAAAGCATAGAATATCCCTGTCAACCTTGAAACAAGATAAACACGATGGCGGTTTGGCGGTCACGGACATAAAAAGTTATTATAGGGCGGTTGAATGGGCAAGAGATAAACAAGGGAAAAGATGGGTACAAATTGAAAAGTCACAAGATATAACTCAATTAAGTAAAATTTTGTGGCTACCTACACAATATAGAGCACTGAAGCACAATACATATGATCTGACAAAAAGCAATCTGAAAACGTGGGATCGGGTACAAACACTTCTTAATAGTAAATTTAATTCTCCACTCATAAATTTAAAGGAAAATACATATTTTACACCGGGTGAAAAGTAAATTGGAGGAAACTGGATCAAAAAGGACACTGTTTACTTAGGCGACATTATAAGGAGAGGTGAATTGGCCACCTATGAAGAGCTGAAATCTAGACAGGACGTTTTGAACCTGGATAGGTGGCATTATTCGCAGCTAGCTAATTTTGTTCAGCAACTCCCCCGACCATTGCGGATGGGGGTAGAGCTGACACCAATGGAGATGGTTTGCACTGCTGAGAATACTAAGGGCACGATTTCTAAATTATATAAGATACTTATTAAGATTGGGGCACGAGGAGCAGCACCTTTAGTGGAAAAATGGGAAAGGGAGTTAAGCATTTCTAGGGGGGATAATACGGTAAATAAGATAATGAGCTTGTCCCATTCTTCCGCCATAGACTCGGACAGCTTAGATGAATTATAAGTGCATCTCTGGTTGGTATATTACACCGGTTAAAACTAGTAAATTTAAAATTGGCCAATCTGCCGAATGTTGGCGTGGATCCCCCGAGAGAGGCACGATGGCACACCTATGGTGGACCTGTCCGATAATTCAAAAATATTGGGATTCTATATTGCGTCAAGTAAAATAGATTACTGAAATTGAGATTAAGAAAGACCCATGGGTTGTGTTATTCCATTGCAGTGGTGAGGGAATTAAAAATTATAAACAGTCATTACTCCCCCATTTATTGAACGCAGCGAAAAAGCTGATACCAAAAAAATGGCAAGATACCGAAAGCCCACAGATATGGAAGTGGGTGGAGGCAGTAGAAGAAACTTATAGGATGGAAGAGTTGAAGGAGAACGTCTCAGAAACCTACAATGAGTTTGGGGCTAAATGGCTTAAATGAAAGGTTTATAAAAAAACATGGAACTATGTTGAGGGACTAAGAGTATCATTATGAGCAGTGGCGGCTGGTGCTCAAAATTTTTGGGGGGGCGCAAACGAAAAAAAAAATATTGCAGCCTCACTGTGCCCATCACATGCAGCCACTGTGCCATGCCACCAAATGTAGCCACTGTGCCATGCCACCAAATGCAGCCACTGTGCCATCAATTGTCACCACTGTGCCATGCCATCAAATGCAGCCACTGTGCCATCAATTGTCACCACTGTGCCATGCCATCAAATGCAGCTACTGTGCCCATCAATTGTCACCAATGTGCCATGCCATCATATGCAGTCACTGTGCCATCAATTGTCACCAATGTGCTATGCCATCATTTGCAGTCACTGTGCCATCAATTGTCACCACTTGTGTCACTAATTGTGCCATGCCATCAAACGCCACCACTGTGCCATCAATTGTCACCAATGTGCCATGCCATCAAAAGCAGCTACTGTGCCCATCAATTGTCACCACTGTGCCATGCCATCAAATGCAGTCACTGTGCAATCAATTGTCACCACTGTGCCATGCCATCAAACGCCACCACTGTGCCATCAATTGTCACCACTGTGCCATGCCATCAAACGCAGTCACTGTGCCATCAATTGTCACCTCTCTGCCATGCCATCAAATGCAGTCACTGTGCCATCAATTGTCACCTCTCTGCCATGCCATCATATTCAGTCACTGTGCCATCAATTGTCACCACTGTGCCCCATGCCACTGTGCTCATTGTCGCCTCTGTGCCCCATGATGCCACTGTGCCCCATGCTTCTACTGTGCCCCATGCTGCCACTGTGCCCCATGCTGCCACTGTGCCCCATGCTGCCCCTTTCCCTGTAAAAAAATCACTTACCTGACGCTTCCATGTCCTCCCTCGATGTCTTCTGCCGCCCTGGAGAAGCTTCAGCCAATCAGGTTCCTGAAAACCAGAATCCGGGAACCTGATTGGCTGAAACGGCTGTCAGTCTAATGCAAGGACCGCAGATTGCCTGCGCTCCGAGCATAGACTTCCGAGAGCCGGAGGGCGGGACTGGAAAAGCCTATCAGAGCCACTGGCTTTGATAGGCAGTTCCCCTCAGCCAACCAGCTGTCGCTATTCGGGTAACCGGCGTCCCATGTCCGGTTATACGAATAGACCAGGCAGCTGGCAACAGTAACACACGTCCAATGCATAGCATTGAACGTGTGTTACTTGCGAGAGGGGGTGGCGCTGCAGCGCCCTGTATAGACGGCCGCCAGAACTTCGGCTAAAATGTCAAAATGACATTTTAGCCGAATAAAAGTTCTTAAAGGGCCCGTTTTTTTTTGTGACTGCGGGAGGGGGGGCGGTGCCCGTGCGCCCATATGGGCGGGCCGCCACTGATTATGAGGAGTATAAGGTAGACATAGGGGAAGGCCCTGAATAGAAAACTGAAAACCATGAGTTCCGATCCTTACAATATAAGTTTAGTATTAGGATCAGCATACACTACCATATCATTAGCGATAACAATCTATATGGAGTCCTGGGGGCCACGAGGAGGGAATGGGGGGGGGGGGGATGGGTGGGTTTCGATGAGTGTCTTAGAAGGCAGGCCGTGGGGTAGTCAATAGTAAATGGAGCTCCTAAATTAGGCTTTGTGCAGAAAAAGCATTGTTTCTTTTCTCATCATGAAAATAAAATAAAAAAATTCTTATATAAACAGCAAACGAGACTCAGCAAAGAAGGTAAAGTTTCACAGATGATGCAAAACCGCTAGAAGAGACGATTGAGGCCTCAAACTATGAGCGGGTCTCTAATGTTGGGTAATAGCTGATGTTAAAAAAAAATATATAGACTTGATTTAAGTCAAATCCACCCTGAATCCAACAATGTAGTAATAAAAAAATATGAGTGAGTGGTACAATATAATGGTGACATGACCTGCAAATACCACCAAATAAAGTTATATATTGTATAATACCAGAGATCAAGACAGGCCTCTATGGTATAAAAGAAGCGATACGTAGGGAATCTACAAGTGTGCAAAGTTCGTTGTCCAGGGGACCTACGGCCGGGGAGCACCGATTTTTTAAAGCCGGGCTCCCCTTCCATAGACTCCTATGTTAAACTGTAATTTCTTCAGTGACTTTGCGGACCTGGTACCGGCCGGTCACAGGTCCCCTGGACCCAGAACTTGGCACACATGTAGCCCCATTTCTCCTCTACAAGTGTGCAAAAAGTTTGTTGTCTGGGGGACCTAAGGCTGGGGAGCACCAATTTTTCAAAGCCGGGCACCCCTTCCATAGACTTCCATGTTAAATGTCAGTCTAGTCATGGACACAGTGAGGCATGGGCACATTGAGGCATGGGCATGGACACAGTGAGGCATGCAGATGGACACCCTAGGTGTTGGAGTACAGTCAAAATAATCTGGGCTAAAAAGATCTGGGTTTACAATGGAATGACACTTGAACCCATGGTTTATTTGAAGCTACAGAGAAAGTGGGCCCCCTGCAGTTTGCATTGCTGTGCTACAGACTTCAAAGAGTTTTGCGACAATGGACTGCAATACCTCCCCCCCCCCCCAGAGGAGAGAATGTTTTGGAAGTTCAGCTGATTGGATAGACAAATATGGGTGGGTTTTTTGAATGAGTGTTGGGTGAATGATGTTGGAATTGAGAGCTCTCTGTGTCTTGGATGCTAGGTGAGTAAGAGTCTTTGGCTGGCCAAAAGCTTCATGGAAACCTGGTGGCCATCTTAGGTCTAAGACATGTGGCCAGGCCAAGGCCTTCTCCATCTTTCGCTCTCCTCTATATACCAGCCATGGGAGCTCTAGGCTCACTGCTAACCAGCTGATTTTACAGATGTGATAAGTATCTTTAAATTTCTCATATATATATATATATATATATATATATATATATATATATATATATATATATATTGTGATATTTAATGTATGACGTCGTACTATCCCGATTTCCTTGGGAATAAACAGATATGTTCATTTTACCAGCAGCAGTGTGTATGTGTGCGTTTGTATATTAATAGGCATAGACCAATGAATCCATTTATGCAGTAAATATAGGAACCCTGTGAATATCTCTTGAGCTCATTACTTTAGTTTATATTTGCTAGCCTTGTAAAGTGCAGCATTTTCTACACTAGGCTTATACTCAAGTCAATAAGTTTTCCTATTTTTTTGTGGTAAAATTGGGTGCCTTGGCTTATATTCGGGTTGGCTTATACTCGAGTATATACGGTATATCAAAAAGAAACTATTGTCTATAATAAATTAAACTTCTGCAGTCATGAGATTTCTTGTAGCTGCCTAACTACCAATAGAACATACTGTATGAGCTATTCATTGTTTTCTGTAAAACATGCAAGGTATGGTTATATAGTGAATCATATTGTCATAAATATTTAAACCAGCCAATTGATATTTTATATCTCGAAGGCACAGGCCTTTTGGTTGATATATGAATAGAGATAGAGTCTCCATATATGGATAGAGATAGAGTCTCTAGTCTTATCAAACTGCTGGCGAAAAGACGGCTGCTTATATGTGTTAACAAGTAAATCTGCTCCACAATCTGTTGTGTTTCCTGGTCTTTGCTGTAGATTATCCAACATTTAACCTAATCAAGATGTTCTTTCCTAGCATTAATGCACATTCACAATTACTTATCTTGGTTTTGAGTTATTTTAAAACATTCTTAGCCGTTTTCATCAAGGTTTGTTCCTATCATAGGGAACAGCAATACGATCATAAATATGGAGAGCTTAGTGCTGTTTAAAAGATAGCCAGCAACTGTAACACAATTTTCTTCCTCTGGGTTCAAACTCCTCAGTTTGGACCTCACAAGCCAGCATTCTTCCTAATTTCATGTCAGCTGATGGGAATGGCTTTTATTCTGCTGTTAGCTATTTACCATGGAAGATATTTAACCCACATAATGAGTTCTTGGGAATAGTTTACATCACTGTAACTTTCCAAGCACATATAATAATCTCTACTGACAGTTTGTAGGAACGTTTGAAATACACTGTGGATGTTTTACTAAAATCTCTGTTACAAAGACAAATGCCTTATTTATCTGTAAAACCAAAAAAAAAAAAAAAAGATTTTTGCACTTATCGTATAACATTTTTCCTTATTGAGAGACATTCACGTTTTAGTGCCACCATCAGGAAGTCAAGATACAGGCAAACAAAAAATACTAAGCCAGCTCTGGTATAACATTCTCTTCAATGACTATACCTCTGTTTTGTGATCAAATAGCACATAAGGATATTAAAAACAATGGACTCCATGAAAAAGATTTTATAAATGAATACAAAAAGTTTTATTGTCCATTGAGGAACACAGAACTTTAATAATTCTTAGGAATCATCCATCATAAAGAAAACAAAACACCACCAAACTGCCTGAACGGAAGAAAAACAGCTTGAACCAACAGCTAGGGTGGTCAAATGAAGCAATGATTACTGCGGTAAAGGCCTAAGCCTAGCATATTTAACCCTTGACAGCAGAGAAAGGAAACATGGACAACCAAAGTATGTCCAGAAAAAGTACTGGAGGGAGAGGATCAATAATAAGGACGAGGGAGAGGATCCATAATAAGGAGGAGAGAGGGGTCCATAATGAGAAGGGTGTTACCTAATAAACAAGTAATCACTTAAAATGATTCTAAAGCCTCAAGGATTTTTTTTTACCTTTTGTGCTGCAGGAGGTCCCTGGGCAGAATGATAGCAGCGACAGCCATTGGCTCCTGCTGCTGTCAATCAAATGTTGTGATGAGGGAGCTGGTGGTTGGCCCAAGTTGCTGGTCTGTGTCAGACGCAGACTGGGAGGGCTTGGGAGCAAGTGTGCATGAGTGCCCCAATGTAAAGCAGCTTTCCCCGGGGGCACTTATCGAAGGTGTGTTCCAAGTAATTTTCGAGCAGAAAATAATGATTTTTTACTTGTAAGCAACAAAGTGTCAGAAAAGATTTGGCCTTTAAATGGTTAAACTTCCCTCATTTACACGCGGGAGTTCTTTCCTTTGATGAAAGAATGAAACAATACTTTGTTTCTACTTATTCAGGTGTTGTGATAAAACTTGGCAGGCTGCCTAGATTTTGTATTTATTTTTTCCAGCTGTGAGAACTCTCTGCATGTGTTAGAAAGAATCGTGACATGCTGTTTTTAAGATCTGGAATAGAATAATACTTAACGATTAATCGTGCAGCTCTACTTTGAACACATGATGTAAGATCACAGCAATAGATTCCAAATGCAAATACCGCACTTAAAGCTCCAGATGTTTTACCTACTTAACCAATTTCTCACCTGGCCTATTCTGTCACACCTCTCCTACATGCAAAAATCATTATATTTTGCTAGAAAATTACTCAGAACCCCCAAACACTCTATATGTTTTTTTAGCAGATACCCTAGGGAATAAAATGGCAGTCATTGCAACTTTTTATCTCACACAGTATTTGCGCAATCATTTTTCAAATGCCTTTTTTTGGGAAAAGAAAAATGGTTTCATGAATAAAAATAACAAAAACAGTAACGTTAGCCCAATTTGTTTGTATAATGTGAGTAAATAGATAACAAACATGTTACGCTTTAAAATTGTGCACACTCATTGAATGGTGCCAAACTTCAGTACTTAAAAATCTCCATAGGTGACGCTTATTTTTTTTTTTTACAGGTTACCAGTTTAGAGTTACAGAGAAGGTCTAGTGCTAGAATTATTGCTCGTGCTCCAACGCACATGGCGATACCTCACATGTGTGGTTTGGACAGCATTTACATATGTGGTCGGGACTTGAGACATCTGAGTGCGAGCTAACGGGGACGGGGCGTTTTAAATAATTTAAACATTTTTATTTGAATCCATTTTTTTATTTTTGCACTTTTTTTTACATTACATTTTTTTTGATCACTTTTATTTTTATTACAAGGAATGTAATTATCCCTTGTAATAGGAATATATTGTGACAGTTCCTCTTAATGGAGGGACGCGGGTTCAATAAGACCTCACCATCTCTCCCTCCAGGCTGGAAAGCATGAGATTGTGAAAAAAAAAATCACGATCTCATGCCGACAGCTGCTTTGTTTACTTACAGGTGCCAGGACTTCCGCACCCGGGCCTCCGACAATCAGAGATGACTGGTGACCACTCCAGGTGGGCTGTCATGTGCCTTTTACTGAGGAGTGGCTTCCTTCTGTCCACTCTACAATACAGGCCCGATTGGTGGAGTGTTGCAGAGATGGTTGTTCTTCTGGAAGGTTCTCCTCTTTCTCCACAGGGAAATGCTGGAGCTCTGACAGAGTGACCATCAGGTTCTTCATCACCTCCTTAAAGCGGTGGTTCACCCTCAATATAAAATGCATCTTATTCAGATCAGCACAATAAGTACATATACAGTCTGCTATCCGTAATTTTTTAAATCATTGCGATACCTTTAAGCAGGCAAAAATAGCAGGCACTTCCGGGTATCCCTCCCGTGGGAGTGTCGGTTCATAACTCAGCGCCCCAGTGTTTGCTGGGACTAGATCGCAATGTCTCCTGGGAGCACAGTGTCACGCTTTCCAGGAGACGATTCAAGAACCTGTGCCTATCATCACAACGGGGCGTGCACTATTCATGACGCTGGCCGATTCCCGGGAAGTATTTGCTTGTGGGCTTCACAATGCCCTCAAGCCAGATGGAACTTCACAGCACAATTTTTTATAAATATTTATTTATGGCCGAATGTGAATGCGGATGGCTAGAAAATTCTGAAAAGTGAGTACATTCTTAACGAGGTTAAAAGCTGTAGATGCAGTTAAAAAAAAAAAATTCCCGCGGAACCACCGCTTTAAGTCCCTTCTCTAGAAAGAGTCCTGATGGTTCCATACTTCTTCCATTCACGGATCATGGAGACCGGTGTGCTCATTTTGCACCTTCAATGCTGCAAAAAAAAAATTTCTGTAACCTTCCCCAGATCTGTGCCTTGATACAAGCCTGTTTAGGAGGTCTACAGGCAATTCCTTGGACTTCATGGCTTGGTTTGTACTCTGACATGCACTGTTAACTGTAGGACCTTAAGCAGGCCATACACCAGGGATTCTCAAACTACGGCCCTCCAGCTGTTGTGGAACTACACATCCCATGAGGCATTGTAAAACTCTGACATTCACAGACATGACTAGGCATGATGGGAATTGTAGTTCCTGAACAACTGGAGGGCCGTAGTTTGAAGACCCATGCCATACACGGTCGAATTTCGAACAAATTTTCTTTTCAAAATCAGAAAGTTTTTTTTTTTTGTGATCCGATGATGCCACCATTGATTTTCGAATTTCGGCCGACCAAAACTTTCATGTTGCCGGGAATATTCTTTTCTCTCCGCAAATATTCGTTTCTCTCCGGGAAGATTCTTTTCTTGTACATGCACATTTTTTTTTCTATTACATTTCTCGCACGATTCTCCCATCATTGATCAGAAAATCGTCCGTTTTTCCGAAAATTTCCAACATGTCGGATTTCTCAAATTTGTTTGCCACACGAAAATCGGCTGTTGCTGCAGCCCACTAACGGTGCGAAATACGAACGAAAATTCTTTGATACGATTTTCACAAGAAAATTCTTTCGAAATTCGAACCGTGTATGGCCGGCTTTATATAGACATGTCTGTGCCTTTCCAAATCATGCCCAATCAACTCAATATACCACAGGTGGAGTCCAATCAAGTGGTAGAAACATCTCAAGAATGATCAGTGGAAACAGCATGCACCTGAGCTCAATTTACAGTATCATGGCAAAGGCTGTGAATACTTATGTACAAGTGATGTTTTTGTTTTTCATTTTTTTTTTTTTTAATTTGCAAAGATTTCAAACAAACTTCTTTCACACTGCCATTATGGGGTATTGTTTGTAACATTTTGAGGAAAATTATTTATTTAATTAATTTCAGAATAAGGCTGTAACATAAGAAAATGTGGAAAAAGTGAACCACTGTGAATACTTTCCAGATGCAGTGTATATCACCTTTTTGTTCCTGGAATTAGATACAAGCAACTAAATAATGGTAAACAGCTTTATGATGCACAATAAATATATGTATGGTGCATTTTGGGTCTGTCTGCATCTATATATTACAGAAGAAGATACCCTGAAACGGTAAAGGGGTTAGCAGGTTATAAAGCTTCAAAATTCTTTAATCAGGTGTTTGATCATGTAAGAACAATTTTCATTGTATTTATTAAAGTAAGCTCACACAGAACAGCAATCCAGTGTAGCAAGCTATGAAGGAAATTGAATCACCCTAGCACTAATCAATACAAAGACTATTTTGATATAGAAAAGGCACAAAAAAGGAAAACATAATAGGTGCCCAATTTCTTATATAACTGTTTTAAACCCCAATGAAAACACTAATTACGTGACTGTGAAGGACATCGAAAAAATATAAAATAAACTCAACAAATCCGCTTTCTGGCTTTTTAAGGCATAGTTGAGTTGCGCAGAAAAACATGTCAATGAAAATCACAGTTTTTCAATGGTGTTCATTCACATCCATGCGACTCAGAACAGATAGATTTTGGAAATGTGATTCGGGCCCCATAGAATATGCAAACTACCGTATTTTTTGCTCTACAAGACGCACCTGACCATAAGACGCACCTGACCATAAGACGCACCTGACCATAAGACGCACCTGACCATAAGACGCACCTGACCATAAGACGCACCTGACCATAAGACCCACCTGACCATAAGACCCACCTGACCATAAGACCCACCTGACCATAAGACCCACCTGACCATAAGACCCACCTGACCATAAGACCCACCTGACCATAAGACCCACCTGACCATAAGACCCACCTGACCATAAGACCCACCTGACCATAAGACCCACCTGACCATAAGACCCACCTGACCATAAGACCCACCTGACCATAAGACCCACCTGACCATAAGACCCACCTGACCATAAGACCCACCTGACCATAAGACCCACCTGACCATAAGACCCACCTGACCATAAGACGCACCTGACCATAAGACGCACCTGACCATAAGACGCACCTGACCATAAGACGCACCTGACCATAAGACGCACCTGACCATAAGACGCACCTGACCATAAGACGCACCTGACCATAAGACGCACCTGACCATAAGACGCACCTATGTTTTTGGGAAAAAAAACAAGAAAAAAAATATTCTGAACCAAAAATGGTGTATTAAAATGTTTATCTTAATAAAATGTAACAGAATAATATACCACTCAGGTACCACTTTGCATATGTGTGTTCCACAAACAGAGCATTGTTATTTGCTATATTTGCTTGTGGAGAGAGATAAGGGGTTAACCTTCAGGGCATGGTGTGAAGTTTTCCCACCTGTAATGACATGTTAATCTGCGCTTGCTGTTCCAGCCGAGTAGGAAGGCTCTGGAGGTCCAGCAGCTGGCGGTGCATTGTGACTCCCGCCATTTTGATGGAGCCCACGCAGCATGGTCAGGCAGAAAGCCGATAATTTTCTAACCAGCAGTGGGTCTTGGCTGCGTCTCCGCATGTGTGGACAGTCAGTAGGGTATGAGGAAGCCAAGAGGCTAGATGGATCTCACTGCTGGAGAGGTCCTGGGCTGTGATGCTGAAGCCGATTTCTTGGTGCAGAGTGGATCCGTGCAGCCATACTGCTCGGCGGTCGCCACGGCCAGCACTGTAATGTAACGCGGTGGCGGGGGGCGGACTTCCTGTCAGTATTCGCTCCATAAGACGCAGGGACATTTTCACCCATTTTTTTGGGGGGAAAAGTGCGTCTTATGGAGCGAAAAATACGGTACATCCAAGTAGCACTATATAATAATTTTCACTAGGCACAAAAGATACAACTCATGAACACCAAGCTTTAAACATCAGTTTTAAAAATTCCAACCATAATAACCTTTAACATTTACATTGGGATCTCTTTAACCAAAAATGTCTTAAAGTGGTGGCTTAAAAGAAAATGTTATTTATTGTATGAAACACAAAATTTATATTTATCTTTCCAAGCATGTTCTTGGAGTATTACAGGTGTGCGTTGTGGAAATAGCATAGAATGTGCATAAAGAACATGTTCTCTATATTTTCTCCCTGTGTCCATAGCCACATAGAAAATAATACAAGATGAAAGTTACTTGATCTATTCACGCACACACGTCAAGCCGACAGCTAATGGCGAGAAAACCATTACTGTGTTTCCCTTAGGTAACACACACTGTTCACCAACTCTTCCTTCTCTCTGCAACACTAAGATTAGTTGTCTTAAAAGCAACAAGTTTATGCATACACATATAAAATGCAACCAGTTGCCACTGTGAACAACATTTCTAATGCATGTCCTCTCTATAGAATCTACCATCTCCTTTAGTTGGCAACATATATAATTTGAGCAACCTGGAAGCAGCCAAAGAGTCATATGAACTATATACAGGGCTCAAAATTTCAAGTCCTGAGCTACTAGCCAGGCCTCAAGAGTTACTCGCCACCAGTTGCCCCACCTAAATCATACACAGCCCTGCGCCTAATTGCACCCGTAAACACGTCCTCGTAGATTATCTCATGGAATGACACTGTTAAATGTTTTATGCAGAATCAAGTTACAAAATTAAATATTACCAACAACAACTTTAACAAAATAGGACAGGGCAGACCAGAGGGACAGGTCGCTGGGGGCAGACCAGAGGGACAGGGCACTAGAACTGGGTCTCTTCCCCATTCTCTTGCTGTCTCCTCTGCAACTCTCTCTTCTATTCATCTCATCATCAGGAGCCTGTGTGTGCGGCTCCACGCTTGCATGTCCCCACTTCCCCCTTTTATTCAGGCTGGCAGTGAGGAGAGGAGGTCCCATTGCTTAATGAGAATTATAAGGAGAGCACCTGTGTACTGCTCTGCCTGTACACGGCTCACCAGACTACTTTTCCCGAGCATGCCTCTTTCCTCTTCGGCCGCCAATCTCATCGGGACTCTAAGTGTAGGTACAGATTGCAGGGAGATTGGTCATGCAGCCCTGTCATCACTCGCCGCCAGCTTAAATCCACTCGCCAAATGCTAGTAGGTGAGTGGAAATTTTGAGGGCTGCTATATTATATATATATGTATATATATATATATATATATATATATATATATATATATATATATATATATATATATATATATATATATACATATACACACACACACACACACACATATATATATATATATATATATAAAAGGCCTAACAGAGTTAAAGTGGTTGTAAAGCCACAGTGTCTTATTCCTACAATTCAATGTTACATTAAATTATGTACCCCAGTGTATGCGCTTAAAAAAAATAATTGATGCATTATACCTTATTTTAAAGAGCCGCTCGCGTGACTGCGTGCTGATTCTCAGCCCTCTCCTCTCCCAATCTGATAACTACAGCAGGATGGGCTGAGAATCTGTCGCTGATGTCAGCCAGGAGGAGTGGCGGGCAGTCACGTGAGTGGCATTTTGAAATAAGGTATAAAGCAGCATATTTTTTTTTTAAAGTACATACACTGGGGCACATAACTTAATGCAACACAGTGAAATGTAGGAATAAAACACAGTTATTTTAGCAGCAGGAAGGGAGGGATGGGTCGTTAGCTGACAGGCAGGGGAGGTGGAGAGAGGGAGACACGTGAACTGACTGACCACAGTATCATGGATAAGCAGCCATGATAAACATGGTCAGTTTACAGAGGGGAGGACAGCACCAGGCATGATCAACCAAGCATTTTAGATTATACAAAGGGCCAAATTTCACAGCACAAGCACTGTGCCGTTAATTATGCTTTAAAGGAACAGTTTAATTTTTTTTTTTTTAGGGTTACAACCGCTTTTTCACCCTAAATACACATTTTTATTGTAGTGACAATAAACGACAAGATGAAAACAAGCATCACAACACTACATTTTCTAATATATTGCAATGTATGCATCTGACTGACCTGACTGCAAAGCTCTAGCTAGTCTGTTTCTGTTGAAGTGCCAGCAAAGCTGCAGAAACCTTGTTAATGCCATAGAGCAGTGATGGCATCTTAGTTGCTACCATAGCTCTAAGTCTTTGTTGGCTGGGGGAGTTTTCACAACCACCAGCTGCACCAGCCAGAGTTGGCGTTAGATCCGATAGATCTGGAGTTTTGTGGTCATGTGACCACATAGGAAAACTTTGTAAAAAACACGTCATTTACATTGCAATTTATTAGAAAATCGATGCTGGAAAATTAAGAGTAATGTGGTGAAAATATTTAAAAGCTCGGTTATTTTGCAGTCTTTCCTTCTACTTTTAAAATGTTGACATTTCTTTCATAGGTCAATAGAAAAAAAAAAAAATTAAACAGTACTGCTGAGAAAAAAAATTACATATGTATTTGTTATTAATAATCTGCTTTATAGATTTAAGAAAATGAAAGACTTTTTAATTTCCTACCTTTGTTTGCGGCGGCGGTGGTGGAATATATGGTTGATCAGTAATATAAGTCTTCTTAATGTTAGCAGGGGGATATGCTCCAGGAGGTTGCTGGCCTACAGCAGGTGTTGAAGCATACGATGGTTCTGGTTTCCATCCTCCTTGGTGGGCATAGGGAATCTCTGAATTGTTTCTTCCTCCATAGGTCTGTGGTGGTGGATAGTAGGGATCTTGATACTTCACCTGGTTGCCCTGGGAATAACTATAGCCAGGGTCTGCATAGCGTACAGGCTGGGGTGGAACATATTCAGGTTCACGTGGAAGCGCAGATTTTTGTGGAACATAATACTGGTTTGGGGCAACATTATAAGGTTGTCCTGGTTGGGGACCAGGTGGAACATACTGGGGGCTGGGCTGAGCAGACTTAACATTGTATGTTGGTCGGTTAGGAGTGGAAGCAGTGGCATAAGGGGCAGGAACAGGCTGAGCCCTCTGGGTTCCAGGTGACCCAGCAGGGGCTGGCTGGGATGTAGACTGTGGTTGTGGTTTGACTGCAGACTTCTTTGTTGCAGTTAGTGGAGGCTGGTTTGGAATAATCATCCTCTTATGACCTGTTACAGGAGTTCCTGAGGATGGATGAGTCAATGTGCCAGTAGTGGACCCAGAAACCTAGAATTATGTAAAAAAAAAAAAATGTTACTGGAGATGGTATATAAAATGTTATTTAACATAAAAAGAACACATGCCTAGGACATGGTAGTAAAGGAAGCCAACCACTGGACAAAAGTATAATATTTATTGCACCAAAGACAAGTGGAGCAAAGAAATGAAAGATTAGTTTATATTAAGCCTAAATTAGGACTAGAGAGAACAGTCTGAAGGTACACTTGTGTACACAAAATGTTTGCACTGGCATATAGTAGCACACAGAACACTTAGCCTTTCAGATACCATATATACTCTGTCTTTACTATTCCAACTGAGCTAGGAGCAACTGTATGGTAGAAGGACAGTAACAATTGTGTTTGAAAAGTGTCAGTCTTCGTTATCATTGATTACTGTAAGCTAAAATATTGATACATAAAATGGTAATAACTTTTGTATTATTCAACTAGCCTATAAGAAAACCATTCAGCTATTCACCATCATGGGCAGGCTACTGTGAACTAGTAAATGTTGCCTAATGCTGCCATCTAGCCAGAATAGAATGAGCTTTGCCATAGTGAGCATGAATAACCTAATTTCCTTCAGCTTGCTAAACACAGGAGTTACACAGCCATTTAAATTTTATGAAGCCAAAGCGGATGACATAATGATTATGCAAGTCAACGTTTAGGCATGGTTCACATCTATGCATTTTTTAGTGCGTTACAGAATTACACTACAATCAATTAACATGGTTTCCTATAGGTCATATTCACTTCTGTGTATCTTATGGAAAGGGCCAGGAACTTTTTTTCTGTTTTTTTGGTGCCATAGACTTTAACCACCTTAACCACTTAAGACCCGGACCAAAATGCAGGTAAAGGACCTTGCCCCTTTTTGCGATTCGGCACTGCTTCGTTTTAACTGACAATTGCGCGGTCGTGCGACGTGGCTCCCAAACAAAATTGGCGTCCTTTTTTCCCCACAAATAGAGCTTTCTTTTGGTGGTATTTGATCACCTCTGCGGTTTTTATTTTTTGCGCTATTAACAAAAATAGAGCAACAATTTAAAAAAAAATTCAATATTTTTTACTTTTTGCTATAATAAATATCCCAGAAAAATATATAAAAAAACGTTTAGGCCGATACGTATTCTTCTACATATTTTTGGTAAAAAAAAAATCGCAATAAGCGTTTATCGGTTGGTTTTCGCAAAATTTATAGCGTTTACAAAATAAGGGATAGTTTTATTGCATTTTTATTAATTTTTTTTTTTTTACTACTAATAGCGGTGATCAGCGATTTGTTTCGTGACTGCGACAATATGGCGGACACTTCGGACAATTTTGACACATTTTTGGGACAATTGTCATTTTCACAGCAAAAAATGCATTTAAATTGCATTGTTTACTGTGGAAATGACAGTTGCAGTTTGGGAGTTAACCACAGGTGGCGCTGTAGGGGATGTGTGACCTAATGTGTGTGTTTACAACTGTAGGGGGGTGTGGCTGTAGGTGTGACGTCATCGATCGCGTCCCCCTATTACAGGGATGATGCGATCGATGCTGCGGCCACAGAGAAGCACGGGGAAGCCGTGTGTACACACGGCTCTTCCCGTTCTTCCGCTCCAGGGACGGATCGCCGCACTCCAGCCGCGATCGGGTCCGCGAATCCCGCGGTCCCGGAGCTTCGGACCGGGTCGCGGGCGCGCGACCCACGGCTGGGTACTAAAATCAACGTATATATACGTTGATGTGCCCAGCCGTGCCATTCTGCCGACGTAAATGTGCAGTAGGCGGTCCTTAAGTGGTTAAGACCGTGCCCATTTTTCAAACTTGTTGTTAAGTTAAAAAAAATATTTTTTGGGGAAAAAAATATTTCTTTTTATTTATTCAAAAAAGTGAAAGACAACAGTAAAGTTAGCCCCATTTTTTTTTTATATTGTGAAAGATGATGTTACGGCGAGTAAATGGATACCCAACCATGTCACGCTTCAAAGTTGCGCCCGCTCGTCAACTGGCAACAAACTTTTACCCTTAAAAATCTCCATATGCAACATTTAAAAAATTCTACAAGTTGCATGTTTTGAGTTACAGAGGTCTAGGGCTAGAATTTTTGCTTTCGCTCCAACAATCGCGGCGATACCTCACATGTGTGGTTTGAACACATTTTACATATGTGGGCGCTACTCAAATAAGCGTTAATTTCTGCATGCGAGCTCGGCCTGACGGGGCGCATTTTATTTTTTCTTATTTTACCTTTTATTTTGAATTTTCGCCTCCGCTGCTGCAGGGACATCCGGCAAGAGGTGGTGGGCATCGTAGTGCGGTGGGCCCTCTCCCACCGCCGATAAAAGTGATCTTGCAGCGAATCTGCTGCAGAGACCACTTGTATCTGAAAGCGGATCGCCCGCTGAAGAAGAGGGTACTAGGGTTATGGTAGCTAGCTTCTGCCATAACGATACCCCTTTTGAAAGAGCTACCGTATAATGACGGTGGGCGGTCCGGAAGTGGTTAATGAATCAAAAACATGTAATGAAAAGTGCAAAGTACACCTGGAGTATGCAAACTGCAACCTGTGAACTAGGCCTTAGCCCAGGTTCACACTGGGTACGATTTAGTTCGATTTGAGATGCGATTTCACATGTGAAATCGCATCTCAAATCGGCGGCAATTGCCGGCCATGACACCGTCCTAATTGGTGCGACGCCGCTTCTTCGGCGCTGCACCGATTTCAAAAAGTAGTTCCTGTACTACTTTTTGCGATTTCAGGACGCGATTTACATTGACATCTGTGCAGAAACCTGCACAGATGTCTCCTAAATCGTGCCGAAATCGGGACTGCCAGAGGGAGTGAAATCGCGCGAGTTCAGCTGAAATCGCGCGAGTTCAGCTGAAATCGTGCGATTTCACTCCCGCAGCCCAGTGTGAACCAGGGCTTAGACAGAAGATTTAAACCAAGTTTCTTATAGCAACCAATCAGGGCAACAGATTTCAAATAAAACAGGAAATTCGATTGGTTGTTATATATTCCAGGTTTCATAAATCAAACACATATACATTTATAACATCACAGAAACACAGGGAAGAATCTTTACGTAATGTAAAACAGCATGTTGTCAATGACCACTGGGACACTGACCTTCTATTTAAATGATATAAGGAAGACAAAAACAACAATTACAAATCATTACATTCAACACCATTATTTTGACAACACTGGTCTTGAAAACTCGTAAAAGGTTTTATTTCCTATGGCAACCACCAAAAATGTTGTCATTTTTAAGCTGTGCAGGGAAGTAATTAGGGGCTAATCTGTGGTTGTGGTTTCCAGTAAACTTACAGTACATGAATTGAGCCCACTTTTCAGTTATGTTCCCAATAACAAACCAATTATACAGGCAATCAAATGCTACAATGCAAATGAAAGCTGAACAGTCCTCAAAACTCTCAATCAAAATAAAGCAAAATGAACATCAGAAAGGAAACATGAAATAAAAGCACTTAAGAATGCCATTTTTATGAGCATAAACACATGAAAGCTGTTGGTTGTAAAAGACAATGAAAGGTCATGAAACGCCAAATTTAGGAACATCCATCACCATAGCAACGGTGTAAAAACATCTTCCACTTAATATGGTCTAGGGTCCAGGGACACTATGTACCAAGTTATATTCTTTGCTGCTGGAATATATTACTCTAGAAATACAAAAACAACAAAAAAAAATGATGTCTACTTGCTGGCTGCATTTACTTGTATGTGGGTTGATAACTATTAATTGGAAAGCTGCCAGGCTTTTTAGAAAGAAAATATAAAGCAAAACCTAGTAAGTCTTACAAGTACTGCAAATAAATATATTATATAAATCAATTATTAGCTTTCTAAACAAAGGAAAAGAAGCACCAACATGGCAAAACAATTCATCAGGCATACATAAAATATTGTGGGAGAACACTTTTTTGGGGCTGTAGAGTTAAGAACCATGACCATTATACAAATGCATTGGATGACATCAGGACTATAGCCATTTTCATCTTATTATGCTAAAGTGAAAGTCATGTCAAAATACAAACTGAAAAATAATGCATGCTAGTTAGTTTGGCTTGAAATTTTCTGGGCACACCTGAGGTCAGGCCCGGACTGGGACAAAAAATAGGCCCGGGCATTTTAGACTGAGCAGCCCGGGGGGGGGGGGGGGCACAGCGGGGGTTAATGACGGGATGTGGGGTGAGATTAAGAAAGATAGATTGAAAGATAGGAAGATGGATAGATAGATAAAAAAGATAGATACAGATAGAAAGAAGGGAAGGAAGATAAAGAAAGATAAAAGATAGAAAGAAATAAGGGGAGGAAGGAAGATAGATAGATATAGATAGATAAAAAGGAAGGAAGGAAGATAAAGAAAGAAAGATAAAGATAGATAGAAAGAAAGAAGGGAAGGAAGGAAGATAGATAAATAGATATAGATAGATAGAAAGGAAGGAAGGTGGATAAAGAAAGAATGAATAATATAGAAAGAAAGAAGGGAAGGAAGATAGATAGATAGAGAAAGAAAGATAGATAAAGATAGAAAGCAAGAAGGGAAGATAGATAAAGATAGATAGAAAGAAAGAAGGGAAGGAAGATCGATAAAGAAATAAAGATAGAAAATTATAGAAAGAAGGGAAGGAAGATAGATAGATAGATAGATAGATAGATAGATAGATAGATAGATAGATAGATAGATAGATAGATAGATAGATAGATATACAGTGCAGAAAATAAGTATTTGAACACCCTGCTATTTTGCAAGTTCTCCCACTTGGAAATCATGGAGGGGTCTGAAATTGTCATCGTAGGTGCATGTCCACTGTGAGAGACAAAATCAAAAAAAAAAAATTCCAGAAATCACAATGTATGATTTTTTTATTTGTATGATACAGCTGCAGATGGGTCGAGGCTGGGTCTTCCAACATGACAATGACCCGAAGCACACAGCCAGGATAACCAAGGAGTGGCTCTGTAAGAAGCATATCAAGGTTCTGGCGTGGCCTAGCCAGTCTCCAGACCTAAACCCAATAGAGAATCTTTGGAGGGAGCTCAAACTCTGTGTTTCTCAGCGACAGCCCAGAAACCTGACTGATCTAGAGAAGATCTGTGTGGAGGAGTGGGCCAAAATCCCTCCTCCAGTGTGTGCAAACCTGGTGAAAAACTACAAGAAACGTTTGACCTCTGTAATTCCAAACAAAGGCTACTGTACCAAATATTAACATTGATTTTCTCAGGTGTTCAAATACTTCTTTGCAGCTGTATCATACAAATAAATAGTTAAAAAAAATCATACATTGTGATTTCTGGAAAAACATTTTTTGATTATGTCTCTCACAGTGGACATGCACCTACGATGACAATTTCAGACCCCTCCATGATTTCCAAGTGGGAGAACTTGCAAAATAGCAGGGTGTTCAAATACTTATTTTCCGCACTGTATAAAGAAAGATAGATAAAGATAGAAAGAAAGAAGGGAAGGAAGGAAGATAGATAAAGAAAGATAGATACAGATAGAAAGAAAGAAGGGAAGGAATGAAGATAGATAGATATAGATAGATAGATAGAATGGAAGGAAGATGGATAAAGAAAGAATGAATAATATAGAAAGAAATAATGAATAATATAGAAAGAAAGAAGGGAATATAGATAGATAGATAGATAGATAGATAGATAGATAGATAGATAGATAGATAGATAGAAAGCAAGAAGGGAAGATAGATAGACAAAGAAAAGAATAGAAAGAAAGAAGGGAAGAAAGAAAGATACATAAAGATATAAAGAAGGGAAGGAAGGAAGATAGATAAAGAAAGAAAGATAAAGATAGAAAGAAAGAAGGGAAGGAAGGGAGATGGATACAGAAAGAAAGGTAGATAAAGAAAGGAATAAAGATAAATAGATAGATAGATAGATAGATAGATAGATAGATAGATAGATAGATAGATAGAAAAAAAGAAGAGAAGGAAGGAAGATAGATAGATAGATAAAAATAGATAGATAGATAGATAAAGATAGAAAGAAAGAAGATAGATAGACCGTGGCAGTGCATCTATAGAGGGCGCCGGAGCGCCGCTCCCTCTGGCTCAGCCGCGACAATGGGCACAGTGGCATCAATGGGCACAGTGGCATCAATGGGCACAGTGGCATCAATGGGCACAGTGGCATCAATGGGCACAGTGGCGACAATGAGCACAGTGGCGACAATTAAAGGGCACAGTGGCGACAATTAAAGGGCACAGTGGCGACAATTAAAGGGCACAGTGGCTGCATTTGATGGCATGGCACAGTGGCTGCGTTTGATGGCATGGCACAGTGGTGACAATTGATGACACAGTGGCTGCGTTTGATGGCATTGCACAGTGGCTGCGTTTGATGGCATGGCACGGCACAGTGGTGACAATTGGTGGCACAGTGGCTGTGTTTGATGGCATGGCACAGTGGCTGTGTTTGATCCCTGGACTAAGAACATTTAAAGTGATATTAGAGGTTCTTGTTTTTTTTTTCAAGTAACAAACATGTCATACTTGCCTCCACTGTGCAGTTTGTTTTGCACCCAGTGGTCCGGATCCACCTGTTCTAGGGTCCCACGGCGGCTCTCCCGGCTCCTCATCGCATTAGGATCCATAGGATGCATTAAGGTGAAAAAACACATAGGTTTACAACCCTTTTCTGGAGTTCAGTTTTAACCACCTGAGCACCGGGCCATTGTCTAATGACGGCCTCACGGTGGCTCTGAAAATCCAAATGGACGTCAATTGACGTCCTGGATTCCTCTGGTCACTGGCGGGCGCGTGCAAAAGCGGTGGCGGCGGCGGGCGCGCGCTCGAGATGCCAGTGCGCGTGCCTGGCAGTCGCGATGTCCGCCAGGTACCCGCAATCGCAATGACAGAGCAGGGACATGGATCTCTGTGTGTACAGTGCTCCACGTCTTGTCAGGGGAGCGAGGAGACCGATTTGTGTCCCTTGTACATAGGGGCACAATTGGTCACCTCCCCCAGTCATCCCCCTCCCCCCACAGTTAGAACACAATTCAGGTACACATTTAACCCCTTCCTCACCCCTAGTGTTAACCCCTTCAATGCCAGTCACATTTATACAGTAATTAGTGCATATTTATAGCACTGATCGCTGTATAAATGTGAATGGCGCCAAAAATGTGTCCGATGTGTCCGCCATAATGTCGCAGTCCCAATAAAAAAATAAAAAAATAGCAGATCGCCGCCATTAGTAGTAAAAAAATAAAATGAAAAAAAAAATAATAATTCTGTCCCATATTTTGTAAGATTTTTTTTTTCCAAAAATTGGGCTATTTATTATAGCAACAAGTAAAAAATATTGATTTTTTTTTCAAAATGGTTGCTTTTTTTGTTTATAGCGCAAAAAATAAAAAACACAGAGGTGATCAAATACCACTAAAATAAAGCTCTATTTGTGGGGGGAAAAATACGTCAATTTTGTTTGGGAGCAACGTCGCATGACCGCACAATTGTCAGTTAAAGCGCTGCAGTGTGTCGGAAGCTGAAATTTCACCTGGGCAAGAGGGGGGTATATGTGCCCAGTAAGCAAGTGGTTAAAGCGAACTGGTGCCCAGATTATGCACATTCGTTTTTAAATATTCTAAACAGGCAGTAAAGGCACTTTAAAAAAAAAAAAAAAAGCCTCTATTTATCTGAATCTATAAGCATTGTGGAGAAATCATAACTCAGGCAATGAAATCTTGACAGAACAGGAAGAGAAGAGACATTTCCCCAATAAGATACCGATTTATGATTGTTGAATTTGTTAGCAAATAACTACATTTTGTTCATGCTTAGTATACAGTATCTGACAAAAGCAAGTACACCCCTCACATTTTTGTAGATATTTTATTATATCTTTTCATGTGACAAGACTTAAAGGGGGTTGTAAAGGTAGAATTTTTCCTAAATAGCTTCCCTTACCTTAGTGCAGTCCTCCTTCACTTACCTGATCCTTTGATTTTGCTTTTGAATGTCCTTATTTCTTCTGAGAAATCCTCACTTCCTGTTCTTCTGTCTAACTCCACACAGTAATGCAAGGCTTTCTCCCTGGTGTGAAGTGTCGTGCTTGCCCCCTCCAGTGAGGGGGGAGGGGCGAGCAGGAGAGTAAAGACGCACTCTACATTGCAGATAGAAAAAGGTGCTGTGTGTTAGTGGGCGTCCTGACTTTCCTGCTTACCTCCTCCCCACTCAAGGGAGGGGGCGAGCACAACACTCCACACCAGGGAGAAAGCCTTGCATCACTGTGTGGAGTTACAGACAGAACAGGAAGTGAGGATTTCTCAGAAAGAAATAAGGATATTTAAAAACAAAATTGAAGGATAAGGTAAGTGAAGGAGGACTGCACTAAGGTAAAGTCAGTCATCTTAATTTCCTTTTGAACCATTGGGCCTAATCTCTCATGTAAAGCAATATAGCTCTCCTTAAACGGGTAATTCTCGTCCATGCAGCCTGCTCGTATTGCTTTAGCAACACAGCGGTCAGTGATTTTATCCCATGAAATCTTCACCCATGTCACGACCTCTAGCAGTTTAGGCTTCACAAAGTTTCCACGCTGATTTCTGACCAATCTATTTTCAGTGTATTCATTGATTTCTGTGTGCAAATGGTCCTTGAATGGTTTGTTTATTGCAATATCAAGTGTTTGGAGATAAGCAGTCATTCCTGCGGGAATCATTACTTGATCTATTCTTCTCTCTGCAAGGAAGTTCTTCATGTCTTTTGCACAGTAAGTGCTGGCTGAATCCCAGACTAGCAGACCTCTTTGGCCACCTCTCAGAACAAGTGGCAGCATTAAATCAAGACACTTCCTTATAACTGCTTGGGTGCACCAGGCTTTTTCTGTTTCAAGAACATAAAGGCCTGAAACGCGTTCAATCTCATCTTTCGTGCCCTTTGTGATAATTAGAGGTGTGGCTTTGTTCCATCCAGACGAATTGCCAAAACACAAGTAACACGTGCACTTTTATGACCAGTGGAGGGAACGTAGATTGAGGAGGCTCCCCTCTGATCAATTGTCGTTTGAGATCCTTGGCCCATATACACTGCAGTTTCATCCATTGCAATCATGTTCGAGAGTTGGTATTTAGAAAAGTCTATGCCATCAACAAAGAACTTGAATGCAAGTGCATGTTTAACAACTTCATTATCTTCCAGCTTCAACAGTGTTGTCGATCTTCTTAGAGACAGTTCATATCGCTGAAGGAAGCCATCCAGCCAGTGGTGTGATGCTTTGAAATCTTCTGGGGATATGTCGAATTGTGGTGCCATTTCAAGGGCAAATGCTTGAATATCAGCCCTGCGCACAAAAGCCTTTGCTCTCTTGTCAGCAAACCATTCACAGATGACATCTTCCAGCTCAAGATATAATGGCTGGCGACTTGATCCCCTGCTGATTTTGTGCGTTTACCCACTGACAATGAAATGGTCCAATTTAATGATAGGTTTATTATGACAGTGAGAGACAAAACAAAAAAATCCAAAAAAACAACAAATTTCAAAAAAATTATAAATTGATTTGCATTTTAATGAGTCGGAATAAGTATTTTCCCCCTTCGCAAAACATGACTTAATACATGGTGGCAAAACCCTTGCTGGCAATCACAGAGCTCAGATAGTTGGCCACCAGGTTTGCACACATCTCAGGAGGGATTTTGTCCCACTCCTCTGCAGATCCTCTCCAAGTCATTAAGGTTTTAAGGCCGATGTCTGGCAACTTGAACATTCAGCTCCCTCCACATATTTTGGGATTAAGGTATGGAGACAGGCTAGGCGACTGCAGGACCTTAATGTGCTTCTTCTTGAGCCACTCCTTTGTTGCCTTGGCTGTGTTTTGAGTCCTTGTCATGCTGGGATACTCATCCACGACCAATTTCCAGCTGGTTACCTGTATAGAAAGACACATGGGAGCCAGAAATCTTGCTGATTTATAGGGGGATCAAATACTTTCACTCACTAAAATGCAAATCAATTTATAAAATGTTGTTTAAATGCATTTTTAGGGATATGTTTGTGGTTATTCTCTCACTGTTAAAATAAACCTACTATTAAGATTAAAGACTATTACTTGTCAGTGGGCAAATGTACAAAATCAGCAGGTTTTTTTCTCTCACTATATGTAATTTGCATAATTCCCAAAAGTCTATAAAAATACAAGAAACACACAGCTATAGAAAAAATGTCAAGTTCATAAAAAAAAATATTTTTAGGGGTCGGTTTGTCAATAGCCAAAAAAAACAATAAGAAGACAGTACCTAGGAGCCTTCTAAACCTCTGCCTTCTAGTCAAGGTAGGCAAAAACTAAGATGAAATGGGGCACCAATACAACCAACCCACAAGAGTTGATAAAGGGTATTGCAAACTTTTCCTGCAGGATTGGAGAGCACGCAAGCTCCTGCCACTCACCTAATATGATGCCAAAGCATAGTGACTCTAATGCCGCGTACACACCATCACTTTTTGTGATGAAAAAAAACGTCATTTTATCTCACGAAACAAAACAAAGTTTTTCAAACTTCATTTTCCAAAACGACGTTGCATACACACCATCGTTTTTCCAAAATGCTCTAGCAAAGAGTGGTGACGTACACCACGTTCGACGGCACTCTGTTCCATTGAAGCTCCATCTCATAACTTGCTTCTGAGCATGCGCGGGTTTAAAAAAAGTAGTTTTCAACATCGTTTTGCCCACACACCATCACTTTTTATGACACAAAAAACGACGATTTTAAACGACTTTTTACGACACAAAAAATTCAAGCATGTTCGAATTTTTTTTTTGGTCGTTTTTTTGAAGACATAAAATGACGTTTTGCCCCCCACACGGTCATTTTAGATGACGTTTTTGAAAACGTATTTTTTTTCATCACAAAAAGTGATCGTGTGTACGCGGCATGAGGCTTCTTTATCTGCCTGTTCTCTGAAACACCAAAATCATGTCGGTTATCCATACCACCTGGACTCCTTAGGCTCGGGCTGTGAAGTGGAGAACTCCCAGCTCATTGGCTCCTAGAAAAATAGTTTTGCCCTTCTCCCCACAAAATGGGATCTGGACAATGTTTTATGTATAGAAAAAAATAACCACAGAAAAGGGGCGTGGAGGAGCTTGAGAGCCTATGGGGCTTTCATGGTCAAATTGATGCAGTGGAATCGATACTACCCTCCAGTAAATTTCTTGATAACAGCACTCTCACCTTGACCACAAAACTCCAAACATTCATTAAAGAACATCACAGCCAACTCCAGAATTGTAGCCCCAGATAGACAACCTTGAGAACGAACATAGGAGGAATAATATTTGAGAGGCATCCTGAAACCCAGGGCCAGAATGATCTCTTGCCCTCCAAGAGGATTTTTAAAATTCTTCTGGACAACAAAGCCCACCCCACTCGCCTGTGGGATTTTCTAGGTGAGCAGCTGAGCCCTTTTGTTCCCCAATTTACCTTTTGTAGTTGTGTTTCAATGTGTAACTGTTGATTAATTGTCATTTTCATTTTAGACATGCTTCTGATGAAGCGGCTACAGCCGCGAAACTAGTCAAGATGATTGTCATGACTCTCAACCCACTGTTCTACTCCCCCTTATTATATTGGTGTTGTGTTGGTCATTAATTCTTTTATTTTTCACCCCCTGTTGTGTTTTTACTGATGTTGTATTCAATAAAAATGTTTCTTATATATTTTTATATCTGTGCTTGTATATTCTATATCCATATTACCAGGACCGCGATAGTCCAACAATGGCCCCACCCCCTCTTCTTTGGCTCTCTGGTTTGGGTAAATCAGAACCAATTTCTCTATATATCATTCTGAGTACACATTAGGCCTTGTCTTTCGTTTCCACAAAGGGCTCATAAAGGGTAAAAAAATTACTAATGTATTGAAGGCTTTGCAAAGCCTGTGAAATCATCTGTTTGCTCTGAAAGGTTTTCATTTGCAATAGTTCGCTTCAATTTTGAGGCCTACTGGACTTACATATTTCTGCCAGTAAATATTAAATTATTATTATTATTTTCCTTATAACCCACGACACATCTGACCCATGGTGTCCCCTTATTTACTGACCTGTGGCGTCCCTTATCACATTGATTGAGCGATGAGGTGTGGTTTTATTTCCAATATTGTGTCACACAGGGACAACACAATACTATTTAACACTGGGGTCACATGAGACATTTTCTAGCACACTCATTGGTGGACTATAGAGATGTTTATATATGTGTCTGTGAATGATGTGCAGTGGTTTTTCTATGGTATTGTATGTGCTGGCATTGTGGCTATTTTTTCATACTGCTATATAGCATACATGTCCACGCACGTTTTGTTATAGGACTTGTCTATCAACATGGCAAATGTATATTTTTATAAGTGATATTATGAATGTTTACATGTTAAGGAAGTACTTACATCACTTCCTATCTGGTACCGCCCCGTTTAGAGGCGGATCCAGTTCACATTTCATTTATAAAAGCCTGCAGTATGGGGGTGCAGTGATGTGCCCCTGGTGACGGCTTTCTGAGCCGAAACGCGTCAGTTTTTTGCTTCACAGCACCCCATACTGCTTTTATTTCGTTATTTCTGTGATCACTTGTATTGCTTTTGTCATTTGTATGACCCATATTTTTAACTGCTTGCCGACCGCCCACCGCATATATACAGCGGGACGGTGGCACTGCTGGGCGAGAGCACGTAGCTCTACGTCCTACCTTTAGCGGCCGCTAGGGGGCACGCGCGCTCGTTCGTTACAGAGCGGGCAACGGGAGGTATGTGTGTAAACACATACCTCTCGTTCCTGTCAGCGGGGGAAATGCTGATCTTCTGTTCATACAATGTATGAACAGAAGATCAGTGATTTCCCCTAGTGAGTCCACCCCCCATACAGTTAGAACACAAGCAGGAAAACACTTAACCCCTTCCCTGTCCCCTAGTGTTAACCCCTTCACTGCCAATGGCATTTTTATAGTAATCCAATGCATTTTTATAGCACTGATCGCTATAAAAATGCCAATGGTCCCAAAAATGTGTCAAAAGTGTCCGATGTGTCCACCATAATATCGCAGTACCGAAAAAAAACGCTGATCGCCGCCATCACTAGTAAAAAAATAAATAAAAATGCCATAAAACGAACCCCTTTTTTGTAAACGCTATAAATTTTGCGCAAACCAATCAATAAACGCTAATTGCGATTTTTTTTTTACGAAGAATATGTAGAAGAATACGTATCGGCCTAAACTGAGGAAAAAAATGTTTTTTTATATATCTTTTTTGGGGATATTATAGCAAAATGTAAAAAATATTGATTTTTTTTCAAAATGGTCTCTCTATTTTTGTTTATAGCACAAAAAATAAAAACCACAGAGATGATCAAATACCACCAAAAGAAAGCTCTATTTGTGGGAAAAAAAGGACGCCAATTTTGTTTGGGAGCCACATCGCACGACCGCGCAATTGTCAGTTAAAGCGACGCAGTGCCGAATCACAAAAAGTGCTCTGGTCTTTGACCAGCAATATGATCCGGTTAAGTGGATTAAATAAACCTTTTCATGGTTTTTATGACCTGCACCATTTGGAGCACTCTTTTTTGTTTTGTTTCATTTTTGGAGCCGATATGAATAGGTCCATATCCATTATGTAGCAGAAGGTCCATTGGTTCATCTCTTTAATCTCTGGGATCCATTTCACAGGAGTCCTCAAGACCGCATTGCCAACTTAGGAGACCCTGCTGTACCCATTTAGGTCCTCCGAGACTATCAGACATACAGTTTTATAAACAGATGAGTCCACACCACACGGTAAGAGTACCTCATCCTGTCTTCACGTGAAGTCACCTTGATTCCTTCAGGCGCTTAGCCATTCCACATCCAGTGTTGTTATTTGGAAGAATATTTCACGTTGTGGTCACCATATATGGACTTTTATATCACTATATTTAGTTGCGATTGTGTACTCAGTATACATTAATCTTTTGTCACTATATTAGTCATAATATGTTTCACTGATGTATTTAGCGCTGCACTATTTCCTTTTTCATTTACTTTGTTCGAGTGCTGGCTGCTCTATATATATATATTTTTTTTTTTTCACGTGTGGGTTAGCACAGTTTTTTCCTTCCTTTCACATTTTTTTATCTGCCCAACAAATTGGCCAAAAAAGGCATAAAACGCAAAAACGGATCAAACTGCATAGATGTGAGCAAGGTCTAAAGTGGACTTTTTCCCTTATTTTGCCTATTTATTTTCAAAATGACACAGAATGTTAGGGTTTCGGAGCGCCTCCTGATTGTTCTGTGATTTGCAATGTGCATAATTCTTTAAATAGATCTCAACATTTACATAAAAATTCAGGTCACTATTTGCCCTAAAAAAAGAACTTCTTTACATTTTTGTAATAAGTAAGCATTTGATATTTGTACATGAGATAATGTAAACAGGAGAGGTTTGACTGCTCTGGGAAAGCTTTAACATCTGGTCAGTGCAGACATTATTAGTGAGGCATGACAGACCCGTGTCTTGATCCTGCAGAATGCACTGAGCTGGAGTGATGTTGCTACAGCAACGAGGCGTGCTACATTAAGCTGTATCTTACTGCAGATGTTCTCAACTTATCAAGCATGTTTTACATGTTCACATTATGTAAAAATGATGATTTACCTCTAAACAAAGTTAAAGAAAGAACATTTCTGGTCTAATTAGAAATTGAAGCTTACTTAAAAAGCCAAGCTGTTGAAAGCAAATAACTTCCTAGCAAACTATGAACCGATAACAAGCAACTTGACAATCTCACAAACTATGTACAGTATCTGTGATCTACAGTTTTAAATAAACATCCTATTTTACATACTCATCGTGAATGTAGTGTACCTCTACATGCACAATAATATGTTAAAGTGTAACATAAAAGACAACTTTTTGTAACTGAACTTCAAAGAGAAAATTCCAAGCAGAAAATTCAAAACACCAGTACTGTATTCATTAAGAACGGAACACCGTGCCCAAATTTAACTTATCAACTTCTTACCATTGTCTTTACAACAGACTTCTTAAAAATCCATACATAGCAGGACCATAGTAGGCAAGTACTAAGCACCAACCAGGAGCTGTGCACCCTACAAAGAAAAGGCAGTATCTGGGCCCCCACCAGCCACTGTCGTCCTTTATGCCTCCACTTGTTCACCATGGCCCTATTTAAAGCAGAGGCACAACATACATGTGTCAAAGAAATGGCTGTACACCATGCCTAAGCTTGAGTCCATTTATTGCACAATTCCAAAGTGACACACACTGGACAGTGCCAGCTAGGCATGGTTGACACGCTTCAAACAAGAATACTGTGCTTATTCATAAACAGTTGGTTATGAATAAGCACAGTATTCTTGTGTGAAACACATCAACCATCCGCACCTGTTACTGTCCGATGTGTGTAATTTTGGAATTGTTCAAAATAAATGGACTCAGGCTTATGCATGGTGTGCAGCAATTTTTTTTTCTTTGATAGCAGTTTCATGGAAGCGTGCCAGAGATAGCACCTATACGTGGAGCCTAATCACTTCACCTGAGCGGCGCCCTCTTTGTTTCCTTGACAGCATACATGTGGAAAGGGAAGGAAAAGCAGCTTAGTGAAGGACCTGGATTGGGCCTATCCTGGATTACAGGTAATAGAGTGGTGCAATTAAGTTTTTAGAACGGGTTAAAAAAAAAAAAAAAAAACATTTTACTTTATATCAGCGCCATTGGAAAACCATTGTTGTTAAAAAGGTCTACACATTTCCTAATAGTGTCTTTGGTTATAGATAAACGCTCACTGAAAATGTTCTTTGTTTAAAAATAAGCAGTTATTTATTTTAAAATGTGAATGTTTTGTAAAGTCTTCTCATAATACTGCTAGAAAAAAAGTTTTGGGACTTTAAATGAGAAATATGTAAACATACATCTCCATCCCTGTTATATGTAAAAAGAGGAGGGGTTTGGGACTTTAAATGAGGTATGCATGAGAGAACTCAAGGATAAGACAGTGTGATATGGATGTGTTTATTTGTCTAAAACACATAGCAGAGCATGCTATTTTGAATGTATACATAATAGTAAACATACATGACAGTGCATATAAAAAGCATGATGCAAAAACCATAAACATTGTATAACAACTTGTTCATTGCACTGTTTAAAAATATAGAATCATTAAACCCAAGGTAGGTCCTGAAACATGTAGCATCTGTGTAAGCCAGAGACGCCTTTCATGGCATTATAGCCAATCTTCAGTGGGTTTCATTAATGTTACAAATTATCCAATTTAGATGGGAGCCCCAGTCACCTGCCAGTTAAATACACATTCACCAGAGACGCCTTTCATGGCATTATAGCCAATCTTCAGGGGCGGATGCATAGTGGGGTAAGATCTGCAGAAGGACACAAGCATGATATGTAAGTTTTAGCATAACACCCAAATAATGGGAAACAGTAATGCCGCGTACACACGGTCGTTTTTGTGATGAAATAAAACGACGTTTTAAAAAACGTCATTTAAATTGATCGTGTGTGGGCAAAACGTCGTTTTTTGTCTTCAAAAAAACGACCCAAAAAAAATTCCAACATGCTTGAATTTTTTGTGTCGTTTTTCAAAACGTCGTTTTTTGTTTCACAAAAAGTCACCGTGTGTAGCAAAAACGTCGTTTAAAACGACGTTTTCCAACCCGCGCATGCCCAGAAGCTAGTTATGAAGCGAGCTTCAATGGAAAAGCATGGTGAACGTAACCTCGCTTTTTGTGAAAAAACGATGGTGTGTATGCAACATCGTCTTTGAAAAGTGACGTTTCAAAACGTTGTTTTTTACTTCACAGAAAACGTCGTTTTTTTTCATCACAAAAAATGATCGTGTGTACGCGGCATAAGAGATGGAAAAAAGCCATCTCCAAAAGACTTACTCATTTCCAGCATGTAAGGATGTGCGACCAGGAACGCACTGGTCACTGAGGTTGTCTGTAACCAGGAACTGAGGTAGGGGCAGTGGAAAAACCAAGAGCATGAACATGTTTCACAGGTGAATGTGAATTTAACTGGCAGGTGACTGGGGCTCCCATCTAAATTGGATAATTTGTAACATTAATGAAACCCAAATGGGTAAGTAGTGATTAGGTTATAGTAAAAGCCCCTAACCCAAGTAGTAGTTGGGGGTGATAAAGAGGCATTTGTTACCCTATGTGGAGAGGAGATCCAGTGAACAGATATAAGTAAAGTAGGATTAGTCTTCAGCTGATGTCCTAGGTCAGGGGTAGGCAACCTCGGCTCTCCAGCTGTTTTGAAACTACAAGTCCCATGAGACATTGCAAGACCCTGACAATCACAGGCATGACTCCTAGAGGCAGAGGCATGATGGGATTTGTAGTTTCAAAACAGCTGGAAAGCCGAGGTTGCCTACCCCTGTCCTTGGTGAATGCTCCCGATATTAGCCACCCAGCCCGACCAGCGTCACGCTGGTATGAGAGCAGGAAGGAGTGTCTGGATCACAGCAGCAAATGCCGCTCATTTGTAGCCAGATAAAACTTCCCCATTGGTCAACCAAGATGGCTTGACTCATTCAAAATGTCGACGCCCCCAGGTCTCGGACATATGGGGCAGGTGCGTGACGCAGATGCTCAGAGGAAAGACCGCCCACCCTCCCCACTCAAAATGAGTGACCAAAAGGGGTATGGGAAGGCACCTGAGAGCATCGCAGCTCCGGAAGTGCAGGCAAAAGCAAACCCGTAGTCCCTAAATACACAACCAAAACATGCTGGAATAGAGCAAAAACAAAAGGGTATGTCTGCAAAATCGCAGCTAAAATTGCCCAATGGAACACGGACACAAAACCAAAAATGTATGAACCACAATAAGTTGGATTTAAAAAAAAAACAATACAAAGAGTAGTAACCCAACCTTGAGTCTGTCATGCAACCTCCATCCCTAATGAGCGATAAAAAAAAGTTTTGGGACTTTAAATGAGAAATATGTGAACATATATCTCCATCCCTGTTATATGTAAAAAAGAGGAGGGGTTTGGGACTTTAAATGAGGTATGCATGAGAGAACTCAAGGATAAGACAGGTTACTACTCTCGTTGTATTGTTTTTTTTTTTTAATCCAACTTATTGTGGTTCATACCTTTTGGTTTTGTGTCCGTGTTCCATTGGGCAATTTTAGCTGCGATTTTACAGACATACCCTTTTGTTTTTGCTCTATTCCAGCATGTTTTGGTTGTGTATTTAGGGACTACGGGGTTGCTTTTGCCTGCACTTCCGGGAGCTGCGATGCTCTCAGGTGCCTTCCCATTCCCCCTATTGGTCACTCATTTTGAGTGCAGCGGGTGGGCGGTCTTTCCTCTTTGGCATCACGCACCTGCCCCATATGTCCGACGCCTGGGGGCGTCGGCATTTTAGATGAGTCATGCCCATCTTGGTTGACCAATGGGGACGTTTTATCTGGCTACAAATGAGCGGCATCTGCTGCTGTGATCCAGACACTCCTTCCTGCGGTCATATCATCGTGACACTGGTTGGGCTGGGTGGCGAATATCGGGAGCATTCACCTAGGACATCAGCTGAAGGCTAATCCTACTTTGCTTATATCTATTCACTGGATCTCCTCTACACATAGGGTAACAAATGCCTCTTTATAACCCCAAACTACTACTTGGGTTAGGGGCTTTTACTATAACCTAATCACTACTTACCCGTTTGGGTTTCATTAATGTTACAAATTATCCAATTTAGATGGGAGCCCCAGTCACCTGCCAGTTAAATACACATTCACCTGTGAAACATGTTCATGCTCTTGGTTTTTCCACTGGCCCTACCTCAGTTCCTGGTTACAGACAACCTCAGCGACCCATGCGTTCCTGGTCGCACATCCTCACATGCTGGAAATGAGTAAGTCTTTTGGAGATGGCTTTTTTCAATCTCTGTTTCCCATTATTTGGGTGTTATGCTAAAACTTACATATCATACTTGTGTCCTTCTGCAGATCTTACCCCACTATGCATCCGCCCCTGAAGATTGGCTATAATGCCATGAAAGGCGTCTCTGGGCTTACACAGATGCTACATGTTTCAGGACCTACCTTGGGTTTAATGATTCTATATTTTTAAACAACGCAATGAACAAGTTGTTATACAATGTTTATGGTTTTTGCATCATGCTTTTTATATGCACTGTCATGTATGTTTACTATTATGTATACATTCGAAATCGCATGCTCTGCTATGTCTTTTAGACAAATAAACACATCCATATCACACCGCCTTATCCTTGAGTTCTCTCATGCATACCTCATTTAAAGTCCCAAACCCCTCCTTTTTTTTTTCTCATAATACTGCTGGTTTTCAAAAATTGTAAATGTAGGCACACAATCACATCTGTTGCTTAGCAGTGGTGCTGCTTGAAATTATACTTTTTACTTAATGGAGATGAATATAGAAAACTTGCCACTGCCTCTCAAGCAGCAATAGAGAAATCACCTTATATGTACAGAATAGTAGTTGCAAAGGTTAGGTAAATGGTCATCTAATATAGTTCTATTACTAAAATTAACAAATCACATAAATCAGCTCAGAGTTACAAAAAACAAAAAACTATTCTTATGCTCCCTTATGTGACCAAAGCATAAACAACATAACTGCAAGCTGGTTGTGCCCAAGTCTAATCGACCAATCAACTTGGTACATTCAGCCTGTCCATTAACGATTCGAATCTCAGCTAGTTCCTGCTGAACTGGCAGAGATTCGAACCGTGTTTAGCCGGCCTAAGGCAGGCCATACACGGTACAGATTTCTTTCGTTCAACGGTTTGCAGGAAAAATTTGCACAGTGTTGACCTAATGCCGCTATCGATAAATCGCAAGAACATCTTGCCGGCTGGTTGTACACATGTTGATTAACTTGGTACATTCAGCCTTCCTATTAACTGTCGAATCTCGGCCAGTTCAGCAGGAAGTAGAGGCTGTAAAATTTTAGTCACCCACATGTACCCATATAATTACCGCATATACTCGAGTATAAGCCGATTTATTCAGCACATTTTTTTGGTGCTGAAAATGCCCCCCTCGGCTTATACTCGAGTCACCTTTTTGCGCTCCCGGATCTCCCAGACTTTGGGGACCTGGTACCAGCCGGCCGTAGGTCCCCTGGACTCCTAACTTTGCACACATATAGTCCCACTCTTCAAGGTAGTTTTCAAATTCAGGAACCCCTTCCATAGACTCCCATGTTAAACTGTAATTTCTCCGGTAACTTTGGAGACCCAGTACTGGCAGGCAGTAGGTCCCCTGGCACAGATGTAGCCCCAGTTCTCCTCTACAAGTGTGCAAAGTTTGCTGTCTGGGGGACCTACCACCAGAAAGCACCAATTTTTTTAAAGCCGGGCACCTTTCCTATATACTCCCATGTTAAACGCCTAGGTCTAAGTCTAGGCATGGGCACAGCGAGGGAAGGGTACAGTGAGGCATGCACATGGACACAGTGAGGCACAGTGAGGCAAGCAGATGGACACCCTAGGCTTATATTCGAGTCAATACATTCTCACAGTTTTTTGGGGTACAATTACGTGCCTCTGCTTATATTCAGGTCGGCTTATACTCGAGTATATACAGTACATTCTATACAGACACATCGTTTTAAATACACAAACACATCTTTTAAATGTTTTAAATGTTTTAGATGTTTAGATGTTTTAAATGTTTTAGATCTTTTTTTTTAACATACAGTTAATGTACAAAAGTTTTAGGGAGGTGTGAAAAAAATGCTGTAGATTAAAAAAGCTTTCCGAAATAGAAGTGTTAATAGTTTATTTTTATCAATTAACTCCTCTGTTCCCCTTCATGCAGGAAAGGACAGAAACATTTATACAGTTTTTTACCTTTACTAATTCCCGCCCGCCATATAGCAGAACGATGGCCAGAGAGTGGCTGTATTATCCTGACTGGGCATCATATGATGTCATTTTGGACACAGTTGATCACATAGTAAAGAGCCTACGTCATAGGCTCTTTACCAGGGATCAGAGATGTGGTGTGTCAATCACAGGGTAACCAGGAAGTTACATTTATCGGGGCTTTTCCTCTACTCATGCTGACACTAGTAGGGGAGAGCTGATCGGCTGCTTTCTTGCCAGGTGCTGATAATCAGCGCATTAATTATCAGTGCAGATCCATCGAGGGTGCCCACCAGAGGCCACCAAGGATGCCCACTAGAGCCCACCAGGGATGCCCATCAGTGGAGGGGAAAAAAAAACACACTTTTTTACAAATTTTTATAACAGAAACAAAGAAATGTTCACTATTTATCATTTGCAGTACAAAAATTTAAAACCCAGTGGTAACCAAATACCACCAAAAGAAAGCAATTTTTTTGTAGGAAAAAATAAATAAAACATTTTGGGTACAGTGTTACATGACCATAATTTTTGTCATTCAAAATGCAACATTGCTGAAACCTGAAATTGCCATGGGCAAGAAGGGGTCTACACACACCCCATGAAGGGCAATTCACACACCCTATGAAGTGTATTTCAAGCATCAGGCTAAACACAGTGGGCCAGATTCACGTACATCTGCGCATTATTGGACCGGCGTAGCGCACCGCGTTTACGTTAGACTTGCGCAATTTTGCCGCGTAATCACCCTATTCTCGTAGCTTTTGCGCAGAAAATTGCGCATGCGTAACGTTTTTTCAGAGGCGTAAGGCGGAGTAATACAAATTGGGAAGGACGTGGGCGTGTTACATTAAAATGAGCCGTGACCCCATGCAAATGAAGGGCGGGCAGGCTGGCGCATGCGCGCTTGAAGGAGACCATGGTCAGCTCCGCTGTGCGCATGCTCACAACTCGGGAGCGGCGCAATCAGTGAAATTGGAAATGGACTAGGGCAACGTTGTGAACTACGCAAACAGCATAAATAGACAGACACAAACGCACTTGCATTGCAAAAGTACATCCCTTTGTCCCTTCCCATTTAACCAAGTGCTTTTGTCCTGTTGTTCGTTGCGTTGTGTTTTGTAGTTGTCAGATTAGTGTTCTGTGTGATCAAGTGTTTGTTAGTAGATCTTTGAAAGTGTTTTTTGATAAGTGTTTGAGTGACTGTTTGTTTGATATATTTCTGTTCGTTTGTTTTCTTGCTGTTTTTTTGCTGTTTGTTTTTGTGACTGTTTCTTGCTGAGTGCTAGTGTGATTTTTTTGGGTGTTAGTTTTCTCTTTGTGTGTGTTCTTGCTTGATTGGTTGTGCTTGTTTTTGTGAGTGATTTTTGTTGACTGGGAGTGAGTTTTTTTAGAAGTATGACAGAGAGAAAGCGAAAGCTCAATTTTACTGTGGGGGAAAAAAGAATTCTTGCCCGGGCCATTAGCGATTATGGGCGTTTCCTCCACGGCCCAGACAGTGCCAACACCACCCCGGCCAGGAGGAGGGAGATTTTGGATATGATCACTGAGCAGGTCAATTCAGCGGGGGAGGGGGAGACACGGACCCGGTCTGGGATTGACAAAAAAATTAATGACCTCCGGCGTCTGGTCAAACAGAAGCTGGCCAGAATGCTTGCCCATGCCAGGGGCACAGGATTGGGCCCACCATGCCGTATTAGGCTGACAGCGGAGGAGCGTGCGGTGGCCCTGACCTTTCATCGGCATGAAGTTGAGGGCCTGCCCAGCTTTGGCTCAAGTCCGGAGATCGTGGTGCCAGGTAAGTATTTTTTTTAATATCAGGTGTGTAGCATGTGTGGGGGAGGGGGTGAAAGGGAATATGTGGCAAGTGTGTGGATCCTCCAACCTGTGAATGTTTTGTGTCATCCACAGATGTGCAGGAGGGTGCAGGGCCATCTGGCCTGACCGCACCATCCTCAGGACAGCAGCCTAATGAGGCCCCCCCAACAAGGCCGGAGTCCGTGGAGGAGGTTCAAGAGGAGGAGGAAAATCATGAGGAGGAGGAGAATCATGAGGAGGAGGAGTCCATGTCAGGCACTGGACGTTTGGTTTTTGAGGACTCTTCCCCTCTGGCTGGCAGCAGGCAGCCCTCCCTAAGGGGGAACCCCCCCTCCTCCCCCAACATGGCTCCCCTCCCAAGGGCCTCCCCTTCTCCCCGGCCACAAGCATCAGCTGGAGGCAGGATTTCATCCCAGAACACCAGGGGGTTGGCCGATCTCCTGCCCGCCACTCTGAGAAGGGACCAGTTCCTCCAGACCCGCCATCTGGGACAGGTCAGCCAGACATTGGTGCGGATGGAGGAGAGCTTGTCCTCCATCAAAGGATACGCTGGAGAACCTGGACTCCCACTCCCGGGCTTTCACAACCTGCCTAAACAACCTGCAGACTACATCAGCAGGCGTTGGGCAGGATGTGAGGGCCCTTACCCAGGCTATCCAGGCCAACACGGCAACACTTGGTGCTGCCCTGGACAGAATAGCCGTGGCCTTGGAGGGCAGGCCGCCAGGTGGGCAGAGATCAGGGGCTGCTCCTCCTTCCCCAGTTTTCCCCCTCCCCCATGAGTCTCCCCTGAGGAGCTGGGGCCGTGGGCGCCCCAGGCGTGGCTCACGTCAAGGGCAATAATTTTTTTTTCCCTCTTTTTATTTTTTTTTGCTGGAAATTTTTTGATTTTGCTGGTAATTATTTATTTTTTTTGGGTTGTGAATGCTGTTTGAATGTGGGGGTGACATTCCTGCCGGAAAAGGGGTGTCACCCTCAATTTTGGTGGAGAAGGGTTCCCCAGGACCAGGGAGAAGTGATCCCCAGGTCCGTGTGAATGGTGTATGAATGTACAGTGACATAATTGGAGCCTTGGCGTGGCGTTGCTGCTCACAAGTCCAGCATGGTGCACTGGTGCCAATTCAATTTGATGTGGATGTGGGGTGCCTGTGCTAGGGACCACAGTGGTGTGCATGCATGCATTCTCATTGTGCCATGATTAATGTGTGTTTAACGTGCAAAGATGCCCAATGTGAGTTGTCTCCTGGCTGCTCTTCCCTCAGAAGACGGTGGACCCTCGGTTAGGGGGGGATTGTCTGGTTCAGGGGTCAGGTCATCACGTAGGTCAATCTACAGGCCCTTTCTTTCTGCGACGTTGTGCAGCATGCAACATGCACCGATGATCTGGCACACGAAGTTTGGGGAATACAAGAGGGTACTCCCAGACTTATCCAGGCATCGGAAACGTGACTTTAGGAGGCCAAAGGTGCGCTCCACCACTGCTCGTGTTTGGGCATGTGCTTGATTGTATCTTTCCTCTCCTGGGGTTTGGGGGTTCCGGATAGGAGTCATGAGATGGGGTCCCAGTGGATATGCAGAGTCACCTGTAAGGGAAAAGACAGGAGGATGTTAGTCATGCATGTGCCCCTTGTGATGTGTGCATCATGGGAGGGGATAGTCATGCCTGACTCCCATGTCACTCACCAACCAGCCAGATGTCCCCATACACGTTCTGATCGAATTCCATTCGGATGTGGCATTGATTGTATATGTAGCTGTCATGGCTGGACCCTGGGTGTTTGGCACGGACGTGCCATATGAAGCCTTGGGCATCGACTATCACCTGTACGTTGATGGAATGCCAATGCTTCCGATTGCGGTACATGTGCTCTGTCTCCTGGGGGGGCTGGAGTGCCACATGTGTGCAATCAATGGCCCCCACAGTGCGTGGGAATCTGGCAATTCTGTAGAAATCTGTCATTGCCTTCAGCCGCAGGTCCTCAGTGGTGGGTTTGATGATTTGGCTGGCCATGCGTCTGAGGATTGCAGGGACAACCTGGTGCACACATCTGCTCATGGAGGATTGTGACATCCCAGCCACCACTCCACTTGTACGCTGAAAAGAGCCACTGGCAAGGAAATGGAGTGTTGCCATGACCTTGACCAGTGGCTGCACTGCATGTGAGCGTTGTGTTGGGCTGGTGATGTCCTCCTGCAGGGTTGTGGTTAATTCCAGGATGACATGAGGGGTGAATCTGAAGATGCGATACACCTCAGAATCACTCATGCCAAACAGGTCTATGCGGGTGCGGTATATCCTCTCCCGTACCATCCTCCGTGCCCTCATCCTTCTTTGTTCATCTAAAGTCAGTAGTATAGCTATGTGCGACGATGCCCCTGGCATGTTGGCATACAGATTGTTGTGCAACACGTGTGACTGCTGAGCTCCTCACTAACAGTGTTGCTTTATCTAACAAGTAGACTTTTTTTCTCTTTTTAGACCAGCTTTTATATGCTCTAATTTTAGACAGGACATTTTGCTGTTGCGCACACTGCGTAGCCTGCGCTGCCCCAACGTTCTTTTGTGGATCCCCGTAAGTCCCTCATTAGCATATTTGACTAGCAAATCAATGGTCTGTCTAGCGCACTTTTGCGCGGACGGATGCGCCAGTCTAACGAAATTACGCGGGACAAAAAAAATTAGATTTTTTGCGTATCTCGTTCTGGGGATGCCGCGCATCGAAACGCACGTGCACATTTCGACTTACGCACGCGCATCTCCTGTTGCGCAGGCGTAATCGCTCTGTGAATCTGGGCCAGTGTTTTTGCACTTGCTTCTTATTTCACATGTCTATACACTAGTTCATTATCTATGCACAATATATATACAAACTATGTACAACACATGATGAGCTTTTTTAGTAGCACATTATACGTTGAGATTTTTTCATGGGTACTGTTATACTTTATATTTTACATACCCTATGAAGAGTGATTCACACATCTCATGAAGCACAATTCATGCACACGAGATTTAGTGCAGTGCTCATCTTGCACTTCTCCCATTTCACGTACCATTAAGGGTGATTCACTTATCCCATCAAGTATAGCATATTGATTAGGCTAAATGTAGCACATATACTGTACTCTTTTTTTGTCACTTGTACTTTCACATTAGATTATTATTGATACATAACATATAGTGATGTTCAAGTTATGCTTTATTTACTCATTTGCCCATAGATATGCTGCTGTTGTTTTTAGAGAGGCTTTCTTTAATTCAATATTATGTTCATTACATTTTTTTATATATATGTATTTATCCATTGGACTGTACTACATATTTTTTGAACAAACATTTATATTTAGGGGTTATAGCTATCCTGGTCGCAATCAGATAAGCTGTGTTTTTTCAACCAGCTGATCTGCATACTGTGTCTCCACCTGGCTGTGGTGGGTGTTCTCCCTCTACTACTTTTCTCCAACAGGTGTGTTTGATTATGGACATCAGCCAGGACCTATCACAAGGCAAATTGATCATCAGATGGTTTCAGGACTTTTTTCCTATAAATGAGATCGTTTTCATTATTTTGTTTAGCTATGACTAAGCATCAGTTATTGATGTGAAACGTGTCAGCATTGTTACCCCAATGTTTGCTTTGTTTTATTGCTGTGGAGTGTAATTTTTTACTGGTAAAAAGGCACCATTTTCTACATTTTGGTATCGTGTTGGAGTGCGGCTGTCCATCTCCCTTTTTTCTCTTCGTATGGGCAAGAAGGGGGTGAAAGTGTCCTGTATTGTGGTGGTTAATGCAAGGAATGCATAAAAGTAGTTTTAAAAGCCAGGAGGGCTTTCACACTGGAGCGGTGAGCTGGTAGGGCGTCAGAAAAAGTCCTGACAGCAGCTTCTTTGGAGCGCATTAGGAGCGGTGAACTCACCACTCCTAATGCGCTCCTGCACATTGAAATCAATGGGCAGCACCGCCGTACCGCTGGCAAAACGCTGCTGTAGCGGCGTAATTAACCTTTTTTGGCCGCTAGCAGGGGGGTAAATCCGCCCCGCTAGCAGCCGAAAAGTGCTGCAAATCCGATGGTAAAGCGCTGCTAAAAATAGCAGCGTTTTACTGCCGACGCTCAGGGCGGCTCAGTGTGAAAAGGCTCCAACACTGTTTATGGGAACATTTGACAGATGTGAACAGCTGTGGTTCTGATTAATCATTTATGACTGGTGCAGGTCCCTGATACATTAGTTGTCACTTTTTTTTTAAACTCTATTTATAACAGAGAGGCCGGCCCCCGAGGGCCACAACAAACAGTAAAGCAATACAATCACAGCAGTACAACTGATAACATCACAAAACAGATACTCCACAAGTGCAAGCACCGTCCAGACAGGAAACAGGGGTATCTAGGTGGCATGTCTACGGAGATATAGTACCCCGTCAAGGCTGAAATAGTATCCAACCCTGTGCGGAGCATCCAATGGGGCCCCGGAGCTCCTATTGTTATGCCCTGTGGGCCCAGCCCCCCATCTCGTTTTTGTGTATAACAAAGGGAGGGGGGAAGAAATGAGAGAAAAGACAGAGTAGGATGAAGGAAGAAAAGCAAGATGGTGCCCAATCAGAGGGGGCACCCAGAAGTGTGGGGGGAGGGTCAGGAGTGGCAGGAACATCCGGACACGGACGCACAGGGATATCCTGGCGCCCACAGCAGTCTCCCAGGGTGGAGGGGGTAGGAGTCTACAGCACCGGGGTTATTCTCCTGAGGCTCTGACCCTCATTGGAATATTTAAAGACGTTCCACAATTGCCACGTCTTAGAGTAGGCCTCCTGTCTTTGCTGGCTTGAGAGAATCAAGTCCTCCATTCTGCCGACATAATCCACTTTGTGAAGCCACTGGGCAACAGATGGAGGATGTGGGGACTTCCAGTTAAGGAGGATGCAGGCCCTGGCTGCATCCAGGAGGTGTCTCACCACCGATTTTTTGTATGCGCAGGCTGGGGTGTCTAGGGCATGCAGCAGGAAAAAGGCTGGATCATCTGGTACCGTGTGGTCCGAAAATTTCTGAGTCACGCAACGCACTTCTTCCCAAAAACCCTGCAGCCGGTAGCAGGACAGCGCCAGCAGAGCTCCGAGGTCACCGGAAAGAACTTATGCAGCTGGGCCGGGGTCTTATACCACCTTGTGAACATTTCGTAGTTTGTCTCCTGTGTCTTAGCGCACAGGGAGGACTTGTGGATGAATGTCAGGATATGTTGTTTTTGGAGGGTTGTAAACCAACGATTCAGGTCTCCCTCCCACTCAGAAAAGAAGGGGACCGGAGCGTTTCCCAGTGGCGTCATCAGCATGGAGTATGCCACAGACAGCATATGGGGTGCCATCCCAGTCCCCGTACACAGCTCCTCCCAGGCTGTAAGCGGCTGCTGAGAGTCGCTGGGGGGGGGGGGGGTTGCGGCAGTCCGGACAAAAAATGGCCAAGTTGGCGGGCCCTCAGAAAATCTAGCTTGTATGGGCCGGTCGGATCGGTTAACTCCGCGTACGTCCTCCACCTCCCCTGTACACCAAAGTGGGCGGCCTGATGCATACCCGCGTCCCGCAGCCCCCGGAACTTCCCGTCCTAGAGGCCCGGTTCAAACAGAGGGTGACCTATCACCGGTCTCAGTGGAGAGTGCCGGTTTGTCAGGGATGTATTAGAAAAAATCCGTGACCAGACACTGGCGGTGTTACGGATCAGGGGGTGGCGTTTAAGAGTGTGGGGTAGGTCTGCGTAACACCACGGAGCCCCCTGCAAGGGTATGTCGCTCTGGTCTTGTTCCAATTGTGTCCAGAGCTTAGTGTCTTTATGTCTACACCAATCAATCCACCTACTGAGGTGCGTGGCGTGATGTCTGGCACTGCCAGGCCCCCATTACTGCCAGGTAGAGGAACTTGGGCAGTAACATCATCTTGAGGATGTTGCAACGGCCAAACCAAGAGTGAAGTCCTCCATCCCAGCTGTCCAATAGCTTCTGGACATTTTTCAAAAGGGGTGGAAAGTTTAGTTTAAAAAGGTGGGCCATAGACGTAGGGATAAAGATGCCCAAGTACTTCAGTGCCGTGTTTGTCCACTTCAGCCTAAAGCCATCTCTAAGACGGGTAAGCCTCTGGCGAGATCCCGATGCCCATCGCCTCAGACTTGCTAAAGTTAATTTTAAAATTGGAGAGGCGGCCATATGCGTCAAACTCCCGCAAAAGAGCCAGGGGGGGGGGGGAGTTTCGGGCTTCGTAAGGCCCAGGCCCTTCTCAGGATGTCTTCCTTTTTTGTATACCGATGGAGTCTACATATGATGTCTCTTGGCCTGTTCGGATCTGTAGACCTAGGGCTCTATGGGCTCTGTCCAGGACTACATCCGCCTCCGGATCATCCAAGACCACCCGGAATATCGTCCGTGCTGTCTCGCCTACCGCCTCTGCATCCGCCACTTCAGGGACCTCCCGGAGCCGCAGGTTGTTGCGGCGGCTCCGGTCCTCAATTTCCTCCAGGTGCAGCTGAAGCAACACCGCGGTGTCGCGGTATTGGTCGCTCCAGCTCCGAAAACCCGGGTCTCGAGGGAAGACAGCGACACCTCTCCCGTGGCCACCCGATCCGACAGGGACGACACCCTCACTCCTCACTTCTTGAAAGTCCCATCTGTGGGTCTCCTTCAAACGGAGCATCAAGGCCTCGATGATGGTCTGCGTCGGGAGGACCTGGAGCATCACCCGGATGTCCTGATCCAGGCTGGGGCTGTCCGGTTCTCCCTGGGGGTCCATGCCGTCTCTTGGGAGGGTCTCCAGCACACCGGGGGGGATCGTCTGCTGTTCTGATGGGTCCGCTGGTACTCGAGGTCAGGGTCAGCGGAGCGTCTCCACGTGCAGGGCGCCGCCGCCCTCGCCTGGGGTAAGATCTCTGTAAAACCTGAAAACAGAGCTGGATCTCTCCCGAACCTTTTCCACGAAGATACTGCTCTGGTCCTGTAGCGCTTGGAGGAATTAGAGGGTGTTTTAGCCAGGGCATGAGGGCTCAGGACGGGAGCTCACAGGAAAAGCTGCTTCACACGGCCATGTCCAGGCCATGCCCCCTAGTTGTCACTTTTTAACAAACGTGTGAAATCGCTGGTTAATATAGGCAGTTCTTTTTCTTTATATATGCTATAGACTAATTCAGTAGCTAGGGGCTTCAATTCCCACCTGAAACCCAGTAACACACAATCATTTGTTAGAACTATGTGTATTCCAGTGCATATGGTTATCTTAACTAAAACTAATGTAATGGCGATAATTGCAGTGATATCACCATTTAAACTTTACACATATTAAGGCTAAATACTAAATGTTACTAAGCTAAGTGGCTGTCGCCTGGACTGTATTTACTTTGTGACACACTGTTCTACCAGTCCATATTTATCCTTGTCAAACAGTGAATGAAAGATGGCTTGAGGAAAGTTACAGTACAGTATGTTCCACAGCAGGTTGCAGCCTGCTGAGGATTTAATGTATAACGAGACGCAGAGACAGAAATCAATAGTGTCGAGTACGCTGATGTCAAATGCAGAAATGTCACTTGAGGGAAAGCAAAGATGACCGAGAGTTATGAGAACATAATACAGTACAGGGAATAATATGACAAGCTGCCCTGAAATAGGATGCAACAGCGTGACTTTTCAAAAACCCTTCATGTCCTCGACATGTAACAAACACATACAGAGGCCTGCATCCTCTACATGCAAGCAATTATCTGCATAATAATGAATATGTAGTCAAGATGTGGGTTATAACAGGGCTCAAAATTATTTTATTTTATTTGATTTGTTCATGAAAGACATCTTTTCATTAACAATTATCTCTTCTGGTATAAGACTTACATAAGTGAAAGATGAAAAAAAAACATTGAACATGGTAATAATCCCGGTCTTCTGTTCCGATATTTCCTTATTACGTTTATGTGCCTTATCAGGTGTCAAGTACCAACGCGCCAGGCACTTATAGTTTAACACCGTCATCTTACTATTCACTGACGTGGAATGTACCCTGTAACAGGGCTTAAAATTTCAAGTCCTAAGCTACTAGCCAGGTCTCAAGGGTTACTCGCCACCAGCGCGGGCACCCTGCCCACCCCTAAACACTCCCTCATAAATTATCTCATGAAATGACACGTAAATGTTTTATGCAAAATTCAGTTACAAAAATAATTAACTTCATCAGTGTAGCCTCACCTGTGTCCCTCAACGTATCCTCACACTGCCTACCATTGCAGCCACACTGTGCCCATTGCAGCCTCGCCTGCGCAGAGCCGTGAGATAGCATGCTATTACCGCTTACATTATAATTGTCTCCTCCTGACCTCGTGCTTGTGATAGATAGAACACATCCCAGCATTGGACCGGCGTTCTGTTCGTCACAGGCGCAGGTCAGGAAGGGCAGGGCTGTGTCGAGCAGAGAGGAGACAATTATAATGTAAGATGTAACAACGTGCTATCCCGTGGCTCCCCTCTTCCTCCATGCTCTCTTCCCCCTGGGGCATTGCTTGGCGAACGGCTCCTGATCAACCCAGTCGGCGGTGCTCAGCTCCCCCTCTCCCAGGCAGCCCAGCTCACAAGCCCTCATTTTCCACTCACAAAATGTGGGTAGGCGAGTGAAAAATTTGAAGGATGGGTTATAATACAAAGAGCAGGAAAATTATCACAAAAGTCAGTGTAAGCTACAAATATAACCTAGCTGTTGTAAATGTAATAGTTAAAAATAACCCGTTGAGAGAAATGGGAACTACCACTGACAAATTTTTCTTTGAAGGTAAACTCCAGGGTTGTCATCTGTATCCTTCCTTAGTGCTAGTTCACACCAGATGCAGATCCGTGCTCTTTTTATGCACAGAATGCATGCACAGTGTTTTCCAATGGCTCTAGCTCACACCATGCAGTCAGTTTTTTCACCGGAAACTGACTGCATGGTGTGGACTAGAGCTATTGGAATACATGGAAAACACTCTGCATGCATTTTTAGTGCAGAAAAAAGCACGTGGAACTGAGCGCAAATTCATCTGGTGTGAACTGGCCCTTAAAGTGGATGTAAAACCTCACATCTACCCAGTGAAGTGAACCACCTCAGATAATACACAGGGATGAAACAAATCTCCCTACATAAGTTTTACATGTATATCTGCTGTCTTCAGCTTTATATATTCTTTAGAAAGTTCAGATCGTGTTTGCAGATTTTCTCTTCCTGTTCCAGCAGTGCAGTAAAGAGCCTGGGTATACAACCAAGATCCCCACACCCACTCTCCTCATAGGTAGAGACTTTCATAACTGTTTGTTGAATTGTTCAGCTCAGTGCTCCTCTTTTTATAGCATCCTCCCCAATACAAAACTCAGGCTTTTTTTATCTCAGTTGACGGAGAACTTGTCAGAAGTTATCAGACTGATAATAGAAGAATGGAGCAGGAGAAAGCTACAGGACATAGTGCTTTTAAAATAGATAAAAAAAACACTACAGAAATATGAATCGGGTTTATATCCACTTTAACGGCCATACACAATTCAAAGCATTAATAGACAGGCTGAACCATGGTTGCCAGAAAGAAATTTGCAACGTATAAGATTCTGAAATGTTGTTTGTCTTGCCATCATTGATTCAACAAATTGTTCAAAAGTCCCTTAAAATTTCCCCCAGCGCTGCTATATTTATGAAACCCCAGACATAGATTAAAGAATTTTCATTAAAATATGTATGGATATTTTTGCTTGTTCAAGAAAAAATTTCCATCCTGCCGTTTTGATTTTTTTCATTGCTATACTTGAAAATTAACAATGATTTGACTCCACCATTAAAAAATTTAAGAGCATTCCAAAAAATAGGATTTTTTATGACAGCTTACCTGTAAAATCCTTTTCTTGGAGTACATCACGGGACACAGAGCGGCAATCCATTACTATGTGGGTTATAGAGTCTACCTTCAGGTGTGGACACTGGTGTAATTAACTACACAGGAAGTTCCCTCCCTATATAACCCCTCCCATACTGGGAGCTCCTCAGTTTTTGTAGCAAAGCAATAAGTGTCCCAATATCCCCAAACAAGAGGGGCGGGAGCTCTGTGTCCCGTGATGTACTCCAAGAAAAGGATTTTACAGGTAAGCTGTCATAAAAAATCCTATTTTCTTTATCGTACATCACGGGACACAGAGCGGCAATCCATTACTATGTGGGATGTCCGAAAGCAATGCTTACTGAGGGGAGGGAGACACAAACAACGCAGGCCGCCATCAGATGTGAGGATCTATAATGCTGCCAGATGCATACTGCGCCAAAAAGCTGCATCCTTTTGCCCTCCTATGTACATCTGACAAGAATCAGTGAACCTAAGCACAGACGCCAAGTTGCGGCCCTGAAAATCTGCGTCATAAAGGCTCGGTAAAGCATCGCGCATAAAGCGCTTACTATCCTGGTACGGAGCACCCCCCCCCCCAAGAAACAGGGGGAGTCCCACTCTCCGAACCACAAGCCTGAATAATACCCTGATGAATCAATCTTGAAAACAGTTGATTTTAGACGCTGCCTGCCCCTTCCTGGGGCCTCCTGGTAGCGCAACAACATCAGCTTTCCGTATCCGAGCAGCCGCTTCAGATAGGCCTTGACCCTTCTACTCCAAAGGAGAGAGAGTGTAACCATTTTAATAGCTGAACTGAACACTGCCTGCCCACATCTAGGGTCTTCTGGCAGCACAATAAAAACTTCAGATTTCTATATCTGAACCTTCAGATAGATATTTAACTGCTCTCATCTCTACTGAGAGAAAGCAATAACCTTTCCTTCCGAAAACAAGGTTTTGAAAAAGGGGGAGGTAAGCATATCTAGATTCAAATGAACACTAGATCCTTCTAGTAAATAAGGCTGGGTGAGGATTAACATCACCCTACTAGTAAGAATAAGTATGGTTTTATACCAAGAGGTTGCCAATACTGAAACTCTCTTGGAGGCTACCACAACCAAGAACACCAATTCCCTTGTTAAAGGCTGAAGGGAAATATGGTGCATCGGCCCACAGAGCTGACCCTGTAAGCCGACAAAACTAGAGCCAATCCTCCAAGCACAAGGGCGACTAAACTAGTGGACTTATGCGCGTCACCCCTTGTATAATGGCTCGGAACAAAGAGTGTGAAGCAAGCGACCTTTGGAGGCAAGGCCGAGATCGGATCCTTGATGTAACTTAAGGCTAGCTCCGTCTCCTTTCCAAATGCAGGAAGGCAGGAATTTTATCTTTGACAAACTTCCAATGATGCCACCATCTGTTTCATACCAGGAACATGGGCTCTCCCGATCCTGGGATATCTGGTCCTGGAGGCCAGCCTTCCTGTATGATACAAGGAAGTGCCGTTGATTCTAAAAACCCTGATCCTGAAGAATGTGGGCTAAAATTGCCAGACCATTAATTCACCTGTTGCACGTCAGGATGTAATACCCCCTTCGAAGTAGGCCTGGACAAGATGTAAGGGACCGTGGGTCCTCTACTACCACCCCTACTGTCCCTGCACAGAAAAGGTCATCAGGGCTATGCCGGAGTAATCAGGCCAGCTTCCGCCATCCTCTAATGTTGCATGGAAGCCACAAACGCTGCGGCACTGGGGGGAGAGACATAACCAGTGACCACTGGTCCCACCAGATTACTAACACATCTGCCCCACATGCGGGTGGATCCCTTGTCCTTGACCTCAAGCTGTTCAATTTCTTGTTGAGCCTGGACGCCAATACATCTTATGTACAGGGTACTATTTCTGTGGCCCTTGGTCAGGAAAATAGTCGGGGTGTAGAGGTCCTTCTCCTGGAGACACTTGTTGACGGCTACAGCGAATCGCTTGCCAATTCTGCATTTCATGAAATGACAAATGTCAATAGGCAAGGCACAAGCTCCTCCTTGATAAATAAAGTAAATCACTTAATATGGTATAGTCTGATTGAACTCTGACCGAACCAACCAGCCCCTGAACGTTCAGGCCCCTAAGCCAGATGCTCCATCGGTAGCTCTAGCTGACAGATAAGGCTCCCTTGGAGCTCGACTACTTCCCCTGGGCCAAGGTCTCTTCCTGACCTGGCAAACCCTTTAGTTAAGAACCACCAAGAGGAATTCCAGCCTATCTCTGGGACCGGTTCTTTGGATAATGCTAGGTCAAGATCCACTCCTTCTAGGCCAACACAATACTGTTTATAACAGTCCTGAATAAAAGTATAGGGAACTGTCTTGAATGAAGCAGCATCTTCCCTAGTGCCTTAAGCAGAAGGCCAAAAGTAAGGAACTGTTCCTTGCCGTAACCACCTAGACCAGCTTTCTCATAGCGATGGTCTTGTCTGAGGCCAAAACGACTCTCCTTGTGCAAAACATACCCAGCTTCTTGTCAATGAAGAATGTATCTTTAGGTGTCCTTTTATGAAGCAGTGAAATCTATTCACTGCTTCGTTCTCCGGCATTCACGGAGGAGATTTTTCTCCTCTGTGTGCCGGTTTATGAAGCGGAGAAGATCGCTTCACCCTTGGAGGAGTGAAGTGATCTTCCAACGCTTCAAACAGTGGAGAACGGCCCCTGATACTGGAATCTCGTGAGACTTCACGAGATTACAGTACCAGAAATTCACAGAAATACGGAGATGTCAGTTTATTGAGCAGTGATAAATTATCACTGCTCAGTACACTGACAGACCCGTGGTTATTGCATTTAAAATAACGAGTCCCCCTACATAATATATATATGTATACACACACACACTATATATATACATGTATATGCACACACATTATATATATGAACATGTACACATTATATATATGTATGTATATATATGTATACACATAAATATTACAGGGGGACATGGTTACAGTGTTGGGGGGTCAGAACGAGGTAGAAGGAAGTTAAAAATCTTCCTCCTTCCTCCTCAGAACCCCCGGGATTCCCTCTTCACTCCCTGCTTCACCACCTCTGAGATGGTGAATCGGGGAGTGTGAATTCTGACACAGATCACCAGTGAAGCTCTCAGAACACAGCTTCATAAACTGGCCGTTTCTGTGTCAGTCTATGAGACTTCACTGTGTGTAGAGATAATCGGCGGGAGAACAAATTCAAACACTTCTCTCCCCGATTATCTCTGTTTCATAAGCTGTTTATGGGCTGTGATCAGTGGTGATCCCTGGGATCACCGCTGTTCACTGCTTCATAAACGGACACCTTAGACTGGAATCCTAACCCAGGAGATCCAGATACCTGATCATGCTGGACACCCTTAGGTCCAGCCATGCTGCTGACTGATCCATCAGCAGGAGTCTGCTTCCGTATGCCATTACTGCTATACCCTGGGCCTACAGACCTGCTAGAGGCGGGCCCTAGCACCCTGACAACCCAGACACGGAGGCTAACCCAAAAGGGCAAGACCACCAACTGGAGATAGTGCTGTTCCCCTGCACAACGCAGACAACCTCTGCAGTCCCAAGTAAATAAACACATATGCAACTGGCTCCCCATATGTGTATGTGGCAAGTGTAAAAGCCATATGCCTCAATGGAGGCATGTGTACATGGCAGTGTGTGTTCATGGAAGCATGAAATCATATAAATATGTCTCACGCCAAACATGCATATAGCATGTGTGCTCTGGAACGAGCATCCTTGCAAGCAAGCATGTGCTATGAACGTGTTATGCAACAATGTGCAACATGAACCCATGCAGACACGTATCTCTATGCAAACACAAGGCATCCTGTATTGCTTAATTAAGCCACCATGTGCAACTTTAAAGTAACCATGCATGCGATTCAGCATCTTCCATGCGATCAACATCTTATGCATTTTAAGCACTACTGTGCGGACAAGAACCCTTGTGTGACCAAGCACCCCTGTGTGTTCCAGCATCCTTATGCACCCAAGCATCTTAATGCGACTTTAGGCATTTCTGTGAAACAAGCCTCTCTATGTGATCAAGTATCCCTGGGTAATCCAGGACTCTGTTGATCCAACAACCATGTGTGATCCAGCTTCTTTTTGCATTCAAGCATCTTTAAGCGATCCCTTTAGGCCTTGAGTAATCCAGGACTTGGGTGATCGGGTAATCTTGTGTGATTCAGCATGTTTATGCCTTCAGGCCTCTTTATGCGATTCTAGGCATTTCTGTGGGAACAAGCCTCTTTGCGTGACCAAATATTCTTGGGGAATCAAGGACTTGGGTGATCATGTAATCCTGTGTGATTCAACCTTTTTATGCATACAAGCATCCTTTATGCGATTCAGCATTTTTATGCATACAAGCATCTTTATGCGACTTTAGGTACTTTTGTGGAAACAAGCCTATTTGTGTGACCAAACATCCTTGGGTAATCCAGGACGCTGATGATCAGGTAACCATGTGTGATCCAGCATCTTTTTTGCATCCAAGCAACTTTATGCGATTTTAGGCCTTTCTGTGGAAACAAACCTCTTCTGTGTAACCAAACATCCTTGGGGGAAACAAGGACTTGGGTGATCAGGTAATCATGTGTGATTCAGCATTTTTATGCATACAAGCATCTTTATGCGACTTTAGGTACCTTTGTGGAAACAAGCCTATTTGTGTGACCAAACATCCTTGGGTAATCCAGGACGCTGATGATCAGTTAACCATGTGTGATCCAGCATCTTTTTTTGCATCCAAGCAACTTTATGCGATTTTAGGCCTTTCTGTGGAAACAAAACCTCTTCTGTGTAACCAAACATCCTTGGGGGAAACAAGGACTTGGGTGATCAGGTAATCATGTGTGATTCAGCATTTTTATGCCTACAAACGTCTTTATGCGATTCAGCATTACAAGCATCTTTTATGCGACCTCTTTTGTGGAAACATGCAGCACCATATAGACAGAAACATGTATGTTTATGCGATCCACAATGGAATGCATGTGGGATAAAAACAAGTAACAGAGCAGATTCTAAACTCATGTATGTTATGCAACATGCGGACTGGTAAAGAGGAAATTATCCTCTGCAGATGTGCGTTTCCTCAATTAAGAGACATTAGCAATGTGTGCCCGCAACTGTGCATCCCTCCGATGCATTTGGTTAGCCTGAAGCCGACAACAGGCTGAGGATTATATGGAGGTCTTACTAGCCACCTATAGGAAAACCTCTCTTTACACTCTAAGGAGAAGATAGAGGTGTAATCAGAACCTGTAGGGCTTTTGATAGCTTCTCCTTGTTAGGCTGCAGCTCCTGTCTCCTGTCCTCTGACAGTGAAACATTTATCCCCAAGCTTTCTAATCCCTTTGTTTCAGGATTAAAGCAGGAAAAGGGGGACACCCCCTTTTTTTTTCTTGCAAAACACAAAACACATGCAGAGTGATTGCAATGTTGGGGGAAGGCTGCATTGCCTGACAGGTCTGATGGCTCAATCTATGAGCTGTTTAAGTCTCTTCAGAGGAGAATAAGGGTCCACCAGGTTCAGGTGGCGATCCCTCTTTATATTCCTACCCCTGACCTTATTCAATGGGGAGACCAAGTCCTAAGCTAAAGCAGAGGCACTTAACCCAGGTGCTTCAAATAGCTGAATTTAGTCTGACACAATGCCTGCTAATCTGCACAGCTAGATGCGAGTAGGCGTCTTAGATGAATCTGTATCCAACTCACACAAGGTGCTTACGTTTGTGTCCCCCTAGCTTTACAGAGCTCTGACGTCCGGGCCCTTTGAAGAGCCTTCTCTGCGACTGCACTGAGCCGGTGAGCACGTGCAACATGGTAGAGCCTGAAGCGGAGGAAGTGGGACACAATAGATCAGCTAACACTTAAGCTTCTGTTTTTTGGAAAGCATGGTAAGCAACAACATCAGGCATGTCTTCTACTGCCCATAGTAGTGGAAACACAGATAAGACTTGCAGCTACTCACAGAAGACAATACTTTGTATAGGATTAAGGGCATATTTTATTTTTTCTATTTATGTACCGGCCCCTTCAAGGGGAGATATATAGGTACTGCAGCCATCCTGTCTAACAGACATGGTGGGCCAGGCTGCATGCTGGCTAGGGGAGGTATATGGGTGCCCTGAGCCATCCTGCCATCCTGTCTCAGAAGACATAGTGGTTTACATTGCCCATACATTGCCCATGCATAGAAGCATAATATAGGCGAGACCCAAGTCCCCCACGGAGGACCTACTGTCGAACCAAGTCCCGTAGGCCCTCCTCTTACCTTCTCCACGCTGCAGGGTATTGCCAAGCAAGAGGCCCAATCTTCCCCCTTCACCGTGGGTATTGTCCTAGACCTTCAGGGACCGGGGTCCATGGCAGGAACACCAACTCCCCTGGACCTATATAGCATCCTGGCAGCAGAAAAAACATTTGGTCCTTAGAAGGCACAAAGTTCTGGAACCCAGGATCCAGCCCTCCGCAGAGAGGCATTATAGGCTAAACCTCGTTCTTCCGGGTACCGTCCACTTTGGCTATGAAGCACCTTGGACGGATCCGGATTTATGGAGGTTTTTTACATCCAGCATGGATCCCTCCAGTGGAGCTCCTAAGAGCACATGTTTATTCGTGACCAACACCTTAGACACTGATGAAATAACTGAGGAGCTCCCAGTATGGGAGGGGTTATATAGGGAGGGAACTTCCTGTGTAGTTAATTACACCAGTGTCCACACCTGAAGGTAGACTCTATAACCCACATAGTAATGGATTGCCGCTCTGTGTCCCGTGATGTACGATAAAGAAATATATATTTTTTTTTTACAATAAACTCTTTTGGTGTATGGCCAGCTTTAGTCCCTGATGTAGAAAATGTGTCTGTATATCGGATGTCCCTACATTTAGCCATGCTGTCAAGTTTTCATTCCAATATATAAAACATCCCAGTGAATTCAGCTACTATATTTCTAACATGTTAAGTTCCTAGGGAAAATTTTAGAAGTGTTAAAAAAAGCTCTGAACTTCCTGAACAGACTTTAGGTCATGACATAGGAAGGAGTTGACCAGTTGAGGGTAGATGATGCAGGGTGTGGGCTAATGAAATCAGCTGATCAACTCCTTCCTGTGTCATGGCCTAGAGTCTGTTCAGAAAGTAAGGCAGAAGTAATAGAGCAGGGTTTTTAAACATCCATAAAGAGAGCGAGTTAAGCGTGGGTAGAACAAATGGAAAGCTGTTTTATTTTCCCAAAATAAGTACATGTGAATGCTATATTGGTACATAGGGGAGCTGCAATAAAATAAAAAAAATGTGAACAAAAAGGTGAACTTGGTTTTTATCAAGGATGAGCTCAGGCATGTTTGCAACCCAAACGTGCAGAGCCCGCCAGGAGGTTGGCACTGCACAGCGCTACTCACAGGCAGTGAGACATTTTCCCGATCTGCGGTTGCAGAGATTAAGAAATGTGTCACAGCCTGTGATTAGCACTGTGCCATGCAGACTTTCTGGCGGGTTCTGCACGTGCCGGTTACGAACCAGCGGGAGCTTATCCTTGGTCTTTACGCTTCGTCAATTAGGGTGAATGGAACTGCTGCACGTAGACCACTGCTTTTACATAGAGAGCAGCTGTCTTTATCTGTAAACAAATGAAAGGGTCCAAGGTTAATTGGGCTTTAAACTTATTGAAAAAGTGTTCTTTAATAACAGTCTTTCTAACAGTTTTATCCAGCAATGATTTTCCGCTGCTGGAAGTAAAATTAAAATCTCTCTTCAGAAACAGAAAAACAGAGGAAAAAAAATCTGTTTACCGGCAGGATTACTCACAATCCTCCCTCCCTTCTCCTGTAAATGGTTCAGTATCTTTCCTAGAGTTTGAGATCATATCCCAGGTATGGGATATGTTACTGCAGTGACATTATAATCTTTTGTAAAATACCTTTAATGGGTGCAGCCGATCTAATGGTTTACCAGGTGCCATTTTTCAGTTGCAAATGATTATGTGGTTATAGTAAAATACAGTAGAGAGTTCAGAAATGCACTGGCATATTCTACTTCTGTCAACAGAACAGAAACCTATAAGGGCATGTAAAAAAAAAAATATCTGTGCATTCTGATGGGGCAGTAACAGTGAGGAGAATGTAACCAGGCTCACTAACAGGAAGTGTCAACATTTTCATATTACAGGCAGTTAACGGGTTACAAACAAGAAAGAGTAACTTTTTTTGAGGGAAAAACATTTCCCCTTGGGTGATCTATGTATGTTGCAAGATTTTTAACAATTTTTGTTGCAGATTCCTACCCTTTTTTACTCCTAAGAAATCCCTGTGTGTTTCTATGTGTCCATGTAAGAAAGTGAATCCAATGGGAGTGGTTTCAGAATTATCAATCAGCTGCAGGGCACCAATGAGGAAAGTTGCTGGGCCTGCATCCATGTAGATGTGATTTCCAATTGGAAATACCTCACCAAAAATGACAATTTTGTTGCAGGGGATGCCTGAAATCTGACTTGCATCTTAGTGCAGACTTCTGGGAAAATCAGTGAGCCAATCACACTAGCAGGAAATGTTGTTTCTGGGGGGGGCGCTCTGTACACATTCTGTGTACAAAACACCTCCAAAAATGGTTTGTGCCGCAATTATATATGCTATATTATATTTTCTTTATTTGCAATATTTTTGAATTTGCATGCAGGGTGGAAAAGGTATATTTCTTAGGTGTAACTTTATCCCAAAAATAATTACCATATTTAAAAGCGGTGAATGCAAATCATACGGCAAAATATTTACATTGGGCTGCGGGGGGGGGGGGGGGAAGAGCCACCAGATTACACAGAGCGTGGCTCCCCTGGTTACTTGGCAGCCTCTGTAATACGGAGTGCCACCTCCTGGCCCAGCTTCTATGATAGTCATGTCCCGGCATTGGACCAGTGTTCTATCATAGGAGCTGGTCCAGAAGGTGGAACTTCATATTGCAGAGGCCAAGTAAATGGGAGATCCAAGCTCTGTGTAATCTAATCTCCATACACTGGTAAGGCTGCAGATGGTCACTGATCAGGTGGCATTGATGGGCAGTGGTGAGGCTGCAGATGGGCAATGGTGAGGCTGCAATAATTGACACTGACCTTTAGTTTGCTTCAAAATATAAAAAAATAAAAAAAAATTTTTTTCATGAAACTTCTCTTTTAAAATTAAGGTGTGTGTTATACGCCGATACATACGGTAGTTTTTTGGATAGCATAGGGAAGGGTCAACAATTTCCCAATTTAACTTTGGGATTAATAACGTATTATATATGTATTCTGTAATGTTTGTATTGCTGTCTGTGCCCCTGTTCAGGGGATTTCACCTCATGTTCTGTCCCTGGGATAATTGGACTTTGGGTTGTTGTGGAAAAAAGGATCGATGATAAATCTTCAGTTGAGACACCTTTTTTCCCCATAACTCATAGGATCCTTTCACACTGGGGCGGGAGCCACGGTGGCGTCATAGCGCCGCTAAAAATAGCGGCGCTATACCAGCGTAATTGCCATGGGATTCGGACGCTAGCGGTGCAGTATTAACCCACGCCAGCAGCCGATAAAGGGTTAATACCGCCGGCATTGTGCCTCTGCAGGAATTACCGCGGTTACCCATTGTTTTAAATGGGAAGGTGCAGTGAAGGAGCGGTATACATATATATATATATATATATATATATATATATATATATATATACCGCTCCAAAGATTTTTTTCTCTCCTGCCAGCGCATCGCCTTAGTGTGAAAGCCCTCAGGCTTTCACATTGAGAAGGCTGTGCAGGAGTTTTTCAGGCGGTATAGCAGCGCTATTTTTAGCGCTGTAACACCTGAAAACCTCCTCAGTGTGAAAGTCGCCTTACAGGAGTAAATCTCCCTTCCTAGGAATAGATTTCTTCTCACTTCCTGATGTCTCCCTCTGTTTGTAAGTGGGAGTTATATATACACAAGTAGAATGTTTGTAATTCGGGGACTACCTGTAGAAAGACCTGGGTTTCAGGCACCAAAGTCTGTGGAGACAAATCTAGTTTTGACACTGCCTATTGAAATCATAAGGTGTCTGACGGTTTTCTCAGGTTTACTTTAGCATAGGCAATGTAGTGTAGTATACACATCCATGCAATGAACAAACTACTACTGACTGAGCCTTGCAATGCAATTTTAAGCTTAGGCAGGTAAGCTGAAGTGTTCCGAAAAATGGTTAAAACAGGTTTTGAAACGATAAGATGGCAGAGTTCATCTAGGCACATGTAATTCTTATGGGACTAAACACAAATTCCTACTAAGAATGTCCTAGAGCAAGAGATGGATAATTTAGACTTTAAATACCATATTTTAGCACTCTTTAACTCAAAGGCACACTTAGTTTTGACAGTACATAAAAATACTGAAAGTTTCATACTGCCCCTACTCAGAAGGTTGGGAATGATAATACTGTACTGCACAGTTCATACTCAAAGATGAAGACTGCCTTCTGCGCCTCAACCCTGCTTTACCTTTTACACTTATAGTGCCTAACTATGCCCACGGTTATACTCCAGGAACAATCTTGTGCTACATCTCTGTGGTATTTCATTCTGAAAATTAGTACATCTCTAAGGCAACTGCAGAGCTCAGTTGGAAGACACAGAAATAATGGGGAGCAGATTAAGAAACAATGGAGCGGCACACAATGATGTATTAAGAAAACAGCCCTAAAGTGCAAGCATTTTTTTTTTTTTGCAATTAAATAACAAAAATTTAAATAAAACTTATGTCATTTCTTGTGTATTGTTGACTCAATTCTAGGGGTGATGAACAAGGATTTCTACATAGAGCCAAACTTCTAGTTTCCACAAGCATATTTAAAAATCTGTGTGCAATGAGCTGAGCATGTGGTGAGGCTCTGCAGACATCAGCATCACATAGCAATTCATTCTAGCAGCTGGGTCCCTCCAGTAAAACATAGTCTTGTCTATGAAACTAGAGGTTAAGAAATGTTAACAGGAGCCCCAAAAGAGAAGAAAAGTAGACGGCCAACACTGCAAATATGCTACATTTGCCCATATATATAGAATATATATATTTACAGGTGTTTTAAAGTTAACCACCAGGATCAGCAAATATACAAGAGCCAAGAGTATTATTAGTTGAATCCTAATGTACTTTGTATATTTCTTCTAGATTAGTGCAATAATCCAGTGTGAAACTTTGTCGCTATACAGGAACTTTGTGTAATGAAAACCAGCCACTGCTGCTTCCTCTCTCCTTGTGCAGAGTGACTGGTCACCTTCTGAAGTTTTCTGTAGTATGTGTGTCAGCTGGGCGCCTCCAATGGCATCCACGTCTGTTAGAAATCCCAGACAGTACCTACCCAGACAGTACCTACATCTGATTGGATGCAGGCACTGTTCAGTTTAATATTTTCTGGCCAACTACTTTGACAAAAGTTGATTGAAAAATGTACTTTCATTGAGCCAGGCAATGCCAACAGGGCCACCCACAAGACAAATTCCAGCTGGTTCCGCAGGAATGCCGGTATGGATATTTTTAAATAGTTACAATGGTCCAGCTTGGACCAATGTAACGCTGTACATACAATACCATACTTGTGAGATCCCTCTGGAAACCACAGTAGTAGCTACTGCAATGATCTCCACTAGTTTCCGGGTGCTGTGATGAGCTGTTGTCATGCTACATGAACCATTCACAGAATGATTTGCATTTAAAAAAAAAACACAAGTATTCTCTGATTGGACGAGGTGGAGAGCTCGATGTCACCACCCATCTCGCCACCTCATCCAATAGCATCCATGGAGAAAATGAGTCTCTGGCTGTCTTCCTGACACATGAAACTGGGCAGCACAGACACGAAGGCCAAGTACCTATTGCTGAACTGTTTCAAAAGGATCACTTTTCAGAGGGCAGCATAACAGTAGCTTCCAGACATTCAGAAGATGATCTTGCCATCTCCTGACTTCCTGTTTTTTTTTTTTTGCTTTTTTTTTGCTTTTTGCCTTTTCCAAACCGCAATTTTAAACTGAACTAATGCAAACATTTGACTTGCATTTGTGGCACAGCCTTGACTTGAATGGGTGAGTTAAACAGGAAGTGCTACCTGTCAACTTGACAAGTCATGTTATATTGGCCATAGCCATGATGCAAATCATCGGGATCACAGCATGTGTACAACCCCCCCCCCCCCCTTTGCCTATATGTTAGTTTTTAGATGGACGGTTCAACAGCCTGTTTTTCCAATCCCTTGGCCTCCTGTGTGTAAGAAATCTACTGTCTACTGGGTGTTGGGGAGTCAGACAGTTTCTCTTGTGATAATCAGGTATTCCAGAGGTATAAAAAAAAAAAACTATTAAAACAGAGAAATTATTAAATACCCTCAGTAAATGTATAGATCAGACCATGTAAGCAAAAATAATATCACATAACAAAAAGTTAAAGCATAAGCACGCACTGTACACACACTTAACAAATGCCAAAGCAGTAGCACATCTGTGACAATCAACAGGCAGAGCTCTTGCTAACATCGCGCACAAGCCAAAGTTTGACTTTCCAGTTTCCCACAGACATTTGACAGCTCACATAGCCAACTCCAGGCATACATCAATACCCATATTTATTAAAGAAAAAAATACACTTAGTAGCAAGTTTGCAAGTTCCTTGGCTTAATGGCGTTATAATTTCTAATTTGGTTACTTGGGCTCCCAAATTATAGGTGGAAATAAAACAGTCACAGATAAGGCTGTAAGTGAATTCTATAACAGGTATAAAAACTCACAGAAAATCTAAGTGCATTATTTGAAAATAATAGTACACCTACTTTCCATCTGTTACAATAAGTAAAGAATGAATACCTAGAACAAACAATAGTAAATACTCCAGGATACCCAGACTGCTTCGGCAGAGAGGACTACTGTATTCTAGGCAAAATATAGCATATGGCAGCCAATGTGAACATATGTATTTGGAGGATTGTCTAGGCAGAACATAAACAGTATTATGAGATGGTCAAAAACATGTTTCATCGAGTATTGACTTTTTTCCATGGTTAACATATTTCTCCACAACTGACCATAGCTCCCTCGAGTTAGAAGCGATGCACCAACAGTCACATAAAAGAAAGGGAAAGAGGCACTAATAAGCATTCCAGTTCATCAAGAGGAGAAACTTACACAGCTGCACTAATTTGTAAGCAAGCTGCTGTATGAGCAGATAACATATACACGTTTTATTCAAAGTTTAGGTTTCATTCATAGCAATCAAGCAAAATGGAGCATAATACACTTGAGAAGTGTCAACAATTTTCTATTCCTGCTAGAATTTCTATATACTTTCCCTACTCCTGCTACACTCGGAAGTCAGAACTGCATATTTACCCTCTCAACACCCCATTTACCAGAGGTCACACATTTTTATTTTTATTTTTAAACCAAAAATTCTACTCAAACAAGCAGTTTGGAAACATAACCTCAAAAGTTGACATGTAGCAGCAGCTTGTCTCTATTCTACCTGCAAAGAACAGTAGTTGAAAGTTTCCATCCTGTCCAAGCTTGGCATGCACATTGCAATCTCCTTTAGGTTTAGGGTCTGTGGTGTGGTGGTGAACCAAAAAGGATCCTGAGGAGCTCAGGGGTTTTTGGGTAAAGCTCAGATTTTCTACCAAAGAACAAAAGAGAGGAAGGTGGAAAAGCACCTATAGTGTAGTAAATTAATTCAAAAACCGTGCTTCTAAAATAAAACGAAGAGGTCAAACTGGCATGTTGCTTGGTCTATCTTTCAGTATAAGTGCAGCAACACTGTGTAATGTTTTGGTTTATTTTATATGCAATTTTAATTGTGAATATTGCATATTGTTCAAAATTATTATTGGAATTAACTTTACTTGTAAAACCTTTGATAAAATATTGAAACAGAAAAGGTCAAAATGGCCTTACAACTGTTGAGAATGTGGTCATCCAACTATGTGCATGGGTGGAGAAAACCTTTCTCTAGCAGGGTCAGTGTGGTCGAACGTAGTAGTAAAAAGGATCAGTGCAAAAAGGGCCCATAGGTAGCTCGATTGGCATATGTGCCGTTGTGGATTTTCAAAGGATAGGCATGAGTTATCTAGTACCAGCTGGTAGTGAGATCCACTTGGGGAATATTTTTAGAGCTTGTGGCAGTGATGTAATCTGGGTGGATCACATGTAGCTCATGTGAACCACCTAAATGACATCACTGCCAATAGCTCTAAAATATTTCCCAAGTGAATCTCACTACCAACTGATACTGCTAGAGGATTGGTGTCTATCCTATGATAAAACCACATTGAGCGCCTATGCCAATCGATCTACCTATGGGCTCTTTTACGCTGAATCTTTCTACTACTCCTTTAGGTTTAGCAACTATATAATTTGAGGACCTACCTAAGCAATACATTCAATTTGTATCCAGTCATGTAAGCACTACAATAAGACAGCAAGTAGCCTAATTGAACCCTTGATTAAAGTTAACAAATTTTCAAATTTAAATATTGTATATATATTGTATTATATGTCCAAAAAAAAAAAAAAAAACCCTCATATGTAAAATTGCACAGAAAATCACGCCCAACTATATCCATAAGATATGCAAAAAAAATTGAAGAATGTGTGTATTAATAAAGTGTATATGCTATATATCAATGGTCACAGCAGCCTCATTCTTTATAGTACATGTAATATGAGTAGAATGTTGGGGTGGTGGTTCAGCTCCAATTTTTTTACATTTGGGTTATAAGTTAATAAGGTCATAGTTAACCCCACACCTGATGGAGGAAGAACACAGTGGGAACTGAGCCCCACAGCTACCAGCCGCATCTACACTATGTAACCAATGGGCGCTACTGAAGTCTGTAGGTTGCCTCATCCAATCATCTGTTGGTTACCTTATCAACCATGCCTTATCGGATTCTCTCCCACTCCTGCTCCCCTAGCTCCCAAACTCCTCTACATCACAAATGCTAGAGCTGCAGAAAAGATAAATGTAGGAACATAACACTTGTGATATGGAGCGATCAAACAGCAGGGGGAGAGGATGAGGCATCCCTTCTCTCTGAGAGGACAGCCATCAAGTAACCAGCAGGTACTTTGGTAGTGCACACTGATTACATAGTATAGATGGGGCTCAGTTCCCACTTGGCTCCTTCTCCAGCAGGCGTGCCCCAACATAGACAGCTCTCATCTCACAGGAAGAGAAGTGTTGCCTCATCCGATCTTCTCACCCAGTCTCTTCCATATCACAAGCGCTATGCCACTACATGAATCTTGCAGCTACTAGCCTTGTGATGTTCAGACGAGGAATGGTTGAGGCATGAATGGCACCTTTCACACTGCACCCATGGATGATACACTACTCCTCCATGAAATCTCTTTTTATTTCTTTAACATGCAAGATCGTCTAATATTTACCAGTCTTTTATAAAAGTGTATGGTATTATAGTCTCCTCCGTGTATAGGTCAGTGGCAGATGTTACCTACTAGTATTTACCAAAGTTTAACAATCTAGTTGGCTTATAATAGCTATCACGTGCAATCACAAAATAATAAAATAAAATCCTAATAGAAATGGCTTTAGAATGAAGTGGTGAAGGTTGTAGAAGGGTATAGTAAAAGACTGAAGACTAGGTAAGCTGGAGGACATTTGAGTAAAACAAAAAAGTCTTTCCAGATTTGAACTATCAGAAGCAATGAAAAGATTTAGCCTTACGCTTTATCAATCAACATTTTTTCTGCTTGAAATTCATTGTTTGTGCCCAATGACAGCTTTAACACCTTCTAACATGACTATTATGATTTCCATCCACAAACATGAAAATGATACAGAATTTAAGTTCTATTTTGGAACAATACTTTTAATGATCTTCATTATTCATTTACTAGATTTGCAATGGATGATGTGAGCTGCCAAACATCTGGTGTCAAAAAGAATAATACAAATACATTAGCTAACAGACAACTAAGAGAAAAGTTCTGCAACTACAATTCATTTTATATAATGTAATATTGCACATCTGGTATAGTGACACAGCACTTTGTGTGTTGTATTTACTCAGAGAATATTTTATATGTTAAGTTTAGTTTAGAGACTGGTGGTAGTGTGTACACTCAAAATGTAAGTTAACCACTTCTGCAGTCAATTATTGTATGTAAGAGATTAAATTCTGAAGCAAAATAACAATATTGAAGGGACCTGCAAGGCCTAGCTGGGCCTGGTAACAAAGGTCAAATACTTAAACAAAAAACTCATACGGAGACAAATATGGGGAGACTGCTACTGTTGCTGTTCTTGTGGAAATATTAGGTATTTGGCTGTTGTTGGCTTTAATTTTTAAGTCAAGTTCTGTATAACTGTTCTAAGCAAGTGACTGAGAAATACTAAAGGCAATGAACAAGCATGGCATCCAGAAAACTAAGACCCCTCTCACACTGGGGCACTTTGCAGGCGCTAGAACGATAAAAATAGCACCTGCAAAGCGCCCTGAAAAAGCCGCTGCTGTCTCTCCAGTGTAAAAGCCCTGAGGGGCTAGCAGGACAGTAAAAAAAAGTCCTGCTAGCAGCATCTTTGGAGCGGTGTGTGTATACCGCTCCTGTCTATTGAAATCAATGGGCACCACGACTATACCGCCGTGTAGAGGCACTTTGTGGTGGTTTTAACCCTTTCTCGGCAGCTAGCAGAGGGTAAAAGCACACAAAATTGATGGTAAAGCGCTGCTAAAAATTGCGTCTTCCTACTTTCATGTGCAGAATGCTTGTTTCATGTTTGTGACTCAAAAGTGTTAAAGCTAGACTAGCATTTCAGAAAGGGGCTTGCAATGTCAACTGACATGTTTCTTGCAAAACAAACACTTATTCAGCTAGTTAAAAAAAATGGACTCACACAGGGACTCACATTTTTGACCTTCTATTAATGCTAGTTCAAACCAAAACTGAAGCCATGCATAGTAAGTAGAGCTACACGATTAATCAATAAAATGTGTTATTGCGATTTTTTCCCATGTTGCAATCTTGACAAAGTATGGAGGGGGGAATAGACAGCAGAGAAAAATCACACTCATTGCTTTGGATTGAGGCAAGTACACATAGAGGAATATGCTTTGTTAAATTTTCATGTTAGAGGTTTACAAACACTTTAACTTACGTTTGTTAAGTCAGGGCTGGACAAAATCCAGGTGCCAGGTCGCAATTGCGACTAGAATTAGCGACCTGGCGCCTGGGGAAGGAAGCATAGGCAATTACCGGCCGGCACGGTGGGGGAGCACGGAGACAAAGGATACCCCATCCTGTGTCTCTGTGCACCCCCCTACCTACCCTGGCGTGCTCGCGTCGGGCCATGCCAGCTGGTAATTAAGGCGGCGGCTTTGCAGCCTTCTGCAGGCTTATGCTTCCTTAAATTGATACCCAACACGTCGCGCTAAAATTGCATCCGCCCATGAAATGGCGACAAACTTTTACCCTTTAAACTCTCCATAGGCGACTTTAAAAAATTCTACAGGTTGCATGTTTTGAGTTACCGAGGGCTAGAATGATTGCTCTCACCCTAACGATTGTGGCGATACCTCACATGTGTGGTTTAAACACCGCTTTCATATGCCTGCTACTCACGTATGCGTTCGCTCTTGCGCACAAGCTCGGCGGGACGGGGCGTGTTTCTGGCTCCTAACGTTTTTAGCTGGCTCCTAGATTCCAAGCAAATTTGTCAAACCCTGTGTTAAGTTAAAAGTTCAGAAAAAACAATCTGAAGTTATACTCTGCAGAGCTCATTTAGGAGAGCTCTGAGCCGATTGGAGGCAAGGGACACCCCCCCCCCCCTACACAGTCCCTACCATGTCACAATTTTTCTCTTGGTGTCAGAAAAACTTGTCAGATGCGACTTATGTCGATAGAGGAAGGAGGCAGAATACAGAAATCACACTTAGTCCTCTGTATTGAGACAGGTACACACTATAGATGTATATGCTTTGTTCATATTTCATGTCTGAGGTTACAACCACTTTAAGCTTTGCATTAAAGCTATAAAGTGACTGGTTGCCATGCACTACTGTGCCAGATTCTGGCCATTTTATTCTTGGTTAATTTCCTTCATTAGCTTTAGTACTTCCTGGTTACTAACCTACTGATGCAAAAATCTGAAAAATTCTGAAAAAAAAAAAAGTCCTGATTTGCATACTTGTTCCAGGTCAATGACTCACTCAGCATTTAAAGCTGAACTTTGGAGAAAACAAAAATCCTATCTTATAATGGGGCTGCAATTCACTGCAAAGGTTAAATGTTTGTATATGTCTAGGGTACAGTAAAAATACCCCCCCCCTTCAGTATGTAAGACTTCTTCTTCTTTCCTATGCAGCGGTTGCATAGGCCCGGGATCCCCAAACTATGGCCCTCCAGCTGTTGTGGAACTATACGTCCCACGAGGCATTGAAAAACTAACATTCACAGACATGACTAGGTATGATGCGAATTGTAGTTCCTGAACAACTGGATGGCCATCGTTTTGAGACCCATGGCATAGGCCATAGCCCTGCACTGCACATGGGGGACATTCCAGAAGCTTGACTACATACTTGTTTCAGGTCAGTGACTCAGTTATACTGAGGCTGAGTTTACACTGTTGCAAATTGGAAATCGCATAGCAGGAGAGTGTGACCGGCTCTCTATGGAGCTGGTTCACACATCTCTGCAGCGCTCGGGTTTGAGTCCTGTGAGTCTTTTGGTCCGTTTAAAGTCTGAATTCAGCCAAAATTTCAGGCTGAAATCTGACCTGAAACTGTGAATGGGGATGCACCGGACCCTTGCTGTGAGCCGAAGCGTGCTGCAGTGTGAACCCAGCAATGACTACCTACCGTTTTTGTTTTTTTCTCAATACAAGTTCCTGTGGCTCAAAGAAAGTTCTAAATGGAAAGGTTTGTTTTACAAGCAAATACATTTTATTTAGGACATTTTAACATTTAGTTGAAATGCTCTAGATCTTTGTTCTGGGCCAACTGATGCCTCTTACACACAAGCGTTTTTTCTGTCTGACAATAAACCAACGGACAGAATTCCTCTCGGCCTGCCTTGCATACACACACAGACAAAAGTCTGCCCGTCCAAAGCGCGGTGACGTGCAATACGTACGACGGCACTATAAAGGGGTAGTTCCATTCCAACATTGCCACCCTTTGGGCTGCTTTTGCTGATCCTCGTGTTAGTAAAGGTTTGGTGAGATACCATTCGCACTTTTCACTCTTTGTGCTTTTAAGTCAGTTACAGGGAGATGAATGTGATATCTCCATTACGAACGCTTGTTTTACCAGAAATAGCGCTCCCATCTCACACTTGATTCTGAGCATGTACGGTTTTCATGTACGGTTTTCTGCCGAACGTTTTTCCCACCAAGATTTTTTCCTGATGGGAAAAAAGAGATCCTGCTCTCTTTTTTTTGTCCGGCAATTTTCCCATCGGAAAAACTGCGATGGAGCATACACACAGCCAGGATTCCCGACGAAAAGGTCTCATACCAGCTTTTCCATCGTAAAAAAATGTTCATGTGTACAGGGCATAAGGTGTTCTAGAGGCCTTGTCAATAATTTCAGTTAGTCAAATGGTGACAAAAAACAGAAGCTCACAAAATCACACCTCATTCACCTGCAGCCAAACCTATAGGTTATCCAAAACAACCAAATAATACCTAAAAATGGCAACCTGTCAAGATGTCCTGACTGGAATTACCAATATAGGCTGTAAAACTGCAGCATTAACAAGGGATTAAACAGACAAGCAGAGCTGGAAGCAAAGCAAAATAACCGGAAAAGCCAATTTAAAAGAAAGCAAGCTACAGTCTGCTGTAAATTTTCACTTATTAACAAATTATTATTACAAAGCACATTTCCCCTTCAGGCGCAATATTCATACTATACGTTATAAAGACCTGGCAAACAAACTATATAAAGAGTACAAATGTGACTAAGTTTTGCAGCTTTGCTTCTTCCTGAGATTTCCCATTAATTGTTTCCATAGAGACTCATTTGCTACATACGAGAAGAGCAGGGATAAATAATAAAACAGGAAAATGCAGCAAAATGAAACTGAATATGTTCTTAACTAAGCTTTTTATTCTTACTGAAATCTTGTCAGCGGGCAAAAACCCAGTAAATTTGTAAAGAGCAACCAACAGGAATGTCATTACATGGGTTTCATTGTTAACGACAACTCATTACTTTCTGTATACTGCCGTATTCAAACCGTGTATTAGTTGTTTTGCTGCCATAGCTTTAATAAACAAAACTTGAACGTCTCATAACAGTTCTTGTTGATGTAATCTGGCAATCTCGGAGCCCTGAACATCCTTGTATACCTGAACAAGGCTTTCCCCATTCAAGCCCACTAAGGAACTTTGTAACATGCACTTTGAAAACAAAATAATATGGCATCAGATGTGCTTGGAGGAGGATGATAGTGCATCTAAAGCTAACCCACACCTTCTTTTTTTTGAGTAGGGAAGGGTTAGAACTTTTGTTAGGTCCATATTGACGTCTTTTTCTCTGCTGGGGAGATTGACCCTATGGGGCATATTTATAAAGCAATGAATGTGACTTTCACAAAACACTCCATGGTGGTAAATCCATTGTATTTAAAGCGGATCTCCCACGCCAAAAACATGTTTTTCTTAATGGCTATTTAAAAGGTTAATGCCCCTAATTAGCTGAACTCACGTTTTTTGTCTCCCGCGGCCGCTCCGCTGCCATCCTGTGCGAAATAACAAGTTATATTCCTCCTTCCGTTTAGGTTCCATTTTAACTGTGGGCATAAGCCCACAGATCGGCACTTCCTCCTTCTGGTGGATGCTGATGTCCCAGCATCCACCGCTCGATGCGCACGAGCAACGCAGAGCAGCTGCTTGAGCGTCTGTGTTGCCATGACAACGGCAACCTCCTTCCTTTGTTTATGTCGCGCGTCACTTCCTGCCTAGGAAATAGCGCGATATTTGATCACACGGCTGCGCAGTTTACACAGGGAGCTATGGAGAGAAGCTCCCAGAGCGCACTGCATGGAGCAGGAAGCGACGCAATGCCCGGAGAATTCCCGCAGTGAGCCAGACCGGAAGGCAGTCTACTGTACAGGTACTGTACAGATTTACTTAAAAAAAACACATCCGTTTTGATAATGTCATACAGCGGCAGTGTAATTAAAGAAATGTTAGAATTAGGGTGGAGATCCGCTTTAAAATACGTGGACCAGGAAAATGTACCTGAAATAAATGTTTGTGAATGTCAGATTTAATGCTTTATAAATCTGCCCTAAGTGTTTTGTGACCATTGTTACTGGGACTGAACATGTGAGAAGAGTCAAAATCTTTAAGTGTTATTAGAAAAAAAAATGGAGGCAACATTCTTCCAATGGGTGACACTTGTTCCTGTGAGAACAGTCTAAGATGATTTATTTTATTTTAGAAAAATGTCCTCTTCTCCCTAATGAAAGACCAAAAAATCTGACAGAAGTTTTACAATGCCTTACGTCCAATGCTGAAAGTGAAAAGTGGACCAAAAAAACGTTTCCTTATTCTGTAAAAGCATGCAAATTCATGGAAGCTACAGTGTACAAGAAAATGGCGGGTCAGCCTGGAGCGCACTGCTTTACCAAGCAAAAAGCATTAAAAGTAATTGTAACTTTTTTTTTTTTTCTTTTTTTAACCACTTCCCGACCGCCCACCGCAGGTATACGTCGGCACTTTGAGGATGGATATCTCGGTAACGGCAGCAGCTGCTGCCACAACCGAGATATCCATCTCTTCTGTGGGCGGTCGGGTAAACGATAATGGCGGTCTCCGCGGCGGAATCGCCGCGAGATCGCCGTTATCGGTGGCGGACGAGCGTCCCCCCCCCCCCTCCCGCTGCGCTCCCGCGCTCTCCGCCGCTTACCGGAGCCGTCGGTAGCGGCGGAGGCGATCGGGTGCGCTCGTCTGGTCAGCGGGGATGCGAGTGAGGGAAAAAATTTCCCTCGTCCATCCCCGTAGCTCTGCTGGGCGGAAGTGACGTCAAACGTCAGTTCCAAACAGCGTCTTAAAGAGACATTTTTTTTTAAATGTCATTTGAAAAATGACATTTAAAATTATTTTTTTTTTTTTTGCATTTTAGCCTAAATATGAGATCGGAGGTCTTTTTGACCCCAGATCTCATATTTAAGAGGACCTGTCATGCTTTTTTCTATTACAAGGGATGTTTACATTTCTTGTAATAGGAATAAAAGTGATAATTTTTTTATTTTTTTTATTTTAGTGTTAAAAATTGGTAAAATTAATACAAATAAATACGAAAACCAAAAAAAAAATTTTTTAAATCGCCCCGTCCCGACGAGCTCGCGCGCAGAAGCGAACGCATACGGGAGTAGCGCCCGCATATGAAAACGGTGTTCAAACCACACAAGTGAGGTATCGCCGCGATCGTTAGAGCGAGAGCAATAATTCTAGCCCTAGACCTCCTCTGTATCTCAAAAAATGCAACCTGTAGAATTTTTTAAACATCGCCTATCGAGATTTTTAAGGGTAAAAGTTTGACGCCATGCCACGAGCGGGCGCAATTTTTAAGCGTGACATGTTGGGTATCATTTTACTCGGCGTAACATTATCTTTCACAATATGTAAAAAAATTGGGCCAAATTTATTGTTGTCTTATTTTTTTATTTAAAAAAGTGAATTTTTTCCAAAAAAAAGTGCGCTTGTAAGACCGCTGCGCAAATACGGTGTAACAAAAAGTATTGCAATGACTGCCATTTTATTCTCTAGAGTGTTAGAAAAAAAAAATATATAATGTTTGGGGGTTTTAAGTAATTTTATAGCAAAAAAAAATGTTTTAGTCTCGTAAACACCGAATCTGAAAAACAGGCCCGGGGCTAAAGTGGTTAAATAACAAACGTGCCATACTTGCCTGCTCTGTGCAAGCATTTTGCACAGAGTGTTCCTGATCCTCCTTTTCTGGGGTCCCCCTGCAGCGCTTCTAGCTATTCTTTATCGAGTGCCGCCATGGAGAGCCACATTACGTGGGGCACCCATGCGGGCGCACTGCCGAGTCCTGCTGCTGCGTTCATTGACACAATTTTTGCAACTTTTTTTATAAGGTCCAGCTTTGTGGAATTTCTAGGTTGCAAATGTCCCATAGACAGTTACTCCCATCTCAGCTTTGGATCACTACAGATCCTATATAGTTACCATTGGTCTTCAGCTTCTCTAAAGCTCCAGGGAAAATCCAAAGGCATCTGGCAGCCCTTCTTTTTCAATTTGTAAATCACGCTTCCTCCCCGACCACTGCCATCATGCACCAGTTCACTTTAACTACAGTGCCTTGAAAAAGTATTCATACCCCTTGAACTCTTTCTTTTTACTGGGATTTTATGTGATAGACCAATACAAAATGGCACATAAATGTGAAGTGGAAGAAAAATGAAAAATGGTTTTCCAAAGTTTTTACAAATACATATATGAAAAATGTGACGTGCATTTGTATTCAGGCCCAATTACTCTGATATCCTTCAAAAAAGTTTTGTTATAAAAACATTCATTTGATTTTCTAATTGTTAAACCCCTTTCACACTGGGGAGTTTTTGCAGGCGCTATATCGTTAAAAATAGCGGCTGCAAAACAACTGCAACAATAGTGCCCTTAACCACTTAAGACCCGGACCATTATGCAGGTAAAGGACCTGCCCCCTTTTTGCGATTCGGCACTGCGTTGCTTTAACTGACAATTGCGCGGTCCTGCAACATGGTCCCCAAACAAAATTGGTGTCCCTTTTTTTCCCACAAATAGAGCTTTCTTTTGGTGGTACTTGATCATCTCTGCGGTTAAAAATAAGAGCGACAATTTAAAAAAAAGGCAATATTTTTTACTTTTTGCTATAATAAATATCCCCATAAAAATATATAAAAAAAATATGTTTTCTTCCGTTTAGGCCAATACGTATTCTTCTACATATTTTTGGTAAAAAAAAAAAAAAAAACGCAATAAGCGTTTGATTGGTTTGCGCAAAAGTTATAGCACTTACAAAATAGGGGATAGTTTTATGGCATTTTTATAAAAAAAATGTTTTACTAGTAATGGTGGCGATCAGCGATTTTTTTCGTGACTGACATCATGGTGGACACATCGGACACTTTTGACACATTTTTGGGACCATTGTCGTTTTCGCAGCGACAAGTGCTATAGAAATGCACCGATTACTGTGTAATGTCAATGGCAGTGAAGGGGTTAACTACTAGGGGGCGCTAAGGGGTCAAGTGTGTCCTATTGTGTTTTTCTTTTACTGTAGGGGGCGTGGCTGGATGTGTGACGTCATTGACCGTCGCTCCCTATGACAGGGAACAGACGATTAGTGACAAGCCACAGAGAAGAACGGGAAATGTTTGTTTACACTCACCTCTCCCCATTCTTCAGTTCCTGTGATCCGATCACTAGACACCGGCGGCGATCGGGTCCGCGGGTACCAGGGGCGCAGTCACGGAGTTCAGGAGTAGGTCAGCTGGGACAGCGCGGCAATACCGCTGGCAATGCGCTGCTGCGGTTTTAACCCTTTCTCAGCCGCTAGCGGGGGTAAAACCGCCCCGCTAGTGGCCCGAAATGCGCCGCAAAGCCGCCCATAGCATTGATGGTAAAAATACATTCACGTTTTTGGTTGTAACATGACAAAATGGGGAAAATTTCAAGGGGTATGAATACTTTTTATAGGCACTGTACACAAAAGTGGACTTAATCTAAATAGGTAGGTGACAACTGGATACACCACAGCTTAAAGGTTATAGGATTCAAAGCAAAAGTGGTGAATACTTATGAAATCAAGCCATTTAATTTTTTTAATTGCATGTCATTTGAAAATCCATGTATATTTTTCCCACCTCAACACAGATTATTTTATGTGAACCGGTGACATAAAATTCCAGCCAGGCCCCTTTCACACCACGACTTCAAAGACGCGCAATTTTGTGGCCGCGATTTCAACACAATTTCAGAGAGACTTGAGGTCTATGAACTTGAACTTGCATCAAAGTCCGACCAAAGTAGTGCAGGGACTACCTTGAAGTCGTACGAATATGAATGGTCGTCATTGGAAATCATGAGGAACAACTTGTCATGCTACTTTGCAGTCCCAAATCGTGGGACAAGTTGTACAAGTGTGAAAGGGGCCCAAAACTGATTTAATTAAAAAAAAATTAACACTAAATGGAGAAGTCCAATGAAGGTGAAAACCTATGTAATGCACTGCAAATTCTACCTAAGCATTTTGACTGGGCTGTTAATATGAGCAATGGTTCAGATTCCAGATTATTTTGGTGCTGTAAGAGACGGAGGTTTCTTTGCGCTGTGTTACATTAAACAGTCATTTTCCCTTATTGTGAAATAATATACAGGCAAACAAACAAACAGATTTGATGAGACTATTGTAAGAATGCCAAATTACCCACTTGTTTCTCATGAGCACAAATGGAATAATTTGTAATTCATACACAACAGGGGAAAAAACCGAAGCATTCAGTTGTCTCATTGCATGCATTATGTGTTTGCCTTCATGGCTCCCTCAGTGAAGCTTAGTTTGTCTTTACAGATTGCATCTTTTAGATCTGGAAGTACATTATTTTGTTGTGAGGGAAAAAAAATAACACAAAATTATCAACCTTAATATAAAAGTTAGAGGACCCCTAATCAATATTTTATATGTTTAGAATACCTACTGCCATCTGCAGACCAAATTAAAGTGACTGTAAAGTCAAATTTTTATTCTATAAAAAAAGGGATTTTTAAATACAGCTTACCTGTAAAATCCTTTTCTTGGAGTACATCACGGGACACAGAGCGGCATATTCATTACTATATGGGTTATATGGAGTACCTTCAGGTGTGGACACTGGCAATCTTCAAACAGGAAGTCCCCTCCCTATATAACCCCCTCCCCTAGAGGGAGTCCCTCAGTTTTGTAGCAAGCAGTATGCCTCCCAAAAATGTTCCCCAAAAGAGGGGTGGGAGCTCTGTGTCCCGTGATGTACTCCAAGAAAAGGATTTTACAGGTAAGCTGTATTTAAAAATCCTTTTTTCTTTCTCGTACATCACGGGACACAGAGCGGCATATTCATTACTATATGGGATGTCCGAAAGCAATGCTTTAATGAGGGGAGGGAGACATCTTCTCAAAAGAGATTTAATTTAGAGGTATACTCAAATAATAATAATAAATTCAACTTAGTCAAGAAAAACTTTTTTTTTATTTTTTTTTATTTTTTACACCCAAGGGTGCCCCTGATCCCGAGGATCTTAAACCGCAGCCTGTAGTACTGCCTGCCCAAAGGCTGAATCCGCATTCCTTCTCACGTCTAGTTGGTAAAACCTTGTAAACGTGTGGACTGATGACCACGTCGCCGCCTTGCATATCTGAGCCATAGAGATCTGATGATGTGCTGCCCAGGAGGCGCCCATGGCCCTGGTAGAATGGGCCTTTACCGACAAAGGAGGAGGCAACCTCTTCAAACCGTAGGCCTGAATGATTAATTGTCTAATCCATCTCGAGATGGTGGATTTTGCAGCTGCCTGCCCCTTCTTGGGGCCATCTGGTAGAACGAACAACACATCTGTTTTCCGGATCTTTTCTGTAGCTTTAAGATAGGCCTTCATGGCCCGGACAATATCCAAGGTATGCAGCAACCCCTCCTTTCTAGATGTGGGTTTCGGAAAGAAGGATGGAAGTACCAAATCCTGGTTCAAGTGAAAATTGGATATAACCTTTGGTAGAAAGGCAGGATGGGGCCGGAGAACTGCCCTGTCCTTATGTAGAATGAGATATGGTTCCTTACACGATAAGGCTGCCAACTCTGACACTCTCCTGGCCGAAACTATGGCGACCAAGAATACCAACTTTCTTGTCAGTAAAACTAAAGGAACCTCAGCCAACGGCTCAAAGGGTTGTTTCTGTAGAGTGGACAGGACAAGATTTAAGTCCCATGGACAAATTGGTGACTTGACAGGAGGATTAATACGCAAGACCCCCTGTATGAAGGTCTTTACCAGCGAGTGGGTGGCCAGCGGCCTCTGAAACCACACTGACAGAGCTGAAATCTGTCCCTTGATTGTGCTTAAAGCCAGGCCTTTATCCACTCCTAGCTGGAGAAAACCTAACACCCTATCAATGGTATATTTGCGGGAATTCCATCTTTTGGATTCACACCAGCCTACGTAGTTCCTCCACACCCTGTAATAAATCACCCTGGAGGCCGGCTTTCTAGCCCTAATCAGGGTAGGAATTACCTGCCTAGACAGACCTCTACCCCTGAGAATCAGGGATTCAGCCTCCAGGCCGTCAAATTTATACGCTGTAATGTAGGGTGGAGGATCGGGCCTTGTGAGAGTAGGTCTGGTCGTAGAGGAAGAGTCCAAGGGTCTCCCACTGCCATCCTTAGGACTAGTGAGTACCATGTCCTCCGGGGCCAAGCTGGAGCTACTAGAATGACTGGCTTGTGCTCCACTCTGACCCTGCGCAACAGGCGCGGAAGTAACTGTAGCGGAGGGAATGCATATAGAAGTTTGAATTGATGCCAAGGGCAAACCAACGCATCGGTTCCGCAGGCCATAGGGTCCCTCGCTCGAGACACGAACCTGTCTAGTTTCTTGTTGAACCTGGATGCCATTATATCTACGTCTGGCATTCCCCACTTCTGGCAGATTGTCTGAAAGACCTGGGGATGCAGAGACCACTCCCCCGGCGACAGAATCTGGCGACTTAAGAAGTCTGCCTGCAGGTTGTCCACTCCAGGAATGAATATCGCCGAAATGCAGGGTACATGAACCTCTTGCCCACTGAAAAATCAAGCTCACCTCCCTCTGAGCGGCCTGACTCCTGGTTCCCCCTTGGTGGTTTATGTATGCCACCGCTGTGGCATTGTCTGACTGGATTCTCACCGGGGACCCCTGTAATCTGGAGGTCCATGCCAGGAGGGCTAGGCGAGCAGCTCTGATCTCCAAGACATTGATGGGTAGCTGCCTCTCTGCTTCCACCCAAGTTCCCTGGCGAGAGAACCCCTCCAAGACCGCCCCCCCAGCCTGCCAGGCTGGCGTCTGTGGTAACTACCTTCCAGACAACGGGGCTGAAGGACCTTCCCTTTAGAAGATTCTGAGGGTTCAACCACCAAGCCAGGCTTTGTCAGACCCTTGATGATAGCGTCAAAGGGGACTCCAAGGCATGTGCTCTCTTGCCCCAGGCTGCTAGAATGGCTGCCTGTAGGACGCGAGTGTGGATCTGAGCGTATGGTACTGCCTCGAACGTGGCCACTAGCTTGCCTAGTAATCGCATACACAGGCGAATAGTTGGTTTTTTCTTGCTTAGAACCAACTGAACCAACCCCTTGATAGCCTCGATCTTTACAAGGGGCAGGAACACCCTTTGCTGTTCTGTGTCTAACCTCATGCCGAGGTATTCCAACTGCTTTGTGGGCTGGAACGCTGACTTTTCCCGGTTTAGGACCCAGCCGAACCTTTCGAGGTACTGAACCGTGAGGTTTACTGCCTGTTGCAGACACGGCCGTGAGTGATCCATGATTAAAAGGTCGTCCAAGTATGCTAGGACTGTGACCCCTTGGATCCTTAGATTGGCCAACACTGGGGCTAGGATCTTCGTGAATACCCAGGGGGCCGTGGCTAGCCCGAAGGGGAGCGCCCTGAATTGGAAGTGTCGCTGCCCCACTGCGAAGCGTAAAAATCTTTGATGCGACTGAAAGATTGGTACATGAAGGTAAGCATCCTTTATGTCTATGGAAGCCAGAAAATCGTCCCTCTGGAGCGTGGCGACTGCTGACCGGATGGATTCCATCCGGAAGGAACGAACCCTTAGGTAAACGTTTAAACTCTTTAGGTCCAAGATTGGCCTGACATCGCCGTTGGGCTTTGGTATGACAAAGAGATTGGAATAGAAACCTAGCCCCTGCTCTTGGGCTGGCACCTCTATTATCACGTCCTGGCAAAGCAGGTGATCCAAAGCTGCCAGCATCGAGGCCTTCTTTGCTGGATCCTTTGGTAGCCTTGACTCTTGAAAATGAGGCGGAGGAAACTTTAGAAACTCCAGTCTGTAGCCTGTGGTTACAGACGCCCGGACCCATTTGTCGGGGATCTTGGCTTCCCAAACTTCTGAGAAGAAACAAAGCCTTCCCCCCACCCGCGAGAGTGGGGGCGCCCCTTCATAAGGCAGACTTAGGGGCTGGTTTTGTCGGCTTGCGATACCATGGTCTCTTACCCCCAGGGGCCTGTCCCTGTGATCTACTGTTAAAGTTGGATCGCGCAGGCGGCCGTCGATACTGCCTGGAACTTGAGGGCCCTGAGACAGGAAAGAGCTGCCTTTTAAATGTAGGACCCCGGAATGTCTTTGACTGGTAAAAGGGTACTTTTGCCACTTGAAATAGTCTGAATGTATTTATCCAGATCCTCTCCGAAGAGTCGTCCTCCATGGAAGGGAAACCCTGCCAGAAGCTTTTTGCATGGGGGCTCCGCCGCCCAGTTCTTCAACCATAAGAGCCTTCTCATGTGCACCAAAAATAGTGATAAACGAGAGGCCTGCTGGATGGAATCCTTTATAGCATCTACCGCAAAACACAGAGCTCTGGGAATGTCAGAAAACTCTTCTGCCTGTTGGGTAGGCATGTCTTTTAGCATTTCTTTTGTCTGGTCCTTTAACGCCTGACAAACTCCAATCGCAGCCACAGCTGGCTGTACCACTGCTCCTGCCGTAGCAAAGGATGCTTTTAAAAGTGTCTCTAACCGTTTATCAACCGGATCTTTAAACATTTGTATGTTTTCCACTGGGCAAGTTAGTGATTTATTCACACATGAGATGGCTGCATCCACCACTGGGAGCTTCCACCTCTTCGAGAATTTTTCCTCCATAGGGTAAATGACCGCAAATCTCTTCGGCGGCAGAAAAATCCTGTCCGGTCGTACCCAATCCTGAAAGATCAATTCCTCCAAGAGAGGATGGACCGGAAAAACCGCGTTGCTTAAAGGAGCTTTCAAAGATCCCAGAGAGGATACCGCAGGAACCTGAGGCTCTGGCAATCGTAAATTAAATGCCGAGCGGACCATATCCGTCAAAGACTGCACCCACAGTCTCTCTGTCTGGGAGTCTGAAAATGGTTCCTCAGAGGTAGATCCCTCAATCCCTGAACCCTCTTGGTTCAGGTCTAGTTGATCCTCCTGCGATTCCAATTCCTCCAGAGAGAGAATTTCAGCATCTGAGGATACACCTTTTGGTGATGGGGATCTAGCCCGTTTCTTGCCAGGAATAGATCTAGCGATCAACGCTGCTAATCGCTCTTCTAGCCCCCCTAGGGATACAGCTAGCATCTCCTCTGTGATAAACACAGGGCTGGGCTGATCTGGGCCAGCCTCAGCACCAGACCCCCCTAATGGCTCATCCAAGGCGACCTTCATGGGAATAAGCTGCGGGGAAAGTATCGGCATATCATCAGAATCAGAGGGGGAACCCCTTTGTTTTTTTGGTCTTTTTTGTACCCTTTGACCCCGAACCTTTGGAAGCCATAATACAAAATCGAGGGACTCCGCCTACAACAGCAGACTGTAGTGGCCAGGAGTACAAAACTAGGGTTTAGGGGACAATAGATCATTAATGCCCAAAAACTGATGGGGCCCCGTATGTTTTCTTTTCTTTTTTTTTTTTTTTTAAATATATAAGTCTTTTTTTTTTTTTTTAAAACATACAGCGACCCCAAACTTAGTTTGCCAGCCTCCAACCTGTTGCAAAAAAGGGGGATCTTTTGGCTTAACAGAAAAGCATTGGAACCAAGTCCAGCATGTACTACCCCTCTTCCGCCACCGGGAGTCACTGTTCTGCCGCTCTGCGTCCTCTCCCTTTCAGATCAGCCTCAGACTGAGCACTGACTATAGCCTGCTGATGTATAACAGCACAAGGCGCGCCCCTGATGACGCTGCAGGCACGCCCCCCCCCCCGCCCTCCCCTCCGAACGGCGTGAAAAAAGTCTATAAGACGTGCGCGCGCGCGTATGCCGGAGCAGGAAGAACATGGAGGAGCCGCGCTGCTGGAGACCCAGGACTGCAGTACCAAGCGGCAGAATCAAACCCCCGGCCAGGTAGGACTCTCCAAAAGGCCCCATAGGGGTCCTTACTTAGCCCTAGGAAGAAAGCAGCAGGTAGCTAGCAAACACAATTGTTTCTTAGACAGGGGAACCTAGTGATGGGGAAATGAGATCATCCTGTCTTCTCAGACATAGTGAGCAAGGTTGCCAATGCAGAGCATACTTAGGCTACCCCCCTTTTAGGTTACCCCGGAGAGCCTGCTGTCGAACCAAGTCCCGCAGGCTCCCCTCTTACCTGCTCCATGCTGCAGGATGTTTGTCTAGCAAAACGATCCAATCTTCTCCCATCTCCGTGGGTAGCGTAATAGACCTTCAGGCCCTGGGGTCCTATGAAGGTACCCACTGTCCTGGACCTATATAGCACCCTGGCAAACAGGAACTTATGGTCTTTACGAACTCCAAGTCCTGGGCCCAGGGTCCAGCCCTCCAAAGAGGAGCATTATAGGCAAACCCCACGGTTTGGGGCCCGGGTACTGTCCACTTTGGCACTGAGGCTCCTTGGACAGATCCGGTTAGCCCGCCCTTAATCCCAAGGATGTGGAGCAAAGCTATTCTGTGACCAACACCTAAGACACTGGCGAAAAAACTGAGGGACTCCCTCTAGGGGAGGGGGTTATATAGGGAGGGGACTTCCTGTTTGAAGATTGCCAGTGTCCACACCTGAAGGTACTCCATATAACCCATATAGTAATGAAAATGCCGCTCTGTGTCCCGTGATGTACGAGAAAGAAATGAACAAACATCTCATACTTACCTGCTCTTTCGCAATAGATTTGCACAGAGCAGCCACGGATCTTTCTCTTCATGGATGTCTCTTCGGGTCTCCTGGCCCCTCCCTTCTGCTGAGCGCCCCCACAGTAAGCAGCTTGTTGTGGGGGCACCAAGCCAAGCTGCAGCTCCATGTGTCCATTCAGAGCTGTGGTTCGGCCCCGCTCCTCTTTCCCGATTGGCTAACTGACTTTGATTGACAGTGACAGCGGGAGCCAATGGCGCTGCTGTGTCTGTCAATCAGGAGGGAGAGTCCGGGATGGACAGTCCGGGGTGGCCCAAGACACTCGTGGACATCGTTGGGGCTTCAGTAAGTATAAGGGGGTGCTGGGGCTGCTGCTGCACACAGAAGTAGGGATCGACAGATTATAGGTAAGGCCGAAATCAGTATTTTTCAAAACATCTGTAATCGGTCACAAACTAGACCGATATTACCAATACTGGTCGCTGTGAGCCACAGCCATCTTTTTGGGGCCCAGGAGCCTGCAGACCCAGTGCGCAGGGACGTGCAGGACACGCGCATATGTCATTACGCCTTCACACACTGGGCCAAACGTTCTGAGTCTGACAGGGCTCCTTCACCTTGACACTTGGACGGACACTCCAGTAGGCCAGCCAGTCACCCACCCACAGTAAGGTGCTAGGCCACGGAGGCCGGCCAGCCAGCCTGCCAATTCTGGGTCTTTCTGAAGCTCTTCACAAGTGGTCCTTGGCTCTTGGACAAATCTTCTGATAATTCTTTGCACTCCTCTGTCAGAAATCTTGTGAGAAGCACATGGTCGTGACCGGTTTATGGTGAAATGATGTTTGTTCCACCTCCTGGATTATGGCCCCAACAGTGCACACTGGAACATTCAGAAGTTTGGAAATCTTTCTGTAACCAATGCTATCAGTATTTTTTGCAACACTAAGGTTGTAAAGGTTTTAAGAGAGCTTATTGCTTTTACCCATCATGAGATATTTCTTGTGTAACACCTTGGTAATGAGACTTTTTTTATAGGCCATCAGTTGACACTGAACCAGCTAATATTCATTTGCATTGACAAGGGGCAGGATTGGTTTCCAATTACTGAATTACCAGACAGCTGGTGTCTTGGTTTTCCATGCCTTTTTGCACCATCCTTTTATCATGTGTTCAATAGCTTTTCCCTGTGCCATTCCATTTTATTACACATAAATTAATTTCTGAAATTATTTGTTTTGGTTTCTTTGTATGGATTGCATAGGTTGTTGCCGACATCCATTATTTATCTATATATTTACCTAGAAAAAAGGTGTTCAATATTTATTTTACCAGTGACATTATATATATATATATACATATAAACATACACACACACATACAGTATATTATATATATATATATATATATATATATATATATATATATATGTGTGTGTGTATGTTTATATATATATATATATATATATATATATAAAATATACTGTATGTGTATGTATATATATATATATATATATATATATATATATATATATATATATATATATACACATATATGCAGAGCTATCTATCGATATGTATATATCGAGAGAGAGAGAGATCTATATAGATCTATAGAAATACACAGGATCTCACAAATGCGAGTATAGCCATCACATTTTTGTAAATATTTTATTATAGCTTGTAATGTGACAACACTGAAGAAATTATACTTTGCTACAATGTAAAGTAGTGAGTATACAGCTTGTATAACCATGTAAACTTGCTGTCCCTTCAAAAGGGAAAATGTCCAAATTGGGCCCAAAGTAACAATATTTTGTGTGGCCACCATTATTTTCCAGCACTGCCTTAAACCTCTTGGGCATGGAGTTCACCAGAGCTTCACAGGTTGCCACTGGAGTCCTCTTCCACTCCTCCATGATGACATCACAGAGCTGGTGGATGATATGCCTTGTTTCCACTGAGCGGATCGGTTCGGGTCAGTAAATTTGGAGCGGTTAGAATGGGACCGGTCTATTCGCGTGAGCGTTTCCACTGCAAATCGGACCGTCAGGGACCATTCAGGGTTTAGAAAAAATTCCTAGCGCGTCCACCAATCAGTGAGATGTATTTGTAGGTCCGCCCTAATGGAACCGTTCCATTCTCTCTGGACCCACATGAGAAGCAGGACCCTTGCTGGTGCGGTACGGTTCGCCTTTATGGCACGCTTTCATAATGGAAACACCCAAAATAGCGTACCGTACCGAACCGTACCGATCCGCTCAGTGGAAATTGAGGCATTAGAGACCTTGAGCTCCTTCACCTTCTGTTTGAGGATGTCCCATAGATGCTCAATAGGGTTCAATATGAACTGTAGCTCCCCAGTGCTAGCAGCACTTATGCAGTCCCAGACCATGACACTTCAACCATCATGCTTGACTGTAAGCAAGACACACTTGTCTTTGTACTCCTCACCTGGTTGCCAGCACACATGTTTGACACCATCTAAACCAAATCAGATCGGTTTGTGGGTTTCTTGGGCATCATCTTTAGAAGAGGCTACCTTCTGGGATGACAGCCATGCAGACCACAGAGCACTGACAGGCTGACCCTATACCCCATTCAACCTCAGCAGCAATTGTGGCAGCACTTGGTAGATAAATGTGATTGTTAAAAATGTTGTGAAAAGGGTATACTAAATAGCTAGAGAGATGGGCCAAGAAAATATCTAATTGTGTTCCATTCAATTGCTAGACAGATATATACATGCAAGTGTACATGAAAGACTGTGCCAAAGTTCAGGCAGGAACAGGACACTATGCCTTGAAACTAGAAGATGTCCTTTCCACTAAATGTGATTGTGCAAAGGCTCAGCATCCACTAAAACCCGGCAATTTGCCTCTTTTAACATGATTTTTACTTTCCAGCCAAGTAAATCTGGCCCCAAGTACTGCTTTGAAGCTTTCTATAAGAACATGCATGACTCAGGCTTATGTGTATACAAAAGTCAAGACAAATGTCTGAGGACCACAGTACTTTTAATGAAAAAAAAAAAAACATATGCATTCCAATGTATGTAAACTTGTAACTTGAGAGATTTTTAACAGAGGAAATGTTCCCAATAACACCAATATCCATGTATTGAAATATGTAAGAAACTAATCAGAGGTATTATAGGAAAATGTGACAAGAAAAATATTATGGGGAGGCAATACAAGAAAAGCTTCATGGGTTTCTCTTGCTCATCTGGAGGCCACTAAAAAGAATTCTGGGACCCCATCAGAATCTGACTCATAATTCTGTATTGCTTCAACAGAAACTAAATGATTATAGTTTTCCCCAAAATAAAAAAATTGTATGTGGATTTATTAACGAACAATGACACTTGGGCATTGACAACACAGCACTACTGCATCACTGTATACTGTGAATAAAAATAACCCACGGAAGAATAAAGTAAAGTGAACAATTTTCTGAAAAAGCAGAGTAGATTGCTGTCACACTACAAAGCATGTCAGTAGAAGCTGGAAGCTATGCCACGTTCCATACTGTGCCCCATTAGGATTAGTAGACATGTTTATGACTGGTAACTCATGAGTTGCTATTAGAATGCTGGTGATGTCAAGTGTTGAATAAGCTACTGTTAAGGAAAACATCAGATAAAAAAAAAAAAAAGTTAAACTTTATGAGAGACAGAAACAAATAGAATAATCTGGCCTAATGGCCTGTTCACATTAGCATGTGGTGTAGAAAACCTGCATTCCATGCGTATTTCCTCCACCATGTTCAAAACGCACTGGGTGTGTGGTCTGCTGCAGGTGTTAATGCACAGCAAACACGGCTCTATCCAACTTAGAAGTTGATCAAACATAGCACCTCCAAATGGTGACTGCTGCTCAGTGTCTGACATAGGAGTAATGGAAGGGGACCAAGACACGGAAAACCCAAGGGGTAACTCCAGAGTGCATGGCTTAGATAGAGAAATACAAAGTACCAAAAACCAAACCTAGTGTTGGCAAGGATAAGTGATGATTCTCCAGTGACATTTTCCTTTGTGACCATGACCTCAGTGACTGGAGAACCATCACTTATTGTTGCAAACACTAGGTCTGGTTTTTGAAACTTTGATTTTCTCTATCACAGCTATGTACTCTTGTGCCAGCCCCTTGGGTTTTCCCATTTGGTGTCTTGGTCCCCCTTCTACTACTCCCTTGTCAGACACGGAGCAGTGGTCACCATTTGGAGGTGCTATATTTTATCAAGTTCCAAGCAGTATAGAGGTTTGTTGTTGGAGGCAGTTACTTCTGAAGAAGTGAAACTATTCAGGTAATGTGTTGAGTCACAAGATACACCCCTCTTTCATACTGCAATCATTTTGGTTGTGTAGAGCAGTGTTTTTCAACTCCAGTCCTCAAGGCACACCAACAGGTCAAGTTTTCAGTGTTTCCCTCAGATGAAATGGCTGTGGTGATTACTAAGGCAGTGAAACTGATCAAATTACCTGTGCAAAATAATGGAAAGCCTGAAAACATGACCTGTTGGGGTGCCTTGAGGACTGGAGTTGAAAAACACTGATGAAAGGAATTAATTTAAGAATATACCAGCTTGGTGTACATTATATATTTTTTCAATGTAACCAACTGGCTTGACATGCCAAACTATGTTTTATGTACACATTATATATATAAAAATCTAAAATGTCAAATGCTTGTATAATAAATTTTAATGATTTTTGTATTATGTCTCATTTAAAGTCTGAAGGGCAATTGTTTGTGTGTATGTTATATATCGGAATGGAGGTATGGTACTATAGGCACTGGGCCACATTTATGCTAAATTAGTTTGTGACCATACCTGTTCACTAGAAATCAAATTGATAGATCGACTTCTGTTAAAGGATATGTTGGAAAATATTTGTCGATCTGCGACTGCAGCCACTGATCAGTTTATTTCAGGGTAATGCTGCCAGAAAACAATGGTCATTTAGCTTCTATGGGCAGCTTTAGAAAGAAGATTGTTGATGAAATCAAATAATTTCACTGTAAGGAAAATAAACTACAGTAAAATAGATTTCAAAAGGCTATGGTAGAGTACATGCATCCACAATCAAAGAGTTTGTACCAATGTAGACTGCATGTGAAGTGTGCTAGGAAAAAGCCTTTGCTGACCAAAAAGAACATGCTGGTGAACTAAAATAAAGCTGGCCATATACATACAGATTTGTTTCATTCAGCCTGCTGACTGCACAACATAAAAATCTAATAAATTCATCCACCCTCACTAACAGCGGAAATGGACAAATCCCCTGATGGACTATAGTATTCTGACAGTGATGGTGTTGCTGACCATCAGAATACCCAAGCAGTGCCTGCATCTGAATGGATGCAGGCCTTGTTCACCTGACAATTTTCCAGCAGGCTCCTCCAACAAGTGTCAACAGAACTATTGACTTTTGTGAAACAAATCAGTGCTGGCAGAGCCATACACTGCTTAAATTTCAACCAATTCAGTAGGAATTGAATGACATTTGAGCAGTGTATGGCCAGCTTTAAAGTAGACATGTTTGGTGCAAACCAAAGAACTTTATAACAACTGTGAAGCATGGTGTTGGAAATATTATAGTTGCTGGGGTGCTTTAGGGCCTGGACAGTTTGTAGTTGTCAAGTAAACTATGAATCCTGCATCATACCAGAGGTGTATTTAGGTTTTGTGCTGCCCTAGGCCTGACTAAACTCGTGCACCCCCTATATTTAAATATGACCCACCCCTTCCTGTCACAGCCACACCCTGTGTTGTTTAAGACCCGCCCTGAAATTTTCGAGTGAGGACACTAGTTCTGAGGGCATGGGGGGGGCAATGGATTCCCTTAATTTACTTAGATTTCCTCTTACTTCCTGGTTGCCCATAGAGCAGGAAGTGAAGGGAAATCTTTGCAATGGGACAGGGATGGTAAAAGTGTTGCCTATAGTTCTACTTTAAGTAGATGGTGCAGCAAAAACATATAGCACAGTGAGGAAGGTTTGTGGTCCAGGATGACAAAACAGTCAAATTTGGAAGTGCCCCCCCCCCCCCCCCCAGTTGCGGAATTCCGGCCGCCCGCATACTAGAAGCAGCGTGGCCACTTTATGGGGGCGCTAGACTAATTTTCCTAACAGTGTAGGGCAAGCCGGCGGGGACTCTTTACGTGCTGCCCCCCTGCAAGGTGCTGCCCTAGGCCTGGGCCTTGTTGGCCTAGGCCAGGATACAGCTCTGCGTCATACTGAAGTGTGATTAATGAGAACATGAGGCCATCTGCACAAGAACTGAAGTTGATCTAGAAAGGAGACTTTCAACATAATGATTCAAAGCACCAAGGAACTGCTCAAAAAAGGATTAGTGAAAGTACTTTTACTGCCCCCCAAGGTTGTCAGTTTAAATCCCAACCACGGCACTACCCGTATGGAGTCTGCATGTTCTTCCACAGCGTGTGGGTTTCCTCTTGGTACTCTGGTTTCCTCCCACGCTCTAAAGATATGTTTGTATGCCAATTAACTCTGGTTGAAATTGACCCTAGTATGTATGAATGTGAGTTAGAGACCTTAGATGGTAAGCTCTTTAAGGGCAGGGACTGAAGTAAATATACAATATACTGAATATAAGGACAGGCACTGAAGTAAACGTACAGTATATGTAAAGCTTTGTGTAAATTGTTGGCACTATATATCTATTGACATTATCTACTGTATCAAGAGTATATTATACAAGTTTGCGATAGGTAGGTGTTTACTCATTGGATTTTTAGCAGTGCATGTTATACATCACGGTTGTCACAAAGTCTGTCAGCAACAATGTGCACTGCCACTCAAGCCGCTTTCAGAGATTATGGTTTAACCACTTCCCAACGGCCGTACGACTTTGTACGGCTGAAGGGATGTCCTGAATCTCTAACAGGCCGTGTTTTTACAGCCTGCGCTCCACCAGGCCACTGGGGGGCGCTCGAGCGCCGCCGTCGGGGCCGCACGCGTGCCCGCCGCATCGCTGACATGCCGATGTGCGTGCCTGACGGCCGTGATGTCCACCAGGCACTCGGGATCGGCGGCTGCAGGGACGGCTGCAGGGACAAGACGTGGATCTCTGTGTGTGTAAACACAGAGATCCATGTCCTGTCAGGGGAAAGAGGAGACCGATCTGTGTCCCTTGTACATAGGGACACAGCATCGGTCGCCTCCCCCAGTCATCCCCCTCCCCCCACAGAACACAATTTAGGGTACACATTAACCCCTTCCTCACCCCCTAGTGTTAACCCCTTCAATGCCAGTCACATTTATACAGTAATTAGTGCATATTTATAGCACTGATCACTGTATAAATGTGAATGGCGCCAAAAATGTGTCAAAAGTGTCCGATGTCTCCGCCATAATGTCGCAGTCACGAGAAAAATCGCTGATCGCGGCCATTAGTAGAAAAAAATAAAAATAATAAAAAATAATAATTCTGTCCCCTATTTTGTTAGCGCAATAACTTTTGCGCAAACCAGACGCTTATTGCGATTTTTTTTTTTTTTTTTTACCAAAAATATGTAGAAAAATACGTATCACCTAGACTGAAAACATTTTTTTTTTTTTTTTTTAATTGGGCTATTTATTACAGCAACAAGTAAAAAATATAGTTTTTTAAAAAAAATTGTCGCTCTATTTTTGTTTATAGCGCAAAAAATAAAAACCGCAGAGGCAATCAAATACCACCAAAAGAAATCTCTATTTGTGGGGAAAAAAGGACGTCAATTTTGTTTGGGAGCCACGTCGCATGATCGCGCAATTGTCCGTTAAAGTGAATTTTCACCTGGTCAGGAAGGGGTATATGTGCCCAGTAAGGAAGTGGTTAAAAGACTGCAGCCAATTAAACTACATACATTAGAATTATATTAAAGGAACAAAAATGGTGCACGCTGGAATTTAATTTTTTATTTATTTTTGTCTTAGAAAAATATATATGTCCCCACAGGATTTCTGCCCTTTAATATCTTATTGATGCCCATGCATTGTAGTCTGTGGTTCCCATTAGGGATATAGATTTTCTTTCCTCATCCCAGTTGCTCTGTCATACGAGTTGTTACCACTAGATGGCGCACGCCCATTCTAGTACTCCTATCCAGCGAGATGGTTTTCCCTTTTGCTTGATTAGTTTTTTATTTCCCCCATTAGAGGTGCTAGTTGAGGTTTGGCTCTCGTCTCCGCCGCCCACACTTGTGGGGGCGGGGTTCGGGATGTTCCACGCTTCTCAGTGCTTCATATTGTTTTGATTATGCAGCGCTGGGTGTGCTTTGCGGTGTCGCGTGGCCCCGCGGTGACACGTGGTACAGCACGGTGATGCTGGGCGTGTCCTGCGGCGCTGCGTGACTTTGCGCTGACACAAAGCGTGGTTTGTTTTTGTTTTCCACTTCTTGCGGCGTCACGTGACGCCGTGCTGACGTTCTCCTGGTTTGGCATTCCGATTGGCTGTGTCTTTGGCCCCCTAAGTGACAGGTCTTCCACCCTTTGTTTTTACATGGCGGCGGCCTGTCACTCGAACGGTCCATTCGGATTGCTTGCAACCACTGTTTCTGTGACAGTGGAGGACCTCCTTCCAGTATATGAGATTCCATACTAAGTGTATGTACACACACATTTGTTCGATCTTAATCTGGGTTTTCCTGTTTGTAGGTACCATCACACCTCCATCCTAGTCTGCCCATTATGCTCCTACCTTAGTGCATTATTATATTACCATCATTTAGAGGTGCCATCCTTTACATTGATCGCATTTCATGTCTTTGGTGTTTATATGTTTGAGTTAGTGGTTTCATGGGAGGTTTGCTTCTGTGGGCCCACCCCTCACACCTAGTGATGGCTACACCTTATTGACGTTTCATTGGTCCAATTATGTCCTCCCCTTTGATTATGGGTGTGTCTTTCAGGATAGTGCTATGTCATTGGTTTAACATGTGTCGGCTTTCCCCCAATCATAGACCTTGATTGGATGATTGACCCGATTGGCCCATTTGGTGCTTTTTTCATGAATGTTTTGTATTTATATGTGAGCAATGTGAGGGAATAGGTTGATGCCCCAGTTGAAGTCCTTCTAGGACGAAACGCGTAGGGCTTGGTTTTACCTTTCCCACATTGCTTTTTATCTGTGATCACTTTTTATGTAATTTTTGGTTTTAATTCAATAAAACCGTTTCCTATTGACCTGCACCATCGGGGTTGCGTTTTTTTCTTCTTTTCCCCCCATGGTGCTTGGAGCCATCCAGTTGCTTCCACTCCACCCTCCTAAGGTGATACCATCGCCTCCCCACTCCTTCCGAGAACGGACTTCTTTGATACAAGGATACCGGCCAAGGAAATTGTGCGTGTTTGGCTTTCCACAGCGGATTCAAATTATTTTCATCTAGTTCGAGTGAGCCCAGCTGCTTGTGCCCCAGGAGTCCTTCTGCCTTATCGATCTGCTGTTCATGACAGACAGGTCCTACATTTCCGGTAAGCGCATTTTATCTTCATTTTGATATTAGTGCCCTTCGTGCTTGAGGATCTACGAAGTCATCCCACATCTACTCATTCCTTCATTGTGGATGGACTATTTGTATATGTTTTGTATGGATTGGTGTATCACAACACCTTTTATGCAAGGACTTCACCTTTATTATTGTTGATTCTGATTATTATATTATCAATACGTTTGTTTATAGAGTTTGATAACGTGTATTCTTTGATATCACTTTTCTTTGATTCACAGCGCTACATTTTTTCCACATATATATATACATTTATATATATATTTTTTTTAGCATGTTAAAAGCTGAATTTAATGCATATTACCCCAACACATAAAAACATGCAGCATATGCCTTGCCATTCATTGAACTGGCACCCCCAATGCACATATACAGTAGACCTGAAAGCGCCTATGCTATAGCACACCACAAAGCACAGATGTGTTGAGGTGATCTTTGGTGCCAAAAATATGTTTTAAGACATGCGGAATGCCATGAAAATAAATGGGCTGCCTAAGAGCTGGTTCACACTTGCGTTGGTTGGTTGCACTACTGGAAAGACGATCAGATGTTCAGAAGGAAATACTGAATTGCCTTTGTGTTTTGTTTTTTTTTAAGACCAAGTGGGGTTTTTGAATGGGAAAACTATGCCGCAACTAGTGTTTGGCTTGCGGTTGTCGCATGGCACCAAACCTGACAGGGGGTTTTAATGTTTGCTATTGCTGTAAAGCAAAGCATTGAGGTCATGGCATGGCATGTGTGCTACATCTTCCAGCCACCATGTTAGGGTTAAGGGGGATGGCCGGTAAAACCATGGCTCAACTGTCTATTTTTACTACCCCCTCAAGTGTAAAGGAGTCCTTACTGTGCAAAAATGCATGCGTTACCAGACAAAGCTTTGAAAAGGACCCTAAATGTGAGATCAAGTAATCCTCATTGGTACATAAGTTATAAATACAAAAATTAGATGGTGAATACTAAAAACCATGAGGTTTACCTGACTTGTGCGTGGCTTGTATGGAGAACTGCTTTCCAAATCAGCCAAAATACTTGTCAAGGAGTCAATCTCTGCATCTAAGCTTGAGCGGCGTTCTTCTATCGTCTTCCCACCAGTGTTCATCTGTAAGATACATAGAGGAAGCTTCATAAGAGTCAACCAAGTTGCTTCATTCACCAGAAAAAATGAACTCTACTGAAATGTTACTTTGGAGTACACTAGTGGTGGTCAAGGCCTATTAAGCTCCTTTATCACGTGTAAGTGTCAGATTAAGGTTCTAAAAGAAGAAAAAAAACAGACAGGTTTTGGCTTTTTTAGAAAAAAATATATATAGCATATTTTGAGCTGTAAGTTTATGTCCCATGTTAGAGGAATCTGTATCTAAGATCTGTGTTATTAATATCACACAAAATGTTTTTAGCATGCTAAACAATGCTGCCTTTTTGGTTTGCTTAGAGAAATCTGGTCCTTGCATGCATACAGTTATGAATTATTTCATGCGACACATCGAGATTTCTGTTGAAAGAATATTTAGCACATAAATGTTTATATGTACTGGTATATTAACCCATCTCTTATTTATTAACTGAATGCTCCAGAATTGGCAAAATAGATAGGCATCGTTATTAGAGCATAGGGCCACTTAAAGTGAATGTAAAGCCTTACATACTGTATACCCAGTGAAGTGAACAGGCTCAGATGATACACAGAGATAAACAAATCTCCCTATATAAGTTTTACATCTATTCCTGCCGTCTTCAGCTTTCCAGACTCTTTAAAAGTGCATATAATGTTAGAAATTAGAGTAATGAAGAAACTTGCAGAGCTGTGCTGTGAATAGAAAAGCTCTCTGCTTATCTGTCTCTAAGTTATGTCCCCGACACAAATTTCCAGCTGCTTTCATCTCCTAGACGAAAATAGAGAGAAAATACCGCTCAATAGCAATCAGAAAACTCCTTCACTGGATCCAAACCTTGGGTGCCGGAAATGCAAAAATACAAAAACGTACCTACTAGCTATGACTAAGCACTGAAGCTACAGTGCGAAACGTTAGCTTTTTGTTCCAGTTTTGCTGCGGCATGTCTATTTTTGTGATTCATTTTAATTAAAGGAACGTTTTTTTGGAGTGCGGCTGTCCAAGTTCCTTTTGTATTTTTGCTTTTATCTCCTGTGTTGGGGAACATGTCAGAAGTTATCATGCTGATAACAGAGGAACGAAGCAGCAGAAAGACACAGCACTCAGAGCTTTGGAGAGAGATAAGTAAACACTACAGATATATGTGCCCAGATCAGATTTCACAAATGGGGTTTACATCTACTTTAACCACATAAGCTGTACGTCGGCCGCTTCAAGACTAATAGGGCGTGATGCATGTGCCCGGTCCCACAATGTCTGCCGGGCACACACAAATCCCTCCTGAGAGTCAAAACGGAGATCAATGTAAACAGACAGATCTCCAATATTTCAGGAAATAGGAGACAGCTCTGCTGTTCATACTGATTATGAACAGCGATCAGTCTCCTGCTCCAGGCAGCCCCACCCCCCTAGTTAGAAACACTCCCTAGGACACACATTTAACCCCTTGATTGCCACTAGGGTTAACACCTTCTCTGCCAATGACATTTATATTGTAATCAGTGGCTATTTTTAGCTCTGATCACTGTATAAAATGTGAAATGGTCCCAAAAAAGCGTCAAAAGTGTCTGATCTGTCTGCTGCAATGTCACAGTCCTGTTAAAAAAAAAAAATAATCAATAATAAAAATGACATAAATCTATCCCCCATTTTGTAGACGCTATAACTTTTGCACAAACCAATCAATCAATACTTGCTAAATACGATTTTTTTTTTTTTAAACAAAAATATGTAGAAGAATACATATCGGCTTAAACTTGGGAAGAAACTTTTTTTTTATTTTTTTAATTGGGGGCTATTATAGCAAAAAGTAAAAGATAAATAAATATATTTTTCAAAATTGTCTATATTCATTTATAGCCCAAAAAATGTAAATAAAAAAACAATAGCACAGGCGATCAAATACCACCAGAAGAAAGTTATATTTGTAAACAAAAAAATAACATTTTCTTTGGGAACAGCGTTGTACGACCGCGCAATTGTCAGTTAAAGCGACGCAGTGCCGTATCGCAAAAAATGGCCAGGTCATTAAAGGGGCAAACCCTGCCAATCATTAAGTGGTTAAGGCCTTGAATGGCTTTTCATTTTGAGCAAATCTTGCAATATATAAACTATGACAATAGTTTGTTTACAATATTAATCTGCTTTTCTGTCCTAGTAATATACCATTAAAATAACATTAATTTTGTGAAAATAGTGCAGCGCTGCGTATCTATAAATCTTATATAAACAAATAATTATACATTCCATAAAACAAATTATGAAAAATAAAAAGAACAGTTCATATGTACGTTTCCAAAGCTGTCACCGCTGTGTAAAATGGCATTTAAATGGATCCAATATTCAGTGCACACCACCACCTGCTAAAATGCCAACTCACCTCAAGGAGGAGTACAAAATTCAAAGACAGAACACTGCTCGTGTCCACCACGATCAGTCCACTTTACCAATGAGAGTAATTCCTACAGTCCCCAGACTGCACCTCTGTGTGGGTAATCAACGTTTGAATTGTCTCCAAACACCACCTTCCTCCGCTCGCTTTTCAATAATCACTTCCACTTATATTTCCAGGGGTTAAGGACATATAACAAATAAAAACAAGTACCATAGTGTTCTCTTTTAAATTTATTAAAAAAGCCCCCCTAAAAAGTTGCACTTACAATAATAAAAACAGCATGCATCAAATCAACAGCTTATTCAACACAGATCTAGACTCATGGTGCTTCCCCTGACACCACAGATTTGACTCCTCCCCTCTAAACATGATTTGATGAAGGCCAATGAGAGGCCGACACGTGTTTAGAAGAGAGGAGTTGTATCTGTGATGTCAGGTGACGCACCGCGAGTCTAGATATGCGGCAAATAAGCTGGTGATTCGATACATGCTGTTTTTATTGTTATTTCTTGTAAGTATAGCTTTTTAGGGGGGGGGGGGGGGTTAATCAATTTAAAAGCAGAGAACACTATGGTACTTGTGTTTTTTGTTTTTTATGTCTGGAAATTTAAGTGGAATTGATTGAAAAGCGAGTAAGGAAGGTGTTTGGAGACAATTCAAACGATTACCCACACAGAGGTGCAGTCTTGGGACTATAGGAATTACTACCATTGCTAAAGTGGATTCATCATGGTGGACACGAGGAGTGATCTGTCTGAGTTTTATACTATCCTTAAGGTGAGCCGGCATTTTAGCAGGTGGTGGTGAGCACTGAATATTGGATCCATTTAAATGACAGCTTTGGAAACCTTCATATGAACTGTTTTTATTTTTCATAAATTGTTTTATGGAATGTATAATTTTTTATATAAAATTTATAGATGCGCAGCGCTGCACTATATTCACACAATTAATATTGCAATAGGTGTGGTGTGTCACTATAAGTGATCAGCACTCAGATGGGTATATTTGATTTGGTTTCACATTTATAGGAGTAATTATTGTGGTGCCGATATGTTTTTTTAATGCATATTGTGAGAAAAACAATCTTGTGATCTAGCTGATTATTATAGTGCCTAAAAACACATAACCAGAATTATCTGAAAGTCCTTCAGCAAAGGGGCTTCAGCTTGCATAAGAACAGTGTGAAGAGCCAGCTTTTACAAAGCATTTGAAACGTTTTGAGGTTCAGCTTTGCTGAAGTCTTTAACCCTTTTGCTGCCAGGCTCCCTGGCTCAACTTTTGCAATGACCCCCCCAAATCATACTTTTTTAAAGCACATGACCAGTAGAATACAAATAAGGTGCTACTGATTTTTTTTTTATTTGTCCTGACCAAAATAAAGAAAAAACAGTACATATTGTCAGAGGTTAGCTCAAGGGGGGGGGGGGGTCACCTTTCCTGGGGAAAAGGCAGGTTTTCTTAAAGCGGATGTCCCGGTTCCCTACGGCGCATGCGCGAGTTGCGCTGCACCTGCTGATTGGCTCCCGCTGTGCTCTGGAAGCCGAGTGTGTGTGGGGGGGGGGGGCCCGCAGATTGTGGCCGGAAGTGGGTGCAAATACCTGTCTTTAGACAGGTATCTGCACCCCCCCTCTCCCCTGAAAGGTGTCAAATGCGACACCGGAGGGGGAGGAGGGTTCCGAGCAGCGGGAGTTCCACTTTATGTTTGATTATTTTTATTGGTATTTTAAAATAATGCGATACAAAGAGTTAAAGTATCAGTGTTAATATAAACAATAAGTGGATCCAACAAGCCCATTTCTTAACGTAACTTTTAGAGGAGTCGTGTGATTGATGGATCAAGTCTTCCATATTTGCTATATGTTCAACCTTTTTTATCCAGTCAGAGATACGGGGGGGGGGGAGAGATTGCAGCCATTTAAGTGGAATGCAGAGTTTATCAGATGTAAAATAATCGAATCTTTGTAAATTGAGTTGGGCAAAGAAGAAATATGTAAAAGATACTGTTCTGCAGTAAAATCAGGTGCGTAAGTAGTAATACTGGATATTAAATTGTGATTTTTTTTCCAAAATGGAATAATAAGAATGCATTCCCACCATATGTGGAGCAAAGTGCCTGTTGCTTTGTTGCAGCGCCAGCATAGATTAGAAATATTTGGATTGAACTTGTTAATAACATAAGGGGTTCTATACCACCTACTGTAGAGCTTGTATCCATTTTCCTGGATAAGGACATTAAGGGAACCTTTATGCAGTCGACGGAAGACAATTGACCACTGATCCGGTGTGATAGATATATTTAGATCCTTCTCCCATTTCAAGTTAGTGACATCTAATTCCAGATCAAAATTGGAATACAACATGTTATATATTAAGGAAATTAAGGAAATCAAATGCCTACGGGGGTTATCTAGAAGGCATAGAGCTTCAAATTGCGATCTTGATCTATGCCAATCCTGTAGTGTGTTAGGTTTGTTAATGAATCGGACAATTAAAATTAAAGAAAGCTAGTGAAATTGAACTGGTGGGGTATTTTGTGGAGAAAGTTTCGAAAGACATTAAGTTACCTTGATTGAATAGCTTTTTAGCTCTGTATTCCCTATCCATATGAGATATTACAGGATTACCAGTTTGTTTATTAATTCCTACTTCTGGATTGCGACATAAGGGTGTCAAGGGGCCATGAATCGATGATATCGATTTTTTTTACAAAGGGATCTAAAAAATTTTAAAGTGGTCCCTGTAATCGGGTGAGATTTGATCGTTTTCGGGAATTTACTCTGGGAGATCCATGTAAAAGATTTTAATGGGATTTGTTGAGAGTATATGGACTCTTCTAATGATATCCAATCCTTAAGTCCCGTATGCAGGTGCCAACCCATTATCCGTGTCAAATGACAAGCCCAATAATATTTTTCCACATCTGGAAGACCAATGCCTCCCATATGTTTAGGAACAATTAGTTTGTCCCATTTGATCCTGGCTTGTTTGCCATTCCATAAAAATTTAAGACATATCCGTTTGAAGGTTTTAAAAAAGGAGCCAGGAATGTTGACCGGGAGGGTTTGCATTAGGTATAGAAGTCTGGGGAGGACATTCATTTTTATAATATCTGCTCTCCCAAACCAGGAGAAAAAGCCCTTATCCCATTTGATAAAATCATTTTCAATGGTGCGTAGCAGGGGTAAGAAATTCTTGTTGTATAAAATCATTAATCTTGGGTGTCAATTTAATACCGAGGTAAGACAAGCTCTCATCTTCCCAGCTAAAGGGGAAATTGAGTTTACATAACTCAACAACATTGTTCATGGGAAGAGATATGTTCAGGGCTTTTGATTTCTTGAAATTAATTTTTAGGTTAGAAATAATACCAAACAGAGAGAAATCTTTCAGCAGGTTGGGAATTGTGATTATAGGTTTGGATAGAAACAATAGGATGTCGTCTGCAAAGGCTGCCAATTTAAATGATTTATCCTTTATATTAATTCCAACAATATCCTGATTAATACTCAGTTTATTGAGGAGTGGTTCCATGCCGAGTACAAATATAAATCGGGGATAATGGGCATCCCTATCGTGTACCATTTGACACAGAGAAGGCCTCCGACAGCCCGCCATTAACCTTGATTTTAGCCGTAGGTGAAGAGTATAAAAGTTTAATATATTGAAGCATACGTTTGCGTAAACCCAATGCTTTCAAGGCTTCCAGCATGTAATCCCAGGCTATCCTGTCGAAGGCCTTCTCTGCATCGAGCGATAGGAAGAATCCGGGGAAACCAGATCCTCCCATCCAATTCTGAATAAGAATAGCTTTCAATGTATGGTCTCTCACCTCTCTACCTGGGATAAAACCCACCTGGTCTAACGAGATTATTTTAGATAAAAGAGGTAGTAATCGATTGGCAATTATTTTCGCATATAATTTGATGTCATCATTTAAAAGCGAGATTGGCCTATAATTAGAAACTAAAGTATGATCAGAATTTGGTTTGGGGATCATGGTTATATGTGCCTCCAATAGATCTTTGGTTAACTGGGGTGGAACTGGGACTGAATTAAATGCAGTTATAAAATTAGCGATAACTAAGTCTGTAAAGGTTTTATAATAATTTACAGTGAAGCCATCTGGGCCCGGGCATTTGCCTGTATTAAGTTGTTTGATGGCTGACAAGGTTTCACTAAGTTCTATAGGTTTATCCAAATTTTTAGCACTGTCCTCGTCAATGGAATCAGGGCTGTGTAGTTTCAAAAATTCTGAAATTTGGTCAACTCTAGAGGGTGTAGCTTTTTGAGATGTAGCTTCTTGTAAATTGTACAACTTTGAGTAGAACAAGCGAAATTGGTTAGCGATGTCATCAGACTTATTGTACATTTTGCCAGAAGGGTCAGAGATAGAGAATATGTTGTTATGTTGTTATGTCTAGTACCACGTGTCAAGCAATGATAATTGACAAATAGATTCCTTAACCACCCGTAGGGTCTTGTACGAGATTTTAGACATACCCGAGGATGTATCTTTTAGGGGGTTAAGTGTTAGATTGAAATCTCCCCCCACAATCAGCGTACCATTAGTAAAAGATTTCAACAATTCTAGAGTGTCCTTAAAAAATGCAGCATGCAATCTATTAGGGGCATATATATTTGCTATGGTAATCAATTTGTTATATAGCGTGCCTTTAAGAAACAGGAACCTCCCATCGTCGTCAATCTTGGTGTCGGTTATTTGAAATGGGCAATTTTTAGAGAATAGGACAGACACCCCTTTGGATTTTGAAACCGAGTTGGTTGCATGAAAAATAAGAGGGTAGTGTTTATCCTTAAATGTTGGACAATTGTTCGTTTTAAAATGCGTTTCTTGTAGTAATATAATGTCTGCCTTTGATTTCCTTAATACCATCATCAATTTTGATCTCTTTTCAGGGACATTTAAACCTTTCACGTTTAGTGAATACATTTTAACCTTTTGTTGCTGCAGTGTTGATCTCCCGTTGGGAGGTGACATTTCACAGGGGGGGGGGGGGGGGGTGGGAGGGGTCAAGGCAGTAAAAGATATAAGGGGGTAAAAAGAGTAAGTTGTGAGATTAACTAAATATCGAGTTCAAAGACCTTGATAAAAAAATACCGATGTATAGAAAAAAAAAGTAAGTAAAAACGTAATAAAAATAAAATATCCCTATAGGGATATACACTTGGTAATGAATATAGTGACAATCTTACGTCCAGACCCTATCGGATCAAAGGACACAAGAAGTCACTATGCAGGGGTTGGAAAGAACCAGGTCAAAAGACAAACAACCAGATCATAAAACACTCCGCCGCCAACAGACCATTAATACATTTCCATTACATGGATATGATACTTTAATAAAAGCCAATAAAATAAAAATAAAAAAATAACATATATATGACTTTTAGGGATAGTTCCTGAATACATCCTTGTAATGTGTCTATGAGTCGGCTAGCGTGAAATCTATTAAAAATATAACATGGGTAAACAAACAAAGTGAACGATATACTACATCGGTCCTGAATAGGTTTTGCCAGTCGTGTATACACGCTAAAAAAAAAAGTTATGTCGTATCAGAAGAGAAATTAATTTTTTTTTAAAAATAGATGCTAAACAAAACAGAGTAAGCAAAACTAAAATAGGTAATAAGCATAACTAGGACTCAGCATGCATTTGTCTAACGTAATGTAAAGATTAGGAAAAGAAACCCTTTCAATGGACACAATAAAACTTCAATATTCGCGTCTTGATTTCCTGTAACGCGTGGAACCCGGTGATTGTAGGTTAGCTTGAGGATTCATGGAGGAAATCGGTGTTCTGTCACTTGATTGTGAGCGACGTCTGCGAAATATAGTCAGAGCAGTTTCCATATGTTCTTCTTGTGGGAAGTCTTTCTTGTACGAATTGAAGCGAAAATCTGCATACCAATTAGGTACATTCATATAGGGTATGCCCATGGCGTCACAGAAAGGCTGTAGGTCTTCTGGAACACGTAGAAGGGAAGAATGGCCCTGATTAGTCGCCAGCAGTCCAAATGGAAATTTCCAATGATAAATTATATTTTTATCACGGAGCACTTCAAGTAATGGTTTTAAGTCTCTTCTGTGTTGAAGGGTAATACGTGAAAGATCTTGATATATTTGGATTACTGTGCCTTCAAAAGAGAATTTGGATTTCAATTTAGCATTTCTCAGAATCTCCTCTTTTAGTTGAAAATCTGTGATGCAACAAATGACATCCCTAGGAGGGTCTGTCGCCTTTCCCCTTGATCTCAGTGCTCTGTGGATACGTTCCATCTTAATGGTGGAGAGGGGAGGTCGGCCCAAAAGGTCATTAAAAATGCCCACAACAGTAGGGGATAGCTGGTCAATGTCCACAGATTCAGGTAAACACCTCAGACGGAGGTAATGGCGTCTGCTTCTATTTTCTAAATCCTTGACTTGGCGATTTAGGTCCCTCAGATGAAGTGTGTGCATCCACTTTGCGGTTGACATGGCGCATTATAGCGCCATGTTGCGCAGTTGTTTTTTCCATGTCGGTGACACGCGCTGTAACTGCGCGTATTTCTATGCTTAATTTGGCAATGGCTGCTGCAAGCGTAGATTTGATATTGTCTGCAACTGAATGTAAATCATTCAAGCTGGGTCCTTGCGATAAGTCGTGTCTAAACACAGTATCTACCGGACATTTTTGGGAAGAATTGTCCAGCTGATTTTCCGTCATGGCAGCCTATGTGCTCTTAGGAGCAATGCCGTAGAGGTCAGAGCAATCTCTAAATTACACCGTAGAGACAGTAAAAAGGAACCAAATGTTCACGGCACTGATGGATCACCGATGTACGGTTTTGGGGGCTGAAATTACAGCTTACCGGCTCACCGAATAAAGATAAATGTCTGTGGCGGCGGGAGCTCCTCAATCAAGCGTCCATCTCCAAGCCCGGCTAGACCACGCCCCGGTGCTACTGATTTTTATGGCACAATGATATTTGCGCAAATGTTTATCAAAACAATATTTTGGCAAAAAATACACCAAAATCATTATTAGCAGATAAAAAAAACAGTACATTTTACAAAATTCCTACTAAATATAAAAGCTTAACCTGTATTGAGTTAACACATTTGTTACTTTTAAATTACGCATTTTTCCAAACTGGTGGAAACTGAACGTAGGCAAAAATGTAAATAACCACATTTCTCTAAAAATCTGAATGTCTTTATTGTTCCTTTACAGCTTTCAGAGTTTATTAATTACACCCCCCCCCCCCACATCAACCATATATTTTATGAAAGCACAGGACCAGTAGAATAAAAATAAGGTGCTAATGATTTTTAAGGCCTCACGATATTTGCGCAAATGTTTACCAAAGCAATATTTTTGCTAAAAATACACTGAAATCATTAGCAGATACAAAACACAGAACATTTTACAAACTTCCTACTGAATACAAAATCGTAACCTGTATTGAGTTAATAAATAACAAATATTTGTAAATTTTAATTTGCGCCTTTTGAGAAATAGTGAAAAATCGGACGTACGCAAAAATGTCTGGAGGTTTTCCTTTTTCACTTACAGCTTTTAGAATTTGTAAAAGACCCCCCCAAACCATACATTTTCTGAAAGCACATGGCCAGTAGAATAAAATGAAGGTGCTACTGATTTTTAAGATACCGCGTTTACCAAAACAATATTTTCGCAAAAAAAAAAAAATCATTAATGGTGGATTCATACATGGAAAAGTTTACAAAAATCCTGCTAAATTCCCAGTAAATAGAAAAGATAAAACTGTATTGAACTAATGAATAACAAATATTTGTAAATTTTAAAAATTGCACCTTCTTGTGAAATGGTGAAAACTGAAAGTACAGAAAACTGTAAATAAACAATTTACTCTAAAATCCAGAGGTTACCATTTTTAATTTACAGGTTTCAGAATTTGTAAAGACGCCTCAAACTAGACATTTTCTGAAAGCACATGACCTGTAGCATAAAAACAAAAAGTGCTACAGATTTTTTGGGCCCCCGCAATAATTGCGCAAAATGTTCATCATATTGCTATTTTTACTAAACATACACTAAAATCATTAATAAATACACAAAATAACAAACGTCCTCTTAAATAAGGCTCCATGCACACTGAAGCTGATAAAAGCTATAAAAAAAAACACCAGTAGCTTTGCAGGGAGCCTTGCAACATTTTTTAGCGTTTTTGCATTAGCTTTAATCAGCTTTTTTCAGTGTAGCTTTTATCAGCTTTTTTTTTTTGGTTTGATTTCAACAGAACCCCTAATTTTCCAGTTCTTGATTAGAGTTTGAACACTGCTGATTGGCATGCTCAGTTCTTTGGATTTCTTTCCTGTTTTATACAGTTCAACTACCCTTTTTCGCAGATCTTTTGACAATTCTTTTGCGTTCCCCTTGACTAAGAATCCAGAAACGTCAGTGCAGAACTGGATAAAAGATTCATGGGTCTGTCAGGAGTCCAGAAACTCATTGACCACACACCAATTACAAGCAAACAGATCACAGGTGAGAATGGTTACCTTCAATAGCCATTCAAACCCCTTTGTGTCAACTTGTGCGCATGTTATCAGGCAAGAATGTAAACTCTTGATCAGGGTCATTCGGGTAGTTTCTGTTGCCATTATGATTTAAAAAGAGTAAACACAGTTGATGGATAATAAACTGCTTCAGCCCAACACCAACCATGAGTGACAGAAATGTTTGTGTCATCATATTCTTTGAAAAATGGGCAAAAAAAATCTAATTCTGCCAGGGTATGTAAACATATGAGCACAACTGTACTAAAGCCTACACATACATGGCCTAAGCACCTTGGCTGGTTTTTGACTGGTAGACAAAGCATTTTTACATAAAATGTACTGTAATGTGAATGAGCAGACCCCTAAACAAGTATTTTACTCTAAGCGATATCATAAATTAACAGTATACTGAACCAGCCCGAGCAAAGCAGACCCGCCTCCTGTCCAAGCCGAGTGGCCTGTCCAAGCCAGCCAAGCAGACACGCCCCCCTGCCCGAGCCAGGCCGAACTCGCCCGAGCCATACAGACAGGGCCCCCCCCGCCCCCCCCCCCCCCCCCCCCCCCCCGAGGCAGGCCAAACCAGCCCGAGCACAGCGGACCCGCCTTCCTCTCAAGCCGAGCACTCGCCCTTAACTAAATTTCACTCACCAAACGCGAGCAGGCGAGTGGAATTTGAGGGATGATCTAAAACTCTAGGTGCCAAGAACACCCATCTTTATCCGGATTGTATCGTTAGATGTTTATTGCAAGAGTAATTTGTCAACCAGGCCTCCACACATTCTTTCAGGTAAGTGAACTAATGTGTGCCTCTCTTCAGGGAAATAGGAGTTTACAAGCTTCTGCAATAATGCCCTTTGCAGGCACCAATGATATTACTTATTGTATATAAAGGTATTATGTACATGCCATATTATTTCTACACAGAAAACTACTTTATTGCATTGCCCTCCTCCTATGACTACTACAAGCATTTTTGTAGCTAGCATATCTGTCACCATGACAAAGTTATTTTGACACTAGTAGCTGTAATTTCATCACATACAGCATTCATTTGTTATGTATGTATAGTTTGGATTGTCATCCCTTCATGAGTGGCTGAGCACTGCTTCTGCAGATGGTTTACAGACGTACACAAGTCTGCAATCAGTTCTCTAATCTTAAGGACATTTGGGCAAATGACAAGACCAATGCCCGGTTATTCGCTGTCATATCTAATGAATGTAATTTTGTAATTGCATTACAAAACTTGGACTGGCATACTAGTTTTGCCTTGCCAATACCCAAAATACTGTACACAATTTATTATAACCCAAGAACATCAACACTAGCACAAAATTAATTGACAACGTTGTTATGTTTTTTTTATAGGACAAGCTCATCTATACTTGCCTTATATTAAAGTAAACCGATCACAGACAGGCAAATTACAAAACTAGGTATAAAACCACTAATGGCCAATATAAAAACATATTTTAACCAGACAACTGATTCAGCTGTCTTTTAGGGAGGCAGGGAGGAATTTAGTTTTCCTCCTTTGTGGCACAGTTAGTAGCAGCAATTGCCTATAGAATTTTGTTATGGCCATCTCTAGAACAATGCTGTGGAAGGTATAAAAGGGTTAAATTATTTAACCTTCATCAAAATCAAAATGAGCATATTAAAATGTACACGCAGGGACTCGGTTAGATAAAAATTATCAGTAGATCCAGACAGCCTAAAGCGGGTTTTGGTGACCACTTAATTGCGATCACAATCTACCATACAGCCATGGTGACAGGTAGATTGCGATCCCAACCCACAGCCTCTCAGATCAGAGTAGCAATAGGCATTGCAGAGGTGGGAGAAGTTGGCTCTTCATTAGGCGTCATGACACAGCTGCAGGAAGACATGGGAGGACATCCCTTACAGTGTCCGGCACCACTTCATCTCAGGTCTGTGAATACATTTCAAGAAAGGAGGAGGGAATTTGTGCTGGGGTCCATGTTAGCTTACAATAAAGAAGTTTGTACTGGAAGTGGGTGTTTTTGCTTGTGGGGAAGTTGGGTGTTATTTACTCCAGACCTTCGATAAAAGAAAGCTGTATTCATAAATTCTTTGGTATATTTATAATACCATGCGGAAAAAATACTAGCAGAGCTTTTAGAGCAGGGGTGTCAAACTCGATTCCATTGTAGGCTGCATCAGCATTATGATTGCCCTCAAAAGGGCCAGTTGTATCTAAGATTAGATGTCCAGTGCATGCCCTCCCCTTACATTAGATGTCAAGAGCCACTCCAACATCAGAAGTTGAGTCCCCCACTCTCCCTTACATCACAGTGCACCCCCCTCTCCTTATGCTGCTGCTGGGGAGAAGCTGGATGCATTGGTTGGAAGCAGAAAGAACGGGTCTGGAGGAGGACCAGGGGAGGGCTGGAGCTCTCCTGGAGCTGCAGGAGAGGTGCGAGAGCCACATGAAATGGCGTGGAGCGCCGGATTTGGCCTGCGGGCCTTGTGTTTGACACCTGTGTTTTAGAGCATGTAATGCAGATGCATTTAATCTCAGAGCACAAAACATAAAAAAAACGAATTTAAATCAAAACTTCAGTTAGAAGAAAAAATTAACAGCCCATCCAAAGATGGAGCCATAGAAACCGTTTTTGTGGCAATACGTGCCTTCAAGCTGGTTACTTGTAACTGCATAGTGAAGGAGAAGCAGCACAGTGATCGGCGCATTTTTTTGTCATGCTGCTATCTCATCCCATCACCATGCTCCTTGTCAACATTTCAATTGACTGGCTCTTTGTGTCGTTTCTTCCGCTTTCACTACGAGTTCTGCTGTCTAGGGATTATAACAGGCTGATGTCTAATCAAATCTGGGTACCTGCACTGCTTGCACTGTTAAAACACATTAATTGATGTTCAACAAAATGGTGTATATCTCTTATTATAATGTGCTGTATCTACAGAGTTGTTTTGTATTGATATACACATAGGTACATAGTTGGTCAAAAAAAAGACCATCTAGTTCAACCAATAAAAAAAAATTAAAAATGCCCATATAAAGATTCCAATACTCATTCTTTGTGTACAGGTGAAACTCGAAAAATTATAAAATCATGCAAAAGTTCATTTATTTCACTAATGCAACTTAAAAGGTCAAACTAATATACACGATAGACTCATATTTAAAGCAAGATAGTTCAAGCCGTGATTTGTCATAATTGTGATGATTATGGCTTACAGCTCATGAAAACCCCAAATCCACAATCTCAGAAAATTTGAATATTATATGTAATCAATAAAACTAGGATTGTACATAGAACAATATCGGACCTCTGAAAAGTATAAGCATGCATATGTACTCAGTACTTGGTTTGGGCCCCTTTTGCAGCAATTAATGGCTCAATGCGGCGTGGCATGGAAGCCATCAGCCTGTGGCACTGCTGAGGTGTTATGGAAGACCAAGATGCTTCAATAGCGGCCATCAGCTCTTCTGCATTGTTCAGTCTCATGTCTCATCTTTTTCTTGGCAGTGCCCCATAGATTCTCTACAGGGTTTAGGTCAGACGAGTTTGCAGGCCAATCAAGCACAATAATCACACGGTCATTGAACCAGGTTTTGGTGCTTTTGACAGTGTGGACAGGTGCTGGAAAATTAAGTCAGCATCCCCGTAGACCTTGTCTGTGGTAGGAAGCATGAAGTGCGCCAAAATCTCCTGGTAGACGGCTGTGTGGACAGGAACAAAAATTGTCTCTGGACAGCCGCACTCTGAACAAATTGTAGTCTTTATTAAAAGAAGGACAGCACTACAAGTCACAGCAAAATAAAATGAAAACCCGACTGCTGACACGTTTCGCACTGAAACTAGTGCTTAATCATAGCTCACGGCTGCGTTGACCTTGGACTTAATGAAGCACAGTGGGCCCACACCAGCAGATAATCGGGGAGCCAATTAACACAGACTGTGGAAACTTCACACTGGACTTCAAGCATCTTGCAGTGTGTGCCTCTCTATTCTTCCTCCATACTCTGGGTCCTTGGTTTCCAAATGAGATGCAAAATTTGCTCTCAATCAATCAGAAGAGAGGACTCTGGATCACTGAGCAACAGACCAGGTCTGTTTTTCTTTAGCCCAGGTAAGACACTTGCGACAACATTGTTTGTTCAGGAGTGGCTTGACAAGAGGAATACGACATTTGAAGCCCCATGTCCAGGATCTATCTGTGTGTGGTGGCTCTTGATGCACTGACTCCAGCCTCAGTCCACTCCTTGTGAAAGTCCCCAACACTTTTGAATGGCCTTTTCCTTACAATCCTCTCCAGGCTGCAGTCATCCCTGCTGCTTGTGCACCCTTTTCTTCCACACTTTTCCCTTCCACATAACTTTCTATTAACCACTTCGTTACCGAGCCTGTTTTTCAGATTCGGTGCTTACGAGACTAAAACTGTTTTTTTTGCTAGAAAATTATTTAAAACCCCCAAACATTATATATATTTTTTTTTCTAACACCCTAGAGAATAAAATGGCGGTCATTGCAATACTTTTTCTCACACCGTATTTGCGCAGCGGTCTTACAAGCGCACTTTTTTTGGAAAAAATTCACTTTCTTGAATTAAAAAATAAGACAACAATAAATTTGGCCCAATTTTTTTATATATTTTGAAAGATAATGTTACGCCGAGTAAAATGATACCCAACATGTCACGCTTAAAAATTGCGCCCGCTCGTGGCATGGCGTCAAACTTTTACCCTTAAAAATCTCGATAGGCGACGTTTAAAAAATTCTACAGGTTGCATTTTTTGAGATGCAGAGGAGGTCTAGGGCTAGAATTATTGCTCTCGCTCTAACGATCGCGGCGATACCTCACTTGTGTGGTTTGAACACCGTTTTCATATGCGGGCGCTACTCGCGTATGCGTTTGCTTCTGCGCGCGAGCTCGTCGGGACGGGGCACTTTAAAAAAAAAATTTTTTCGTTTTCGTTTTTATTTCTATTTATTTTATAATGTTTAACACTGAAAAAAAAAAAAAAAAAAAAATTATCACTTTTATTCCTATTACAAGGAATGTAAACATCCCTTGTAATAGAAAAAAGCATGACAGGTCCTCTTATATATGAGATCTGGGGTCAAAAAGACCTCAGATCTCATATTCAGGCTTAAATGCAAAAAAAAAAAAGAAAAAAAAAAAAAAAAAAAAGTCAAAATGTAAACAAATTAAATGTCTCTTTAAGAGGCTGGGCGGAAATGACGTTTTGACGTCACTTCCGCCCAGCAGAGGTATGGGGACGGCTGAGGGACATTTTTTCCCTCAGTCGCATCCCCGGACAGCCAGCAACAGGACCCGATCGCCTCCGCCGCTACCGACGGCTACGGTAAGCGGCGGAAGGCGCGGGAGAGCGGCGGGAGGGGGGGGGCACCCTCTCCCGCCGCCGGTAACGGCGATCTCGCGGCGAATCCGCCGCGATGACCGCCGTTATCGTAAACAGGACCGCCCCACGAAGAGATGGATATCTCGGTTGTGGCAGCAGCTGCTGCCGTTACCGAGATATCCATCTTCAAAAAGATGACGTCTTTGGACGTGGGGCGGAAATGAAGTGGTTAATGTGCTTCGATACAGCACTTTGGGAATATGCAACATATTTTGCAATTACCTTTTGAGGCTTTACCTCCTTATAGAGGGTGTCAATTATGGTTTTCTGCATAACTGTCAGGTCAGCAGTCTTTCCCATGATTGTGATTCCGACTGAACCAAACAGAGACCATTTAAAGGCTCAGGAACCCTTTGCCGGTGTGTTATGGCTTAATTAGCGAATTAGAGTGGGACACTTTGAGCCTAGGAATATTGCACCTTTTCACAATATTCTAATATTGTGGATTTGGGGTTTTCATGAGCTGTAAGCCTTAATCTTTACAATTATGACAAATTACATTTGAACTATCTTGCTTTGCATGTAATGTAATACATTAGTTTCACCTTTACAGTTGCATTCGTGAAATAAATCAACTTTTGCACGATATTCTAATTTTCCAAGTTTCACCTGTAGATTGCATAAATTGTTATATTGTAAATCATAGAGAATTGCATTTTATATAAATAAAAGTGGTTTAATTTAAAGATAAACTCAAGCCAAAAAAAAACATTAAGACATTAATATTTTAAATGAAAAAACATTGTATACATTTTTTAAAGCAACAAAATCCCCTGTACAGCAGAGCTCAGAAGGGGGAGACGAAGATAAAATACAAGCATCTATACAGACATGAGTCAGGGTTCACATACAAAAAAACACGCACACACACACACACACAATTCTGTTGGGCAGAGATCATCATACTGCTGCTTCTCCTTTTGATTATCCAATCACAGACTGGTTATGAGAACACCTAACTGTATTATAAAACTTAAGTTCAGCAAAGCCAGTTCTCCAGATGGCCTGTGCCATTTGGCAGGGCTGTAAAAATCTCAGGAATGAACAGAAATCTTGAACATTAAAGAGACTTTTTTTTGCTAGCCATACTTACCTGATGCTGCATCTGTCCCCCGGTGTCTCTGCACTCAGAACCGAGCCATCTCACTCCTCCCCGAGCAGAGCAATGCTGCTGTCGGTTAGCATCGCTTATGCTCTACTTCTCCACTATCACTGGAGCGCTGAGCAGTGGAGGGGTGGGAGCGGCTGTCTCAGCCGCTTGCTGAGACTACCATTAAGGCAGCTGGTGGATCCAGACTTGGAAGTCTGGATGACGCCCTGCCTCGGCTGATGGCAGTGAAGTCAGCGGAGAGCGAACTTCAGACCGCTCTCCACTGGAAACTCACAGGAGTGCAAAACTAATTGCACTCCTGTGACCCAGAGGAGAAGCCAGGCCTAAAAAGCTCTTTAATAGAAGTTCATGGAGGGTAAATCAACTCCCATTATGAATTCCATCTGTGTATTTGGCGGTTCCCATTGAGTTCAGCTTTAAGTGGAACAATATTAGAAAAATTGGGTCAACTCCTGTGCTGAAATAATAGGGTCGTCTTGCTCAGATTCCTGCTGATCAGTTTTTCTGTGCCATTTAGCAGCAGACCACCATTGCAATAGTTTAAAAAATAAAATAAAAATTACCAAGTAAAAAACTTTTCTAGAGAATCGCAAGAAAGAATTTTGTCAGATTTCTATGGCTATTGATGCCCACACTTCCTGTCCTGCTGACAACTGTCTCACCATAGAGGAAATGAGGGAAAATCTGCAACAGGAACACAGTTGAAACAAAAATATGATGGGGGTTTTCTTGTCTTTTCCCACATTACTTACTACTTAAAGACCAGCAATATGTAACACTCTTTCTGTCCAGGCCATTTTTCAGCATGGTGATAGTTTGACTAACATTTACTGTCATGCAACACTGTACCCCAATTTTCTTTTCTTTATTTTTAAACAAATGTGTTGTTTATTTTTTACTAAACAAAAGAAAGAGTAGAGCAGACAGCCGATGACTGACAGTCACCAGTTCTCTGCTTGTGGACCTTTGAGAACCCGAGCAATCAGCAGTGTTAGATCCCTTGGTTCTCAGAGTTAAAGCCGGTGGGGGGGGGGGGACTGATCCAGCATTTAGCCAAGTATGAAAAAAAAAATGTGTAGGTCATACACAGATCAGGATATGAAGGGGTAAATGTGCAGGATAATGCAGGTGAAGGGTTAAAATACAGCTCAAATCAGAGACCAGATGTAGCTGACATATACTGTAGGGATGAATGAAAGTAAAGGGGTGGTGACACTACTTCTGGTACTGCATGACACCGATACTAGTTTACACTAGTACTGGGGCAATGAGGAAGCTTTTACAGTGATCATGTGCTACAGAGCGACTAATTGGCTTTTGTAAATGTCCTACTTTTTTTGTACTATTTTATCTGAACTGTCCAATGGACAAAAAATTATGTTTTAAACTGCCACACCCATCCTCATGGCTGGGTTATTTAGATGGACAGCAAGTCATTAAATAAAAGCAATTTTATTTCTGTGTGTTGCTGCTGGGAAGTTCTACTCATTTCCTGTCTGGCTAAATGTTGTCAGCATGACAAAAAATGAGCAGAAATCTCTATAACAAAGCCATAGATAGCAGTAAAAATCTGACAGGGGTCTCAACCTCCCCTACTATCCAAAAGTGAGAAAAAAAAAAAAGGTTTTGCTTGATGTACACTTTAAAACCTCACAGACCAATTGTTAGCATTTGTGTTTTTAGTGTGTCAGCATTTATTACCTGAACATTGAACATTGCTTCGTCAGGAGCAGGTGGAGGAGGAAAGCTTCCAATAGAGGATGGGTGTGAAAGACTACTTGTATCTTCTGGTGGTGGAGGTGGCGGCGGAGGAAAATCTATTAAAAAAAAAAAAAGTGAAGAGATTAGATTTTTTATTTATTTTTAAATCAACCTTAAATGCAGAATAGTAAAGTACCAAGTACATACAAAAGCTTTCCATAAATAATAATACACAGAAAGGCAACTACTAATGACTCAAGCCAACCAAATATTTCAGCTTTTGGCAAATTTAATAAAGTTGAAGTGCTCAATGTACTGTATTTATTGGCTTATAACACTCACTTTTTTACCCCGAAAAGAGAGGGTAAACTGTGCCTGCGTGTTATACGCAGGGGGCTGTGGAAAGTTTTTTTCCTGAAACTTCCCTCTAAAAGTACCTAACTCACCAATAATTTCAGTTCCCAAAATGAGATGACAGTGCCTTCGCAATACCAAATAGTTAGACCTATCAGGGGAAAAAACTGTACCAATATATAAATTAAAAAGCAGTCAAAAAACTGCCTGAGAAGAGCATCTTGGGAGAAATTCAATTACCCTTCTCCCAACCCCAAAGTGCTCACACTTTTCAGTTTAGTATTCAGGGAGGTCACAAAGTAAGAGGCACTAAGGAGTTGGCAAATCTATGAGAAGCCATGGTGGATATTTACAGTGGCAAGTCACAGGGTGACCGGTAGCTAAGGAACTGTGGGAGTCTGATGGAACTTTACCCAAATTGGTCACAGATTACGACAGCCACAGGGGAAAAAAAGGGGCTGTGCAATGTTTGTAGACACAGGCAAGAATGTAAAGGCTTTGGCATAGGTATGGGATTTATACAACAGCGTCAAAATGTTGAGCAGCATTATGCATTGTGGATGCGAACTCTAGAATCCTTAAAAAAAAAAAATGCTGATCATTTGGAGGTAAAGCATGGATTGGGGAGTACAGCAATACATTTACACATTATTGTCTTGTGCACACTTAAAAGAATGTCTGCTAATACTTCCGCTTTAAACAATATTCCAGCCAGTCCTGTTTATTTTCTTACAACTGCTACAAACTGACAGATATGAAGCCTGTAATTAGCATCTAGTGGGTGGATTTGTTTGTATCTAAATACACTCTAACCACCTGCTATCTGCTCGTCAATTCATTAGAAATGCTGCCAAGCTGTATACATAGCTTGCACAGTAACATTTCATTAGAAAATTGTCCCTACCTGAAGTTGTTTTTTTTTTAAAAATGGGTTTCTCTGGCCTTTCTACAGAAGAAATGTATGGCACAAAGGATGTGAATTTAATAAATAAAAAAAAAGGGAAAATCTAATAAGTACGGTGGTCTAATTTAAGCAAATTCAAACCTATAACTTTTTAATAATAAAAAAAAAAATGAAAGCAACAATCTAACTGATGCAGGCACGAGTTCCACCGCCCCCCCCCCCCCCTTTTAAACCTGTCAAATCTAATTTTAATAAAAAGACCACTATTGCTAAAAGTACATATGTTGTATTCTGATAACAGTATGCAGTTAACACTTATAATAATAGTTCCTTTTTTATTTCATAGGTTTCACATTTACTTCTCTTTATAAAAGCATGCAGACGAAGCTGTGCTGTACAAGTGACAATGGTGGTTGACAAGGTTTAGATGGTTATATCATCTTTAACCACTTTGCAACCGCCCTATGCCGAAAGTACGGCTCTAGGGCGGTTGCTGTATTCTAACTGGCCGTTAATTAACGGCCTGTCAGAATCGCGCTCCCGCGCGCCTCCTGAGGCGCGCACACGGGAACATCCGTGACCGCCGGGTCCAGAGGACCCGGCGGGTCACGGATCACGGTAAATCGCCGCTGATAGCGGCGGTTTACCACGTGATCGCGCCGTCCAATGACGGCGCGATCAGATGTAAACAGACCGGCGTCATTTGATGACGCCGGTTCCTCCCTCCTCTCTCTGTACCGATCGGTACAGTGTGAGAGGAGAAGGGAGGGAGCGGATGGCAGCGCCAGTGCTGCGGGCTGGATCTGTGACAAATGCAGTCACAGATCCATCCATCCCTCCCTCCCTGCTCAGCCATCCCTGCTGCATATACTCTGCAATACTCACCTGGGCATACTCTGCAATACTCAGGCATACTCTGGCAATACTCTGGGCATACTCTGCAATACTCAGGCATACTCTGGCAATACTCTGGGCATACTCTGCAATACTCAGGCATACTCTGGGCATACTCTGCAATACTCAGGCATACTCTGGGCATACTCTGCAATACTCAGGCATACTCTGGGCATACTCTGCAATACTCTGGCAATACTCTGGCAATACTCTGGGCATACTCTGGGCATACTCTGCAATACTCTGGGCATACTCTGCAATACTCTGGGCATACTCTGCAATACTCTGGGCATACTCTGCAATACTCTGGGCATACTCTGCAATACTCTGGGCATACTCTGCAATACTCTGGGCATACTCTGCAATACTCTGGGCATACTCTGCAATACTCTGGGCATACTCTGCAATACTCTGGGCATACTCTGCAATACTCTGGGCATACTCTGCAATACTCTGGGCATACTCTGCAATACTCTGGGCATACTCTGCAATACTCTGGGCATACTCTGCAATACTCTGGGCATACTCTGCAATACTCTGGGCATACTCCGCAATACTCTGGGCATACTCCGCAATACTCTGGGCATACTCCGCAATACTCTGGGCATACTCCGCAATACCCTGGGCATACTCTGCAATACCCTGGGCATACTCTGCAATACCCTGGGCATACTCTGCATACTCCGCAATACTCTGGGCATACTCTGCAATACTCTGGGCATACTCCGCAATACTCTGGGCATACTCTGCATACTCCGCAATACTCTGGCAATACTCTGGGCATACTCTGCAATACTCTGGGCATACTCTGCAATACTCTGGGCATACTCCGCAATACCCTGGGCATACTCTGCATACTCCGCAATACTCTGGCAATACTCTGGGCATACTCTGCAATACTCTGGGCATACTCCGCAATACTCTGGGCATACTCCGGGCATACTCTGGGCAATACTCTGGGCATACTCCGCAATACTCTGGGCATACTTAGCAATACTCTGGGCATACAGCAGCCCCTGTCCCCACGAGCTCGCATGCAGAAGCGAACGCATACGCAAGTCCCGCCCACATATAAAAACGGTGTTCAAACCACATGTGAGGTATCTTTATATCATGTTTTGGGGTTTTATGTATTTTTCTAGCAAATAAATGATGATTTTTACATGTAGGAGAGAAATGTCAGAATTGGCCTGGGTGCTCCCTGCATGTTGGGCCTCTGTATGTGGCCGCACTGTGTAAAAGTCTCACACATGGGGTATCGCCATACTCGGGAGGAATAGCAGAATGTGTTTTGGGGTGTAATTTGTGGTATGCATATGCTGTGTGTGAAAAATAACCTAATAATATGAAAATTTGATGAAAAAAATATAAATCTTGATTTTGCAAAGAATTGTGGGAAAAAATTACAACTTTAAAAAACTCACCAGGCCTCTTTCTAAATACCTTGGAATGTCTTCTTTCCAAAAAGGGGTCATTTGGGGGGTATTTGTACTTTTCTGGCATGTTAGGGTCTCAAGAAATGAGAGGCTGTCAGTACTTCAGGTGTGATGAAATTGATCAATTTTCAGGATTTGGTACCATAGCTTGTAGACCCCATAACTTTCACCCAGACTAAATAATATCCAACATTTTTTATTTTTTTTACCAAAGATATGTAGCAGTATACATTTTAGGCCAAATTTATGAAGAAAAATTACTTTTTTGCAAAATTTTATAATAGAAATAAAGAAAAATTATTATTTTTTGCAAAATTTTGTTCTTTTTTCATTTATAGCAAAAAAAATAAAAACCGCAGAGGTGATGAAACACCACCAAAAGAAAGCTCTATTTGTGGGAAAAAAAGGACAAAAATTTCATTTGGTTATAGTGTTGTATGACTGAGTTATTGTCATTCAAAATGTGAGAGCACCGAAAGCTGAAAATTGGTCTGGTTATTAAGGGTGTTTAAGTGCCCAGTGGTCAAGTGGTTAAAGGGGGAAAAGATATCTAGATATGTGTGTAAACAAGGAAAATCTTTTTAATACATGTGAATTAATAAAAGCAACACTTGCGCTCCCTAAACCCCTGTTGCAGATAGGCCGCTGATGTCACACAGTGGTCTTTAATCTGCTTTCAGGGTGCAGATTTTTCAACTGGACCTGGGGCTAAATTACAAACCAAAAAAGTAGGACAATTACAAATCTGTTTAAAACAAATTCTTGCTGAAAACAAATAGTATCTATACTGTATACCTTGGCTTTAATTGGGCTTTAACTACTGGTAATACAGTTATTAGCAAGAACATCCCCTGCTTCCTGAGCCTTTTAACTGGATGTTCTGCCAGATTTCCATGTTGTCCATAACCTCTTTAATAAGGGAGGACTGGAAGCTATTGGCATGGGAGACGCACACAAATCAACTGGCCTTTTTATGGTAGGGAAAGTTTCCTGTGCACAAAAGTATGTGCACCAGACAAAGCATGCCAAGATGCCACAGTGACTGGTGGCCAGGGTTAAAGGTATCTTACACAAAATAGTTTATTATAATTTACCTTTTTTAGATATAGAATAGAAAAAATAGGGGAATGTAAGGCATGACTTGTAAATAAGGAAATATCTTCTAAGCTGAATAAGTGTCAGGTAGCCTGCAGCCAGGTAACAAGTGCACCCCGTTAGGGTCAGGGATGCACCACAGGGTAGTGAACCCTATAGCCGACTGCTGCGAACAGAGAGGAAGCGTGAGCCCAAGATTCCCCAGGGTGCAGAGTCTAAGACCCAGCTTGGTGTTCACCATAGCCTCTGGTGGTGAGGATGGCCTTCGCTGCAGCTGGATCCAGGTCGCAACCCCTGGCGCCCCCCCTAGGTCACGCTCCGCAGGGAGAGAGGGGATGCAGCCACTGAGAATACAAGGAATAGTGATGGATAAGCCGAGGTCGGGGCTACAGGCAGACTAGGGTAACCAAGGGACAGGCCAAAAGGTCAGGGTCACAGGCAAACAAGAGTAGTCAGGGACGAGCCAAAAACGGTACACAGAAAGGTTAACGTATCACGCGGTAGACAGGAATTTAAGCTACAAACAAAGGTTGAACAGCCAAGCAGACTAGCAGTGCAGTGGTTAATATAGGCTTCCTGGGATGGCCTGGGGTGGAGCAATACAGGGAGGAAGGTGATAAAGGACAGCCAGAAAGAGTCAGGCCTCTAATGAACACATGGAGACAGATAAGCTGCCAGACTTTAGCTGTAATCTTATAGTCATGGATATGCAATACTTTGTGAAAATATTGACTTGCATAAATCTGCTCTTACAGAATTGCATCGGACACGGACTGCAGGTCCCACTATGACTGAGCACTGAATTAAAAGTACTCTCCAGCAGGACCACCTACTGAAACCCTTTCTAAACCTCAGCCCAGCCCTTCCCTGCAATAGAAACATTTAAAGCACATCACATGTCCAACTATGCACTTAATGTATCTGATCAAATTGTATAATAACATTTCATGTCACAGTCCCGATAAAAAGAAAAAAAAAAAAAAAAAAAAAAAATCGATGATTGCCGCCATTACTAGTAAAAATAAATAAAAAAAAAAACCATAAATCTATCCCCTATTTTGTAGCCGCTATAACTTTTGCGCAAACCAATCAATATATGCTTATTGTGATTTATTTTTTTAATTTGCAGAATATATATCGGACTAAACCAATGTAGAAATTTGTTTAAAAAAATTTGGGGATATTATAGTAAAAGGAAAAAAAAGCCGCTGTTTTTATAGCGGCAAAAAATAAAATAAAAACAGCGATGATTAAATACCAAAATAAAGCTCTATTTGTAGGAAAAAGAACGTCAATTTTGTTTGGGTAACATGTCGCATGACCACGCAATTGTCTGTGTATATTATATATATATATACACATACATACATACATACATACACACACACACACACACACACACACACCAGTACGCCACCTCCACCTTGCTGTCGAAGTGGAGCTCTGTGCCCGTTACTGATCCAGCCACAGGCCTTTTCATCTGGTTCGTCAAGAGTCACTTATTTCATCAGTCCATAAAATCTTTGAAAAAAATCTGTCTTTAGATATTACTTCGCCCAGTCTTGACATTTCAACTTGTGTGTCTTGTTCAGTGGTGGTCGGATTTCAGCCTTCCTAACCTTGGCCATGTCTAAGGCCGCATTCACACCTAAGCATAGCATTTTCGGTCATTTTTTGCGGCGTTTTGTCACGCGTATTTACACATATTCGTGCGTATGCATACAGTGTTGTCCGACGTTTTTGAACTGTGATGTTTTTTAATTATAGCCAAAAAGAAAAAATTATCATCTGTTTCATCACTTGTTGCTATGTTTGTAGATTTTTTTTTTCATCTTCTGCCTGGGTGAAATGTTCTATTTCACAGAACAGATTAAAGTGACAAAACTCCCGTAGCAATGCTCATTGTGGTGCTAGACGATTGAATCGAGTGTTTTCATTACTTTCTATGGGAATACAAACGTTCTAAAACGTCCAAATCTGCCCAATTCGCGCAACAAAAAAGGGTCCAGGACTTGTTTGAGCTTCAGGCGTTCGGCTTCAGGCGTGTTGGAGTGGATATGTGAACCATCTCCATAGAGAATAATGTATTTTTTCCCCTCTAGAGTTTTGGAGCTTCATTCTTCAGGCGACAAAAACGCTCAGGTGTGAATGCAGACTAAGAGCAATAAAAACCTTGTACTTCTGGCCACTCCAGGTAGCTTGCAGTTCTGAAATATGAAACAACTGTGCAAACACAAAACACACCAAACAATATTAACACTCTTGTGAGAGTTAGTCAGGAAAGGAGGGGGGCGAGTCATAAGAGAGCCAATGAGAGCTGCAGAGATGGCAGTGTGCCTCTGTGTCTGCGAGAATCCAGGACATGAACAGGCAGCAGCTTCATCTGCCCACAGTTAAAATGGTTGCAGCCAGACTCAGTGGAGAGAGATTTCTGTAGCATATTTGGCAAGTACAAAATCAAAGTATATATACATAATATGCAAAGTGGTTGGAGGGAAGCAAAGATCTTTTTATTACAAATTATGTGAGAAGACTGCAGTTCCTCTCCAAGTAAAGCAGAGATACGTCATTTAATTTGATGGAAAAAAAAATGTCAGTCTGGATTCTTCTCTTGTTTCATGCTATTCAATAGATTGTTGAGAATGCCAATTATAGGAAACTATAACCGAACCTCATTGTGAGGTCTGTGTGATGCGATTTCAGCCATACAAACTGTATGGCTGAAATTGCATTCACACCAAAATGGTGAATGACCCTTTTATGGTCTGCACTGGAATCGGATCACATGGGTGTTCACACCCATGCGATCTGATGCCGGCACCATTTCACAGTTCACACTGTGATCTGCGGACTAATCTGGGGGTGTCATTAACTTTACATCGACACCCCCAGCGACTCGCAGATCTGAGTATGAACCACTGTGCGATTCAGGTGCGATGCAGGAACCCGCACTGGATTTGCAGGGCTCCTGCATCGCACCAGTGCGAACCGAGCCTAAAGGAGATTCTTGTAGTACTAATGCTGGTAAAACGTTGTAGTTGATTTACAAGGCAAAATAGGCTCCTCATTTTGTAAGGGAATGTTCCCTTAGCTCGGTGTTTTTCAACTCCAGTCCTCAAGGCACACCAACAGGTCAAGTTTTCAGGATCTCCCTCAGATGAAATGGCTGTGGCGATTACTAAGGCAGTGAAACTGATCAAATCACCTGTGCAAAATAATGGAAAGCCTAAAAACATGACCTGTTGGTGTGCCTTGAGGACTGGAGTTGAAAAACACTGCCTTAGCTTAATGAATAAAGGGTAAGTTCTGCTGACTACCATCATCCAAACATAACTATGCAAATGTACTGATTTTTGCTTGCAGTGATTGAGTATTCTTTGCAAAAAAAGAATTTGTACCACTTTCCTTCGCAAAGTAAACAACCTATCTTCCTTTATAAAGCAATCCCAATTGTGTACTTGTTGAAGTGAACCTTTTTAAAATTAAAACTCCTGTATACAGTAAGAGCATAATGTTTTTTTATGGACAAATTTTGCCAGAAAACCTTCCTTTGTAAACCTCTGATTCAGTTTTTGATACTTGGAACTTGACTTCTTGGTTAAACTTCACCGACCTGTTCAATAAGCATGCCCTAATGGACAGGGTTTAGCCCACACTTAAGGTAGAAAAGTCTCGTAAAAGGTGTCCAAAGCCGGGTTTAAAAAAAAAAAAAAAAAAGGTGGTTTCGTCAGGTATCCTTGCAGAAGAGAAAAAAAAATGTTCACTTTAAACAAGACCTTATTTTTGTATTACTGAAATGAACATTAGATCACAGTTCGGGAGCTAATTCTTCAGAACATTTTCAACCGATGACAAAAGACAAATCATTTTCTAGAGATAATAATCAGGTACCAGTCTGGCTCCTCTAAAGTTAAAACTCTGTGCACAGTCATCCAACAATCAAAGTTTTAAGCCCATCCAATGTTGCAGCGTTCTCATTTTCATAGGAGCACATTTAATTTACTTTATTGGGAACGCCAAAGTCATAAAAGGTTTTATATCAAGCAAAAATAATGCAGATTGCCCCATGCCAGCTAAAATATTGCATTTATGGATTTATTCTGTGAGAAAAGGTCACCAACTGTTTAAGTCTTGAACAGTTTTAATCATCCCCAAATTCTGTGAGCAGGATGAAAAAAAGGAAGCTCAGAACAAACAGCAGCAGGAACTCTAATTAAAAAGAACCAATTCGACTAATTTTATTTTCCATTAAATATTCAGGATTTGCTGTTTGACACACAAGGAATAGCAATTAGTAATTTTAGTGATGTGAGAATAGTTGGAGGCGTAATCAGTGAAAATGAATGAGCGCTCACAAGGTGAGATGATGCTTTATCTCTTTATCTGCTCCAAAACAAAGACTTCACACGACCGCAAACCTATTCCTTTAGAATAGGATATCACTCCCCTCAGTGATTACAATTCTTCATTGGGCAGCAGCAAATAAAGGGCTGTCTCCCCCCAAAAACACTTGGCCCATAAGTAAAGCACACAACCTCCATCCACAATCGTTATGAATAGCAGGATTTTTACCTGCCAAACCATTCCCTGCTGAATCTTCTCAGTGGTTAATGTGAAACTTAAAATACACACTGCTATATTTTTAGAGTAGAATAAGTTCATTTTGGATCCTGTAAATTTCCCTTTTTGTTAAAAAAATAAATAAAATGTTCTGGAAAAAGGACAAACAAAATGTTTTAAGTAGGGTAATGCCTTGAAAATGGAGAATATTTTTCTAAGATCCAAAGTTAAACCACTGGGAAAATATACGGTTACAGGGGAATGTACTCTATTGCAATGTGATAATAGTTCAGTGGTAGTCTATTATGGAATTTGGTTATGGGTAGCTTTTAAAAAAAAAAATAAATAAATCATGTTACGGCTCTTAGTTAGCTAGCCAATGCCACATACCAAGCCATGCTATATTGCATACAGAGCAGGAACACTATTTTTGAATGCAACCGTTTTGCTTTTCTGATTCCAACAGTTTTCATGCATTTCATTTTATGAAAAAAAGTACGTCACATCTAAATGGAGCTTCATCTGCTAATTAGCTAATTTTCGATACTCCCAATACTTTACATTATAGGGCTCAACAAACCTGTGTTTCATTGTCCAGTTAGGTAAACTAAAGGCAGACATTTTTTCTGTTCAATTTTTGAAGAGGGCTGTAACAGAAGGGCCGTGGGACCCAGAAACTGTTGGATTGTTTTAACATGGGTCTGTAATCCACAATATATTCAAGAATGTCTGCAAGAACTATTACAGGTTGTTGATTCTAAACCCAACCCGTCAATAGAAAGAGTGATGCATTTAATGTGGGTGTTTAATGTTGTCTGCTACTGTCATATAAATGAACCTTAGTCTGGCTGTCAAGAATCTTTCATTGTGTGCTGCTAATTGACACTGTATTGTGTGAACTTCTATTGATGATAAATGTGTATTGTATAGCAGGTGATAAGAGCTCATCTCGGAGTCACCTTGTCTGGGTAAATGATTAGCAATTAGCTCATGTAGATTATCACAGAGTCAGAATGGCTGTCTCCTAAAATATGTGTATTGAGCTCATTGTGTCATGTTGTGGGTGCAGTTGGGTCATTGTTCATTGTGGTTCCTAAACTGTATATAAGAAGCCTGAGTTTCCCATTAAAAGGCTATTCCTGTTGAACCAGATAACAGAGCTGTGTGTCTCGTTTCTGGGGAATCTGTATGGATCATGTTTGTCAGCCGGATTGTGGAGTGTCGATAAGCCGTCGTGGGTTGGTGGAATGAAATATTGTAAATAGCGTTCACCCCTGACCGTTACAAGGGCTATAACCCCTCAGTTTTTGTGCCACCTATGTCCCCCATTAAGGAGATTTTCCTTTCACATTGCAAAAACAGGAAGCGAGAGGAAATCCCTCCAAAGTGAGGGAATTCCTGGTTGTCAAATGGATCACCAGAGCTAGTGTCCATTCCTGTTCTGGAAATAACCCAGAACTTTCTTTTTTTTTTTTTTTTACTTTCACTTTTGCTCATAACGATAAAAAGCCCAAATAGGAGACTGAATCTCCATAACGGGGCATAAACAGCAATAAAAAAAAATAAAAAAAAACTGTCAGGTGTTCTAATCCCTGTCCACTCTGTGCAAAACTAAGAAAAAAAAAAGTTATGAGCGTTTAATGTATCCCCTTACAGGCTGAGAGATGATACTGCTCTAAAAACTGCTGATCCCTTGGCTTTGCTTCCGTCCCACTAAACCAAAAGGATGCTGGCTATGCACAGGTGCATTGGATAGAAGAAGGTGGCTGACATGTTTCACATCATGTGAGCATTCAGTAAGCATCACATGATGTGAAACATGTCAAGACACCTTTTTCCTGTTCACTTCATTTTGACTGCATCGCTTTGGTTTTCTTTTTGGATTTCATTTGTACAATAAAGACATCGTTTTAAGGAGTGCGGCAGTCCAGGATCTTCTTCTATCCAGCTTACAAGCTTATCCACTCTGCGCCGCTCCCCCAAACTTCCAGTTTTGGAAGGGTGCACAAAAGATACATGACTGCCCACAAAAACGTAAAAGGTACAAATGTATATTTCAAATGCCCGTTTACAACCATTATAATGCTGTCATATGTAATACTTAGTAATTACTAGTGTTGTTTTGGGAGCTACTAACAATCTATTTTGGAGGAGGACCGGTGGAATGGATTGAACTTATGTGCTTTGGAACAGCCTGTAAATGATGAAGCATGGAACATCCCAATGCCAGGCTGTAGTTCTGGATGGGAGCACACTTGTAAGGGCAGCTACAGCAGAACTCCATTGTACCCTGCAAAGCTGTTTAGCCACCATAAAAAAAATGACAAAACTGAAAATCCAGTAGGAAACTAAAAAGAACCAAGAGGCTACCAAACACAAGGACGACATCACATTGAAAGTGCCAAAGTTTACTGTTGTATTACATTTATTTGAAGGAGGGTTTAAGAACACTTTAAAAAGGAACCTTTCAGTTCCCTGCATACCATATTGATTTTTTTATACAAGAGTTTAAAAATAGGTATTCAAGGTGAGCAAACATTTTATGAAATCTATTTTTATTAAAAAAAAATACATTAAGATTAGATAAAGGAAAGTGCTGAGCAAACACAAACAAAATGTCAGTGGCTGATTCTGCTGAAAGTTATTGAGTGTATTGGTATACCTGTACTCATCTCTTGCAGTAAATTGTACAGACATGTGAAAAACAGGATGAGTGTGCTGGTATTTCCTAATATTGCATAATATAATGGCTCACATAATATAATGGCTCAGATTTTTATAAGGAAAGCTTTGACTGTGGCAAACTGAAAGCATAAGCAGGAGAAATGCACATACCAGACCTAAAACTCCTGTACCCTATGAAAAGTAAAACATTTTGGTATTACCGAAGCAACCGTATATGCCATAAAAAAAAAAAACATGCCAATTCAAGTCAATTAAACAAATATGATTTTCAAGTATAGAAGGAAAACTGGAAAGGGTTTAAAACAAGGATCCTTGCAGGTCAAGACAAAAATATTAGTGTACAAAATAATAGATCCTATGCCAAGTTCCTGCTGTAGTACTTTAGCTATACTATTGTAATCAAAGCTTTTAATTATTAGACAATTTACTTAAAAAGGATGTGCACATTATATGGGCCCTGTACTATGACACGCAAAAAGGAACTGATCTGAGGATGTGACCAAGACATTCCTCATATGGGCATTTATAGTGAAACCATAAAATGACATGCCGTTAATTTGCTGTAACAGCAACCATTCTGGGTAAATGTTGATTAAGGAACCAATGTCGTAAATAATGAACTCCTATTACAGTAAAAATAAAATGCAGAAGTGAGAATTATGAGTTGTCAGGTATTTATGTGAATAGGAAAAAAAAAAAAATACTGCAAAACTGTACACTTTATCAGCATGAACTTAAAAAGAATATCTTACTATGCAGAGATTATAATCATTTAAAAAAAACACAAGTTCTGCTTTTAATTATGGGTGGCATCTGCACTTAATATAGAACACAGTAGAAGGCGCTTACTAAAGTCTATCTTCAAGCACTATCATCTGCAATATGGAAAGATACTGAGCAACTGAGGAACAAGATTATGACACACACATACAGACCATACAGCGATGCTACGGCTCCGGAGCTAGGTCGGAGCCGCGGCCTTTCCTGATGCTGTGACCGCGGCGGCAATCCGCAGATTGCCGCCGCGGTCACAACATCAGGAAAGACCGTGGCTTTGGCCTAGCTCCGGAGCCGCTGCCATCTTGATACACTTAGCGTGGCGTCCCTCCTCTGTTTACGCCCACAGAGGAGGAGGGGCCCGCGCTCGTGGGACACACACCGCTCTGGTGTCTGTACTACGGGGGGCAGGGGGTGTGTGTCTATACTGAGGGGGGGGGTGACACCATTTTTTTCACCAGTGCCAGTAACAGTACCACTGCCATCTGCCAGTAACAGTAACAGTGCCATCCGCCAGTACCAGTGCCATCTGCCAGTACCAGTGTCATCTGCCAGTACTAGTGCCATCTGCCAGTAACAGCACCAGTGCCACCATCCACTGCCAATTAGTGCCACATTCCATCCAGTGCCATCCGTTAATGCCACCTGCCAGTGCCAATACCAGTGCCAATTAGTGCCACCTTCCATTCACTGCCATCTGCCAATGCCACCTGCCGGTGCCAATTAGTGCCACCTTCCATCCAGTGCCATCCGCCAATTCCACCTGCCAGTGCCACCATCCAGTGCCAATTAGTGCCACCTTCCAATCAGTGCCATCCACCAATGCCACCTGCCAGTGCCAATACCAGTGCCACCATCCAGTGCCACCTATCAGTGCCAACTAAAGCCATCAGTGCCACCTGCAATGCCAACCAGTGCTAACTATTGCCACCCAGTGCCACCTGCTAGTACCATCTTTCAGTGCCATCCAGTGCAACCTGCCAGTGCCAATAAGTGCCTTCTGCTAGTGCCATCTTCCTTTCAGTGCCAATTAGTGCCACGAGCCAGTGCCACCAATAAAAAAAAAAAAAAAAACGGCCTAAAATATCGGCCGCATATATCGGCCGCCCAGATTTCTAAATATCGGCATCGGCCAGAGAAAAACCCATATCGGTCGACCTCTACTTGACACAACTTCTTTTTTTACCTACTACCACTATTTTATTCTTTCAGAGAATATACAATGTTCCTGAGTTTTAACTAATCTACATGTCAAACTATTTTTTAAACATATAAAAAAAAAAACTTTTCTGTCAGCAAAAGGAGCTGGAGCATTGTGCATAAGGCATGTAAAATGCATGTTTTCATGGGTGTACAAGGCTCGAATATCCGAGTATATCCTAGCCTATGAAGCCAAATTTGGAGGACTGCCTTCAGGTAGGTCCACCGAATACTCTCAAATGCTCTCCCTCTACAGTCAGTGTTCAGTGAAGGTCTAGTGCCATCAGAGGCCTTTCATCTGGGAACAAAATCTTCTTGGTCCGAGTGTACTAATAGAGATGTACATTTAGTAAGGCGAGTGGCTATATGGTTAGCATATAATTTTGTATGTTTTTTTTTTTTAGAGCGAAATGGGCCAAAAGTGGGTAGTGGTGTTAATAGATTTCCACCGGTTTTGGGATAATGATGATTACGGCTTTGGGACAGGAACCCTGGTCTGCCATATTGTTAAGAGTTGCAGAGGTGTGGGGATAGGGGGTCTACAAAGGACGTGCCGCTCTGGTGAGAAGAGAATGGATAGGCTTTGGAGCTGTCCAGGAGTCAAAGTGGGTAGGGGGACAACATCTAAAAAATTGTTGTATGCTTCTAATGTAGGAGGAGAAGCTAGGGAGTCTTGAAAATTGTAAAGTTTGGTGTAGAAATTGCAATAAATTGTTCAACCATGTCTAGTTGAGTGTATCGGGATCATACTGGTCAGGCAGAATGAGAATTTTGGAACTGGCCACTTTCTGTTTATATTGTTTAGCCAGGAGGGCACCGGGGTTTGTTATTCTAAGGCCTCGTACACACGATAGGATAGCCAGGACAACGGTCTGATGGGCCGTTTTCATCGGTCAAAACCGATCGTGTGTGGGCCCCATAGGTTATTTAACCTTAGGTTAAAAAAAAAGCCAACTTGCTTTAAAATTAACCTATGGACTCCTAACCAATAGGTTAAAACCGATCATTAGTAGGCACAACCATCGGTTAAAAATCCACGCATGCCCAGAATCAAGTCGACACATGCTTGGAAGCATTGAACTTCATTTTTCTCAGCACGTCGTTGTGTTTTACGTCACTGCATTCTGATACGATTGTTTTTTTAACTCATGGTGTGTAGGCACATAAGGCAGCCTCATCGGTTAACCTATGACAACTTTCCTTCAGACCGTTCTCATCGGATGGACCGATTGTGTGTACGAGGCTTAAGAGTAGAAATTGAAAGAGCCTTTTAAAGCAACAAAATCATAGCTTTTTTTTAAAGTGTGCATTGTGTTGGTCACACAGATCACAAAACGTTGCAAGGAGATCAAACTTAGATTTCAGGTCTCCAGGGATCTTGGGAAACTAGTTTGGAAAATAATGGAATCTGCAAGGTGAAGGTAGCCTAGAGGCAATGTTTGAGAGAAGATGATGGATGGATATTGGAGCATGATCAGACCAAATCATCAGTCCAATATGGACAGTAGTGATTTGTTGTAACGTATAAGTGTCAATAAGGAAAAGATCAACTCTGGAGTTAACATTGCGTATACATTAGAATAAAAGGTATAGTCTCTTTCGCAACCATGGGTGCATCACCCTATATAAAATAGATCTTCTGAAGAGTGAAGGGATAATAGTAGGGTCTGGTTGACTGCTTTGGTGGGATCTATAAAGCCTCTACTACTTCAGTTAAAGGATCACTAAAGGATTTTTTTTTTTTTAGCTAAATAGCTTCCTTTACCTAAATGCAGTCCTGGTTTCATGTCCTCATTGTTCGTTTTTGCTTTGAAGTTGCTGTAATTCTGCTCTGATCTCCACTTCCTGCTTGTCTGGCTCCTTATGAAAAATCTGGCAGCTTTTCACTGTGGTCCAAGCTGTCATTACTGTGTGTCTAAAACTCCTCAGAACCAATCAGATTCATTTTAAAAACAAAACACTGCCCTGTATTTGTTTGTTTTTGTTCTGTGTGTCCCTCTACCTCACAGAAACATGAAACCAGTTTAAAAATGAAACTAAACTGCAGGCACATTATATGATTGATTTTTATCTATGTTTAATCATTTTTAAAAGGAATCAGTTAACTATTATTTCTCTATACCCTGTAAACAGTCATTTCAGCAAAAAAAAAAAAGTTCCTTTAGTGACCCTTTAAGTCCCCACAGACTATTACAAAATTGTTCTGATATGGTTGTAATTTGTGTATAAGGGATTGGTAGAAAGTTTTCTGATGGGCATTGGGGGCATAAATATTAACCAGTCTAATGGGAAAGTTATTCAGAGATAGGATGAGAAATTGGCCCCTTGGGTTTGCTTCAAAATTATGAAGTTGAAAGTCAACCTAATTGTGATCATTCCTCTTTTATGCTTAGAGCCTGCACTGGTGAAGAAAGCATGAGGAAATTTAAGATATTGACATTTGGGAGTTTACGTTTGGAAAAGCGGGTTTCTTGCAGGCATAGAACATTACATTTTTGGGCCAGGGCTTCTTTCTAAAGAATTGACCTCCTTAAAGAGCTATTAAGCACCTAAGGAATTTAGAGACATTATCTTAAGGGAGATCAGGATGATTAAAGGGTCACTAAAGGAATTTTGTTTTTTAGCTAAATATCTTCCTTTAACCTAATGCAGTCCTGGTTTCATGTCCTCATTCTTTGTTTGTGCTGTAATCCTTCTCTGTTCTGCACACTTCCTGGTTGTCTGTTTCCTTATGAAAACAGTACTGGGAGCTGCTCTCTGTGGTCTCTTATCAGGAAGGTGTGATTACTGTGTGTCTAAAACCCCTCAGAACCAATCAGTTTCATTTTAAAAACAAACCCTGCCCTGTATTGGCTCTCGGTCTCTGTCCTTCACAGAAGCATGAAACTAGATGAAAAATTTAACTGAAACTGCAGGCACATTATATGATTGATTTTTATCTATTTTTAATCATTTTTAAAAGGAATTGGTTAACCAATATGTCTCTATACCAGGGGTGCCCAACCTTTTGAAGAGCGAGGGCCACTTAAGCAACTTGGTAACCATTCGAGGGCCACTATGAGCGGAGCGGGCGGAAGACAGGTCACGGCTACTCTATAGGCCCTCCTATCTGCCCAGATGAAAGGGGGTGAATTCTCTTCTGCTTTTCGGATTGGAGGTAGGTGGGCATAAACAGACATCTGTCGCTCTATAGAGGTGAATTAGGGGTCCATTTGGTTGGGCCGATCGTGTGAAAAGGGCCTAAGACTGCTTTCACACTGATGTGCTGCGGTATACCCACACCGTGGGTGCAGTGTAGTGCACCTGTGTCTATCCTGCGGGTTAGCTGAACTTTGCCATAGACTCCACCTGTGGCAAAAGCCGGCACTGTAGAGGAAGCATCGGCTTATGGGGCTTGGCTCTGCAGCCGCTTTCTTCCTCTACCACCAGCTTCATTCACAACACTGATGCTGTGGTATGGCAGGTCGGCAACCTGCGATCTGGGCTTGCCAACCCCCCATTCCAGAGAAGGAGGTCGCGGGCCACATCAGAGAGCTCCGTGGGTCACATGTGGCCCCCGGGCCACTGGTTGGCTACCCCTGCTCTATACCCTGTAAACAGTCATTTCTTAAAAAAAAAAAATCCTTTACAACTCCTTTAAGAAATGCTATATAAAGCACTATGAGAACATAGAAAATGGAAGGAAAGAGATCCTTTACCTGCGATTTACACAACATTTTAACTGAAAGTATGAAGCACAAGATTAAATGGGTTGTAAAGCTTTGTGTTTTTTCACCTTAATGCATCCTATGCATTAAGGTGAAAAAACACCTTGCACTCTTGGGCCCCCCCGTTTTTACTTATCTAAGCCACAAAACTTGGTGGGCTCGTTCCCGCGATGGTTTCCCCCTGCTTGAGGTGGCTCGTCATTGGAGATTGATAGCAGCGCAGCCATTGGGTCGCACTGCTGTCAATCACATGCAATGACGTGACACGGCGCGGCCAAATGATACAGTCAGCGGCTATAGCCGCCAGTTGTATAACTGGGGCAAGCTATCCCCCTTAGGAGAGAGTTTCCCACAAAGGGAGTTAGCGATTGCGAGGAGGAGCCGAGACAGCCCCGAAGGACCCCAAAAGACTAGGACCTGGGCCACTCTGTGCAAAACAAACTGCACAGTGCAGGTAAGTATAACATGTTTGTTGCCATATGACCCCTTTAAGACCAGAGTGCATAGTTCGTACCAGCTTGTGGAAAGAGGAGGAGCAAAAGAAACATTACAAAACAAGGAACACAACTACCATAAGTAACAAACGTGCACAGCACCCAATTCCTTGGGAAGGGGTAGTTCATTGAAAACTAAAAAGCAGGCAGCCGCAAAGGATGTCACAAAACTCTGTAAATGAATGATGTGGCCGGCCGGTTCCCCACATGGCCACGTTATTTTCAAACAGTGACAGCAGGCGCCCAGAGAACATGCCTGATCAATGTCATTTGGGGGGGAGCTGCAGCTGCTGGAACATTTACAGGACTTATCCTTTCCAGGACAAGTCCACCCATGGGAACATGATACACCCTATTTTGGCATGTTCCTGCTCCTACAACTGCTCGACGATTCGCTGCCTCATGGCTTGTAGTTCTCAATGAACAGTGTGAAACTGCCTGAGAGACTGCAGGACTCCTGCAGGGCACCAACGATCTGCTGATTGCTGGTGCAAATAAATTTCAGGCTCCTTAAAAAAAAAAAAAAAAACTTAAAAATGTATTTTATCAAATCAACAACAGCATTTACTCTTTTCAAATTATGACGACAGCAGAAACTAGCCAAATTACCCTGATCAAAAGTTTACATACCCCAGTTCTTAATACCGTGTATTGCCCCTTTTAACATCAATGACAGCTTAAAGTCTTTATCTTCTCAGATAGGTAAAGTTGCCCATTCCTCTTGGCAAAAAGCCTCCAGTTCCTGTAAATTCTTGGGCTGTCTTGCATGAACTGCATGTTTGAGATCTCCCCAGAGTGGCTCAATGATATTGAGGTCAGGAGACGGAGAATTGCCACTCCAGAACCTTCACTTTTTTTCTGCTGTAGCCAATGAAAGGTCAACTTTGCCTTGTGTTTTGGATCATTATCATGTTGGAATGTCCAAGTATATCCTATGTGCAGCTTTCCGGCTGATGAATGCAAAATGTTCCTCCAGTATTTTTTGATAATATACTGCATTCATCTTGCCATAAAGTTCTACCAAAAATGTCATGTACCTTTATAGCTCACACATCCATAAAACATCAGTGATCCACTTCAGTCTTTCACAATAGGGATAGTATACCTTTTATCATAAGCCTTGTTGACTCTCCAAATGTAGCATTTATGGTTGTGGTCAAAAAGCAAAATGTTGGTCTCATCACTTCAAATGACTGTGCTAAAAGGTTTGAGGCTTGTCTGTGATGTTTGGCAAATTGTAAGTGGGATACCTTGTCGCATTTTCGTAATAATGGTTTTCTTCTGGTGACTTGACCATGCATCCCATCTTTCTTCAAGTGCCTCCTTATTGTGCAACTTGAAACAGCCACACCACATGTTTTAAGAGAGTCCTGTATGTCACCTGAAGTTATTTGTGGGTTGTTCTTTGCACCCTGAACAATTTTCCTGGCAGTTTTGGCTGAAATTTTAGTTAGTCTACCTGACCGTGGTTTGGTTTCAACAGAACCCCTCATTTTCCACTTCTTTATTAGAGTTTGAAAACTGACAGTTGGCATTTTCAATTCCTTGGATAGCTTTTTATATCCATTTGCTCTTTTATACAGTTCAACCACCTTTTCCTTTGACAATTCCTTTGCTTTACCCATAACTCAGAATCCAGAAACGTCAGTACAGCACTGAATGAAAGACACAAGGGTCTGTCAGGAGTCCAGAAACTCATTGACCTTTTTATACACACACACACAATAATTACAAGCAAACAGATCACAGATAAGGATGGTTACCTTTAATAGCCATTGAAATCGCTTTGTGTCAACCTGTGTGCATGTTATCAGGCAAAAATCACCAGGGTATATAAACTTTTGATCAGGGTCATTTGGGTAGTTTATGTTGTCATTGTGGTTTAAAAAGAGTAAATGCAGTTAATTGATAATAAATGGCTTCAGCCAAACACTAAACCAGGGGTCTTCAAACTACGGCCCTCCAGTTGTTCAGGAACTACAATTCCCATAATGCCTAGTCATGTCTGTGAATGTCAGTGTGTTACAATGCCTCATGGGATGTGTAGTTCTACAACATCTGGAGGGCCGTAGTTTGAGGATCCCTGCACTAAACCATGAGCGAAATAAAAGTTTTTCTGTTATTTATATTCTCTGAAAAATGGCCAAGAAATCATAAATTCTGCCATGTATTCTGGTATGTAAACTTATGAGCACAACTCTATGATGCTGAGAATTATTTAGCCCAACAGAGGAATGGGGATTGATTGCAGAGTGATGACTCTGCATGAAACAAAGCTGGAAGGCAGGCAAATATTACAACAAGAGCTGCTTTTTTTTTATGTGAATTCAGGGAGATTTCAAATCAAGAATTGGAGCAATACGCTTGGGCAGGGGGAGGATATCACATGTATATAACACCATATGCCAAACTTGTGACTTCCAAACCTAAATATCCTTACCATTAGATTCATAAGTTCTTGTTTTATTTTAGGAGCCATACAGAGCTTTACTCATGAAAGTTTTAGCTGCGTGTGTAACCTGAGCTTTAGCCAATCTTGGTTAGCAAAAGGTTTTTTCAGAAAATCTGGTTAGGGTTATCCTTTATAAACATGAAAAGGAGATAGAAATTGTAAATGACATGCAATATTTCAGATTTAATTGACCAAAATGAAAAAAGTTTTAAAGTGACTTTTGTGAATACATTAATGTCTATATATACTAAATGTTTAACAATGAGCTTTTAAAATCACTGTATAAACTGTATAAAAACTGAACAGTGCTCAGTCTGACTTTTGTTCTAGGACCGGGACAAGTCAGTGGCAACTGCAACGTTGGCATTAGTGCGGCGTCGCATTTGCAGTGCCGCACCGATTTCCAAAATTAGTTCCTGTACTACTTTCCGCGATTTTGGGGTTCGATTTCCATTGACATCTGTGTAGAAAGAGGTCTCTGAAATGGCCCCTGAAGTTGGGACTGACATGCAATAAAATGGTGCAAGTTTAGCTAAACCCGCACCATTTCATTCCTGCAGTCTATGTGAACCTAGGCTTAACATTGCAATCAATTCACACCTATAGAAAAATGTAGGAACACTACACATGTTTTGTGTTCTTAAAATCTGGACTGCTTTCCCAGGCTGAACATCTGTAAAATATGAAATGCTAGGATTATAGTTTGGGTGGATCTCTCTAAACATCACACTGGCACAAAATGGATAAGCCTAACCACACATCTGCTTTAAACAGAGAACTAGATTGTGCTCTAAAGGGGTTTTGCATTCCGATAAATGTAAAAATGTAAAGCATGCTGAAAAACAATTTATGGGAGTAACAGATAACATCACTGATTGAAATCTGTAATTTTCACACAGTTTTGTAAGTTCATGCTGCAAGTGAAAGCAAAGCTAATATTCCATTGCCTACATTTAAAAACCTAACTAGCCGCCATTTTTTTATTTATAACGTTAAAGCGGATCTCACACGCCAATAAGGTTTTTTATTTAATGGCTCTTTAAAAGTTAAATCACCCCATGTAGCGCAACTCACGTGCCCTGTCTCTCCCCGCCGCTCCGTAGCAATACAGTGGAAAATAAAAACGTATATTCCTCCATCCGGTTCCGGCTCCATTTTAACTGTGGGCATAAGCCCACAGCCCGGCACTTCCTCGTTCTGGGGTGGATGCCGATGTCCCAGCATCCACCGCTCGATCTCGCGCATGCGCGCGAGCAACGGGGACCAGCGGAGAATTTTCAAACGCCCGCCCTTTCTTTTGTTTACATCCACGTCAAAACGAAGTCGCGCGATGTTTGTGCTAACAGAGCGGAACATGATAATTAGGGAGCTCTGACACAGGCTCCCAGCAGACACAGCGCGGGACAGGAAACCAGAGAAAACCTGACGGAAACCCGAGGGGCAGCAGACCAGAAGCCTCTATTTTTCACAAGGTATTGTAACACTGTTTAATATGAAAATAGCCGATTATGCATTATTTAGGAGCATTAGGAATATTAAGCGAAAGTTGAATTCAGGGTGGAGCTCCGCTTTAACAACCACTATTACTTACCTTAATCCATGGTCCTACCATTTTCTGCCCTGTGGGTACTGGTGGTAAAGCCACATGTAAACGTAACATAAAAAGGTGGACTATGCATTCAAGAGAGATTAATGGAGCATTAGAAGTTTTCTTAAAGAGCACAGCAGATGTAGTTTTCTTTCAGACTAAATGTTTCTTTTAACCGCTTAAAAACCGCCGCACGCCGATATATGTAGGGTTGCGCTCGTGACCCGGTCCTGAGCTCTGTGACCGCACCCACGGACCCGATCGTCGCTGGTGTCCCACGATCGGGTCACAGAGCTGAAGAACAGGGAGAGGTAAGTGTAAACAAACCTTTCCTAGTGAGAGTGTCACGGATCGTCTGTTCCCTGTCATAGGGAAGACGATCAGTGATGTCACACGCCAAGCCACGCCCCCTGACAGAATCACTCACTAGGAAACACTTAACCCCTTCCCCATCCCCTACAGGTTAACCCGTTCACTGCCAGTGTCATTTCCACATTAATCGGTGCATTTTTATAGCACTGATCACTGTAAAATTTACAATGGTGTCAAAAGTGTCGGCCATAATGTCGCAGTCACGATAAAAATCGCTGATCGCCATCATCACTAGTAAAAAAAAAATAATGCCATAAAACTATCCCCTATTTTGTAGACACTAGAACTTTTGCGCAAACCCATCAATAAACGCTTATTGCGATTTTTTTTTACCAAAAATATGTAGAATACATATCTGCCTAAACAGAGGGAAAAAACTTTTATATATTTTTTGGGGATATTTATTATAGCAAAAAGAAAAAAAATATAGAATTTCTTTCAAAATTGACACTCTATTTTTGTCTATAGCGCAAAAAATAAAAACCGCAGAGGTGATCAAATACCACCAAAAGAGCTCTTTTTGTGGGAAAAGAAGGACGCCAATTTTAATTGGGAACCACGTCGCACGACCACGCAATTGCCAGTTAAAGCAACGCAGCGCCGAATCGCAGAGTGGCCTGGTCCTTTAGCTACAAAATGGTTCGGGGCTTAAGTGGTTAAAGTAAATGTCATATTTACAAAAAGGTGCCTAAGGTGAATGCTGACGTATAAGCTTATTACGCCTACAAGTACCTATTTAAATCCTAAAATAAATTACTGGCTCAGTCTGACATTTACATTTGTCTTGTAAATAATCTGGTCTAGCACTACAACTGTGGCTCATGCAGGTGTATAAATATTTTCTACATCTTAAATTACAAAAACAAAATATCAATAATAATAAAAAGTAGGGCCATATGGGAAAGAGTAATATTAGATGCTTCACAAAAGTGAAATGGAATATGGGAATTTGCAAAATAAAGTAACCTATAACAACTGATCAGTTTTCGTATACTGCTTATGGAAGTTGGAATCGGCTGCAACAGGTTCATCCACATTTAGTATGAATTTTAAAAAAGGCGTGTTCGGTATTCTTCCTCCAATATACTGTACATACAGCTATACGTTTACCAGACGCATTGTCCTTTACAGTGTGTTTATATTAAATAAGCCTACAAGTTACTCCTACAACTAAATGTATATATACATAAGCTGAACACAAATACACTTGAATGCAAACCGCAAAATACGATTTACCAATTATGGTTTCAAGCATATTCGGAAATGGAATCTACATAATATGTGAGGACATAAGGTTACTCAGTGGACACAGCATAGGCGCTGCCGGAAAATTTTCTAGAGAGGGTTTTTTTCTGGTCTTTACAGTGATTTAATGCAATTTTGCAGAAGTTTAGCTTCGAGAAGTGGTCTCCTAGGCAAGACAGAGGAAGCTGGTACAATCTGATTTCCTGAACATACTCAGAATTCAAACCCTCTGGGAACTGTTTATAGTCAAGGGAGTATCTTTAGGAAACCTTTACTGTAATCACAGAAATTTCACTTACAGAAAAATGTATTGCAAGAATATGCAGAAAGCTCGATGTTGAAATACCAAAATATAAAGCTCAAGTTTTGTGTTCAAGTTTAAAGTGGATGTAAACCCAAATTTTTTTTATTTTGTTTGCTCTCACGATGTAGAGCAGGGATCTTCAAACTACGGCCCTCCAGATGTTGTGGAACTACACATCCCATGAGGCATTGCAAGACTCTGACATTCACTGACATGACTAGGTATGATGGGAATTGTAGTTCCTGAACAACTGGAGGGCCATAGTTTGAGGACGCCTGATGTAGAGTATAAGGATTTCCTATCATTTGTGCCCAGTCTTGCCACAAAGAGTTAATCCAGCTCTGAGCAATCCTCTTCTTTTTTCAGTGAGTAAAACAGACAAACAGGAGAAAACTTGTGTCTGTTCTTCCCCCCTTGCTGTGAGTGACAGGTGATTTACATATCTCATGCACTAGCCTGAGACAGACATTATTTTTCTCTTCCCACCCCACTCCTTTTCTGAAGTCATGTGGTTACTTTTCTGGATTTTGACTGGATTTTAGTGATCATTGCAGAATTTAGCGTAAGGAATACACAGGAGAAAGTGCATGTTGACAAGGGGAGTGTAGAGGTGGGCGGGGGGGTGTCTACTGAAATCAAGACTCCACTCACCGAGCTCCGGACAACAGACCCACCCACAGAATCTGCAGTTTTTCAGTTCTTATAAACCGACAGACGGGAGACATTTGACAGGCAAGGATACATGTATATCCTTATAGATCAGCACTATGGCAGTAGTTTAGAAAGCATGAGAATGGGTTTACATCCACTTTAAAGAAAACAGCTTAGCTTAAAAATGCATCTAAAATTTCTATTTAAGCCATATAATGTGTACACATTTCCTATTAGTTCAAAGTGCAACCAGATAAGCTTTTCTTAATGAGGATTTAATCATAAAAAAAATAACCAACCTTTTTTTTTATTTCAAGTATTACAACAGTAAAATAATATTGATAATCTACGGTGCATCGCTGCCAAACTAGTGCTAAACCTGTGTGGTGGTGTGGATGTTAGAATACGTATGTATAAACCAATATTATGAAATACCTGAAAACCCAAAGAAGATTGTAAATACAATTTCCAATAAGTGCACAATGAATGTTCAAAATAAAAATACAGTCTATGAAGAAATTGCTTCCAGTAAATTGGTGATCGCATCTGTCCTTAAAGCATTGTTCCACCCACTTTATACATTTTATCTCAATCTATACATCACTGGCCATATTTTTTTCAAGGGGCATAAAATGTTTTTTTTCTGTTAGCCTACCAGTGTGTCAGTGTGGCTCACCGCCGCCACTCATCACAAGATTCGAAAACCGGATCTTCGTTGCCATCACAAAAGGGGCAGGTACTTGTACCCGTTGTAATGCCATCTGATATGTTTCCTACGCTGCGAGCTGTGCATTCGCAAGAACAAGCTAAAAACTTTGTTTTAAACATCATTTTTCCCACACACGATCATTTTTTATGACAAAAAACGACATTCTGAAAAACGACAAAAAAATTTAAGCATGTTAGAATTTTTTTTTTTGGTCGTTTTTTAGAAGACATAAAACGATGTTTTGCCCACACACGATCATTTTAAATTATGTTTTTTAAAACATTGTTTTATTTCATCACAAAAAACAACAGTGTGTACGCGGCATTAGTGTATAAACAGGGTACCAGATTGCCTTATAAGTCACTTCTGGTCTGCACTGTCACAGCTTACGCCATACATCACAGCCATGTGGTTTCATTAGGGAGATTGACTGACAACAGCACTTAAAGCTCATTTTGAATGTACCCCAAGCTGTGTATGAAACGTGGCATACATCCACTGCATGCATTGGTGCTGGCATAAATTAAAGCCAACCTCTAGCTTTACTTCAGTCTTATACAGCTGTATAACATGTTTGCATAGAAATATTTAAATCTGTCTTGTGGAGATACTGACACTGCGACTTCCTGGAACAAAAGGTGGGCCTTTTACAAATCAAACTGCTTGTTTTATCATAGTCCAGTTAGCTGCAATTTGACATGCTGTGGTTGACTTACTGAAACTGGAGAGTGCAAAATCTGGTGCAGCTCTGCACACAAACCCATCAGCTTCCAGTTTTTTGTTTTGTTTTGTTTTTTTGTCAAAGCTTAATTGAACAAGTTAAATTTACAAGCCGATTGGCGAACATACACAGCTGCACCAGATTTTGCATTCTCCAGTTTTAGTAAATCAACCTCACTGAAATCACAGAAAGAGTTGGTTGCAGGGCTGGGCCTGTATGATTTAAAAAAAAGAGCCTTTAGCCCACGTTCACATCGGTCCAGTTTGACATGCGATTTGACAGTAAGAATGCTGGTGCCATGGCCAAAAGGGGAAAGAGGAGCGGGGCTTCGTGCACCCACATCACTGGAACCTGGGACAGGTGAGCATCTGATTATTATAATTCAGCAGCTACACGTTTGGTAGCTGCTGACTTTAAAAACAAAAAAAAAAATCTGTGGAATTTCGCTTTAAAAGTATATATAAAACCTAACCCCCAAAATCTAACATGTTTATGCAATTTCAAAAGCAGTTATCAAGGTTTTAAATCAACCGTTTTCATTAAAGTGGTTATAAAGGCTGAAGGATTTTATTTTATTTTTTTACAGAAGGAATATTTATAAAAAAAAAAAAAAAACAAGCGATTACATGCTTATAAAAGATTCAGATGATACAAAACAGGGCCATAAGGCTCCAAACAATTGTTACAAAATTAAAAGGAGAAACATATTCAGTATAGAAACATCTTAGTACCTTATCCAGATAGTAGAGGAAAAAGGAAGAAGGGAGAGGTCTGGGAACTGCGCTCGGACCGCATGCTGGAGAAATCTGAAGAACATTCAGGGTGAAAGTCCAAACTTAGCTTTCAACACGCCAAAAGAGAGCAATCGTCCCTCTGGCATGATGTCTCTCAGGCGGCGTACACACGACCGAGGTTCTCGCTGGAAACCAGCGAGAACCTCGCTGGAAGCTGCATTCCAGCGAGGACCTCGGCCGTGTGTACGCTCTCGGCGAGCTTCCCGTCGGGAAGCCCGTCGAGCAGAAATAGAGAGCACGCTCTCTATTTGCTCGACGGCCCGCCTGGATGAATGGCTGGTTGCCATTCCCGACGGGCGGGTCGCCGATTTCGACGGCCGGCAGAGAACCTCGACGGGCGGAACGATGTGTTCTGCCCGTCGAGGATCTCTGCCGTGTGTACACGGCCTCAGAGTTTTAATATCATAGCGCGCCCATATCTGTGGATCCGGCACAGTTCTCAGATGTGACAAGGATGGATTGCCCCATAGAGGGACGTGGGGGGAGAACGACCCGGGCTCAGCCAGAAGCCTCAAAACCTGTCCCCACACCGCCACAGTGGCCCTCATTGGTGCAGTAGTCTGGGTGCTAGCCCTTACCCCTCGATAAACTAGATTGCTTAATCCAGCATAAGACCCCAATATAGCGGCTTCAAGGGTAACAGACGGGTTGGTATGATCCTGCACAAACCACCATCTAACAGTTACTAAAAGGCCCAGTAGTACTTTCTAAAGTTAGGGAGGGCTAGGCCACCCTCCGACAAGGGGAGCTGAATATGGGTCTACCCCACCCTCGGGACCGAGGCCTGCCAGACAAATGTACCCACCGCCCGCTCCAGTTTGTTAAAAAAAAAAGACTTCGGAATAATGATCGTTGTGTGTCTAAAAACGTAAAAGAAACTTGGGGAGAAAGGACATTTTTACCAGGTTAACCCTGCCAACAGGTGTGAGAGGCAGGGTCTTCCAGGCCGAGCACCTCTGGAAAAATCTCTGGAGAACAGGGTTCACACTAACCTCAATATTTTCAGGGAGGTCTTTGCCAATCTGAATACCCAGATATTTAAAACCGTCCACCCACTGAAGCGGGGCCAGCAGGTTGGTAAGAAGGGGAGCCCGGGTTCAGAGGAAAAAGGACCGACTTGTCCCAATTGATCCGAATACACAAAAATCGACCAAATTCGGTGATAATCGATAGGGCAGCCGAAAGGGATCCATGAGGGTCATTAAGGTAGAGGAGAGTGTCGTCTGCATACATAGACACCTTCTCGACAACAGAGCAGACCGAGATACCAGCAACCGTGGCGGCAGATCGGACCAGAATGCCCAATGGTTCAATGGCGAGGGCGAAAAGGGCCGGGGAGAGGGGGCACCCCTGCCTTGTACCTCGGTGGAGTGGGAAGGATGCAGATAGAAAGCCATTCATCCGAACCCTAGCCGTCTGATTGGCGTACAGCATCCCGAGCCAGGATATGAACTTCGGACTTAGGCCAAATCTCTGGAGAACCATCCAGAGATATTCCCACTCCACCGAGTCAAAGGCCTTCTCGGCGTCCAGAGAGGCAACCACCTCCTCCCCTCCCCGCCACCCGGTCAATGACCGTGAACAGTCTCCGTAAATGAATGTCCGTCCCTTTGCCTGGCATAAATCCGGTCTGATCCCCGTTAATCAAAGAGAATATCACTGCATTGAGCCGATTCGCCAAAACCAACAATAATACATTTTTAAGTTATGTGAAAATCAGTCCAAAGAGATTGGAAATCCGACACTTCTTAAGGTTCTTCACCAAATGATATTGAACACACCAAACTTATGAGTGATCCCTCCACCAGTAAAGATGGCTACTCTCACCTCAGCAATAGACCACGGTGTTACCAGATGGTCAAAAAAGCAGGTATATCAACAAAGGAAACCAGGGAGCAGGATGGTAATTCACTTCCTCATATCAGCCATGCACATGGATCCGGACATGTAAGAAGAAATCACAAATCTAAGAGCTTCCGCTGGATAAGACTATTTAATGAACATATAAAAAAAACACAGGCTACTCACATTTAGCCAGTAACATAAGGCATAAAGAATACAACCAAGTAATCGAATCTTGGGGTCGAATTTTAAGGCTCTCAGGATGGCAGCGAGCGGCACAGTATTCAAACTCCTATCCCCTGGACGCGTTGCGTTGTTACAACTTCCTGCTCCCGTTCTACTGAGGAAGTTGTCAGATTTCGAAATCTCTTTGGACTTTACCGATTTTCACATAATTTATAAATTATTGTTGGTTTTGCGCTGCACGGTTTTCTCTATCAACACTCCGGTATGCAACCTGAGTAGGATGGGGGCATGATCCGATACTCCCCTAGGGAGCACAGAGATCTTTTGCACTTTAGCCAAGATTGGGCTGCTCCCGTACATGAGGTCGATTTGTGACATGGCTGTATGCGTGACTGAGCTACACGTGTAACCTCTAACCCCTGGATTTCTCCACCTCCAAACATCCGTAAGGCTGAAGGTATCCGCCCCCTGGGAGAGTGGGGAGTCAACTGTCAGACCAGAGGACATCCTGTCTAAGTTAGGGCAGGGCACCATATTAAAATCACCCACCAAAAGTACCGCAGTGGCTGAGTAGGACGTCACCAACTGAATAACCTTATTGAGTAATCCAATAGTAGCAGGAGGGGGATTGTACAGGCCCACCAAAACCAGCGGCATGCCAGCCACCACGGCGTGCACCACCACAAAGTTACCCTCCGGGTCCAGATGCTGGTCTAGCAGTGTAAATAGTAGGGATTTGCGGACAAGGATACCAACTCCTCTGGCCCTGGCAGAGTGGGTGGCATGATAGTAATGCCCAACCCAAGGTTTACGTAGGCCGAGAACCCTACCACCCACAAGGTGCATCTCCTGTAAAATACAGATGTCCGGGGAGTAGCGCTGGAGAAATTTAAAGACCAGTGCCTGCTTAATTTTGGAATTAAGCCCCGGACATTCCACAAGATCACCGACAGGGAAGCCATAGGGGAACAAGTAAATAAATTAATTAAAAAAATGGAACAGGGAAGAGGAAGAGACCCGCAACTGGAATCCCAGGCGCAACCCACCATGATAGGCAACATCCGTGGACCACCTCCCCCACCCCCCAAATCCATATGCACATATCTGGAATCATACACTTCAGTTATTCCTTCAAACAACAATAAAACAGAAAAAAAAAAAAGTAAAACGAAAGAAAAAAAAACTACACAACTAATATTCCCAACTCCCCCCCACCCTGTACATTCGACAGAACATGAATGTACCTGGATGCCCCCAACAGAAGCGGTTAGAAACCACATAGGGTCGTAAACATAAGTCAAGTAGGCAAGTGGTGCCCGAGCACTAGGTGCATAGGAACATAGCAGAGATGCCGCCAACAGAGCGGGAAACAAAACAGCATTCACCTGCCATAGCCAGGGATACGAGGCTTAATAAAACCAACCAGCAGTCAGTGGCATGCAGGTGCGGTCCGTGTCTTCTGCAGGCCGAAACACAAAATTGGGCCAGTCATGGGTGTAGAACCGAAGGTTAGGCAGGTAAGGTAATGGCCTCCTGACCACAAAGAAGGGAAAGTACAGGCCAATCCAGCACCGTCCAGCGATACAACCAGACAGCAAAGTCCCTCAGGAGCAGGCCACAGGACTCCTCTGTCCCTCATGACCCCTGACCCGCACCTCTGGACAATAAGGGGGTCAGGCTGACAGCTTTTCCCAGGTTAGGAGAAAGGGACAGGGGTTAAGCTCCAACACGTCAGCCCCCAGGCCGGGGAAAGCAAAATCAGGGACACGAAGCAAAACACGGGACACAAAGCAAGTCCATGTCCGATGATATCGGCCCCAAACAAAAGAACCAAGGGAAGAGCAAACTTTGCAGGCAGGCTGTAGCTCGCAGAGGCCAAACAGCTCTCCAGTTCCTCACAGGGCAGGGTGTTGATCCACTGTGCAGCCTCCTCAGGCACCGTGAAGAAGCGAGCCGTCTCGCCATCTATCACCCGCAGGCGGGCCGGGAACAACATGCTATACTTTATGTTCCTGGCTCGAAAGGAAATGCTTCACAGAGTCAAATGATTTCCGTTTCTTCTGTGTGTCCACCGAAAAGAATATGAGCTTAGCAGCGTCGTACTGGACAACATCCAATTTCCGGGCCTCCCGTAGAACCAGGTCTCGGTCCCTAAAGTTCAAAAGTTTGATAAATGTGTGTGGGGGGGCACCGGGGGGACCACGGGCAGCAGGCATGCTGTGCGCTCACTCCACGACGAAATGTGAGAAGGGCGCCTGAGGGAACAACGTGCAGAGGAGCCTTTCAGTAAAAGGCTGGTGCATCAGATCCCTCTGATCCCTCCGGGAGGCCGACGATACGAAGATTGTTGCGCCGGTTCCTGTTTTCGGCGTTCTCCGTCTGGGCCTCCAGGTATTTTAGACGGACCTGCACAGTATGGAGTGTGGTCCCTCACCGTATCCTCCGTGTCCCCCACCCAGCACTCGGTCTTAGCAACTGGGTCCCAGATTTTATCCTGGTCGCGACGTATGAGGCCCATCTCCGCTTGGAGGGAGTAAATTTTTGCCGTAAGGGCCGCTTGGCATCCGTTAATGGCCTGCATTAGGGCCGAGAAATTAGCATCAGCAGTGAGAGCAGGGCCGGCCTCCACAGTCTGAGTCGCCATGTTGGAAGTCTGCTCCACGTGTGCGGCTGCGGCCGGAGAGCGAGCCGCAGGTTGATCAATTACCGCCGCCCGGGACCCGTTTTTTTTATTTTTGCGGGTCTGGACCATCAGCCCACTTCAGCGGGCAAGACGAGAGGTGCCCCAGCCAGATCAGGATAGGCAAACAAAATGATGTCCCTTCCGTTTCAGCAGAGCTTCGCTCCTAAACGATTAGCTCTGTTGCCATCTTGGCCACGCCCCCGGCTGAAGGATTTTTACATTTAAGGTTTTGCATCAACTCCTTCAGATCCGAATGACGGCTACAGCGAGGACTTACTTTGTCGGGAGGCCATCAATAGACTTCCTCGCCTTTGCACATGCCCCTGCACGGCGCGCGCTGTGATGATCACAGATCAAAATAAGGGGCCAATCCCGGCCCCTTACCACGTGAGCAGCCGTTAGCCAATGACAGCTGATCAAGTGATGTAAACAGAGTCATGGTCCCGAAGAGGAAGAGGCAAATGCGCCTCATCTGTGCCAACCAGTATCACCTGCCAGGGCCCACAGTGCCACAAATAAGTTCCCACCAGTGCAAAACAGTGCCATTTATCAATGCCCACCAGTGTTGCCAATCATTGCCACTTCCCAGTGCCCACCAGTGCCCTTCAGAGCCACCCATCAGTGCTGTGTATCAGCGCCCTTCAGTGTAGCCTTATCAGCGTACATCAATGAGAGAAAAATTACCTTTTTGCAAAATGTTATAACAAATAAAAAAAAAAAAAAAAAAAATACAAAACCGTTTTATAAACAAAAAAAAAAAAAAACACAGAGGTAATCAAATAGCGACCAAAAGAAAGCTTTTTGTGGGGGGAAAAAATTATACATTTTTCATTTGAGTACAGTGTTGTATGACCGTGCAATTGTCATTCAAAGAGTGAGAGAGCTGAAAGCTGAAAATGGTTTTGGGCAGGAGGGGGGTTTAAGTGCACAGTAAGAAAGTGGTTAAGGTAAAAAAAAAAAAAGAAAAAAAAAATTCTGTGTGTTTCTTTGGCATCATCAAATACAATGCAGGCCAGGGATTTTAACCCTCTATTGTGAGTGGTGGGAGTGAGAATGTGACCGAGAGAAGCTTAACCACTTAAGGACCGCCTACTGCACATTTATGTCGGCATAATGGCACGGCTGGGCACATCAACGTCCGAAGCTCCAGGACCGGGACCGCGGGATTCGCGGACCCGATCGCCGCTGCAGTGTGGCAATCCGTCCCTGGAGCGGAAGAACGGGGAGAGCCGTGTGTAAACACGGCTTCCCCGTGCTGCTCTGTGGCCGTAGCATCGATCGCGTCATCCCTGTAATAGGGGGACGCGATCGATGACGTCACACCTATAGCCACAACCCCCTACAGTTGAAAACACACACATAGGTCACACATCCCCTACAGCGCCACCTGTGGTTAACTCCCAAACTGCAACTGTCATTTCCACAGTAAACAATGCAATTTAAATGCATTTTTTGCTGTGAAAATTACAATTGTCCCAAAAATGTGTCAAAATTGTCCGAAGTGTCCGCCATATTGTCGCAGTCACGAAAAAAATCGCCGCTATTAGTAGTAAAAAAAAAAAATTAATAAAAATGCAATAAAACTATCCCTTATTTTGTAAACGCTTTAAATTTTGCGAAAATCAACCGATAAACGCTTATTGTGATTTTTTTTACCAAAAATGCGTAGAAGAATACGTATAGGCCTAAACTGAGGAAAAAAAATGTTTTTTTATATATTTTTGGGGGATATTTATTATAGCAAAAAGTAAAAAATATTGCATTTTTTTTTAAATTCTCGCTCTATTTTTGTTTATAGCGCAAAAAATAAAAACCGCAGAGGTGATCAAATACCACCAAAATACAGCTCTATTTGTGGGGAAAAAAAGGACGCCAATTTTGTATGGGAGCCACGTCGCACGACCGCGCAATTGTCAGTTAAAACGACGCAGTGCCGAATCGCAAAAAGGGGCAAGGTCCTTTACCTGCATTTTGGTCCAGGTCTTAAGTGGTTAGAGAGAAGACTGTGGGGGACCGGTTGCACCGCTGGAGGGATCCTGCTGGAACCTAGAAAAAGGCCTTATAAGTACTCCATTTTTTTTATCCTATCTGTTCTTAAAAAAAAACACTTATTGCGTGTAGCAAAGTCTAAACACAGTGGACAACTTAAAGGAGCTCCAGGCTCTCCCCCCAAAATACTAAAGAAATCAGAGACTGCAGACAAGCTACAGGAGATGATCAGAGACCGCGGACATGCTACAGGAGATGATCAGAGACTGCGGACATGCTACAGGAGATGATCAGAGACTGCGGACATGCTACAGGAGATGATCAGAGACTGCGGACATGCTACAGGAGATGATCAGAGACTGCGGACATGCTACAGGAGATGATCAGAGACTGCGGACTTAGCATCATACTGGGAATAAGAGCAGACATTTTGTGTTTTTATTTCTGACAATCTAATGGTATCCTGTGACCCCCTCTCCCAAGCCGTTTTCACATTCAGGAAGATATCACACCATTCCTCCTGTCTATATTTCTCCTCCATACAGCCCAGTCCCTGCCTGCAGTGACAATGACTTATCACAAGTGACACATTAGATTTCACTACATGCCTTCACCCCCCGTGTCCCCGGATCACAGCACCCCCCTCCTCTTATGTTCTTACATGCTGCTCTGCGCACACTACTCGGGCGATAGAGCATGATTGGAGAGAACTTGCATGCGTCATTGCTGTCCCTCTGACCAGGGCGATCTGCCTGCTCACCATCCCCCCAATCTCCATTCCATCTCAAGTCAGCAGGGAATTCTCAGTGTTTGTATATGCCGCTCATGTGACTGACTGCTCGACCCGCCTCTCTCCTCTCTGCTCTTATGTCTCACGTCTCTCCTGGCTTCAGCCCCGCCCACTGACTATTAGAGCAGAAGAGAGGCGGGCAGGGCCAACGCCAGGAAAGACGTAAGAGCAGAGAGAAGAGAGGCGAGAGGCGGGTCGGGCAGTCAGCACGGCATATACAAAACACTACACTATGAAATTAGGTAACAGCCGCACGGAGCGCTCTCCCGGGAAGGGGCAGAATTAGAAATCGATTATTGTGGTTGCATGCATCAGTGCCGCATCCTGGACACCCGAATCGCTATGCACTGATGCAGCAATTAAATTTGGCAGCCCTAGTGTGCGTGCGTTATTTTTTAAACCCAGTCAACAAATAAACAGAGTGATAATGCTCTCTACTTTTAACAGCAATAGACAAACTATAGTGTTCCAAATTTTGCAGTCCCAGAGGATTGGGGAAACCCTGATTAACAAAAAGCAAAGGTTCTTGTTCAGTTAAATATTTATAAATAGGAGTAAATGTTTCCATTTCTATAACATACAAAGAACACCGACTCTTAGAGTCGGTTCACACTGGGGCGACTTGGGATCAGACTTGAAGTCGTCTCAAGTCGTCCCAAGTCGCGCTGTCCAGAAAAGCAATGTAAGTGAATGGGAGTGGTGTTAATACACACTACTCATGTCGCTCCGACTTCAGAAGAGGTTCCTGTACTACTTCAATCAGACTTCTAGGCGATTTGTACCCATTGATTTCAATGGAAGTCGCTTCCAAGTCTGATCACTGTTTTAATTGAAGCTACTTTCAAGCAAGATAACATACAGTTCTCAGGCAAACCCCTCCCTCCCCTTCCCTCTCCCAGAGCTGATTGTTGTTTTATTGGCCACTGGAATGTCTCCTGACCTGAAAAGGACTTCAAGTCGTGTTGTAAATCGCCCCAGATCGCCCTGTGGTTCATGCTCAAGTAGTGTTGAAGTTGTTTCTGAAAGTCGTGCTGGAAGTCGTGTCGCCCCAGTGTGAACCGACTCTAAGGTTCCATGTGACTTCCAACTGTAATATATACACGCTGACTTAATAAATGGAAGGCTTCACATCAGTCCCTGCCCCAAATGAGTTGACAATCCAACATTCCTTTAACAGCATACAAAAACACATACATAAAATCTAGGGTTAAATTGGTTACATTTATAAACCAATTAGCCTACCACTTGTTTTTGACTGAAGCAGGAAACCAAAAAACCTAGAGGAAACCCAAGGAGAACATACAAATGTGCAGATAGTGTCCCTGGTTAGCATTCTGCTTGACATCAATGTTGCAAGGCTTGAAAACAGCACTTGTCCTTGAGATATAATTTTATGTGGTCACAGAGTTTCGCTGTTGCTTGTGATAAGCTTATATTTTATAATATATAGCCTATATATGATATAGCTTTCCAACACTTTAAATACTGGCAAGGTTTTGGTAGCAGTGCTGCCAGGCCACTTACTGCATTAACACGATCACCAAAAAGTCAAACACAGCTCTCATCTCTAATGGAGTCTTGCCAAAACTCTAGTAAGGTAATGCTTCCTTATGTTCATCTGCTTCCCCGAGAACAAAATGTTCTTTTTACAGTGTCCTTGTGTGCCAGCAGATCCCTTGAGAAAGAGAATTTATGTGTATAGTATTTCAGCAATAAGCACCATACACAAATCATAATAGTATGGAGGATGCATGTTTTCATGAAAAAGTGAGCATTAGTGCGCTAAGCAGCACATTTAGCAAGATTTTTCAAGTAAGGCACTGTGTACATGTCTTTGTCAGTGCTCTGTGTGCTCTGACAGTGTACTCATCCTTACATACTGGAACCATAAGGCCCCTTTCACACTGGGCGCGGGAGGTGCACTGGCGGTATAGTGGCGCTATTTTTAGCACCACTATAGTTTTTTTTTTTTTGCTGCGATATTTGGCCGCTAACGGTGCGGTTTTAACCCCCGCTAGCGACCGAAAAAGGGTTAAAACCGCCCGCCCGCTACAGCAGCGATTCTGCATTCTGCGGGGTCTGCATTTAAGGGTTTCTAAAGGAAACATTAAATATATTTAAAAAAAAACACATATTCTACTTACCTGCTCTGTGCAATGGTTTTGCACAGAACAGCACCGATCCTCTTTTTGGGTCCCCTGCTGGCAGTCCTGGGTCCCCCCGCTGAATGCGAACTACACTGCCCCCAAATAGCAAGCCTCTTGCTGTGGGGGTAGTTGAGAAGACTTGCTCCACGAGCTGCCTTCTGTGTATCCATTCACACACAGAGTGGGTCGACCCCGCCTACAACTCTATCCTCATGGCTCACTGGCTGCAATTGACAGCAGCAGGGGCCAAAGGGTCCCGCTGCTGTGTTAGCCAATGAGGAGTGAGAGACCCAGAAAAGCCCTGCGCTCTCATGCACATCGTTGGATCAAGTTGGGGTTCAGGTAGGTATAAAGGGTGGCTGCACCCAGAACGTATTTTACACTTTTTTTTTTTTAAATATATATTTTTATTAGGTTTAAGACAAACCAACAAACAGAAAGAAACATACAAAAAAAAAAAAAAACACCAGACATTAGGCAATACACTCAAACAAAATAAACTGACATCAGTGCAAAATATAAAGAAGGCACAGTGGTAAAAGGCTCAGGTATAATACCGGGATATAGCAAAAGCGGAGGTCCAGACATTAACCGCTTAACACCCGCCCACTTTATATATATATATGCATCCTATTTTTAAAGATGGATATCTCGGTAACGGCAGCAGCTGCTGCCACAACCGAGATACCCATCTCTTCAGTGGGCGGGCCTGTTAACAATAACGGCGGTCTGCCCCCCCCCCCCCTCCCGCCGCTCTCCCGCGCCCTCCGCAGCCGGCGGTAGCGGCGGAGGCGATCGGGTCCGCTCGGCTGCTGTGTGGGGATGCAAGTGAGGGCAACATGGCCTCCACCCGTCCCCATAGCTCTGCTGGGCGGAAGTGATGTCAAAACGTCAGTCCCGCCCAGCGTCTTAAAGGGGTAGTTCCCCCAAAAACCTTTTTTTTAACATTTATTCAGGCTCGTTATGTCAAGGGGAATCAGGTTTTTTTTTTTTAGAAATGAAGCGGTACTTACCGTTTTACAGATGCATCGTCTCCGACGCTTCCGGGTATGGGCTCCGGGTCTAGGCGTGCCTATTTGATTGACAGGCTTCCGAGGTCGGATACATCGCGTCACGATTTTCCGAAAGTAGCCGAACGACGGTGCGCAGGCGCAGTATAGAGCCGCACCGTCGCTCGGCTTCTTTCGGCTACTCGTGACGCGATGTATGCGACCGTCGGAAGCCTGTCAATCAAATAGGCACGCCCAGACCAGACGATCATACCCGGAAGCGACGGAGACGATGCATCTGTAAAACGGTAAGTATTGCTTCGTTTCTAATAAAAAACTACCCGATTCCCCTTGACATAACGAGCCTCATGCAATGTTAAAAAAAGGTTTTTGGGGGAATTACCCCTTTAAAGAGACTTTTTTTTTGTTTACCTTTTTTCAAAAGACATTTCTTTTCTTTTTTCCATTTAAGCCTAAATATGAGGTCTTTTTGACCCCAGATCTCATATTTAAGAGGACCGGTCATGCTTTTTTCTATTACAAGGGATGTTTACATTCCTTGTAATAGGAATAAAAGTGATTTTTTTTATTTTTTTTATTTCAGTGTTAAAAATTATAAAATAAATGCAATTTTTATTTTTTTTTTAAATGCCCCGTCCCAACGAGCTCGCGCTCAGAATGGACATTTGGATTTTTATTTATTTTGTGGCTTGTAAATACCTTTATTTTATAGTCCTTCATTACGTCCTCCTCCTTATTAGCCTAGGCATTATGTTTCCCAGTAGTCCTTGCAAACCGGACTGAAACCTAATGTGCAGCACTAAGCATGTGCAAGATATGCAAAGCTGAAATCCAGGAAGTCATACAGTCTGGCTTCATGATGCCTACACTTAAGATGGCCACGGTTTATTTCTAGATTATAAACGCTGTATCTAAATGCTGTAACAACCTAACAAAACGGACCTTAGTTTACAGACTAACTTTACTAGAATACATTAAGCTTGTGTATTACAGGGGTATTTATATTTAAAAAGTGAAATTGTTGGTGGAACTCCCTTTAAGTGGTCAAAAATCCCTGAGGCACGGCCCATCAATGGTCAAGCAAGAGTAGTACAATCAGTGCTGGGAGAGGGTTAAAGGACTAGCCAACCGTCTACCCCAAATTTTGTGGAAGGTTTTGTTCCGTTTCCGGAGTTCAAAAGTAAGTTTATACAGTGGGATAGCGGGAATTAATACGTTTTAACCAGAGGGATTTCAGAGACGTCTGTGTGCCCTTCCAGGACAGTAAAATTGCTTTTTTAAGATAGAAGAGTATACGGAGCAGTCTCTTTGCATGTGATGATAGGTGGGCAGGCAGTAGGCAGTTCTTGGGGTGGATTATGTTTGGGAGGTCTAGCGCCAATGAGATGAAAGCACCCACTTCTTCCTAGAAGTCCCGGACTACCGGGCATGTCCATAAGCAGTGCAAGAAATCGGTCTCTTGGCCACAGCTGCGGAAACAGGCAGCTGAGGGCAGGAGACCCATCCTGTGTAACCTAGCCAGAGTGAGGTGGGTTTGATGGAAAATTTTGACCTGTATGATGCGGTCTCGGGAAGCAATAACAGGGGTTTTATACGAAACCTGGGGTTAAAGTCAGTCAATAGGGCTGCATAATAGGTGGAGACAAGTTTTTGTGGGATCTTACTGTCTGAGCAGTTTTTCCAATGGGGGCAGGTCAGTGGGATCACCCAGGGAGCCAAACTGGGCACGAATAGCGTGCCTGAGCTGGTAGTAATAAAACAGGTACGATCTTGGTAGATCGAAGTCTAAACGTAGATAAGAAAAAGATTGAAAGCCCTGAGCATTATACAGGTGGCATTGGGATCAGGAAGGGAGTATAGTTCCTGCAGATTAGGGTTAAACCAGAGGGGGTTGTTGGGAGATTTCAGCCAGGTGTGCCTGGATACTTTAGTGACAATGTAACGAAAAGAGAAAAGGGAAGTGGCAAGTAGGGAGGTTCCGGCCTATGTAGATAATATTATGTAGGGTTTCCAGAGAAGATGCGATGGCTCCCTCCGTGGAGGTACAGGCATTGGCCGGAACTGGGCACAGCCAATCGTGGATGTGCACCAACTGGGATGCCAAATATAGAAAGTTGGGAAATGCCAGGCCTGCCAAGTACGCTGGCAACCGTAGTGTTTCAAGTGCTACCTTGGGGGAGCCACCCTTCCACAGGAAAGTAGTACATATTGAATCTATGCTTTTAAAATGGATGTAGGTATTTTGTAAGGGGAATTGGCAAGGATATAGAGTAATCTCGGTAGGTAGATCATTTTGAGGACGTTAGCCCTCATAAGATCCAGAGGCAGATCCATCCACTACTTGGTCTGCTCCTGAAGGCGGGCCAATAGAGGATCTAAGTTATTGGCGACATATAAAGAAAGGGGTCTGGACCAGAAACCCAAGGTACCTAAAGGAGGATACCACTTGAAGCTTGGAATCCGGGTTAAACAGGGGAGGCTTAGCCACGTCTAGGAGGAAAAGACTAGACTTATCCCAATTCACCCGGAAGCCAGAATAGTCTCCAAAGGTACCTGAAGTGATTCATTAGTATCAGCCAGATACACCAATGTGTCATCCGCATAAAGTGAAATGCGCTCCTCTATATCAGCAATTGAGAGTCCTTTAATCGAGGGGGAGGAGCGAATGCGAACCACAAGCGGCTCCATGGCCAGGGCAAACAAGAGGGGTGACAACGGGCACCCCTGTCATGTGTCCCTAGTAATCAGAAAGGGGCCGGTAATAGAGGAATTGATCCGCACCCGAGCTACAGGGGAGGTTTAAAAGGAGTTGTATCCATGCTACAGCACGGGGGCCAAAGCCATACATCTGTAACACCCAAAACAGATATGGCCATTCCACACCATCGAATGCCTTGCAAGTGTCCAAAGACACAATAGCACGAGAGGGAGGACAGTCGCGTGAATATTGCAGGTTTTGAAACAGCCTGCGGATATTCATTCTGGTGGACCTGCCGGGGATAAAGCCCCCTTGGTCACTATTGACCAAGGACGTGGACTACAGTGTTCAAACTAGAGCGGAAACGATTAATCGATATTATCGATAATAATTGATAATGAAAATCGTTGTCAACGGTTTTCGTTATCGATTAGTCGGTTCGTCCGCACCTTGCTTTATGTCCGTCCGTCCAAAGTAATCCTCCTGTCCTGTCCTACTAGTCCGCGCCGCATTTTCCTATGTAAGGCACCGCCGTATGACGAGGCACGTCCGTGCCGCGTGTATGTGTAAGGTGCCGACGTATGACGCTGCACATCCACGCCGCCTCTCCGCGCTTCTCCTCGCCTCTGACTTCAGCACCCCACTGAACTTCTGAGCCCCGCCCGCAGCTGCCTCAAGGGAACAGAAGCGAGAAGCAGCCGTGAGGACTAAGGAGCGCCAAGCTGTAAAAAAAAGGTAGAAAACAGTACCAGTGCAATACCAGTACCCAGTACCCAATACAGTAGCAGTACAGCAACAGTACCTACTGTGTTTTTTTGGTTTTGTTTTGGTTCTACTTTGCTCTGTTGGGTTTGCCTTCCTATAAAGATTTGCCACTTGCGATTTATACAGGTGGGCATCTGTAGGATATCTACTATAGTTGCCACTGACTGGCATCTCCTCATTCATATCAACTGACCTGCACTATATCCTGGTCACTATTATCAGGATTGACACCCATAGTGTACAACATGGATACTGAGATCTTCTCTGATATTCACCTGTACACCCACTATCTATCAGGTCACACTGATCACGTTTTATTTTTATTTTCATTTTTACCACTTATTTTTATGTCCTAGAGAACCTATTATCTTAGGTCTTTTCACTTATAGCAATTAGCTATACTCACATGTAGCACACTCTTTTTGAAGGCTCAATAGGGTCCTTTGTATCAGTGACCTGCACAGAGTCCTGTCCTAAATTTGATACTTTATTTTCTTATCTTTTATGATATTAATTCTTGCATCACCACTACGCACAAGGGACGCCACCCAGTTTTTTCATTACTAGAACCCAAAAATTTCACATTACAGTTTTTTAATGATTTTATCCGATTAATCGATTAAGCTAAAAAATAATCGGCCGATTAATCGATTATGAAAATAATCGTTAGTTGCAGCTCTAGTTCAAACAGTTTGCCAATATTTTGGCCAGAATTTTAACGTCCACATTAATAAGAGAAATTGGACGGTAAGTTTCACATTTAAGTGGGTCCTTACAGGGTTTTAATAGAAGTACAATCTTGCATCGTTGGGGGGGGGATCCCGACATCTAGAGCTTCGTTATAGGTTCGCAAAAGAAAGGGGCACGGCAGAGGAAAATGCAGGGGTCTAGGACCACAGATATTAGGCAGCCCTGTGCCTAGGAAGAACTCTGTATCAATCATTGAGCCAGGCCATAACCTCCTTGGGGTTGTCGAAGTGCGCTTTACCCTCATAAATGATGCGCAGTTGGCGGGAAAAAGCATGGCGTAGGAGAGGCCCTCGATTTTGGCACGGAGGCCCGCAATTTCCCCTGTTAGGTCCCTCACTGTAACAGCTAAGGGGTGAGAGAGGCCTTGCAGTCCTGTATAGCATGCATGATGGTGGCCAGGGTGGGCTCAGCAGGAGGGAGCCATCCTCACTGCCTTTGGGGAAGTCCCAAGACTGCAGGGGGTCTGGCTGTGCATCGTGGGGAACAGGGGCAGATTCACTAACCAGAGCCTGTGATTTCTTGTGAGGAGTGGAGATGGGTGGCTGCAGCATCATGCCATGCTGCTCTGTCTGTGTCCTGGAGCCATCTTGCCATCTGAATCGGGCCTGTTGTTCCGCTGCAGATGCTGGCCCGGGTGGCCTGTATTTAACCATGAATGCCCCCCCCCCCCCTACGTATTTTACCTTAATGCATAAAAAGCATTAAGGTAAACAACCCTGGGACTATAAAACCACTTTAATGTAAGCCCTTTGTATTACACTGCATTTGCAAGGCACAGGTTCATCTTAAAAAGTGCACCTTCAATAAAAAAATTAAAAAAAATAAACCCAGAGAGGCAATTTATTTTTTTAATGATTCCAGCATGCCTCAGTTACAATGAAAGCAAGTCCCGAACTCACTGATAAGTAATATCTGAGATACAGAAAGTTGGATAGAGTGATAAAGTTTTGTCAGCTTTTTATTTATCCATGACCCCATTAGGGAGATTTATCAACACTTTCTCTTCCGATTTATGAGAAATCGGGTGTTAAGGTATTGCAGGAAAAAAAAAGTGGTCAGATGATGCAGTTTTTACTCATCCTTATGGCTCCATTCACACCTGAGGGTAACAATTTACTGGCTTATTTTATTTTTTAAGTGTTTTTGCAGCTTTTTACAATCGTTTGAAAAGCGTTTCAGAAGCGCTTTACAAGCATTTTATTGCTTCAGGCATTTTTGTTTAGTCAATATAAAGCACTAGGGGAAGGAGAGGGAGAGGAGAGGGAGAGGACATTAGGGGTGAAGAGCTGGTGTTTGAGCAGAAAATTAGCGACAAAACACTAGTAAAAACGCTCAAGTCAGGCATTTCTTTTGAAGAAATGCTTGTAATCTGGCAAAAAGAAGCACATGTCCTTTTTTGAGCCACAGGCGTTTTTCGTCAGGCGACAGAACATTCATTTGTGAACAGGGACCATTGAAACCAAAAGGGATTTGGCTTGTTGAGTGTTTTAGAGCTGAAAATTGTGGCCTAAGCTCAAGGCAACTTAGGGGAAATAAAGACGTATGGCCCGAGTTGAGCATTAAAGAGCAACTGAATTCTGGAAGCTGTGCCCAAAAATACAGACAGAGAGAGTGCAGCAGTTGATCCATTTTCCCCCATTACTGATCTATCATGCCTTGTTCTGCATTGTGTCCCTCTGTGAAGGTGTCCATCTTGATAGGAAAGGAAAGCAAAGCCCTGCTTCCATGTCAGAGCTTCCAGCCAGGAAAACAGTAAACAGCACAATATCACTACAAAAAATAGTGGTGCATGAGATCTCACATTGCAAAAATATGTCTGTATATGGTATGGACACCCTTACATACCAGGAAGAACATTGCTCTCTTTTTCAGGAGGAATTACAGTCAAAAAGGTACATTTCTAAGGTACTGCTTGGACAAATTAATATTTCTAGATATTGCCATAGCAAATAGTCACTTTTTAAGTTCAGTTCCATTTTAAGCTGAACATGAAAGCAATACATTACAAATCTTATTTAAACTCTGGCACACTTTAGATACACACATTTATAATGATGAAAACTAAGGCAGACAAACAGATTGCAGGAAAATGAGAATGCAGGTTTAGAAAACTGAAAGCATCATATGATCCAAGAGAATTATATCAATACAGAGAAGATTGTAAAAAGCAAATTTAGGAAATAGGACACATTTTAGTAAAAGAATAAAAGTAAATAAATAATAAAATAAAAGTAAAGTAAAAATGTAAAGCTTTAGCTTTACATTTCCTGTTTACGATTTGTAAAATTAGTTCATTTAAATTTTAAAAGAAGAAATTATTTTTCTTTCTTGATCCAATTCGGAGCATACATTGTTACGTAGCATTGGCTACTATTACATACCATCACCACTTTCAGACTGTCCTGATCTATATGGATTGTATTTTGGTTTCGGGGCAACTACAGGTGCAAATTTCTTAGGGGCTTGTTGAGTTGACACGGAGATGCTGGGTGTTCCAAAGCCCTGTGTGGTCTCCATTCTGGCAGTTACATGTCCCAGGTTGTCCCCAGAACTCTTTGGTGGTAGCCATGAAGGATGAGACATTTTTCACGTCTACAGAAACAGAAATGACACTTATTGGAGCCATATATGTCAGACATAAACACACACACACACACACACACACCACATGTATTGTGGCCATGGTGAAATGAAAGATACTGTAATTATGAAGCTATACAAACACACAGTGAACAGATTGAAAACAGACAGACTACAACAAAGAGGAATTGCAATTTATGCCATGATTTTATGCATGAGGTCCTTGTATGGAATGTAGTTGCAGAATTAACCCTTTTAATACCATCCAAGTAGAAACTATGTTGGTGGCTTTGGAGGGGTGCATACACACTCCGCCAGGTAGAGGTGCCCCTCCAATCACTGACCCAGAAGCAATGTGTAAAACGTCACTTCCAGTTCCCCATATCACTGGCTGGGAAAGAAGCTAATGAAAAAAGAGAGGGCGAGAGTGAGAGGGCGAGAGTGAGAGGGCGAGAGGTCGAGAGGGCGAGAGGGCGAGAGAGGGCGAGAGAGGGCGAGAGGGCGAGAGAGGGCGAGAGAGGGCGAGAGGGCGAGAGGGCGAGAGAGGGCGAGAGAGGGCGAGAGGGCGAGAGAGGGCGAGAGAGGGCGAGAGAGGGCGAGAGAGGGCGAGAGAGGGCGAGAGAGGGCGAGAGAGGGCGAGAGGGCGAGAGAGGGCGAGAGGGCGAGAGAGGGCGAGAGAGGGAGAGAGGGCGAGAGGGCGAGAGTGAGAGAGAGGGCGAGAGGGCGAGAGCGAGAGGCGAGAGAGGGCGAGAGGGAGAGCGAGAGCGAGAGAGGGCGAGAGAGGCGAGAGAGCGAGAGAGGGCGAGAGAGGGGCGAGAGAGCGAGAGGGGGCGAGAGCGAGAGGGGGCGAGAGCGAGAGCGAGAGGGCGAGAGAGAGAGCGAGAGAGAGGCGAGAGAGGGCGAGAGAGAGGGTGAGAGAGAGAGGGCGAGAGAGAGGGCGAGAGAGAGGGCGAGAGAGAGGGCGAGAGAGAGGGCGAGAGAGAGGGCGAGAGAGAGGGCGAGAGAGAGGGCGAGAGAGAGAGGCGAGAGAGAGGGCGAGAGAGAGAGCGAGAGGGCGAGAGAGAGAGCGAGAGCGAGAGAGAGAGCGAGAGCGAGAGGGCGAGAGAGAGGGAGAGGGCGAGAGAGAGAGCGAGAGGGCGAGAGAGAGAGCGAGAGCGAGAGGGCGAGAGAGAGGGAGAGGGCGAGAGAGAGGGAGAGGGCGAGAGAGAGGGAGAGGGCGAGAGAGGGGGCGAGAGGGCGAGAGAGGGCGAGAGAGGGCGAGAGGGCGAGAGAGGGCGAGAGGGCGAGAGAGGGCGAGAGGGCGAGAGAGGGCGAGAGGGCGAGAGAGAGAGCGAGAGGGCGAGAGAGAGAGCGAGAGCGAGAGAGAGAGCGAGAGGGCGAGAGAGAGGGAGAGGGCGAGAGAGAGAGCGAGAGGGCGAGAGAGAGAGCGAGAGCGAGAGGGCGAGAGAGAGGGAGAGGGCGAGAGAGAGGGAGAGGGCGAGAGAGAGGGCGAGAGAGGGGGCGAGAGGGCGAGAGAGCGAGAGGGCGAGAGAGGGCGAGAGAGAGAGAGAGGGCGAGAGAGGGCGAGAGGGCGAGAGAGGCGAGAGGGCGAGAGAGGCGAGAGAGAGAGAGAGCGAGAGAGAGAGCGAGAGGAGCGAGAGAGAGGCGAGAGAGGCGAGAGAGAGCGAGAGAGAGGGCGAGAGAGAGGCGAGAGAGAGGGAGAGGGCGAGAGAGGCGAGAGGGCGAGAGAGGGCGAGAGGGCGAGAGAGGGCGAGAGGGCGAGAGAGGGCGAGAGGGCGAGAGAGGGCGAGAGGGCGAGAGAGAGGGCGAGAGAGAGAGCGAGAGCGAGAGGGCGAGAGAGAGGGAGAGGGCGAGAGAGAGGGAGAGGGCGAGAGAGGGGGCGAGAGGGCGAGAGAGAGCGAGAGGGCGAGAGAGAGCGAGAGGGCGAGAGAGAGGGCGAGAGAGAGAGCGAGAGCGAGAGGGCGAGAGAGAGGGCGAGAGAGAGGGAGAGGGCGAGAGAGAGGGAGAGGGCGAGAGAGGGGGCGAGAGGGCGAGAGAGGGCGAGAGGGCGAGAGAGGGCGAGAGGGCGAGAGAGGGCGAGAGGGCGAGAGAGGGCGAGAGGGCGAGAGAGAGGGCGAGAGAGAGAGCGAGAGCGAGAGGGCGAGAGAGAGGGAGAGGGCGAGAGAGAGGGAGAGGGCGAGAGAGGGGGCGAGAGGGCGAGAGAGAGCGAGAGGGCGAGAGAGAGCGAGAGGGCGAGAGCGAGAGAGAGGGCGAGAGAGAGAGAGGGCGAGAGAGAGAGGGCGAGAGAGAGAGAGCGAGAGAGAGAGAGGGCGAGAGAGGCGAGAGAGAGCGAGAGGGCGAGAGAGCGAGAGAGAGCGAGAGAGCGAGAGGGCGAGAGAGGGGAGAGGGCGAGAGAGGGCGAGAGGGGGCGAGAGGGCGAGAGGGGGCGAGAGGGCGAGAGGGCGAGAGAGAGAGAGGGCGAGAGAGCGAGAGGGCGAGAGCGAGAGGGCGAGAGAGAGAGCGAGAGGGCAAGAGAGAGAGCGAGAGGGCAAGAGAGAGAGCGAGAGGGCGAGAGAGAGAGCGAGAGGGCGAGAGAGAGAGCGAGCGAGAGGGCGAGAGCGAGAGGGCGAGAGAGAGCGAGAGGGCGAGAGAGAGCGAGAGAGAGAGGGCGAGAGAGAGAGGGCGAGAGAGAGAGGGCGAGAGAGAGAGGGCGAGAGAGAGAGGGCGAGAGAGAGAGGGCGAGAGAGAGAGGGCGAGAGAGAGAGGGCGAGAGAGAGAGGGCGAGAGAGAGAGGGCGAGAGAGAGAGGGCGAGAGAGAGAGGGCGAGAGAGAGAGAGGGCGAGAGAGAGAGAGGGCGAGAGAGAGAGAGAGAGAGAGAGAGAGAGAGAGAGGGCGAGAGAGAGAGAGGGCGAGAGAGAGAGAGGGCGAGAGAGAGAGAGGCGAGAGAGAGAGAGGGCGAGAGCGAGAGGGGGCGAGAGAGAGAGAGGGCGAGAGAGAGAGGGGGCGAGAGAGAGAGGGCGAGAGCGAGAGGGGGCGAGAGCGAGAGAGAGAGCGAGAGCGAGAGGAGGCGAGAGAGAGCGAGAGAGAGAGAGGGCGAGAGAGAGAGAGCGAGAGAGAGGGCGAGAGAGAGGGCGAGAGAGAGGGCGAGAGAGAGGGCGAGAGAGAGGGCGAGAGAGAGGGCGAGAGAGAGGGCGAGAGAGAGAGAGAGGGCGAGAGAGAGGGCGAGAGAGAGAGAGAGAGAGAGGAGAGAGAGGGCGAGAGAGAGAGAGAGGCGAGAGAGAGAGAGAGGGCGAGAGAGAGAGAGAGGGCGAGAGCGAGAGGGGGCGAGAGCGAGAGAGAGAGAGGGCGAGAGCGAGAGGGGGCGAGAGAGAGAGAGAGAGAGAGGGCGAGAGAGAGAGAGGGCGAGAGAGAGAGAGGGCGAGAGAGAGGGCGAAAGGGCGAGAGAGGACGAGAGGGCGAGAGAGAGGGCGAGAGAGAGAGCGAGAGGGCGAGAGAGAGAGAGAGGGCGAGAGAGAGAGAGGGCGAGAGAGAGAGAGGGCGAGAGGGCGAGAGAGAGGGCGAGAGAGAGAGAGGGCGAGAGAGAGAGAGGGCGAGAGCGAGAGGGCGAGAGAGAGAGCGAGAGGGCGAGAAAGAGCGAGAGGGCGAGAAAGAGCGAGAGGGCGAGAGAGAGGGCGAGAGAGAGGGCGAGAGGGCGAGAGAGAGGGCGAGAGAGCGAGAGGGCGAGAGAGCGAGAGGGCGAGAGAGAGAGAGGGCGAGAGAGAGAGAGGGCGAGAGAGAGAGAGGGGGCAAGAGAGAGAGAGGGGGCGAGAGAGAGAGAGGGGGCGAGAGAGAGAGAGGGGGCGAGAGAGAGAGAGGGGGCGAGAGGGGGCGAGAGAGGGCGAGAGAGAGAGAGGGCGAGAGAGAGAGAGAGAGGGCGAGAGAGAGAGAGAGAGAGAGGGCGAGAGAGAGAGAGAGAGAGGGCGAGAGAGAGAGAGAGAGAGGGCGAGAGAGGGCGAGAGCGAGAAGAGAGAGGAGAGCGCACGAGAGAGAGGAGAGCGCACGAGAGAGAGGAGAGCGCACGAGAGAGAGGAGAGCGCACGAGAGAGAGGAGAGCGCACGAGAGAGAGGAGAGCGCACGAGAGAGAGGAGAGCGCACGAGAGAGGAGAGGAGAGAGGAGAGCAGAGAGGAGAGCAGAGAGGAGAGCGAGCGAGGAGGAGGAGGAGAGAAGAGGAGAGCAAAGAGCAAGAGAGAAAGCGCACGAGAGAGAAAAAGAAAGAGCGAAAGAAAGCAAGAGCAAAATAAAAGAAAAAAAGAGATCCATGTAAGGCGAGGCAGAACTGCCTACACAGGGAGGTGCTGGGCCTTCATGTCAATATCAGTGCCTGACCTCACAAATGTGCTTCTGGAAGAATTGTTAAACATTCCCATAGACCCACTCCTAACCACTTCCATACCGGGCCTATTCTGGCACTTCTCTCCATGTAAAAATCATAATTTTTTGCTACAAAATTACTCAGAAACACACACACACACATACACACTTTTTTTTTCAGCAGACACCCCTAGGGAATAAAGTGGCAGTCATTGCAACTTTTTATCTTGCACAGTATTTGCACAACAATTTTCAAACACCTTTTCTTGGAGAAAAAAAAACGGTTTCATTAATGAAAAAAACAACAGTAGCCCAATTTTTTTGTATAATGTGAAAGATCATGTAACGCCGAGTAAATAGATACTCAACTTGTCATGCTTTAAAATTGCGCACACTCATGGAATGGAGCCAAACTTTGGTACTTCAAAATCTCCATAGGCGAAGCTTTTACATTTTTACAGGTTACCAGTTTAGAGTTACAGAGGAGGGCAGGACTTACGTGCGCGTACGCTTCTTCTTTTATTTTTTGATTGCTTTTATTCCTATTGCAAGGAATGTAAAATATCCCTTGTAATAGGAATAGTGTGTGACATGTCCTCTTTATGGAGAGATGCAGGGTCAATAAGACCCTGCATCTCTCCTCCAGGCTGGAAAGCATGAGATCGGGGGTAAAAAAAAAAATCACCGATTTCATGCTTTCATAATATCGCACCCGGGCCTCCGGCGGCCATAGAGAAATCTCTATCCTCCTCATCCGGCGGTGACAGATTCGTTCCCCGGGCCTCCGATGGCACAGGAGAGCCAGAGAAAGCACCAAATGGCGGCGGGAGAGCCCGAGGAAGCACCAAATGGCGGCGGGAGGAGGAGGGACGTCTTCTCCCGCCGCTTATAAGAACGGTTAAGTGGCGGAACCGATGCTATGATCATTCTTATGGTGCGCAGAATCATCGCCTGAAAACAAGGATATCTGAATGATGCCTGTAGCTGCAGGCATCATTCAGATATCCCCCCTAAAGTCCAGGACGTAATATGACATCCTACGGTAGGGAAGTGGTTAAACCTTGTAGACAGCCTTTCCAGAAAAGTTGAAGCCGTTATAGCTGCAAAGGTTGGGCCAACCCAATATTGAACCCTATGGACGAAGACTGGGATGCCATTAAAGTTCATGTGCGGGTAAAGGCAGGTGTCCCAATGCTTTTAGTAATATAATGTATAAACTTTGAATATTCCGTTTTTGCTTTTGATATGTTATGTCATCATAACAAGGTCAATAGAACTTTTCCAAGTCCTCAATCAGTGCATTGTAAGGAAAACAAACAATCTATAGGTGATATAGGATTTCAAGTAAGAGACTAGCAAGCTCCATAAATTCAGCCCATAAGCTGACATTTGATGCTAAAACAAGTCTTCAAGAAATTTTAAGTTTAATTCTGGGGTGTAGAGGTAAAGCTTGGGGTCAAAAAGCATGCATCTATAATACAGTTTGCCATTCAATGTATAGGCAAAGACCATGTCTTCTGGAACAAAGTGCTGAAGTAACAGTACACCCGTTTGTCAAACAAGCAAAAAGGCATACATGGGGAAGAACCCCATATCAACCATGAAGCATGGTTGTTGAAATGTTATGGTCAGGGTTTGCTTTTCTGTTTTAGGCCTTGTGCAGCCTGCAGCCATTTCATTTACAGATTTTTAAAATGTGTTTTAGGAAAACGAAAGGCCATCTCTCCAAAAGCTGAAACTGAGATGGGTCTTTCAGTACAATAATGATCCAAAGCTCACTAACAAATTCATCAATAAATGGTTTAAAAATAATATAACCAAGGGTCATTTAAGATCTTGCTTTGATTTAAAGAGGAACTGCAGTCTGCTCACATTATTTGTAATAAAACATCTGGAGCTTCCCTAGGTTACAGAGTACGATTGATGGGTGCAGCGGAGTCAGTTGAGATCAGACTGTGTAGTAACAGGAACTGGCTTCTTTATTGGAACATCACACACAGACAAAGATGTCTACACATCATGGTAAGGAGAACAACACACAGAGAACCAGGCAGGGGAAAAAAAAATCAATGAGTACATTACTGGGATAGAGAATACAACATATGATAAAGAACACATATCATTAATCATTAGCGACATCTTGTGTCCTTTTTGTAAACTGCATCTGATATACAGTAAAAGGCCAAGCTGAAGTTTTGTTGCATCTCCAACACCCCTTCTCAACAACTAAGGCTTAGTCTGTTAAACCTATCTTTGTGAGCCTTGAATGTCTTTCGGTGGTCAGAGGCTTTGTGAGGATGTCTGCTGTAATATCCTCAGTCGGGCAATAGATTAACTCAATCTTGTTCTTGAAGATCCCTAAGAAAGTGAAACTTCACATCAATGTGCTTGGTCCTTGAATTAACTCCTTCTGTATGTGCAAGTACAATGCATCCTTGATTGTCCTCATAGATTTCTGTTGGTCCCAACTGTGGTTGACCTAAATCTGTTAATAGCTGACTCAGCCATATAACTTCTTTGCTTGCCTGCGCTGCAGCAATGTATTCTGCTTCAGTAGACGACAGTGAAACAGAGTTGCTTTTTACTAGTCCAACTGATGGCGCCTCCTGACAGGTAAAAAAAGTAGCCACTGGTAGATTTTCTGTCACTGGTGTCTCCTGCACAGTCAGCATCCACATATCCTGTTAAGGTGCCTTCATCGCTTGCTGGTAACTTGAGCTTGTAGTGCGAAGTCCCTCTAAAGGGGTTGCAAAGACAAAAATATTTTCCTCTTAAATTAAAGTCTGACAGTAGCTGATAAAGTAAAAAGTAATGTTTTGCATTAGAACTAGTTTGGTACCTGTTGAAATCTAGCGGTTTTATTCATCTCCAGCACTCCTGAATCGTTAATTCTCACAGACTTCCTGGACATTCATTCTTGCTACATCAGGGCCTAATGGGAACTACAGTTCCCATTAGGCTTAGCCTCCATGCCTGTGAGGGATAAGAGCATCTTCACGCAGGGCTGTAGTCATAGAGAGGGGGTGAGCACATTCTGGTTTCCACCATGCAAAACGGCTCAGGTGCTGGTGGAAAGCAACCAGAGGAGAGACAGGAAATTACATTTTCAAACCTGGATTACTGTATTTTGGAGTTGAAAAGGAAAAATGAGGTAAGCGATATTTAAATGCTCTAGCTTACCGCAATCAATTGATCTAAAAAAAACGAACCTTTAGTGTTCCTTTAAGATAGCGACTGATTCGTTTTACAGAATTCTAGTTCTTTTGATTTGGCATTGAAACCTTTCTGCATAGGATTCCAAATGTTGCTGCAATGTCCGGTCTGGTAGCAGTGGTAAGGTACAGCAATTTCCCTATTGCTTTCCTGTATTGAGTATTAGTAGGTAATGGGTTATCTTGACAATTCATCTCCTTTAGGTAGTTGGTTTCCATGGGAGATTTCACTGGTTTGGCGTCTTCCATTCCAAAAGTTTCAATTATTTCTTGTATTTTGTGACTTTGATTCAGAAGAAAGCTGCCATCTTCCTCTCTCTCGATCTGGATGCCGAGGTAATTCTTTATGTTGCCGAGGTCTTTGGTGTCAAAGTGCTGATTTCGTTTTTCAAGTATTTCTGCTTCATCCCCTTCTTGCTCAAAACAAATCAGGATATCATCCACATAAATAAGCATATAGACCCATCTGTTTGCCAATCTCTTTGTGTATAAGCAGGGGTCTGCTTTGCTCCTTTGAAAGTTTAGATGTGTAAGCACTTCATTTATTTTTATATTCCACGCTCTAGCTGCTTGTTTTAGGCCATATATACTCCTGCAAAGTTTGCATACTAGATCTGACCTTTGTTCATCTTTGAATCCTGGCGGCTGTTCCATATAGATTTCTTATATTAGGTCGCCATGCAGAAACGCGGTTTTCACATCAAAATGTTTCACTTGCATTTTCCTTGTGACGGCTACTGTCAGTAAAGTCTGTATTGTAGTGTGCTTGACTACTGGTGCAAATGTCTCATCATAGTCCTATCCGTATTTTTGAGAATAGCCTTTGGCTACTAGTCTTGCTTTGTATCGTTCAATTGTGCCATCTGCATTGTATTTCACTTTAAAAGTCCATTTACAGCCTATGGCTTTCCTTCCGAGTGGTAGTTCTGTAAGTGTCCATGTTTTAGTGTCATGCATGAATTTTATCTCTTCCTCAGCAGCCTTTATCCATTTAGTTGCTTCTTGTTCTGAAAGTTGAGATATGTCTTCCCAGTTTACAGGTTCATTGATACTGGCAGTACTCGCTTTGTATGAGAGACGTATAGGTGGTTTACCTTTGTTTTCTCTTGTTGAACGTCTCGGTTTTGTGTCTGAGCCTTCTTGTATCTGCTCTTCAGTACTATACTCACTTCAACTGTTTGTTCGGAAGTTACAGAGATGGGCTGGTCAGTTTTCTCTTCTATTCTTGCTTCTACTGTTGTCATTACATTGTCTCCTAAATCTTCAATAAAAAAGTTACGCTGTTGCTAATGGTAACCTTGGCTGTTTTGGGATTTAGGATTCTGTAACCCTTGACATTGTCACGGTATCCAACAAATATACCTTCAAATGCTCAGTTTTGGAGTTTGGTGCGTTTTTCTTCAGGTATGTAGATGAATGCTTTGCATCCAAAAACTCTTAGGTGTTTTACACTTGGTTTCTCATTGTGCCATAGCTCATACGGGGTTTTCTCCACTGATCTGGAAAGAAGTCTTTTCTGCAAATAACTAGCTGTCATGGCTGCCTCACCCCAATATTTTTGTGGTAGTCCAGAGTCTGTCAGCATACATCTGATCATTTCGGTCAGAGTTCTGTTCTTTCAGCTACTCCATTTTGTTCTGGTGTATATGGGACTGTCTTTTGATGTTCTATTCAATGCCTTTTTAAGTACTCTTGTATCTTACCTTCTGTGAATTCACCTTCATTATCGCTCCAAAGTATGAGAGGCTTCCTCTGAAACTTGTTACTTGTCTTTGTTATATAGTCTTGTAATTTGTCGAAAACTTCACTCTTGTGTTTCATTAGGTAGGTAACTGTATATCTTGAGTAGTCGTCTATGAAAGTCACTATGTACCTGTTGTCTCCAGGTGTTGGTGGGTTTAGGGGACCACACACGTCACTGTGAACTAAGTCAAGTGGTCTTGAGGCTCTCTTCTGACTCACTTTGGGAAGTGTTGCTCTCGTAGCTTTGGATTTAATGCAACACTCACATTTAACAGTGACTGGACAAGTTAAATTGTGTCCTGCATCATCAGGGCATACAAGAGTTCTATGCCCACATCCTTCTGAATGTATTGTGCTTCCATCTGCAAGGTAAATAGTTTCTTTGTTGATCGGATCAAGTTCTGTGAAGAAACTTCCATCACTCGTCATGTGACTGGTTGCCCCTGAATCGATGCACCAGTCTTGGCATTTATTGTTGCCTGTCGCTTTAAATGTGGCATTCCAGTTGCCTTCCCTTGGGTCGTTGATAGTGGTTTTGACCTTTTGTTTAGAATAAGAGGGACGTTGTCTCATTTGCTCTGCTTTCCATATAGTACAGTCTTTATGTGTCCCTGTTTGTGGCATCTGAAACCCACTCTGGTTTCTTTCCTGTGTAATCTTGCGTCTGTGCAGTATATGTATAAGGCAAACTGCATAATAACATGGCTGCAATGTGACCGTCTGTTATATTCTCCCTGATTGATCCGAGTTGCGCAATTACCTCCAGCATTGAGTTTATATGCTCCTGCATGTCCTGCCCTCTGCCAAGTCATTTTGTAAAGTTTCTGCAGCATAAACAGCTTGTTTAAACTGGATCTTTCATGCAGTCTTAAGTACATCCCACATGCCTTTCGCGGTGTCCTCATTGCGTATATGAATGAGCCGATCATCCTCTACTAGTAAGCTTATGGTGGAACGTGCCTGTCTGTTTTTCTTGTCCCAGTCCTGATCATTATTATCCTGTGGCCTGTCTGTAGTGGTAACCTCCCACAAGTCATCTCTGGATAACAGCATTTCCACTTTAAACTTCCATAGCTGATAATTGTCATTGTTCAGCTTGGCCACAGAGTTTAAGCTCTCAGTTTCTGGCCATTTTATCCCTCCTTTATATATAAACAAACAGTCTTACTTGTCTATAGAAGATGTCACTGGAAAGGTTCCTTATGTTGATCTCCGCATCAGCCACGCTGTCTTCCATTCAAGGCTTTGTTCTGCTTAGGCTGCACCTGGTCATAAGACTTTATTCTGACATCTGGGCCCATAAACCTGTTGCAGAGTACGACAGGTTGCAGCCATGTATGTCTCCCACATATTGCAGCCATGTATGTCCCCCGCATATTGCAGCCATGTATGTCCCCCGCATATTGCAGCCATGTATGTCCCCCGCATATTGCAGCCATGTATGTCCCCCGCATATTGCAGCCATGTATGTCCCCCGCATATTGCAGCCATGTATGTCCCCCACATATTGCAGCCATGTATGTCCCCCGCATATTGCAGCCATGTATGTCCCCCGCATATTGCAGCCATGTATGTCCCCTGCATATTGCAGCCATGTATGTCCCCCATATTGCAGCCATGTATGTCCCCCATATTGCAGCCATGTATGTCCCCCATATTGCAGCCATGTATGTCCCCCATATTGCAGCCATGTATGTCCCCTATACCGGTTGTAGTCGATATGATGCCGCCGCATACCGCCGCGTTAATCCCCCTGCATTAAAAGCTTTCGTTTGAATACTTGTAATGCCTGCCGCGCCATGTATAGACACTCCCCTTCTCGGGATTGGACGGATCTGTCCAATCTACCACTATTTTATTCTCTAGAGCAGGGGTGCTTAACCTGTGACCCTCAGCCTCATACCAGGGAAGCACATACCCAGGGTCAGCAACCCATTGATCGTGATCTAGGCTTGCCGACCCACCATCCCAGAGCATCAGAGTGCACCAAGCTGGCACCAGCCGTGGAGGAAGCAGGAGTTTGGGTGTGCTTTCAATAAAAGCACCACACCCACAAGATACAAGTCTATGATAAAGCGCAGCTAACCTGCAGGAAAGCCAGTGGTGCACTGCGCTGCACCCGTGGTGGAGGTAAACGGCAGTGCAACAGTGTTAAAGCAGCCTTATAGGGGGCTCAGGAAAGTAAGGGCTTGTTTAAATTTGTGGTTTGAGGGAGGGATAAACCCCATAGTTGAGACATGTTTTTACCACACACCCAAACCAGTGGTGTAGCATCAGGGATCACAATGGGAACTACGCCCCATGCTCCAGGGGGCATGTGCAGCCTCCCTGTCACATTCCGTTTTACACTTGGATAGGAGAGGTAGTGGGGTGGCATCTACAGGACCTGATGCCCTCCATTTTACTCATGAAACCACTGAAAGCTCGCTTCTCCTCTTCTCTCTATCAACCATTCAGTAACAGCAATGGAAAAAAAGTATTTTATCCCCTGCTGGTTTTGTACATTTGCACACTGACAGAAAAAAAAAAAAAAGATCAGTCTAATGTTAACGGTAAGTTTAGTGAGGCAGAATAACAAAAATATCCAGGAAAAAAAAAAAACATATCAAAAAAGTTATAAATTGACTTGCATTTTAATCACTGAAATAAGTATATGACCCCTTCACAAAAAACACGACTGTACTTGGTGGTAAATCCCTTGTTGGCATTTAGAGGTTAGATGTTTCTTGTAGTTGGCCATCAGGTTTGCACACATCTCAGGAGGAATTTTGTCCCATGCCTCTGCAGAGCCTCTCCAAGTCATTAAGGTTTTGAGGCCGACTTTTGGTAACTTGAACTTTCAGCTCCCTCCACATATTTTCTATAGGATTAAGGTCTGGAGACTGGCTAGGCCACTCCAGGACCTGATTAGTTGTTTCGGCCCTACTTGACAAGAAGCCCAATCGATTAATAGACAGCTAATCGATTATGAAATTAAATCGATTACAATTTCCCTAATCGATTAATCGGCCAGTAACATAAATGGGGTTAAAAAAATAAAAATTTGCGGTAGCCCTTTATAGTACAAAAAAGCATATCGCTACTGTAAATACTACTTTTACTGTCCCACAGTAAAGAAATTAACCACTTACAGTAGCAATTATTTGCTCTTTTTGTACTTCTTTTTATTTTTTAACCCCATTATGTTACATCTCAGGCCTGGGTTCACACCTCTGTATTTTGGTGCTTTTTGCAGAAACACACTACAGTTCATTTACATGTTTTCCTATGGGACACGTTCACATCCATGATTTTTTTCAGCTGCTGCATATTTGGAAAGGGCAAGGACTTTTTAACGCAAAACAGTGCTATTTTTTATTTATTTTTGGTTCAGTATACTTCAATGGAGAAGCTGCAGAAAAGTATGTAATGTGTTTTTGCGGCAATTTGTGTTTTGTAATCTGCCCAACAACAAATTGGCCCCAAAAAAATTTTTTAAGGTTATTATCCGAATTAATCAAAACAAAAAAAAAAATTATAATATTTCTTGAAATGCGTTTTTCTGGATATTTTTCTTATTTTGTCTCTCGCTGTTAAAAAAAAAAAAAAAAAAAATACCATTAAAATTATAGACTGATCATTTCTTTGTCAGTGGGCAAACACAATCAGATCAAATACTTTTTTTCCCCTCACTGTTTGCTATTCAAAACTAAAACAAAAAACAAAAAAAACACATTTTGAACTAAATCACAGAGCCTGCTTTCACATTGAGGCGCTATAATGCAAAAAAAAAGGACCTAAAAAGCACCTCTTCTCTCACTCAAATGTAAAAGCCAGAGGGCTGGAGCTGTGCGCTGGTAAAAAAAAAAAGTCCTGCTAGCCGCATCTTTGCAGCGCTGTGAGAGGGGTGTATACACCGCTCCTAGAGCTCCCCTGCCCACTGAAATCAATGGGCAGCGCCACCGAACTGCCAGTAAAGTGCTGCTGCAGCGGCGCTTAGCAGGCGTTTTTAACACTTTTTCGACTGCTAGCAGAGGTCAAAAGCTCTCCGCGAAAACGATGGTAAAGCACCACTAAAAATAGCAGCGCTTTACCGCCGACACCGCCTCAGTGTGAAAGCAGCCTAAAGTGGCCCTCGCTCTTTTTGTTGTTGAAAATATAGTTCTGTTCGTGAAGAAAAAAAAAAAACACAACTGGCTAACTTTTTGTTTAGCTGGCTCCTAGATTCAAAGCACATTTGTCAAGCACTGGGCTAAACAATACAGTACAAAGCTTTATAAAAGACACATTTCACTAGTAGTGAAGATGACCTTCAAATATATCCCCAATTTTGTCTCCTCATAATAAATTATAGTGGGCAGCACAGTGGTGTAGTGGATAGCACTTTCGCCTAGCAGTAAGGGTTGCTGGTTCAAATCCTATAAGACCCCAAATTAGAGGTCGACCGATATGGGTTTTTCTCTGGCCGATGCCGATATATAATGCCGATTTTTGCGGCCGATATTTTAGGCCGATTTTTCTTCTTTCTTTCCCCCTTCATCTCATAAAATCTAACAGTTAAAAAATAAAAGCGTAATGCCAGACATCGCATGCGATTTGAACCACATTGGAGTGCACAGCACATGCAATGTCTGTGCGATGCAATTTCAGCCATACAAACTGTATGGCTGAAATCGCATTGCATTCGCACCAAAATGGTGCAGAACCCTTTATTTGGTCCGCACTGGAATCTGATCGAATGGGTGTTCCCAACTACTCCTCATGAGTTTACCTCTCTAGTCTAGTCTACATAGTCCCCTAGGCTGCATAATCAGAACTGACAGCATAATCTATGTCCTACCTTGCACTGGGGATTCTCATACGTGCCATGCCATTCGAGAACCTGTAACTGCTGGCCCCGCCCCCTGGTATCACTCGGCTTCTCCCTCTGGTTGTACTCTTCCCGGGCTCTCCCTGATCTCACTCGCCCGCCCAATAGTCTGTGCAGGACTGAAGGTGGGAGAGGATTGGTCATAGGGTGGGCGGGAGGGAGAGAAGGGGAGGGGTTCAAAAACGAGTGGCCATCATCTATCTTGCAGCTTACTGGGAGAGAGGAGGAGAAGGAGGGGCTGGGGAGCAGAAAGAAGTTTGTGAGAGGCAGCGTCTGAAATTCACAGTGCCGAGGGCTGTGCTGCTTCTCACTGTGCGTGCCGTGTCAGCTGTGCTGAGCGAGTTACATATGGGAGCCGCGCCGCTATGCTAATATCGGCCTAACATAATAATCGGCCGATGCCCTAAAAAAGCCCAAATACCGGCCGATATATCGGTCGACCTCTACCCCAAATTGCTCCTTTTCTCTTAGACCCCTTTCACACTGAAGCGTTTTTACAGCGTTTTAGCGTTAAAAATAGCGCTCTTAAAACGCTCTCCATGCATCTCAATGGACCTTTTCACACAGAGTTCTTCAAGCAGCATCTTTGGAGCAGCTTTTGAGCGCTGAAAAACACCGCTCCAAAAACGCCACTCTCCATTGAAATGAATTGAAAAGCGCTGTAAAAACGCCTTACCCTTTCACACCGAGGCACTGCAAAAACGTCCTAAAACTTTAGGGTCTCATCGGTGCTTTACCAACACATTGGGATTGCAGATAAGGCTTTGCTCGAATAACGCTGTAATAACGCTGTAATAACGTTTGAAAAATGCCCCAGTGTGAAAAGGGCCTTACAAGCATTCAAAAACGTTAAGTTTGGCTGTTTTGAATAATGTCTTTTTTTTTTTACATTTGGTGCCTTTAAGTCTTCTGTAAACCTGCTTCTTAGTTGCATCGGTTGTTATCCCAAGAAAGCTGAATGCCGGCTACAAAAAATAAAAAAATTAAATTAAAAAAAGGAGTTTAAAACATCAGTGGGCCGGATTTATGTGCACCGATGGGCTGGAAATTTAGCATTGGCAGGCCGGGTGCAGCCTGCAGGCCATAGGTTGCCAACCCCTGCTCTACAGGATTGCCCAGAACCCCACATTCCTAGCTAAAGATGCACATACTACATCGAATCCTGCCACTCTCCTTGCTTGCTTCCCCCATAGAAGGAAGCTCTGAGATTGACAGTTACAGCCTACATCCTGTAGTGAACTTGGTCCTCAGTACTTCCCATTAAGACTGTACGCAAATGGCTCCCCACCTTATTTATTTAGATTTTAGCTTCCTACCCAGGGTTCTCCACTACTGCTGCAGGGCTGGCATTAAAGTGGTTGTAAACCCTTACATTAATCAAGTAAAGTGACTGGCCTCAGGTGATACACAGAGATTAAACAAATCCTCCCACACAAGTTGTACCTGTCTATCCGCAGTCTTCTCTTCTCTACATCTGATCAGTTTTGAGTTTTAGAGCTGTCCAAAAAGGGGGGTAAGGAGCTGAAGTTACACTCTGCAGAGCTTAGTGAGGCGAGCTCTAAGAGCAGATTGGAGGGAAGAGACACACCCCCCTCCACACAGCACACAGGAACAGAGCTGAGGCTGTCAATCGGCTGACGGTCCCTCCCGTCACCAACTTGTCAGAAGTGATTCATGCTGATGGAGGAATGAAGCAGCAGACAGGGATGGCACTTATTGCTCAGGACTGCGACAAACACATACTAGAGAGGTACAGGCTTTGTTCATTTTTCATTTCTGAAGGTTTACAACCACTTTAACTCTAACTGCCCATTGCTTATCCTTGGCATCCTACATATGAGGACCTCTAGTGGCTCCTACGACAGTTGTACCGTTTTCTTGTATTACAGGATTTCATACCTCAACATAGTGGCTTCTAGTGGCCAACAGGGGAACTACACCAGGTGCATCTGTGCCCTTGCACTACATTACCACTAGTACAAAAGTGAGGGAAAAATACGTAGAACAAGAGACTGCCAAAAAAATACAGGCATTTTGACGATTGCCTATTCTTTTTAAAATAAAATGTTGGTTTTAGAAAAGCTTTACGTTGTATTCTTTTCAAATTATTATTTCTTTGAGCTTCTAGAAGAGGAGCAATAAAACACAGGTTGCACATATAGTGAGGATTTTGCATTGTGTAGCACTTAAATGACCCTATAAAAAATAATTCTATATATGGTTTGCACTCACAGGCATACTCGATTACAAAGCAGCAAAAACCCTTCAGCCTCGTGGCTATGTAGTCAACCCAAAATGACAATCCGTTACATTTTCTCCCCGGCAACAGCCTTGTTCACGATGCCCGAACACAAGCAGTGTGTCCGTTCACACTCTAGCTGCTCACACAGCAGTTTGCCTCTTTAAGAGGAGTCCAGTCTGGCTACACAGATTTCCTTTTCTGATGCGATACGCGCCTGACTCACAGGAACCCTACAACTGAATAGAGAGAGACCCTTTAAAAAACAGGCAGTAACTGAACCCACTGTAACAGCACTAGCCTGTCAAAATATAAGTAGATGTTTATGCGATGCTTGAAGAGGAACTGCAGTCTGCTCACAATTTGTAATAAAACCATTTTCGCCATTCTAAAGCTTCAATCCAACCACTTTGCATATTTTATATATACTGCGATTCTGTGCTTGCCAAATATGCTGCAGAAATATCCCTCCACTGAGTCTGGCTGCAACCATTTTAATTGTGGGCAGATGAAGCTGCTGCCTGTTCACTTCCTGCAATTACACAGACACAGGAGGCACACCTCCAGCTCTGCAGCTCTCATATGACTCATCCCTTCCTGGCGAACCCGAGAGTGAGAGCTGTGCGTGTCGTCATAAGCCTAGGCTTTTTTCCCCAGACAGGAAACAGGAAGTGGGCTGTAGAAGGTATTTACTGGCAGATTTTTTTTTTTTTTAACCATCCAAAGTTAAAAACAACAAGGGAAGAAGATTGAAAAGAAGGAAGATGAAACAATTACTGACGTTCCACTTTAACAGTCCTTTAAAAATATTAAATCTGTTTTATTTCAGTCTGATTTATATAAGGCTCATTGTGCAGAAGCACAGTGCATGTGCAGCACAATTAAATGTGACATCCTCCTAAATTTAGCACATCCTGTTTCATTAACCAACCATGACAAACATGTCACATCACTTGTACAACCCTAGAATTCTATGAAGCATTCGCGGCACCAGGTTGCTGAGATACTAAGGACTAATGGTCGTAAACATTTTCTTTAACACAGGCTTTGTCATCAAGATTTGATCATTTTTTCCACTTGAGTAATTGGCATCAGAAAACAACCCTGTTTATGTTGCCCTAGATCCATGCGCTTTTTTTTTTTTCTTGTACAGAGTTTTTTTGCAAAGCCAAGTCAATGGCTTGTGTAAATTTCTGTATTGCAAACAAGTAACTGACAGCACAAAACTGTTTCAGCAGGTAAAATAAAATTATTGTACCCATTCCTTGGCACTCCAAACAGGGATTCCTTCAACGAACAGTGTAAAAACTGACATATAAAGCTATTGAGTGAAGCTGAAGATTTGTAAATACATAACTAGAACACAGTTAAAGAGGAACTGCAGTAAAACACGCATAATCCAAACAACATATAACAGTATGTAGTTCTAACATTTTAAAGCTTAAAGCAGAGTTCCACCCAAAAATGGAACTTCTGCTTTAGGTGCAGGTGACCCCCTGACATGCCACAATCGGCATGTCATGTTTTTTTTTTGGGGGGGGGGGGGCAGGTATCCTGTTTAAGCCCTGCTCCCACTTCCTCCCCTGGCTACGCAGCGCAGGAAGGAAGTTCACCTCTCCCCCCTCCCTCCAATCCCAGAAGATTGCCTGGCCAGTCACAGTGGGCAGCGCGGCTCTTGCAGCCACAGCCGGGTGCCCACAGTTAGAATGCAGGTGCCTCGTAGAGGCGCGGGGCTTCCGGCACCCACATTGGACCGTAGGACAGACGAGTGTCTGATAATTAAAAGTCAGCAGCTACACTTTTTGTAGCTGCTGACTTTTAAATGGATGGAACCTTTTAATTAGTATTGTTTTTAACCTTATTTTGGCAGTCAAACTGCTTGTTTCTCTCATACCCCACACTTCTTGTGCAGGCAGCCATGTTTACTAAGGGCAGCTGAAGCCCTGCCGCAGTTTTCGTGCAATAGCCTCAGTTGCTTTGCCAGCTGGTGAAATCTCATGCATGCACAGCACAATACCTCCCAGTGATACTCCTGTCTCCACCATAATCTGGCCCCCTGCAGCCCTCCTCCTTTTTCCTGTGAAAGTCCTCAGGCAGCCCTGTGTGACAACCTCCACTCTCCTCGCCACTCTCCCCTGTTAGCAAATTCTCACAAGAGTAAAAAAAAAAAAGCAAAAAAGCAAAAAAAAAAAAAACCAATACCTAAAGCAGTGGTTCTCAACCTGGGCCGGGACCCCCTCGGGGGTCGACTGACAATATGCCAGGGGTCACCAAATCCTGGACTGTTCCTGAAGCCCACGCTTCTCTCAGTCTTTGCGCAGCTACACAGAAAAGTAAAAAATTGAGAATACATGCAATGGAGAGGAACAGAGGGGGAGGACCAACGAAAAAGGGAGAGAAATAATTAAAAAAAAAGCGGGCTAAAGAGAGGGATGGGGAAATAACCAAGAAATTTGCATAAATGGAGATAAAAGGAAAAGAAAGGAGAACACAGAGAAAGAGTAGTACATTCTAAAATACACCATAAAGGGTTTTAATACCGTACAAGAGGAAGGGACTCGGGGATCGCTAAATGTCTTATCTTGCTTTGGGTGCCGACAACCCCGCTACGAATATAAGTTTACTGTTAGGGGTCCCCACAACTTGGGAAATTTTATCAGGGGGTCACAGCACTAGAAAGGTTGAGAACCACTGACCTAAAGAGTCTATCCTAGGAGTCAGCACAAGTACTGTACAACAGGTCACTCGCCTAGGCGGATTACAAGGACAAAAAGCGGAACTAACAAATATAAGGCACTTACTGGCACCAAATTAATGTTTTACTTTCCACAGCAGGGGGAGAAGAGTCAATAGCAGGAAAGATAAAAAAAAAGGACTAAAAAAGGTCCGCTGTAAATGTGGCACTGTGTTGTGCCAGAGAGGTCGAAAACATTTGTGTTAGATAATCCAGAAAACAAGCAAGGACAGTTATAGTATTACAGAAAACGCATATTCTGAATGGCTACTTTTAATATGACCAGACTTCTGCAGTAGTTTCAAAATGAACACATAATTTATAAAACAAAAGAAAAGAATGTCATCTTGAAAGCTCAGTTTGCAAGACACTGATGACAGATAATAAGCTTGAAGCGTCTGTGTGCAAGTCCTAAATAATATGTCTGTGTGAAAGTCCTAAATAAATCTATTAAGCTGTACCACTGCTGCTCTAGACAAAATGTGTTTCAGCTTATAGTCTTAAGGACCTTTCACGCGGAGAGGTCCGTTTTGCGGTCCGCTACGTGTGTCCGTCGGCTCAGCGGGGGGTCTCCGCTGAGCTGTCGGGCGGACAGGGCGGTCCCCGCACACTATGCAGGGACCGCCCTGTCTCTCCTCCGCTATCCCCTATGGGGAATCGGATGGAAACGGACCGTCTGTCCGTTTGCATCCGATCCGTTCCACCGGACCGAAGAAAAATAGGGTTTTCTTCCGTCCGCAAAACGGATCCAGGCGGACACGGATCTTAGGCGGACGTTAGCGGATGCATCATCCGCTAATGGATCCGCTCTCATTAACGGACTTGTAATTAGCGGACCGTTCGTCCGCTCGTGTGACAGGGCCCTTAATTATATATTGTGATATGGGGATCGCTAGCTCAGTGCTAGATGCAATTTAGTGAGTCCACACAAGTCCAAACTGTGGGTTTAAAGGCTTCCCAGCACACTCTTAAACAAATGAAAAGAAAAAAGTCCAGACAGCTGCCCATGTCACCTAGCTCCCTCTTAGTAGTACTACACTTGACAATGTTTCAGATGGTCTCACCCAGCGCTTCTGGCTTGCTGGCTCACTCGGCTTGTAGTTACAGCTCCCTGCTGTACAGGCCCACTCTTGGCCTCTCTTGCCCAAAATCCACTAAACACAATGGGGGCAGGATATTAAAGCTTGATTGATGGAGGCTTCACCTCCCTGTAATTCAAAGACATAGGCTGGAGGGGCATATCACAGCATGTGATTGACAGAAATCCGCCCACACCATGTTATTGCCAAAAAATTAAGATTTCATTTTAAATATACACTCACCGGCCACTTTATTATTAGGTACACCTGTGCAATTTCTTGGTAAAACAAACTGCTAATTAGCCAATCACTTGGCAGAAACTCAATGCATTTAAGCATTTAGACATGGTGAAGTGACTTTAAATGTGGCATGGTTTTTGGTGCCAGAACGGCTGGTCTGAGTATTTCAAAAACTGCCAATCTACTGGGATTTTCATGCGCAGCCATCTTTAGGGTTTACAGAGAATGGTCAGAAAAAGAAAAAATATCCAGTGAGCGCCAGTTGTGTGGATGAAAATGCTTTGTTGATGTCATAGGAGAACAGGCAGAGATGATAGAAAGGCAACAGTAACTCAAAATACCACTCGTTACAACCAAGGTTTGCAGAATACGCACAACACAAACCTTAAAGTAGATGACCACACCAGGTGCCACTACTGTCAGCTAAGAACAGGAAACTGAGGCTACAATTCACACAGGCTCACCAAAATTGGACAACAAAAGATTGGAAAAATGTTGCCTGGTCTGATGAGTCTTTATTTCAGCTGCAACATTCAGATGGTAGGGTCAGAATTTGGCCTTAAACATGAAAGCATGAATTCTTCCCTGCCTTGTATTAACAGTTCTGGCTGGTAGTTTAATGGTGTGGGGGATATTTTCTTGGCACACTTTGGGCCCCTTAGTACCAATTGAGCATTGTTTAAACATCACGGCCAACCCGAGTATAGTTGCTGACCATGTCCATCCCTTTGTGACTACAGTGTACCTATCTTCTGGTGGCTACTTACAGTAGGATAATGCACCATGTCACTAAGCTTAAATTGTCTCACCACTGGTTTCTTGAACATGATGAGTTCACTGCACTCCAATGGCCTCCACAGTCACCAGATCTCAATCCATTAGAGCACCTTTGGGATGTGGTTGAACTGGAGATTTGCATCATGGATGTGCAACCAACAAATCTGCAGCAACTGTGTGAAGTTATGTCAATATGGACCAAAATCTGAGGAATTTTTCCAATACCTTGTTGAACCTATGACATGACAAATTAAGGCAATTCTGAAGGCAAAAGAAGGGTCCAACCCGATACTAGCAAGGTGCACCTAATAAAAGTGGATGGCGAGTATGTTTTATATGACAATTTCAACAAATGTATTGATGTTTATTATTTTTTTTTACTCTGTATTTTTTATTTTATTTTTAATATGTGCCCAGCAGCAGAGGACATAAAAAGAGATTTTTTAATACAGCTTACCTGTAAAATCTTTTTCTTGGAGTACATCACGGGACACAGAGCAGCATATTCATTACTATATGGGTTATATGGAGTACCTTCAGGTGTGGACACTGGCAATCTCAAACAGGAAGTCCCCTCCCTATATAACCCCCTCCCATAGAGGAAGTACCTCAGTTTTGTAGCAAGCAGCATGCCTCCCAAAAATGTTCCCCAAAAGAGGGGTGGGAGCTCTGTGTCCCGTGATGTACTCCAAGAAAAAGATTTTACAGGTAAGCTGTATTAAAAAATCTTTTTCTTTCTCGTACATCACGGGACACAGAGCAGCATATTAATTACTATATGGGATGTCCGAAAGCAATGCTTTAATGAGGGGAGGGAGACATCTTCCAAAAAAGGATTTAATTTAGAGGTATACTCAAATACTAGTAAATCCAACTTAAACAAGAAATGTAAATCTCAAATCAAATCAAGGGTGCCCCCTCAGATCCTGAGGAGCTTGAATCGCGGCCTGTAGTACTGACTGCCCAAAGGCTGTATCCGCATTCCTTCTTACGTCCAATTGATAACATTTTGTAAACATGTGGACTGACGACCACGTTGCTGCCTTGCATATTCGCGCCATAGAGATCTGATGATGTGCTGCCCAGGAGGTGTCCATGGCCCTGGTAGAATGGGCCTTTACAGACAAAGGAGGAGGCAACCTCTTCAAACCGCAGGCCTGAACGATTAATTGTTTAATCCATCTTGCGATGGTGGATCAAGCAGCTGCCTGACCCATCTTGGGCCCTTCCGGTAAAACGAACACCACATCTGTTTTCCGAACCTTCTCTGTAGCTTTAAGATAGGCCTTTATGGCCCTGACAATATCCAACGTATGCAGCAACCCCTTCTCTCTAGAGGTGGGTTTTGGAAGAAGGATGGAAGTACCACATCCTGGTTCAGGTGGAAACTGGATATAACCTTTGGTAGAAAGGAAGGATGAGGACGGAACCCCACCCTATCCTTATGTAAAATGAGATATGGTTCCTTACAAGATAAGGCTGCCAATTCCGATACTCTCCTGGCCGAAACTATGGTGATCAGAAATACCGACTTTCTAGTCAGTAAAACCAAAGGTACCTCAGCCAACAGCTCAAAGGGTTGTTTCTGTAGAGTTGACAGAACAAGATTTAAGTCCCATGGACAAAGTGGTGATTTGACCGGAGGATTAACACGTAAGACTCCCTGTACGAAGATCTTAACCAGCTAGTGGGCGGCCAGCGGCCTCTGAAACCACACTGATAAGGCTGAAATCTGTCCCTAGATCGTGCTTAATGCCAGGCCTTTATCCACTCCTAGCTGGAGAAAACGTAATACTCTATCAATGGTATACTTGTGGGAAACCCATCTCTTAGCCTCACACCAGCCTACGTAGGCCCTCCAAACCCTGTAACAAAATTACCCTGGAGGCCGGCTTTCTAGCCTTAATGAGGGTAGGGATTACCTGCCTAGACAGACCTCTACCCCTGAGAATCAGGGATTCAGCCGCCAGGCCGTCAAATTTAGACGCCGTAATGCAGGGTGGAGGATCGGGCCTTGTGAGAGTAGGTCTGGCCATAGAGGAAGAGTCCAAGGGCCTCCCGCTGCCAATTTCAGGACTAGTGAGTACCATGCCCTCCGGGAAACCAAGCTGGGGCTACCAGGATAACCGGCCTGTGCTATGATCCTGCGCCACAGGCGGGGTAGTAACTGCAGCGGGGGAAATGCATATAGAAGTTATGATTGATGCCAAGGGCAAACCAACACATCGGTTCCGCAGACCATAGGGTCCCTCGTTCGAGACATGAACCTGTCTAGCTTCTTGTTGAATCCTGATGCCATGACCTCCACGTCTGGCACTCCCCACTTCTGGCAGATTGTCTGAAAAAACTTGTGGATGCAGAGACCACTCCCCCTGCGACAGGGTTTGGCGACTTAGGAAGTACGCCTGCAAGTTGTCCACCTCGGGAATGAATGTCGCCGATATGCAGGGTACATAAACCTCTGCCCACCAAAAAACCAAGCTCCTCTCACTCTGAGTGGCTTGACTCTTGGTTCCCCCTTGGTGGTTCACATATATGCCACCGCTGTGGCATTGTCTGAATGACTTCTCACCGAGGACCCCTGTAATCTGGATGTCTATGCCAGGAGGGCTAGCCGAGCCGCTCTGATTTCCCAGACCTTGATGGGCAGCTGCCTCTCCGCCTCTGCCCAAGTTCCTTGGTGAGTGAACCCGTTCAAGACCGCTCTCCAGCCTTCCAGACCACTGGGCAGAACCAAGCTGCTAGAATTGCTGTCTGTAGGACACGAGTGTGGAAGCGTGTGGTATCGCCTCGAACATGGCCATTAGTTTGCCTAGTAATCGCATACATAGGCGAATAGTTGGTTCTCTTTTGCTTAGAACCAACTGAATCAATCTTTTGATAGCCTCGACCCTTACCAGGGGCAGGAACACCCATCTTCTGTTCTGTGTCTAATCTCATGCCGAGATATTCCAACTGCTTTGTAGGTTGAATTGCTGTTCTTTCCCCAGTTTAGGACCCAGCCGAACCTCTCGAGGTACTGAACCATGAGGGCTACTACGCATTCCACCAAGGAAGCGAGTGATCTATGATTAAGAGGTCGTCTAGGTATGCTAGGACCGAGATCCCTTGGATCCTTTAGACTGACTAGAATTGGAGCTAGGACCTTCGTGAATACCCGGGGGCCGTAGCCAGCCCGAAGGGGGGCGCCACAAATTGGAAGTGACGTTGCATCACTGCGAAGCGTGAAAACAAAAAATATTTGATGTGGCTGAAAGAATTGGTACATGAAGGTAACCATCCTTTATGTCTATAGAAGCCAGATCCTTCTGGAGTGTGGCGGCTGCTGACCGAACGGATTCTATCCGCAAAGAGCGAACCCTTAGGTAAGCATTTAAACCTTTTAGGTCCAAAATTGGTCTGACATCGCCGATGGGCCTTGGTATGACAAACAGATTGGAATAGAAACCTAGCCCCTGTTCTTGGGCTGGTACCTCTACCATTATGCCCTGGTAAGGCAGATGATCCAACGCCGCCCGCATTGAGGCCTTCCTTGTGGAGGAAATTTTAGAAATTCTAATCTGTAGCCTGTGGCCACAGACGATCGGACCCCCTCTGTCGGGGATCGATCCCCAGAGGCCTGTCCTGGCGATCCATTGTTAAAAGTTTGATCGCGCAGGAGGTCCGTACTGCCTGGAATTTGAGGGCCCTGGAACAGGGGGGAGCTGCTTTTTAAACGCAGGACCCCGGAACTTCTTTTGATTGGTAAAAGGGTACTTTTGCCACTTGAAACAGTCTGAATGTATTTATCCAGATCTTTCCATGGAAGGGCAAACCTGCCAGCAGTCTTTTACCTGGGGCTCGGCCGCCCAGTTCTTCAACCATAAGAGCCTTCTCATATGCACTAAAAAATAGTGACAAACGAGACGCCTGCTGGATGGAGTCTTTTTATAACCTCTACCGCAAAGCACAGAGCTCTGGGAATATCCAATAACTCCTCTGCCTATTGGGCAGGGATGTCTTAAGCATCCGTTTTGTCTGGTTCTTTAACGCCTGACAAAACTCCAATTGCAGCCACTGCTGGCTGTAGCCAAGGATGCTGGAAAAAGTGTCTCTAAACGTTTATCGACCGGGACCTTAAACTAGGGTTGTCCCGATACCGATACTAGTATCGGTATCGGGTCCGATACCGAGTATTTGCGGGAGTACTTGTACTCCCGCAAATACCCCCGATGCCTAATCCGGATACTTTTTTTTTTTTTTTTTCCGGAGTGGGGGCGGAATGGGGGCGGAGAGAGGGCAGAGAGTGGGCGGAAAGGGGGCGGGAACCGATCGCAGAGGAGACTGAGGGGGCAGCGAGGAAGGCGGACTGGAGGCGGAGAGGAGGCGGAGAGGAAGCGAAGAAGAAAGCGGAGAGCAGAGCAGTCCCCAGGTATGTATAAAATCACTGGAGAGCTGCTTCTGCTGCCGCTGCCGCCGCCGTCTAGCTGTTCGGCGCTTAAGCCAGGGAACATAACAGCTTTCATTGGAATAGCTGCTGTTCCCTGCCGCGCGTCGTCATGGCCCCTCCCCCTTGTCGGGCGCTTTTCCCAGGATTGGACAGGTGATCTGTCTATCAAAGTGCCCGGACAAGGGGGAGGGGCCATGACGACGCGCGGCAGGGAACAGCAGCTATTCAAATGAAAGCTGTTATGTTCTGCTGAGCGCCGAACAACTAGACGGCAAGGGAGACATAACTGCATATGAGGGGGGAGACATGGCTTCATATGGGGGGAGACATGGCTGCATTTGGGGGGGAGACATGGCTGCATATGGGGGGAGTCATGGCTGCATATGAGGGGGAGACATGGCTTCATATGGGGGGGAGTTATGGCTGCATTTGGGGGGGAGACATGGCTGCATATGGGGGGGAGACATGGCTGCATATGGGGGGGAGACATGGCTGCATATGGGGGGGAGACATGGCTGCATATGGGGGGACATGGCTGCATATGGGGGGAGTCATGGCTGCATATGAGGGGGAGACATGGCTTCATATGGGGGGGAGTTATGGCTGCATTTGGGGGGGAGACATGGCTGCATATGGGGGGGAGACATGGCTGCATATGGGGGGAGTCATGGCTGCATATGAGGGGGAGACATGGCTTCATATGGGGGGGAGTTATGGCTGCATTTGGGGGGGAGACATGGCTGCATATGGGGGGGAGACATGGCTGCATATGGGGGGGAGACATGGCTGCATATGGGGGGGAGACATGGCTGCATATGGGGGGGGGAGTCATGACTGCATATGAGGGGGAGACATGGCTTCATATGGGGGGGAGACATGACTGCATATGAGGGGGGAGTTATGGCTGCATTTGGGGGGGAGACATGGCTGCATATGAGGGGGAGTCATGACTGCATATGAGGGGGAGACATGGCTTCATATGGGGGGGAGACATGACTGCATATGAGAGGGGAGTTATGGCTGCATTTGGGGGGAGACATGGCTGCATATGGGGGGGACACAAGGCTGCATTTGGGGCGCATTGCTGCATTTAAAAAAAAGTATCGGTATTCGGAATCGGCGAGTACATAAAAAAAAGTATCGGTACTTGTACTCGGTCCTAAAAAAGAGGCATCGGGACAACCCTACCTTAAACATTTGTATGTTTCCCCTTAGGCCAGTTAATTATTTATTCACCCATGAGATGGCTGCGTCCACAGTTGGGAGCACCCCCTTTTTTAGAAAAATGTCTTTTCCATAGGGTAAACAACAGAAAACCTTCCAGGTGGTCTCCCATCCAGGCACTAACCAGGCCCGACCCTGCTTAGCCTCTGAGATCAGACGAGATCGGGCGCTTTCCGGGAGATGTGGCCTCAAGGACCTCACGGGTAGTTGAAAAGCAGTGCCCGAATCGGGACCTGAACCCTGGACCCTCAGACCAAAAGTCTGATGCTCTACCGACTGAGCCATCCGGGCCCCCCCTTTTAAAGAGCAATTGGTCAGGGGAAAGAGTGCCTGCAAGCACAAATATTTCCTGGCAGACGTGCATAAAGACTACCCTCTCGTCAGCTTTAGACGGCAGAAAAAATTCTGTCCGGTCGTCCCAATCCTGGAAAAACCAATTCCTCTAACAGAGGATGGACCGGAAACGCTGCGTTGCTTAAAGGCGCTTTTAAAAGAACCCAAAGAGGATACCGCAGGAACCTGAGGCTCTGGAAATGGCAAATTAAATGCCGAGCGGACCATGTCTGTCAAAGACTGGACCCACAGACTCTCCGTCTGGGAAGCTAAAAACGATTCTTCAGTGGTAGATCCTTCCTCTAGGTTCTGTCCCTTTTGGCGATGGGGATCTAGTCCGCTTCTTGCCAGAAAAAAAGAGCCAGTGATCATAGCTGTTAACTTTTTTTCTCTAGCCCCCCTAGGGTGACGGCTAGCATCTCCTCTGTGATAACACAGGGTTGGGCCGACCTGGGCCATCCTCAGCACCAGACCCCCTTAATGGCTTATCCAGGGTGACCCCTATAGGAATAACCTGTGGGGAAAGTGTTGGCATATCATCAGAACCAGAGGAGGAACCCCTTTGTCTTTGCCTTCTCTTTTTTTTTTTTTTTTTGTGTTTTGATCCTGAACCCTTGGAAGCCATAATACAAAACCGAGGGACTCCGCTTACAACAACAGACTGTTATAGCCAGGAGTACAAAAAAAAATAAGGTTTAGGGGACAATAGGATCACTAATGCCCAAAAACGGTGGGGCTCAGTATGTTTTCCTTTATAATATTATTCACAACATACAGCCCCACCCCCAACATGTTTGCCAGCATTCAACCTGTTGCCAAGGGGATTTTGGCTTAACAAAAAGTATTGGAGCTGACTCCAGCATGTAGTACCCCTTCTCGCCACCGGGAGTCACTGTGGCTGCCAGCTCTACGTCCTCCTCTCCAGCTCAGCTTTGAACTGAGCTAAGAACGCGCCTGCTGTGTATAACAGCAATTGAAGGCACGCCCACTCTACACTGCAGTCACGCTCCCCGCCCCCCCTCCCTCCCTCCCTAACGGCGCGAAAATTTTCTATATGCATGCGCGCGTGCACGCGCGCGACTGTCGGGGGAGGACAGCCCAGGAGGAGACGCACTCTGGAGCCCAGGAATGCAGGTTGGAGGACGCATCAGGCGGCAGATTTTGAATCCCGGCAAGGTAAGGCTAAAACAGGCCCCTAAGGAGTCCCTTTAGCCTAGAGACAGATCTGTTTTTTTTTTTTTTTTAAAGATCTTCAACCAGCGAGCAGCAGGTAGCTAGCAAACATGCATAGATAGGTAGGGGGATCAAGTGATGGGGGGGAAACATTTCAGGGCATCCTGTCCATCAGACATAGTGACCATGGTGCCAATGCAGAGCATACTCAGGCTACCCCCCTTAAGATCTCCCCTGGAGAGCCTGCTGTCGAACCAAGTCCCGCAGGCTCCCCTCTTACCTGCTCCATGCCGCAGGACGTTTTGCAAAACGGTCCAATCTTCTCCCATCTCCGTGGGTAGCGTAGTAGACATTCAGGCACTGGGGTCCTGGAAGGAGCTGCTGTCCTGGACCTATACAGCACCCTGGCAAACAGGATCTTTTGGTTTAGAAAACTCCAAGTCCTGGGCCCAGGGTCCAGCCCTCTAGAGAGGAGCATTATAAGCAAAACCCCACGGTTTGGGGCCCGGGTACTGTCCACTTTGTAAACTGAGGCTCCGTGGATAGATCCGGTTAGCCCGCCTTAATCCCAAGGATGTGGAGGCAAAGCTATTCCGTGACCAACACCTAAGACACTGGCGAAAAAACTGAGGTACTTCCTCTATGGGAGGGGGTTATATAGGGAGGGGACTTCCTGTTTGAGATTGCCAGTGTCCACACCTGAAGGTACTCCATATAACCCATATAGTAATGAATATGCTGCTCTGTGTCCCGTGATGTACGAGAAAGAAAATCTTTCTGCCACCGTTTCCTTATAGGCAGGCTGGGAAAGAGCTGTGTTATTTGTCAGCTATATATCAATTAGGAAAATGGATACTTGGATTTTTATTTTTATAAAATGACAGTGTTAGTCACATACAGAAAGAGAAAGGCTAATGTAAAAGTGCATTTATGATCACCTCAAGCTGGACACATACTGGTAGATTTTCACACAAATGTTCCTACCAAAAACCTTATCAGTACATACCAACAGAGTCTTGACAAATGTTGTGAAAGTGTTTCAAAATTAATAAATAATTTGCTTTTAACATTCAGTTTTGGCATGAATTGAAAATAAACAAAAAACATACACAATTAAAAAACATTTGTTAAGAGAAAGATTTTACAACCTGCTCTTTCGAATCACTGTGGCCTAAAATGAAAGTCAATTCAACCCCACTAACCATTAGAAAATTGAACAAATATTCCGAAAGCAAAAATGTTCTAACAAAATTCTCCTAGGTAATGGATGGCATTGCTGTACAATTAGATTACCTTTATTGAGACGGATAATGAATCTCTGCAAAGAACCATGACTTTCTACACAGTCTGTAATCTAGTAAAGACTCAAAACAGGAAGTCTTAGCATCAGTGATCACATTCTACAATAACATACAGGTTCTTTCAAGGAGTTCATTGTGAATTCTGGACTATTAGGGTACTGCATCGCCAAAATGAAATATGTGTATAGAAGTTCTCACAGTTTATTTCTGAATGTTCGAATTGTCACTACAGAAAATTTAACAGCTTCAACAGATGCTTTGAATGCTTCCCCATTAGGTTGTGATTTAGATCTTCCCAGTGTGTTCATATTTTGATACTGAAATATGCGTTTTTTTTATTTTTTATAATAGGTGACATCATAAACCTGCCTGAATGAGCAAAAAACAGCTGAAACTAGAGAGAAAGACAGAAGACCTTAAAGAGTTCAGGCATAATAAAAGACTTGTTAATCTTTCAGCTAAAAAGAAAAGCTGATGCTTTTGCAGCCAGAATGATACCCATACCTTATTATTATATAAAAGTCAAATTCTAACCAACCCATGGGGAAAAGCTATATGTTCTGTCCAGTATGTATGTCAGTGTTCCGTGTTAAGGAGTTTTTCCTTTCATTTTCCATATTTTCACCCACAGCATCAAGTGACCCTGAATAACTTTACTTTGCAAATTGAATTTTCACTAATTAGTGAATAAAGTGAAGCAATTCACTTTGCAAAAAATACCCAATCGTGCGCAAGAAAAATCCCTTGACAGTGCGCCCCCCCAGCGCACGCTGCGGCACACTCTGATTGCTGTGTCCTTTGGATACAGCTGATCACAGATCGGGGTAAAGAGCCAATCCCATTGGCTCTTTACCAAGTGATCAGTGTGTCCAATCACAGCTGATCACGATGTAAACACACTTGCCAGTTATCTGGAAACCTTTCCTTGCGCTGTTACAGCACGAGTAGGAGAGAGCCAGTAACCGACTAGTGTGAAAGGGGACATCTGCACCGATTATCAGTGTCCTGTTTACCAGTGCAGCCCCAACTGTGCTGCCCATCAGTGCCCTTTAGTGATTTCAGTTACTGTCCAGTGCTGCCAATCACTGCCATTTAATACTTCCAATCAGTGCCACCTATTAGTGTTCATCAGTGTTGCCTATGAGCGCAGTCCAATCAGCACACATCAGAAAAGGAGAAAAAATTACCCATTTGCTAAATTTTATAATAGAAACTAAGAATTTTTTATTTATTTTTTCAAAATCTTTGGCTTTTTTCGTTTGGTTAGCAAAAAATAAAAAATCCCCAACGTTGATTAAATTTAACCAATAGAACGCTCTTCTTGTGTAAAAATAACAACATTTTCATATGGGTACAGTGTTGCATGGTGGGCAATTGTCATTCAATGTTTAACAACGCTGCAAGCTAAAAAATTGGCCTGGACAGGAAGGGGGTAAAGTGCCCAGTAGGCAAGTGGTTAAACTGGTTGTAAACGCTCACATATACCTAGTTAAGTGAATAGCCTCAGATGGTACACAGAGATGAAACAAATCCTCCTACATACGTTTTACTTGTTTATCTATAGTCTTCTCTTGTCTACAACCCTTCAAAAGAGCATAATTGTAATAAAATCTTTCTGCATCTGTGAGGAGTACAGAGGAGGGGGGTGGAGAGCAAATAAAGCTCTTATACACTGTGCGAAAGCCGATAGGAGGAAAGAGAAAAAGGGATTTTTAATAACAGCTTACCTGTAAAATCCTTTTCTTGGAGTACATCACGGGACACAGAGCGCATAGTCATTACATATGGGTTATATGGAGTACCTTCAGGTGTGGACACTGGTGTAATCAACTTCACAGGAAGTTCCTCCCTATATAACCCCCTCCCACTGAGAGTGCTTTAGTTTTGTAGCAAGCAATTTCTCTGAGGTTACACAATGTACCCACAAAGAGGGGTGGGAGCTCTGTGTCCCGTGATGTACTCCAAGAAAAGGATTTTACAGGTAAGCTGTTATTAAAAATCCCTTTTTCTTGATCGTACATCACGGGACACAGAGCGCATAGTCATTACATATGGGATGTCCCAAAGCAATGCTCTATGAAGGGAGGGAGACCGTAAGGCCAAAAATAGCCAAACAGAAAATATATCAGGAGGTAAAATAGCTCCACCAACAGAAAAAGGGGGCGTGAACCGGGCCAGAGGATTCTATACTGCTGCCCGTAGGACCGCCTGCCCAAATGCTGCGTCCGCAGCCTTTGTGACGTCCAACTTATAAAATTTAGTAAACGTATGTACGGAAGACCAGGTTGCCGCTTTGCAAACCTGTGCCATAGAGATCTGATGGTGTGCCGCCCAAGAGGCACTCATGGCCCTCGTAGAATGGGCCTTAACTGATAAGGGCGGTGGAACGCGCTTCAGACCATAGGCCTGAAAAATCAGCTGCTTAATCCACCTAGCCAAGGAAGACTTGGCAGCCGGCTGACCCTTCTTGGGGCCATCCGGAAGAATGAAAAGCACATCTGTTTTCCTAATCTTTTCTGTAGCCTTGAGATAAACTCTCATGGCTCGGACCACATCCAAAGTATGAAGCAATCTTTCCTCTCTGGACTGGGGAGTAGGAAAGAAGGATGGTAGGACTAGGTCCTGATTCAAGTGAAAACTGGATATGACCTTAGGAAGGAAAGAAGGCTGAGGCCGCAGAACCACTCTGTCCTTATGCAGAATAAGGTACGGTTCCCTGCAAGACAAGGCTGCCAGCTCGGAGACCCTTCTGGCCGAAGCCATAGCCACCAAGAAAACCAACTTTCGGGTTAGCAGCACAAGAGGGATTTCTGTCAGAGGTTCAAACGGCTGCTTTTGTAAAGCTGACAAGACCAGATTTAAATTCCAGGGGCAGAGGGGAGCTCTAATAGGGGGATTTACATGCAAGACCCCCTGCAAAAAGGTTTTTACAAGCGAATGTGTGGCCAAAGGCCTTTGAAACCATATCGATAAGGCAGACACCTGCCCCTTTAGAGTACTAAGAGCCAACCCCTTGTCAACGCCAACCTGGAGGAATCGCAAGATCCTGTCAATAAAAAACTTGCGAGGATGCCCTCCTTGAGACTCGCACCACTCCACATAGGTTCTCCAGACTCTGTAATAGATATTTCTAGAGACTGGCTTTCTAGCTTGAATTAACGTAGATATGACTTGGGCCGAGAGGCCTCTGCCCTTAAGAATTAGAGATTCAGCCGCCAAGCCATCAAATTTAGCTGCTGTGAAGCAGGGTGGTAGATCGGGCCCTGAGACAGCAGATCTGGGCGCAGGGGGAGTGGCCACGGTGCCCTTACTGACATCCTCACGATGAGTGCGTACCAAGCCCTTCTGGGCCAGGCTGGGGCCACCAGGATCACCGGCCTGCGCTCCACCCTGATCCTTCGTAGAAGGCGGGGAATCATCTGTAGTGGAGGGAACGCATACAGGAGAGAAAACTGGTGCCAGGGGCAAACCAACGCATCGGTCCCGTAGGCCGAGGGGTCCCTGGCTCGGGATACAAATTTGTCCAATTTCTTGTTGAATCTTGTTGCCATGATGTCCACATCGGGAACTCCGAATCTTTGGCAAATCTCTTGGAATACCTGGGGGTGAAGAGACCACTCTCCCGGGAGCAACTGTTGACGACTCAAAAAATCTGCTTGAGAATTGTCTATCCCTGGGATGAACACTGCTGAGATGCAGGGTACATGGGCTTCGGCCCATGCAAAAATTAGGTTTACTTCCCTTTGAGCCGCCAGGCTCTTTGTGCCCCCCTGGTGGTTTATGTATGCCACCGCCGTGGCATTGTCGGACTGTATCCTTACTGGCAGACCCTGCAGGGGGAGAGTCCAGGCGACCAGGGCCAACCGAACAGCTCTGATCTCTAGGACATTGATGGGAAGCAGACTTTCTGCCTCTGACCACTGTCCCTGCTGGGTCCGTTTTCCTAAGATTGCCCCCCAACCTGTTAGGCTGGCATCTGTGGTTACTATTTTCCACGAGATGGGGCAAAAGGTTTTCCCTTTTGATAATTTTTGAGGGATCAGCCACCAGTACAGGCTGTGCCTGACTTCTGGAGAAAGAACTAATGGACGGTCTAATGCCTGTATGGACTTGTTCCAAGCAGAGAGAATAGCTGCTTGCAGAATTCTGGTATGGATCTGGGCGTAGGGCGCTGCTTCGAAGGCGGCCACCATCTTCCCCAGCAGTCGCATGCATAGGCGAATAGTCCAGCAGTCGCATGCATAGGCGAATAGTCGGCTTCTTTTTGCCTAAGACTATTTGAATCGTTTGAATCAACGACCTGATCTTCTCTTGAGGTAAAAATACCCTCTGGCATTCTGTATCTAACCGAAAGCCTAGATATTCCAACTGTCTTGTGGGATGTAACCTTGATTTTTCTTGGTTCACAATCCACCCGAACTCTTCTAGATGCCGCACTGTGCGGACTACTGCATGATTGAGGTTGGAAGCTGAACTGTCGATAACCAGGAGATCGTCCAGGTATGCTAGGACCAAGATGCCTTCTGTCCTTAGGACGGCTAGTACCGGGGCTAACACCTTTGTGAATACCCGTGGAGCTGTTGCCAACCCGAAAGGGAGGGCTACGAACTGATAATGACTTTGGTTTATCGTAAAACGAAGAAACTTGTGATGTGCTGGGTAAATTGGCACATGCAGATATGCATCCTTTATGTCTATAGATGCTAGGAAGTCGCCCTGATGCAGGCTGGTTGTCACTGAACGTATGGAGTCCATACGGAAGGTCTGAATCCTTAGAAAGCGATTTAGGCGTTTGAGGTCTAATATAGGCCTGACGTCGCCATTGGGTTTTGGTATAACAAAAAGGTTGGAGTAGAATCCCAGACCCCTTTCTTGGGTTGGTACTTCTACAATTACTCCTTGGAGCAAGAGGCGATCCAACGCCTTTACGAGAGAGGCCCTCTTTAACGGGTCGCTTGGAAGACTTGACCCCTGAAAATGAGGAGGGGGGATTTCTCGAAACTCTAGTTTGTAGCCTGAGGCTACTACGGACCGAACCCAAGAGTCGGGAATTCTGGCCTTCCAGACTTCGGAGAAAAACTGAAGTCTTCCCCCCACCCAAGAGAGTGGGGGCGCCCCTTCATGAATCTGATTTGATGACTGGTTTAGCCGGCTTGCGAGACCAGGGCCTCTTGTTTGCCGCGGCTTGTCCCTGTGGGCGGCTATTAACTGCTGAACGCCCGGGAGGCCGTCGATACTGACGGGAAGTCGAAGGGGCCGAGCCTGCAATGGCCTGTCGTTTAAACGTGGGCCCACGCGGTCTTTTCTTGACCGGTAAGGAAGTACTTTTTCCACTTGATATGGTGTGGATATATTTATCTAGGTCTTCCCCGAATAGTCTTCCCCCATGAAAGGGAAACCCTGCTAGAAGCTTTTTGCAGGGTGCCTCTGCTGACCAGTTCTTTAGCCACAAAAGACGACGCATGTGAACCATCAGTAGAGATAAACGAGATGCCTGTTGGATGGAGTCCTTAATAGCATCTACTGCAAAGCAGAGAGCCCTAGGGAATTCTGCTAATTCATGAGTATGCTGAGCCGGCATGTCCTTCAATATATGCTTTGCCTGATCCTTCAAGGCCTGACAAACACCAATGGCTGCTACTGCTGGCTGAACCATGGCACCTACTGAGGTAAAAGCTGCTTTCAGTAGTGTCTCGAATTTCTTGTCGACCGGATCCTTGAACATATGGACATTTTCAACCGGACAAGTCAGGGATTTATTCACGCAGGAAATGGCTGCGTCCACTGTAGGGAGAGCCCATTTCTTTACATATTCCTCTTCCATAGGGTAGAGAATAGAGAATCTTTTAGGAGGGACAAAGATTCTATCAGGTCGAGCCCAATCTTGGTAAATCACGTTCCGCAGAAGGGGGTGCATTGGAAAAGACGCACAAGTTAATGGGGCCTTTAAAGAACCCAATGAGGATACCTCCGGGGCTACTAGTTCTGGCACTGGAAGTTTAAAGGCAGTGCGAACCATATCTGTCAAAGACTGGATCCACAGGCTCTCCGCTTGAGAGGCCGAAAAATATTCATCTATAGTGGAATTTTCCCTGTCTGAACCGTCGGGACTTGGGTCTGCCTGATCCCCTTGTGGGTCCCGTTCCTCTGAAGAGGAGACCTCCGCATCTGAAAACCCCACACTGGGTGAGGGGGATCTAGCCCGCTTGCTACTTGGGCAAGGACGGGAAAACAACGCAGTTAACCTTTTCTCTAGCCCACACATGGTGGCTGCTAGCATTTCTTCCGTCACGTAAACGGGAATGGGTGGATCGGGGGCCGCCTCTGCCCCCAGCACCCCCAATGGCTCTTGTACTATGCCACTCGGTGTCCTGACTGGCGAGGGTGGGGCCGTAGAAGCCTGGCCCAAATCCTCTGACCCCGATGGAGACCCCTTTTGCTTTTTGGTACCTTTAGCAGCCTTGGCTGGTCCAGATCCCTTTGGAGCCATTGTACAACCTTGGGTCACCCCTATAGCCAACACCTGACTGTTGTAGCTAGGAATAACCAAAATGAGGGCAGGTATGAGAAAATGAAAAAGAACTAATTTCTCTCTTTTTCTTTTATATTTCTCTTTTTTTTTTTTTTTTTTTTCCAAAAAAATTTTTTACCCGCCTGGGAGGTGACAATACCGAGGAAGCCTGTGAGTATTGACACACCAATGCCCGTTAGCCGGAGTCCAAGGTAGACTCAGATACTGCTGGATCTAAGGCTGAGTCCCTTTTTGCAAAAAAAATTTTTTTTTTCTGGTCAATAGTGGACCTAAGTCCTAGACCTGAAGATCCACAAAACCGCCACTAGGTGTCCCTGTGTGGCCAAAAGACCCAGCTGCACGCTCTGTATCCTTTCTTCCTCTGCCTCCAGGAGGGAAAAGACCAGCCAGAGAAAAAGTTTTTCCTTTATACAGACCCTGACGCTGCTGGCCCGCCCCCCCGACGCACGCCGACGCTATAAAAGGCGGCGTGCACGCGCGCGCGTATGCGCGCGCACACACGCGCGCACGATCGCGCGCATGATCGCGCGCACCACGCTGAACCCACATGGAGGAAGCAGAGCAGAGGAACAACATGGACCAGCGTTATGCAGCACCAACAGACACCAGGTAAGCACTAATCTTATTGTAGTGCACACACAGCGAGGAAGCTGTCCCCATGGGCTTCCTAAGAAACAGGAGTTTTTTACCAGCAATTTCCTCTTTAAAACATGTGGGGTTGCAGTATCAGTGTTAACAGGCAGACCTGGGGTGAGTAGCAAATATATAACTTACACAAGTATACATATATTTACATATTATCTGGGTAAACATTATAATCCCATCCTGCCTCAACAGACATAGTGGAGATAGTGGCTGATGCACAAGCATACTGTTAGCCAACCCAGAACCCCCAGGGGGATACCTACTGTCGGACCAAGTCCCGCAGGTTCCCTCTTACCTGCTCCACGCCGCAGGGTATTGCAAAATGCAAGAGGCCCAGCCTTCCCCCATCTCCGTGGGTATTGTCTTGGACCTTCAGGGACCGGGGTCCTGTGTTAAGGAACCCACACCCCTGGACCTATATAGCATCCTGGCATCAGTAGCGTTTAGTTCTTGGAAGAGACTAAGGCACTGGAGCCCAGAATCCAGCCCTCCAAGGAGAGGCATTATAGGCACAACCCCACTCCAGCAGGGCCCGGGTACCGTACATCTTGGCTCTGAAGCACTTCGGACGGATCCGGCTAGCTATCCTGGGTCCCGAGACCTCCGAGGGACAGCTAGACGTGACCAACACCTAAGACACTGGCGGAAAAACTAAAGCACTCTCAGTGGGAGGGGGTTATATAGGGAGGAACTTCCTGTGAAGTTGATTACACCAGTGTCCACACCTGAAGGTACTCCATATAACCCATATGTAATGACTATGCGCTCTGTGTCCCGTGATGTACGATCAAGAAATGTGTGTCCCCCCTCCAGGGCAAAGGAACGAATGAACATGCATTGCTGTATTCTGAATAGACAAGCTGTGTGCTCATCTCCCTCCCCATCACAATTTTATCTTGTGTCGGTAAAACTTCTCAGAAGTGACTCATGGGGATAACAGAGGAACGGAGCACCAGAGAGAAACAACACAACTTTGGAGAGAGACAAGTAAACACTACTGATATATGTACTATGTTCAAATTTCATGATTGGGGTTTACAATCATTTTAAGTAGCAAAGCCCTCAGTTACTTTCCATAATTACATACAAGCATTATTTAAAAAAAGAGGACAGTTAACGAGTCCCACTACTAATGCACAGTTTGATCTTCCAAATCTATTGAGCAGATTGTCCTTACTATATTCCTTGCAGGCTTCTCTTATTTAAAAGGGTTCTTTCTGCAATTCTTCTATTGGATACCTTTGATGTTATTGTTATAATCTTAGAGCCCCATCCGAATATTAGTCTTGCGTTCCAGTGCATCACTGCATTAAAAGTTACAATTTACTGTGTCATGCATTACCATGTGTTGCTTTTAAGGACAACTACATCCTGTGAGTGCAATCTGCGCTGCCCAGTATGGGACCTCACAGCCTTTGCAAAATGAACTTCTGCCTGGCTTTTCTTCTCCCTGCATATGACCTCTACGGCCCCTATTCATTGCTATGAGACTACTGAGTGGGAGCCAAGCAGGGCCGCGCAGTGAAAATGAATAAATCTGAGCTGAAAGTAGGCATGTTACTAGGTAGGCTGCACGTAGAGCGTGGGGGCAATTTCAGGAAAACTTTACCAAAAAGGTAAAATATACATTGTTGACACTAAAAACTGAAAATTGGAATTGTATTAAAAACAAATCTTTATTATGGATTTCTTTTGACTTGATTAGTGAAATTTTTTAGAACAAAGACAGAAGTACAGTGTCAGTAAATAGATCAGACACACTTTTATATAAAATAAAAACATACAGTAACAAAAGGTGTCACAATATACATGACTGATGATGCACAAAGAGGGGGGAAAAATAAAAATAAAGAGACCAGGTTTGGAGCTGCCCAATCCAGTAGGAAGAATGATGGCATCTGCTTCTCATGTAATGCCTGTAGCTAAACTGATTTTATATTTAAATTTTTTGGTCTGGGATAGGAAAGGGTTCAGCAATTAAGTGTTTATTCGAGATTATGAAGAATTCAAGTGAGAATGACACCAACATTTGGCTTTGCAATGGTTAAATACTAATGGAAGTGAACTGTAAATTCTTGCCACTGGCGTCCCTGAGATAGAAGAAACCAATATGCGATCCAACTTGACTGCAAACAAGTAAAAAGGTAGCCATCTATTTTTAAATGGTAAACCAGGAACTCAGTTTGGATTTTCAATATAGACCTCTGTGCATGGTTTAAGCCAGTTATTATGAAAAGCCATAGCCCAAATCCTCTGGAAAACTCTTACTTCATGACCTGCACTTTAAGGTTTATCACTTGAAAATTTTCATTATGTCATATGGTGATTGTTTCCTGCCAGCGGACGTGTTTGGTTTGCTTATGTTCAGGAAAGCAGAAGGCATCCAGAAGTCTATGGCAAAGAAGGGAACACTTTGGTTCAAATTTAGCCTTTGCAAAATACCAGCTAAGCATCATGTGATTGTTTGACAATGTTTTCTGTTCCACCATGGCTTGTGTACAAAGGCAGAACTGTGATGATGAACTGTGAAGACAGACAAAGTTGTCTTTACAAGAAGGGACAGAGAACTGGTGGGTAAAATAGCTCTGTAAACATCAATTTGAAGAGCTAAATATGGCAAAATACACAGGCAGGCCAGGAGTCCTGCCAACAGGACACCAAAACCATCCAATTGTTTATTTTTTTGTTCACATTTTGCATTTGACAAACACATACTTGTGCTAAGTGCCAGATCTGAGGTTGTAATGCTGCCAAATGAGGACTAGGCCAGAAAAGACAGCCAAACTATTTTATAACCCAGATTACTATCTCACCTTATTTATCTGAGCACTTCTGTGCTAAACTGGAAAAAAGTACGCAAACATGAAAACAAGAATTTTATTAGGGTGTCTTCAGCGAAATGACACCCTATCAAAGAACACTGAAAAAGCTTCAAGTAAGAAAATGTGGTCAAACCGAAAAACAGAGAACTAAACACGTCAGTGTCAAGTAACATTATGTAACATTATTACTATTCATGACTAGGGGATTAGGCAAGACATTTTTACTTGACTGAAGCAGTTCACAGAGCAGGTTTTTTCCATAGAAATAGAATGAAAAATAAAAAGAAATACAAAAAAAAAATATTGCAAACATGTTCTTACAGGATAAATTACACATTGCTGAGCTTTTTTATACAGAAGATTTCAACCTGAAATTGGGAAAAATATACATGGGCAAAACTATCAGCAGTTAGTGACATTGAACCGGACCTGCGAGCGCCGCCCATTAGCGCTTTTGCACCGCTTTTCTGCCGCTAGCAGTTGTGCTTTTAACTCCAAAAAAAAAGGGGGTTAAAAATGCCAGTGTTGCGGCGCTTACAAATTGCTTTTCAGGACCTTTGGAAGTGCTGCTCAGTCATTTCAATGGGCAGGGCATTTTGGGAGCACTACTTGCAGACCGCCCACCGTCGTTATAAGTCATCACTTTAAAGATGGATATCTCGGTAACGGCAGCAGCTGCTGCCACAACTGAGATATCCAACTCTTCAGTGGGCGGTCGGTCAAACGATACCGGCGGTCTCTGCGGCGGATTCACCGCGAGATCGCCGTTAATCGGTGGAGGGCGAGGCCCACCCCCCTCCTGCTTTGCTCCCGCGCCCTCCGCCGCTTACCGGAGCCTTCGTAGCGACAGAGGCGATCGGGTCCTCTCCCGTGCTCAGTGGGGATGCGAATGAGGGAAAAATTTCCCTCATCCGTCCCCATAGCTCTGCTGGGCGGAAGTGACGTCAAAACGTCAGTCCCGCCCAGCATCTTAGAGACATTTTTTTTATGTCATTTGAAAAATGACATTTTACATTTATTTATTTTTTGCATTTAAGCCTAAATATGAGATCTGAGGTATTTTTGCCCCCAGATCTCATATTTAAGAGGACCTGTCATGCTTTTTTTTATTACAAGGGATGTTTACATTTCTTGTAATAGGAATAAAAGTGATATATTTTTTTTTTATTTCAGTGTTAAAAAATGGTAAAATAAATAAAAATAAATACGAAAACAAAAAATTTTACATCGCCCCGTCCCGACGAGCTCGCGGGCAGAATCGAACGCATACACGAGTAGCTCCTGCATATGAAAACGGTGTTCAAACCACACAAGTGAGGTATCGCCGTGATCGTTAGAGCAATAATTCTAGCCCTATATCTCCTCTGTATCTCAAAAAATGCAACCTGTAGGATTTTTTAAACGTCGCCTATCAAGATTTTTAAGGGTAAAAGTTTGACGCCATGCCACGAGCGGGTGCAATTTTTAAGCGGGACATGTTGGGTATCATTTTACTCCGCGTAACATTATATTTCACAATATGTAAAAAAATTGGGCCAAATTTATTGTTGTCTTATTTTTTAATTTAAAAAAGTGATTTTTTTCCAAAAAAAAAAGGATTTTTAATAAACAGCTTACTTGTAAAATCCTTTTCTTGAAGTACATCACGGGACACAGAGCGCATAGCCATTACACTTGGGTTATATGGGTACCTTCAGGTGTGGACACTGGTGTAATCAATTTCACAGGAAGTTTCCTCCCTATATAACCCCCTCCCACTGGGAGTGCTTCAGTTTTGTAGCAAGCAATTCCTCCGAGGTTACACAATGTTCCCCAAAAGAGGAGTGGGAGCTCTGTGTCCCGTGATGTACTTCAAGAAAAGGATTTTACAGGTAAGCTGTTTATTAAAAATCCTTTTTTCTTTATTGTACATCACAGGACACAGAGCGCATAGCCATTACACTTCGGATACCCTAAAGCAATGCTCTATGAAGGGAGGGAGACCGTAAGGACAAGAATAGCCAAACAAAAAAATTTTCAGGAAGTAAAGTAGCTCCACCAACAGAGAAAAGGGGGCGTGACCCGGACCAGAGGATTCTATACTGCTGCCCGTAGGACCGCCTGCCCAAATGCTGCGTCCGTACCCTTTGCAACTTATAAAATTTAGTAAACGTATGTACGGAAGACCAGGTTGCCGCCTTGCAAACCTGTGCCATAGAGATCTGATGGTGTGCCGCCCAGGAGGCACTCATGGCCCTCGTAGAATGGGCTTTAACCGATAAGGGAGGTGGAACGCGCTTCAGACCATAGGCCTGAAAAATCAGCTGCTTAATCCACCTAGCCAAGGAAGACTTGGCAGCCGGCTTACCCTTCTTGGGGCCATCCGGAAGAACAAAAAGCACATCTGTTTTCCGAATCTTCTCTGTAGCCTTGAGATAGACCCTCATGGCTCGAACCACGTCCAAAGTATGAAGCAGTCTTTCCTCTCTGGACTGGGGAGTAGGAAAGAAGGATGGTAGGACTAGATCCTGATTCAAGTGAAAACTGGATATGACCTTGGGAAGGAAAGAAGGTTGAGGCTGCAGAACCACTCTGTCCTTATGCAGAATAAGGTATGGCTCCCTGCATGACAAGGCTGCCAGCTCGGAAACCCTTCTGGCCGAAGCCATAGCCACCAAGAAAACCAACTTTCGGGTTAGTAGCACAAGAGGGATTTCTGTCAGAGGTTCAAACGGCTGCCTTTGTAAAGCTGACAAGACCAGATTTAAATTCCAGGGGCAGAGGGGAGCTCTAATAGGGGGATTCACATGCAAGACCCCCTGCAAGAAGGTTTTCATAAGCGAATGGGTGGCCAAGGGTCTTTGAAACCATATCGATAAAGCCGACACCTGAGCAACTGTTGACGACTCAAAAAATCTGCTTGAGAATTGTCTATCCCTGGGATGAACACCGCCGAGATGCAGGGTACATGGGCTTCGGCCCATGAGAAAATCAGGTTTACTTCCCTTTGGGCCGCTAGGCTCCTTGTGCCCCCCTGGTGGTTTATGTATGCCACCGCAGTGGCATTGTCGGACTGTATCCTTACTGGCAGACCCTGAAGGGGGAGAGTCCAGGCGACAAGGGCCAGCCGAGCAGCTCTGATCTCTAGGATATTGATGGGAAGCAGTTTTTCTGCCTCCGACCACTGCCCTTGCTGGGTCTGTCCTTCTAGAACTGCCCCCCAACCTGACAGGCTGGCATCCGTGGCTACTATCTTCCACGTGATGGGGCAAAAGGATTTCCCCTTTGACAAATTTTGAGGGACCAGCCACCAGAACAGGCTGCGCCGGACTCCTGGGGAGAGAACCAACGCCTGAATGGACTTGTTCCAAGCAGAGAGAATGGCTGCCTGGAGATATCTGGTATGGATCTGGGCATAGGGCACTGCCTCGAAGGCAGCCACCATCTTCCCCAGCAGTCGCATAAATAGGCGAATAGTCGGCCTCTTCTTGCCTAAGATCACTTGAACTGCTTGAGTTATTGATCTGACCTTTGCTTGAGGTAAAAATATCCTCTGGCAGTCTGTATCTAGCCGAAGGCCTAGATATTCCAACTGCTTTGTGGGTTGCAATATCGATTTTTCTTGGTTCACAATCCACCCGAATTCCTCTAGATGCCGAACTGTGCGAACTACTGCATGATTGAGGCTGGAAGCTGATCTGTCGATAACCAGAAGATCGTCCAGGTATGCCAGGACCAAAATGCCTTCTGTCCTTAGGACGGCTAGCACCGGGGCTAACACCTTTGTGAATACCCGCGGAGCTGTTGCCAACCCGAAAGGGAGGGCTACGAACTGGTAATGACGGTGATCTATCATAAAACGAAGAAACTTGTGATGTGCCGGGTAGATCGGCACGTGCAGATACGCATCCTTTATGTCTATAGATGCTAGAAAGTCGTCTTGATGTAGGCTGGCTGCCACCGAACGTATGGACTCCATACGAAAGGTCTGAATCTTTAGAAAGCGATTTAGGCGTTTGAGGTCTAAGATAGGCCTGACGTCGCCATTGGGCTTTGGTATTATGAAAAGGTTGGAGTAGAATCTCAGACCCCATTCCTGGGTTGGTACTTCTACAATTACTCCTTGGAGCAAGAGACGATCCAATGCTTTTACAAGAGAGGCCCTCTTTAATGGGTCGCTTGGAAGACTTGACCCCTGAAAATGAGGAGGGGGGACTTCCCGAAACTCTAGCCTGCAGCCCGTGGCTACCACGGACAGTACCCAAGAGTCGGGAATTCTGGCCTCCCACACTTCGGAGAAAAACCGAAGCCTTCCCCCCACCCAAGAGAGTGGGGGCGCCCCTTCATGAATCTGACTTGATGACTGGTTTAACCGGCTTGCGAGACCATGGCCTCTTGCCTGCCGTGGCTTGTCCTTGTGGGCGGCTATTAAATGCTGAACGCCCGGGAGGCCGTCGATACTGACGGGAAGTTGAAGGGGCCGAGCCTGTGAAGGCCTGTCGCTTAAACGCGGGCCCACGCGATCTTTTCTTGACAGGCAAGAAAGAACTTTTACCACTTGATATGGTCTGGATATATTTATCTAGGTCTTCACCGAATAGTCTCCCACCATGAAAGGGAAATCCTGCCAAAAGCCTTTTGCAGGGTGCCTCTGCTGACCAGTTCTTCAGCCACAAAAGGCGACGCATATGAACCAACAGCAGAGATAGACGGGATGCCTGTTGAATGGAGTTCTTAATAGCATCTACTGCAAAGCAGAGAACCCTTGGTAGGTCTGCCAATTCACGAGTTTGCTGAGCCGGCATGTCCCTTAATATCTGTTTAGTCTGATCCTTTAACGCCTGACAAACGCCAATGGCTGCCACTGCTGGCTGAACCACGGCACCTACTGTGGTAAAAGAAGCCTTCAGTAGGGTCTCCAATTTTTTGTCGACCGGATCTTTGAACATCTGGACATTTTCAACCGGACAGGTCAGGGATTTATTCACGCAGGAAATGGCTGCGTCCAAAGTAGGGAGTGCCCATTTCTTTGCAAATTCCTCTTCCATAGGATAGAGAATAGAGAACCTTTTAGGAGGGATAAAGATCCTATCAGGTTGAGCCCAATCCTGAAAAATCACGCTCTCCAGAAGGGGGTGAATCGGAAAAGACGCACAACTTAATGGTGCTTTTGAAGAACCTAAAGAGGATACCGCAGGGGCTAATAGTTCTGACACTGGAAGTTTAAAAGCAGTGCGAACCATATCTGTCAGAGACTGGATCCACAGGCTCTCCGCTTGAGAAGCCGAAAAAAAAATTCATCTACAGTGGAACCCTCAATGTCTGAACCGTCGGGACTCGGGTCCGCTTGATCCTCCTGTGGGTCCAATTCCTCCGAAGATAGGACCTCTGCATCTGAAAACACCAATCTAGGTGACGGGGATCTAGCCCGTTTGCCACTTGGCAAAGAGCGGGCAATCAAAGCAGTTAGCCTTTCCTCTAGCCCACCCAGGGTGGTCGCTAGCATTTCTTCCGTAACGTAAACGGGAATGGGTTGATTGGGGGCCGCCTCTGCCCCTAGCACCCTCAATGGCTCCTGCAACATGCTACTCGGTGGTCTATCTGGTGAGGGTGGGACCGTTGGAGCCTGGCCCAAATCCTCTGACCCCGATGGAGACCTCTTTAGTTTTTTGGCACCCTTTGCAGCCTTAGCTGGTCCTGATCCCTTGGGAGCCATTGCACAACCTTGAGACACCCCTGTAGCCAACACCCAACTGTTGTAGCTAGAAGTGAATCATTAATAAGAACAGGCTATGGTAAAAAATTATATATATATTTTTTTTTTTTCAAATTTCCACACGCCCGAGAAGGCGGCAATACCGAGGAAATCCTGTGAGTATTGCAACACCAATGCCCGTTAGCCGGAGCCCAAGGTTGCACCGACTCAGATACTGCCGGATCTAAGGCTGAGTCCCTTTAAGAAAAAAACTCTTTTTTTTTTTTGTCAGTATGGAGCTAAGTCCAGACCTGAAGATCCACAAACCACCACTAGGTGTCACTGCATAGCCAGAATGGCTCAGCTGCGTGCTCTGTGTCCTCTCTCTCCTCTGCTCTCAGGAGGGAATGACCAGCCATGAAAAATGCCTTGCTTTAACTGAGACCTGACACTGCTGGCCCGCCCCCCCCCCCCCCCCCCCCCCCCCCACGCTGAAACCAACATGGAGGAAGCAGAAAGCAGAGGAGAAGCATGGACCAGTGCTAGCAACCCAACAGACACCAGGTAAGCACCAATACTTAATGTAGTGCACACACAGAGGAAGCTGTCCCCATAGGCTTCCTAAGAAACAGGAGTTTCACCAGCATTCCCCCTTTATAGTACGTGGGGCTGCAGTATCATGCTAACAGGCAGATCTGGGGGGAGTAGCAAATACATATCTTTAAAAGCATACATATACCTACATGTTATCTGGGTAAACATTAGTACATCCCATCCTGCCTCAAAAGACATAGTGGAGATAGTGGCTGATGCACAAGCATACCATTAGCCGACCCAGAACCCCCAGGGGGATACCTACTGTCGAACCAAGTCCCGCAGGTTCCCTCTTACCTGCTCCACGCCGCAGGGTATTGCAAAATGCAAGAGGCCCAATCTTCCCCCATCTCCGTGGGTATTGTCTTGGACCTTCAGGGACCGGGGTCCTGTGTTAAGGAACCCACACACCTGGACCTATATAGCATCCTGGCATCAGTAGCGTTTAGTTCTTGGAAGAGACTAAGGCACTGGAGCCCAGAATCCAGCCCTCCAAGGAGAGGCATTATAGGCAAAACCCCACTCCAGCAGGGCCCGGGTACCGTACACCTTGGCTTTGAAGCACTTCGGACGGATCCGGCTAGCTATCCTGGGTCCCGAGACCTCCGAGGGACAGCTAGACGTGACCAACACCTAAGACACTGGCGAAAAAACTGAAGCACTCCCAGTGGGAGGGGGTTATATAGGGAGGAAACTTCCTGTGAAATTGATTACACCAGTGTCCATCACCTGAAGGTACCCATATAACCCAAGTGTAATGGCTATGCGCTCTGTGTCCCGTGATGTACGATAAAGAAAAGTGTGCTTGTAAGACCGCTGCGCAAATACGGTGTGACAAAAAGTATTGCAATGACTGCCATTTTATTCTCTAGGGTGTTAGAAAAAAATATATATAATGTTTGCAGGTTTTAAGTAATTTTATATAAAAAAAAAAATGTTTTAGTCTCGTAAACACCGAAAAACAGGCTCGGGGCTTAAGTGGTTAATAAAAAAATAAAAATTCTAAACTCAGGTAGAAAAAACAAAGATTAGTAAGTAAAAGCAGCACACATTACACTTGTTAGACACACAGTTAACCAATTGATTGCCCCTAGATCAGAGATATGCAATTATCACTCTAGGAGTCATGCTTGTGGCTGTCAGTCTTGCTATGCCTCATGGGACTTTTAGTTCTGCAACACAGCTAGAGGTCCGCCAATTGTATATCCCTGCCCTAGATATTAACCTTGTTCCTAGCTAGTGTAAGTGTACGGTATCATAACTATTAGTGTAACTAGCGACGTCAGTGTCAATCCGTGACCCTCCCAGCCAGTGTCTGTTAGATTGCCCACCACACTATCACAGTCCCGCTATAATTTGCTGATTGCTGCCAATACAATATAGCATTTATAGCGGTGTAAGTTCCAGTATATACCATCGTTTGTAGATGCTATAACATTTGCACAAACCAATTAATATGCACTTATTTTTTTTATTTTATATTTTTACACAAAGACGTTGCAGAATACATTTTAGACTAAATTTACCAAGACATTTAATTCTTTGATTTTTTTTTTTTTACTGGATGTAAGTTAAAAAATTATGATTTAAATAGAGTAGGATTTAAATCAAGCCTTTTTACTAGCAATTTAAAATCACATCCACCCTGGACAAACACCACTAAAAGAAAGCTCTATTTGTGTGAAAAAAAAACAAATATAAAAAATCATTTTGGTACAGTGTTGCTGACCAGCTTAAACCACGGAACTGTCCAGTAGAAGGAGCCGTGAGCAGACTGTCCTGATCCCTAGATCCTGCCACGTGCTGGTGAGATTTCTGTTTCTGCAGTTCAAGCTGGTCAGCGTGGAGCTTCCTGTTTCCTCTGAAGCACAGGTCATCCATTAGCTTTCCCCACCAGCAATTCAGGAACATGTGTGGAGCCAGAGGGTCGCAAGAGAGCTGCCAGGACTGTACATCACATGATGAGCATGACTCGCTTATATCTTTTAAGTGCTTTTAATCCTGTGCAATAAATGGTTTTACCTTAAGGCTAGATTCACACTTGTGCGGTGCAAATTTCAGCTCTTTTATCTCTGCAGATAGATAAGGGAAGTGTTCAGCAGATTAGCTCCGTTTTAGCTGCGAATTTGGAGACCTGGGAGAAGTATTCTAATAGGCAGGGCGTTTTGGGAGCACTACAAGGCGCCCCCAATCCGCCCCAAAGATGCTGCTTGCAAGATTTTTCGGAATGTCCCGCAAGCACACCGTCCCAGTGTGAAAAAGTCACACTTGAATGAATAGGAGGTGGTTTTCAGGTGCTTAGCAGTGGCTATTTCCAACGCTAAAGCGCCTGAAAACTTAAAATATATTTGAATATGTTCAAAAGGGGAAAGAATGCCAATTAAATCAAAGTATTCATTTCCAACTCCTCATTTAATCCTTCCAGGGACATAGTGTTCAGGGTTAATATCCACAATGTCCCATGGCACTGTGTCTGGAAATACCACTTCCCCTTTGCCATAGACATGGATATAGCCTCAATGCGGAATAGCTCCAGGCCTTTCGTACTGGGTATAGTGTTTGTTTGCACTAAAATTCTGTTTAGTGTATTTTTTCCTGAAAATATGCATTTGATAAACAGTTGTACAAATATTGTGCAACATAAAAAAAATGCAACTGTCCCAATTTTATTCTACGTGACCTCTGTTTTCAGAAAATGTATTTAAATTTGGGGATTTAAAGTAATTTTCTGCAAATTTTTTTCGATATTAACGTGTGCGAAAAAATGTAAAACATTTCCCTGGTAGTAGTTAAACCAATTGAGGGTTAACAACAAAAATTCTAAATATAAAAGAGTATATAATCTTAATTTCTATACCTTCATTTTACTGGCAAATTAGAATTGTAAAATCATGAAGTATATTTGCCAACAGTACATAAAAACATGCTGCTTACTTACCTCTAAGTAGAAAGTCTTTTGTTCCGCTTGCCAACAAAAATCTGTGAAAATAAAAAAGTTATATTACAAACTGTGCACAAGGTTTCATGAATTTTAACACTGTGCTAAATAACGTAGACTACAACTAAAAGCAAAACATCTGTGTCCCAATGGGACGATGTCCCTTCACTTGTCTCATAACCAAAACAGGAATTGGGAACAAAAAACAAACAAAAAAAAACCCACCAAAGTGAGGGAATCCCTGGTTGGCACCAGAATGTGTGTCCCCCCCCCCCCCCCCTCTTACTGTTCTGGGGACAACTCCAAATTTGTGATTTTCTTCCACTTTCAACAATAAGGTAAACATGACATGAAAAATAATAAATGAAATAGCAAAGATGACGCTCCCAAACAGGATCCTGTACTATGCGATCACAGTAACGGTAGCAAAGAAAGAAGGTCATTTATGATGCCCTTGTTTACCAATGTAATCTCAGGTACAACGCTACACCAGCACCACTGTCCCAGATCACTGCCACACCAGTCATAGTGCCAACCATAAAGACTTGTTCACATGTGCAATGTTCTCTGAAGGGCAATATATCTTTGAATTGCTCTTCAGAGAGCATGCCAGGCAATGAGGAAGCACTGTATTGCCTTATCACCACCTGCTTTAACCCTTTGGGTCTCACAAAAGCACCCCTATTCACTTTAATGCTTGGCGGCCAAACAGGGGTATAATTTCTGGCAAAGCATTGCAACTGGAGCATGTATACGCCCCTGGCCACTGTCTGCAGCTAAAAGGGGTAGCAGTTAAGGGGCAGTAAAACTGGCTTAACTACAAGGTTGTTCATCACCCCCCTCAACCTCATGTGTGAACGAGCCCCAATTGTGAAGCCAGGAAGTATCCCTAATCTCCACGGTACCAGTCACAGTGTTGCCATACCAGTGTACCTAGAATCAGTGTTTCTTACTGCCACCATACTAGGCCAGGGCAGCCAGAAACAGCCTTCCCGATCGTCACCACACCAGTCCCTGTGCCACCAGCCCAGTGTAAACCAGCAATAATGTCCCAGATAGTTGTCACACCAAACCCATCGTCATCAGACAAGTGCAAGTAAGCAAGTGTTCCTAAAATTCCTGTCACATTAGTCCCCAGTCCAGTGTTTCTGATCACCGCTACACCAGTGCAGTGTTGCCTCTGCCTGCCATTTGTACCGAGCCTGGCATGTTTATTGAGCACATTTCCACCCTCTGCGTGGACATATTCTTTGCCTGTTTGCTGACTATGTCTCAGCCTGCCACCTGAACCGACCCATCTGCATGTCCAACTGATTAGGTAACTGAAAGACACCAGTACCACACGTGAGAAAATGTCTCACATGTGGTATTGCCACAGTCAGGAGTAGAATGCTTTTTGGGTTGAAATTCTAAATATGCCCATGCTGTGCGTGAGGTCTTTGTAAGAAATAATTTTCCAAAAACTACAAAAAATATTAGGTCTTCAAAAGCCTCGCCATAACTCTTAGAAAATAACTTGAGGCATTTTCTTTCCGAAAAGTGGTCATTTTGTGGGCATATTTCCTGTCCTCGCACCTCAGGGACTCCATATATGATAAATAGGAAATATGATATGCAGTAAGGAAATTAGATTTTTCCCCAAAAAAGTGTGAGAACATTTATAATAATAAAAAACTCATTATGTGCTGTGAAAAACTAGGAGTGCAGAGAGAGAGAACACAGAGGCAGATCACAAGGAACCCAACGCACAGGCATTTATTGGGGGACTTAGGGCACAGAGAATAGGAGAATTAGTCCAAACATTCAGCAAACAATAAGCACAGCAGTAAAGAGTGATCCTCAGGGTGGCAACATGGAACAGCAAACGGGAGTGGGTAGTCCACAGGGCACACATAAGGCACAGCAATGAGGAGTGCTTCTCAGGACAGCAAAGGGACAATAGTCCACATGGCAATAAGGGAAGACCAGTGTTTGGTACAATGGGATTAAAGTCCTTGGCACACAGGCAGAGCAGTGTAGCAAGGTAGTACACCAGGGAGCAATGCAACACCGCATGTGCGATGGTCCAGCAAAAAAAATGGGGAACCTTTACGCAGGGACAGAGAACACGGGCAGACAGGACTAAGTCCAGAACAGGGCATAGGATCCAGGCAGATGAGGCCAAGTTAAGAAGAGGACATAAATCTGGGTAGACATGACTTGGCCCTGTATGCCTGGATCTCTACCTTGTGTGGACCAAGTCCAGAACAGGGCAGAGATCTGGGAAGACAAGGCTAAGGGCTGGTAGCAAAAGCAGGGCAGACAGGTGGAGAGCCACAGGCTCTTGCAAGGGGGTTGTGGGGGTCTGGCTGCAGCACAGGGCCTTCCACAGCACAGACAATACAGAACTATATGTCCCAGCAGTCCTAGGGTCAAGAAAGTAGCACACCATTCATACCGAACCATTAGACTCAGCAGCTCTAAGGACCCTCTAGTCCCCTTCCCATGGGACACCCAGACTCCAGTTGCCAAGTGTTTATCACTGGGGAAAGCTCAGAAAAAGACTGACACTTTCTCCCCGCATAGAGAAATTATATTGTACTTTGAACTCAGCTAAGACTAGCACACAACACCCGATGCTGCCACATCTGGCCCTGTCCAGCCACAGGACACTATGCTCTCTGCACTAACTGAAGAGATCAACCTTATCTCCAACCCCCTACAGGGCACAGGAACTTAGACATGTATTAAGCAGGCAAACTGACTGCTTTAGTTCATTTTAACAAAAACAGCACACACAAAAAAATAAAAAATATAATAATCATTTCTGCTCTCTGCTACAACTGCCTTTCTATATACCTTAGACCAGGGGTCTCCAAACGTTCTAAACAAAAGGGCCAGTTTACTGTCCTTCAGATTTTCGGGGGCTGGATTGTGGCCATCGGGAGTAGAAAAAGTGCCAGCATCAGATGGAGTAAACAATCTCCCGTCTTTGGCATCAGTGAGAGGAAATGTGCCCCATCAATGGTGTCTTTGGTAGGAATTGTTCCCCATCATTGGTGTCACTGGGCCCAATTGTTAATGTCATTGGGAGGGATTGTGCCCTTTCTTTGGTGTCATTGGGAGTAATTGTGCCCCATTGTTTGTGTCACTGGGAGGAACTGTGGCCCATCTTGGTGTCATTAGGAGGAAAGGTCCCCCATCATTGGGCAGTTTGGGGACCACTGCCTTAGACTGTCTACTTTCCAAAAAAGGGGGTCATCTGGAGATTATTTGTATTGTCCTGGCATTTGGTGGCCTCAGGAAAATTGGATATGCAGTAAATTTTCAATTGCAAATTAACTTTTACACACGCACTAAATATATACTGATGGGTTATTTTAACAACGAAACACATTTTGGTCTAAATTTGTGAAGAATTATTTTCAAAACAAAAACTTTTTTTTCAAAAAATTTATTTTCCCCTTAAAAAAGCAAAATAAAATACAGTGGCAGTTACATACCACCAAGGAATGCTCAGCCTCAAAAATGTATTTAAAATGCAATTTGGGTTCAGATTTGCATGAGTAATTATCATTCAAAATGTGACAGTGCTATATTGCTGAAGGGGGCATCATGGTGCTATGAGGTTTTACCTAGTACGCCGAAATTACATCCCTTGATAGGACCTACAACGTGTATATGCTTTCAGTTATTTTCATATGCTGCTCTTTCTCCCCCAAACTCCCCATTCTAGGGAATCCACAATTCTCCCCAGGCCTTCATGATACAACTTTTCAAGCTCTGATTCATAGTGGAGGTCACCAAGCCTCCCATTTCCTAACAGTAGGCAGGTGGCCTTCTATTACGTCCCTAATAGAAGCCACAAGCTTGTTCCATCTGACCTTCTGAAGAGCTCTCCAGCTGCACCATTTTTTACATTCCTCACCAAACCTGCAAAGCTTTGTTTTTCAAATGACCACTTTGATGAATATTGCACTGATGAAGGTATATTACCTCAGGCACTTTCTAAAACCTATAGCTTATTGATCACCCCCTCTGATGACCAAGGCTTGCCATGTCTTAGGAAATGGTAAAATGCCATTAAGTCTTCCCTTATATACTTGATATGTACAAGGATGCAAGAAACCAACTTCAAAAACTCCCCCCCCCCCCCACCCCACCAACTTCAGATATTCTTTCCCACTACCACCGTTCGTTATTAGAGATGCCAAGAGGGTGATGAACGCTGCTACATATCTTTTGGTCCTGCCCTAAATTCTAGTAGTTTTGGAAAGAATTTCAGAGAATTGCCCAAAAGTTTACAGAATATGATGTTTGTTGTGATGTCCTGCCTTGCAGTTACAAACATCCACCCCAATCCCATTCCCTACTTCTCCCTCCCTCCCCCCTCTCAACCTTTCTCTCCCCCTTTCTATGTACTGCTATTTTTTTTTCCTCTTCGTTCTAATATGTATAAAAAAATAAAAATGGAATGGGTGGCCCCAAGTAATCCCCCAAATGGTCCATACCAAGTGGCCGTTTGGGCTTGATGGGAATTCGGTACTTTTTCTCACAGAAATGTTCAGTTGAATGATCTCCTGATTTTATTCATGTCATACATGTAATTTGCATTCACAGTTTGTCTATATCATTTTGATTATTGTGCCTTTATCTGGTTAAATAAAATAAAAAAAGTGACAGTGCTAAAGAAAATAAACCAAAAAAACACAAAAACAAAAAGGCCTGGGCAAAAAACGGATGATACAGACCAGCATTGAAGTGTTTAAGAAATCTCATTTGAAAATTAGTAGTCCCATACAAATCTGATTTTACTTCTATAACGACTTCCATCATTCAAAAGTGTAAAACAGAGCTCTGCTTTATGACTGACGTGACAGACGCATTTGTCAGCCTAGAAAAAAAGTACCATAATATGACATAGCAATTAAATACAATCTACTAAAATGAATGGATTATATCCAATAATGGATGTTGCCACTATACTACAATGTGTCCAAATCAAAAGGCCTTACTTACAAAAGAAAACGATATTCTGAAAACAAGTACTGCTCAAACAGGATTCTGATCTTTAATAATAAAAAAATTCAATTACAGTTGCAGATCCATGTTTGAGTACAAGAGAAATTGAACTCCATGTACTTGTTACATTTCTAAATATAAGCCGGTTGGCATGACAACAAAGATTGATGGATCTCTTTAAAGTACTGTATATTTAATTGTCAGCATTTCGCAATGAGTCAGAGAAATGCTGTGTGAAAGGTCCAGTCGTCATGGATACTGCAGGCTATTATAAAAAAAAAAAAAAAAACTAAAAAAACACACAAAAAGAAACAAAAAAAAAAGGGCTTACATATACAATATAAAATGTGCAGTTTGTGAAAGAAAATGACTTGCTCATAAATGCCTAGAATTATATGTAGAGACTCTAGAAAAGGAAATTTGGGGGGAAAAAAATAAAAAATAAAAATAAAAAATCACAAAAACAACCTTGCTGCAGAACCATTGTTATGCAACACAAAAGCTGTAGGGAGAGAAAAAGCGTGTGGATGTGTAAATGGAATTGAATGATAAAAGAAACGTGCAGTTAAGCCTAAAATCAAGGTGTCAAATCTTGGGCTACGAAGGAGGCCTCAACAATGAAAGACAGCACAACGTATAAAAACACAATATTAGTTTTGCACACAGCCACACTTGCATTAAACTTGGGGTAATTTATCGGTTAAAAAAAAAACTTGGGGTAATTACCGGTAAATACAAATTACCCTTCTAGTAGGGCTCCTAGGGTACCTGTAAAAAGCACTCTTACTCCCTTATCCCTCAATCCCTTAACCAGCCAACATTCTTCTCTTTCTTCAGACCCTTCTGGTTTTGGGCGGGACCTCGGCATCCTCAACTACAATACTGGAGTGCTGGCCCTGCATTGTACATGATGAGGTCAGAGCTGCGATATCCAACGTCATCAGCACTACACCCACCCACAACAAAGAAAGAAGAGTGTTGGCTCCTCAGGGAGCAAGGGATTAGGTTAATCAAACATGCTTTTCACTGGTACCCCAAGTAAAACCAAACATTTAACCCTTCAAATATGGGTAGGTGTCGCAAGATTATTGTTTGCCCCCATTTACCCAGAGTTCATTTTAATAAGTAGTATATATTCTTTATTAGGATTCATCATAGGTCAAGAAGAGCCTTCAGGAATACCAAGCAGGGGTGCCATTGCTGATGCATGAAAGGATAAAACATGTGAAAAAAAAGTGGCTATTGTTTGATTCGGCAGCACATGTGATATGTTTCAAATATAGAACATGTTTTCTGCACTGTGGTACCTTTCATTTTTAGGCAAAAAACATGACTGAAAGAGGAAAGCAGTTACAGGTGGTCTTGAAAGCAAGCCTTAGATGGTGTTTCAAGTAGGAAACATTTGTGCCAGGATATGGAACATGTTGGCACTTCATAAAATAAGATATCACAGTATAACCAATCCTTAAACAGTTATCCAATAACTAGAATTTAAGTGGCTAAAAGTTTTCTTTCAAAAGTTCAAATTGGTCTGAGCAAAAATTTAAAGACCATAAAAAGAATGAGGTACCAATTAAATTTAATTGACCCTTAGAGAGTGACTCATCCTATCCCACAGCAGCTCAATAGAATGTGGCACAGTCACAAAAATCGATCAGCCTTTAAGTCAAATAGGGCTTTTCACAATGAATGGAAAATTCTCACAGTACAACAGGCCGTTTTAGCAGACTTAACAAAAAGACTATATGGCCAAAGAACCGTGAGTGAAACAAACTGTAATATGTAAAGTTTTACACAGTGACCAATCATATTTGGCTTAATCTCTGGATAATGAAAAAGAATTGGATTGGTCAACATAGGAAACCTTTGTTTATTTTTCCATTGTTCTTCCAAATGAAAAAAAAAAAAGGGATATTATAAGACTTAAAAATCTATACAGACATTGTTTAAGCAGAAATTAATGACCCACTAAAAGGCACATGTGAATATCACATCAGTATCAAGGCTGGCCAAACAAAAATCCATACAACTAGGATTTAAAGGTAACTGCCCCATTAAAATAGAAGCAATACTCTATGTGCACTTCTCACCGTTCACTTATATAAACACAAGCTGCAGGCAAATCCAAATCCCCACAAAATATTCTGCCCAATACAGATGCAGTATTATTTTGGCATCCTCTGAAACTGAGGCCTCTACATACCTGGCCTTAGGAAATAACAGCTTATCCAAGCCATGTGCCAAGCTAAAGACAGAGATGGCAGAGACCAGACCATCTGGATGTTTGGACACACATACAGTACAGACCAAAAGTTTGGACACACCTTCTCATTTCAAGAGTTTTCTTTATGTTCATGACTATGAAAATTGTAGATTCACACTGAAGGCATCAAAACTATGAATTAACACATGTGGAATTATATACATAACAAAAAAGTGTTAAACAACTGAAAATATGTCATATTCTAGGTTCTCCAAAGTAGCCACCTTTTGCTTTGATTACTGCTTTGCACACTCTTGGCATTCTCTTGATGAGCTTCAAGAGGTAGTTACCTGAAATGGTCTTCCAACAGTCTTGAAGGAGTTCCCAGAGATGCTTAGCACTTGTTGGCCCTTTTGCCTTCACTCTGCGGTCCAGCTCACCCCAAACCATCTTGATTGGGTTCAGGTCCAGTCACTGTGGAGGCCAGGTCATCTGGCACAGCACCCCATCACTCTCCTTCTTGGTCAAATAGCCCTTACACAGCCTGGAGGTGTGTTTGGGGTCATTGTCCTGTTGAAAAAATAAATGATGGTCCAACTAAACGCAAACCGGATGGAATAGCATGCCGCTGCAAGATGCTGGCGTAGCCATGCTGGTTCAGTATGCCTTCAATTTTGAATAAATCCCCAACAGTGTCACCAGCAAAGCACCCCCACACCATCACACCTCCTACTCCTCCATGCTTCACAGTGGGAACCAGGCATGTAGAGTCCATTCGTTCACCTTTTCTGCGTTGCACAAAGACACAGTGGTTGGAACCAAAGATCTCAAGTTTGGACTCATCAGACCAAAGCACAGATTTCCACTGGTCTAATGTCCATTCCTTGTGTTCTTTAGCCCAAACAAGTCTCTTCTGCTTGTTGCCTTTCTTTAGCAGTGGTTTCCTAGCAGATATTCTACCATGAAGGCCTGATTTACACAGTCTTCTCTTAACAGTTGTTCTAGAGATGTGTCTGCTGCAAAAGGTAACTACTTTGAAGAACCTAGAATATGACATATATTTTCAGTTGTTTCACACTTTTTTGTTATGTATATAATTCCACATGTGTTAATTCATAGTTTTGATGCCTTCAGTGTGACTCTACAATTTTCAAAGTCATGAAAATAAAGAAAACTCTTGGAATGAGAAGGTGTGTCCAAACTTTTGGTCTGTACTGTACATATACATATCTACACAGAGGTTGTGCTGCTTGAAGACAGTGAAGTTTAAACTCTCCAACCATTGGAGAGGTATTAAGTGTCTTCTACTGCAGACTTTGTCACTATAAGAAAACGGTTTAAACCACCTGACAACTGTTGCAATGTTTCCTTATTTGCTAAACTGCAAGCAAACAGTTAACATTCATACATGAGGGCTGTTTTACCTGCCAAAAGAAGATGTACAGAACTCTGGCAGACAGTCTGGCCTAATTTGTATCTACTAGCCCTTGCCTCACCTGTCTGTCTTTCATGTCCCCTCACCTCCCATCCCTTAAGCATTATGTTCACATGTGGAAAACCTTAAATCGCTTGTAGTGCTGCCCCTCTTCCTTCTGGTCACCTATAGGAGGAGTTTAGGAAGTATTCAGTAAATATTCTGGTTAAAATACAATTAATAATCTGCATTAATCAAGTTTTAAAAGCACTATTGGTTCATCTTTTATGAATTTGCTGTTTAAAGTCACTTTGTACAACTTTAAAGCAAACCTGTGTTAAAGTAAAAGTGTTTTTTTTAAAGCCGACATCCTAAGTTGTTAGTTATCCCCCTAGATGAGTCCAGAGCCGCACTAAACTATCTTTACAGTAAAACCTTGGTTTGAGAGTAACTTGGTTTAAGAGCATTTTGCAAGATGAACAAAATATTTTAATACATGTTGCCTTGATATACAAGCGATGTCTTGATATAATGCCGCGTACACACGGTCGTTTTTTGCGATGAAAAAAAACGTTTTTTAAAACGTCATTTAAATTGATCGTGTGTGGGCAAAACGTTTTTTGTCTTTGAAAAAACGACCAAAAAAAAAATTCCAACATGCTTGAATTTTTTGTGTCGTTTTTCAAAACGTCGTTTTTTGTTTCACAAAAAGTCACCGTGTGTAGCAAAAACGTTGTTTAAAGCGACGTTTTTCAACCCGCGCATGCCCAGAAGCTAGTTATGAAGCGAGCTTCAATGGAAAAGAGTGGTGAACGTAACCTCGCTTTTTGTGAAAAAAACGATAGTGTGTATGCAACATCGTCTTTGAAAAGTGACGTTTCAAAAACGTCGTTTTTTACTTCACAGAAAACGTTTTTTTTCCCATCACAAAAAATGATCGTGTGTACGCGGCATTAGAGTAGCGTCATGTCACTGTTTTTTAAATAAGAAGAGAGGAGAGGAGCCTCCAAGTGTAGAAATATGGTTACATTTAACCACTTCAGACCCGCGCTACCGTCAAATGACGGCAACAGCACGGGTCTGAATAGCCAACATGCCGTCTTTTGACGGCACCCCCTTTGGGCGTTCCCAGCGCGCGCTGTAGAGCGCGCTGTAGAGCGCGCTGCGGGGAAGCCCTGTGTTGTCCGTGTCCCTAGGATACGGCCAATCGCGGCGAACGGTCAATCAGAGTGGACGTTTGCGATGCGATCTGTGGGCGAATGAGAGATGATCTCATAGATCATCTCTCATTGCCGTTTTACACAGAGACAGAGTCCTGTCTCTGGAGAGGAGGAGCCCGATCTGTGTTCCTTCCTACATAGGGACACAAAATCGGTCACCCCCCCAGTCACCCCCCCTCCCCCCACAGTTAGAACACACCTAGGATACACATTTAACCCCTTCCTCACCCCCTAGTGTTAACCCCTTCAATGCCAGTCACATTTATACTGTAATTAGTGCATATTTATAGCACTGATCGCAGTATAAATGTGAATGGCGCCAAAAAGGTGTCAAAAAGTGTCCGATGTGTCCGCCATAACGTCGCAGTACCAATAAAAATCGCAGATCGCCGCCATTTCTAGTAAAATAAAAAAAAAAAAATTCTCTCCCCTATTTTGTAAGCGCTATAACTTTTGCGCAAACCAGTCGCTTATTGCGATTTTTTTTTTTTTTTTTACCAAAAATATGTAGAAGAATACGTATCGCCCTAAACTGAGAAAAAAAATGTTTTTTTTTATTTTTAATTGGGATATTTATTATAGCAACAAGTAAAAAATATTGTATTTTTCTTCAAAATTGTCGCTTTTTTTTGTTTATAGCGCAAAAAATAAAAACCGCACAGGCGATCAAATACCACCAAAAGAAAGCTCTACTTGTGGGGAAAAAAGGACGTCAATTTTGTTTGGCAGCCACGTCGCACGACCGCGCAATTGTCAGTTAAAGCGACGCAGTGCCGGAAGCTGAAATTTCACCTGGGCAGGAGGGGGGTGTATGTGCCCAGTAAGCAAGTGGTTAATGAAGGTACAACATTTAGCAACTCATTGGTACACTTAGAGGTGCCTCTCTTCTCTTTTATACCCTGTAAAAAAATACTTTGATATACAAGTGCTTTGGATTACAAGCATGTTTCTGGAACGAATTATGCTCCCAATCCAAGGTTTTACTGTATTTCCATGTAGTGAAGATCACTTCCCCTTGCCCAAACCACAATACATGTTTCTTTTTTTACACCTAAGCATCCTATATGCAGGCTCAGACAATGTCACACAGCAATATACATAGTTGCTCCTTGGTCAGGAAAGAAAAGTTAAGTAGTAAAAAAAAAAAAAAAAATATGTAGAAATACTTTTAAATTGTAGTTTAGAGGTTTGTTTCAAAGCTTGAGTAATATGATGCAAATCCAAAATGTAAAATGTGGATCTCTAGACATTTATTGCATGTAGCCCAACAGCTCCTGCTTATAATGCACTGCAGATTCAGATCTCTTCTTTCCACTGCAGATTCCGGAACTAATTTTCCCCAGCAGCTTTTGGGGTGGAACAACTTAAAACTATATTTTATTAAAGTGCATTGACATCTGTTTCTAGAATATATATTTTCCAGCACAAGAAAACGAATACCTGCATTTATCAGCGTAAAACACGCACAGGCTTATAACACGCACCCTAACTTTAAGGCCGGATTCACACCTATGCAAATTGAGTGCGGCTTAAACCGCATCCAATACGCAGAACATTTCTAAATACATTGTTTTCAATGAGGCTGGTTAATATATGTGCGATGCATTCACACAGCACATTGCCGAAAAAACATGTGCGTATTTTAGGCCTTGCGGTGCGGCTCAGGTGCAAATTCAGGCCCATTATCTTCTATGGGTATACAGCTGATACGCAGATGTGTTCATTTCTTGTCAGGATTTGTCTTCAATCAAGAGGGAAGTTTCAGGAAAAAAAAAAAACTTTCCACAGCCCCCTGCGTATAACACGCACAGGGATGGACTGGCCATTGGGACTACAGGGAGTATCCCGGTGGGCCGATGGCTCAGTGGGCCGGCTTCAGTGACAGCGGACTGCCACCCCCCCTCCTCTCCTCTGTCTCTCCCTCCCTGCAGCGCTCACCTGGGGGGAACAAGGAAGCAGGGGGAGGACGCCAGAGGAGCATGGGGGAGGGGACAGACACTGACTCAATAGCTATGGCCTGGGAGTTTCTCACTTCTGCCTAATCTTGTCCCATAAGGGGGGGCACCGAACTGATTCTTTCCCCCGGGTGAAATAATGTCTAGCTTCCCCACTGGTACTGACGAAAAGTGTTCCAGTACCAGCCGTTCTACTCTAATAAAGAAGAACGGCTAGTGGCTAGTGAAGGGGGAGAGGGTGCGGGTGGCTGGAGGGGGGGGGGGGTTGGGGGAGTTGTCCGGCCGCCATGGGAGAGACCTGTCAAGTTGGGCCAGTCTGGATGAATTCCAGGGCCAAATTTCTGTCCCAGTCCAGCCCTGAACACGCAGGCACAGTTTACCCTCTATTTTCAGGGTAAAAAAGTGAGTGTTCTACGCCAATAAATAAATACAGTACATTTAGGACATACCACCAAATTTTACACAAATATTTTGTAAAGATGCAGCTGCCTTAAAATGGTTTAGTATTATCCAAGCATACTTTCATATACACAAGGAGATTTATCCGATGAAAACGGTCTGACAGACAGTTTTCATCGGACATGTCTGCTGGGCTATTTTGGTTTGATCAGTGTACACACGATCAAACCAAAATCCCCACGGACAGACATCGCGGTGACGTTGACGCTGCCACGTCACCGAACCAGGAAGTAAAATACTTCCACGCATGCGTCAAATCCATTCAAAGCATGTGGGGCATTTTTGTCCGCTGGTTAAGCGTACTAACCAGCGGACATGTCGGACAGACGGGTTTTCAGCAGACAAGTTTTAAAGCATGCTTTAAAACTTTTGTCTGTTGGAAACCTGTCTGCTAGCCCGTACACACGATCGAATCTGTCCGCTGAAACTGCGGACCAGTTTCAGCAGATATATTCAATCGTGTGTACGCAGCCTTAGGCTTAATGTACACGGGACGTTTTACAACCTCTCCTTAACAATTTAATTCGACAGATAGTAGTAACCGGCGTTTAAAAATGTCAGTTTTGCCGCATTTACGTTCAAAAACATTTTTTTTTATTATTATTTTTTGAATGGTCAAAAATGAAATGCCTGTAAACGAAATGCTGCCATTTAAAATGCCTCTGAACATCTGTCCTGAATGCAGTTTTTTGCTTTCCAAAAAATGCTAAAATGCTTCTAAACTCAACTGCCTGAGACAACTATAAGAGCCGGTTTCACAATGAGGCGGCACGACTTTGGGGGCGACTCGGCAAGGCGTCCTGAAGACGACTTCAGAGGCGACTTGCAAAATTACTTCTGTATAGAAGTCAATGCAAGTCGCCCCCGGAGTCGTACAAGAACCTTTTTCTAAGTTGGAGCGACTTGCGTCGCTCCTATTAGAACTGTTCTATTGAATAAAATGGGACGCGACTTGTCAGGTGGCTGAGTCGCCTGACGAGTCGCCCCAGTGTGAACCAGCTCTAAACCACTCTGTGTACATGTAGTGATAAGACAACAGAGTAGAGTTGAGGGGCAGCTGAAAGAAAGGCCCAACTGCTCCTAGCAGCAGCAGTGTACATGAAGGCTTTGTATGGAAATAAATTTAAAATGGTTGTATACCCGCATATACATTTTCTTTTTTTTTTTTTTTTTTTTTACACCTGCAAGGCAAAAGCCATAATGAGCTAATATGCACCGCATATTAGCTCATTATGAAATACTTACCTCGGTACGAGGTGAGAGGAACTTACATGGTCCACGCCAAGCGAGATGTCATCTTGCCTGGCGTGTCTTCCGGGTATCGCCGCTCCAGCGCTGTGATTGGCTGGAGCGGCGATGTCACGCCCGCGCATGCCCGCGGGAGTTTTCAATTCGGCAAGGTCCGGCGGCTGCCGGTCCTTTAGCCGAGAATCCCCCCCTGCGCATGCGCCACTGTAATCAGCGGCGCATTGCGAGGGGAATATCTCCTAAACCGTACAGGTTTAGGAGATATTCTCTATACCTACAGTTAAGCCTTATTATAGGCTTACCTGTAGGTAAAAAATGAAAAAGTGGGGTATACAACCACTTTAAACATTTTCTTACAGTTGAATGTCATCTTAAAACAATGCAGAAGTGTTACAGATGAAGGGAAAAAATAAAATAAGAAAATCGGCTTGATCTACAGAATTTGTATTTGGATCTAATTTCTTAATAGGGAAAAGAAGCAACTTTGTACAGCTTTGGGCATGCTCATCACTCTTGAGGACTGACCATAACCAGAGTTAAGATGCCATCCCACAAAGGAGTTGAAATAAAGGCTATCCAATGACCACTATTATGATATTTGGTTACTAGGATTCACAGAGAAAGATTACAAAACACTGAAAAGGAATTCAAAGTAACCCATAGCCTAATAAAACCCCTGACGACCAGTAACAGATTTTTAATGCGTGTTGAAACAAAACAGGGAAAAGTTGTGTTGCATAATTATTATATAATATGTAAATGTTTTTTCTTTCCGTGGAGTCTGGAAATGAGAGCCAAAACTTGGCGCTGCTGTTTCTCCAATAAAAACAGTACGGTCAAACTTCTCAAGTTGTTTTCCAGAACTCCCAGACTTGAGCCATATTAGGTTAGTTTACAGATTGTTTGGAACTATGCAGTAATATGATCAAAATTGTTATTTCACCGATTTACCATGGGCAAGGAGTTATGCAAGAGTAAAAACAGTTAAGAAAATACATTTGACATGCCTACCAGCAGCAGAGAGTAGCAAACTGCGACACAAAGAAACTTGTTTCAAAGTACTCTGCAAGAATGTTCCTCTAAACAGATTTTTATATTTTTTATTTCAGGTACTGTCAATTTATACAGCGCTTTACTTATGTAGCATACATCCACACCAGTTCATGCCTTCAAGGAGCTTACAATTGATAGTCCTTAACTTGGGTTAGTAGGGTCAGAATATTAGCCTAGCAGAATGTCTTTGGAGTGTGGGAGGAAACCAGAGTACCCAGGGGACCCCCACACAGGTAATGTTATGGTTGTGATTCTTTTTTCCTGCTAGGTGTTTCCCACTGCGTATGGAAATATAATAGTAACAAGCAGATCATATATGGCCTGGAACAGTATGACCTAAGCTACAAAATGTCATTTTAGCTAAAATTAGGCTTGTAAAAGCCTTTACTATTGCAAAACTCCAAAACAGAATTAAACATTTTTGAAGCAGACATAAAACATGCACACTTTACCTAGGGTGCACAATTGTCATATCCACGTATAGATTTTAATTTTTTTTACAGTAAAAGCATGCAGAAAAGGTCGGACTTTACTCTGTGCATAATGCTCCAGCCAGTATCAGCAAGCATTAGGCCCCAGGTGCACTGCTGCTGCTAAACAGGTGTTCAGAGGCAGTTGGACTGCACTGGTTTCAACTCATTCAATGTTATCTTATGTATACATGTACACAGGTTTGTTTACTGTCGTTGTTGGGCATTTGCGTTTATAAATATTTTTTTTTTTAAGGCAAAAAAATGTGTTCAGACGCCGAAGTTTCCGTCCTTTCAGACGCCAAACACGGTAACCTGCGTTTAGTCGCATTTCGCTTATAGGCATTTTTCGCTGTAAACGCGGCAAAACAGATGTTTTTAACATGGGTTACTATCTTTTAAGTTAAATCGTTCAGGAGAGGTTGTAAAAACAAGCAATTAGCGGTTTCAGAAGGAGGTCAGCAATGACAACCTTCACATTTCACTAAGAGGGTTACTTTTCTTAGTTACAGATTTAATCTACGTTTTGCTTTCTTCATTTATCATTAACAGTAAAATTAATTATAGGCCTTTACCAAAAAAAGAATCACCTGTTGAACCGAAGGAGATGAAAATCGAAGCCTCTGGCACAAGTTAATTCAAGCTGTACAGACTAAAAGATTGGACGGGGAAGGTATCACATGCTACAACGAGCACTAATCGTTGGGATGGTTTCTGGCAACGATCACAGATGGGAGCTATAGCTTTGCCAAAATAAACTTTTGACAGAAAGTGTCAGCTTAGGGAATGGTGGGTATTTAACAACTGGTTTGTTAACTAGTTTGCAAAGCTAGACTGCTGATATACAAGGGTAATATCAGGGAATTTAACGGCTTTAGAAAAAAAAAGGGGGGGCTTAAGAATAAGTTGCGAGTGTGTAGCAGCAGTGTGTATTGACAGCATGTTTATCCACAAGGTGTGCCATTAAAGCATATCTAAACCCAACAATAAAAATGGATTAGATTGTAGTTGACTATTCCTTCTATGTGGAGGCTGCATTTGTTTTCTTTGGACTTTTTTTCTTTTATTTTCACCTGGAGATCCAGCCAGTAAGTTTACCCTCTCCTCAGATTGAGAACTATGCTGTACAGAAGGCGCCTCAGTTGCTCATCCACCCCGAGTGGACATACCAAAAACAGAAACATTTTCAAATCACCAAGTGAATATAAAAAAAGGATAAAAAAGGAAAAAAAAGAAAACTAAAATGCATGAACCACATTAACCACTTCAATTCCAGGCCATAGGGAAATGACGTTATGGTCATCCCCTCGCCGATGAGACTGGACGTTGCACAACGTCCTGTCTTCACGGCGTTCTAGGGCCCGCCCGCGGCACCACTCGCGATCCCGCGCGCGTGCCCGACGGCTGCGATTGCCGCCGGGCACACGCGATTTCCGGCAATCACGTCAGGAGTGTGGATCCGTGTGTGTAAACACACAGATCCACCTCCTGTCAGCGGTGAGGAGACTGATGTGTGTTCCCAGTACAGAGGAACACACATCGATCTCCTCCCCCTGTGAGTCCCCCTCCCCCTACAGTTAGAACATACTTTAGGACACATTTTAACCCCTTCAGCGCCCCCTAGTGTTAACCCCTTCCCTGCCAGTCACATTTACACAGTAATCAGTGCAGTTTTATAGCAATAATCGCTGTGTAAATGTGAATGGCCCCAAAAACGTGTCAAAAGTGTCCGATATGTTCACCGCAATGTCATGGTCACAAAAAAAAACAAAAAAAAAACGCAGATCGCCATTACTAGTAAAAAAAATAAAATAAAAATACCATAAATCTATCACCTATTTTGTAGATGCTGTAACTTTTGCGCAAACCAATCAATATACGATTATTGCGTTTTTTTTACCAAAAATACGTAGAAGAATACGTATCGGTCTAAACTGAGGGGAAACAATTTTTTTTTTTAAAAAAATATTGTGATATGTATTAAATAAAAAGAAAAAAATATTGTGTTTTTTTTTAAATTGTCGCTCTTCTTTTGTTTATAGCGCAAAAAATAAAAACCGCAGAGATGATCAAATACCACTAAAAGAAATCTCTATTTGTGTGGGGAAAAAAACATAACTATTTATTTGGGTACAGTGTTGCCTGACCGCGCAATTGTCATTCAAAGTGCAACAGCGCTGAAAACTAAAAATTGGTCTGGGCAGGAAGGGGGTGAAAATGCCCTGTATGGAAGGGGTTAAGCCCTGGTTCACACTGCCGCAACTTGTCATGCGACTTGAGAGTTCAAGTTGCAAAACAAGTTGTGAACAAAAGAAAAGCGCACCAGCCTAGTGTGTTACCGTTTATTAAAATATAATAATAAAAAACTACTCACAAGAGAAGTAATATAGTAGGCTTGTCAACAAAGATGTGGTAGATTACCCCTCGAATCACACTCCAGAATAGGGGGGATAGAGGTTTGTCACTGCCGGCTGACGCATTTCGAGGCGACAAATACCTCTTCATCAGAGCACAGCAGTGCAGGCCCTTCTACAGTCACCCCTTATATACATACACATGTGCTAGGATATTCCCCATCCATGAAGGGCAGCAAGGCCACTGTTACCATACTTGACATTTGTGGAATTTTCCATGCAAAATAGTGAATAATTGTTGGACAATCCACCCGTGGCGCAGGAGTTTTGTTTTTTCTGTATATGCAAAACAAGTCGTGCCCCATGAACGGAAATGGAACTGTTCTAAATTGGTGCAACTCAAGTAGCTCCAACTTAGAAAAAGATTTCTGCATTACTTTTAGTGCGACTTCAATATGACTTGCATTGAGTTCCGATAAATAAATCATATGCAAGCTGCAATAAAAGTTGTGCAGGGATCTCAAATTCAAAGCCACGGCAGTGTGAACCTAGCCTTAAAGAGGAAGTAAACCCTCTGTAATATATATATATTTTTTAAATACACCTGCAAGAGAAAGGCATAATGAGCAAGTATGCGCATTACCTGAGAACTAAGCCCGTAATTTCTGCAAATATCTCCTAAACCTTTTATGGTTTGGGAGATATTTGTTGCACCTACAGGTAAGCCTTAATCTAGGCTTACCTGTAGGTTAACCACAATCATTTGACGGCATGTCATTCTGGCGTTCCCAGCGCGCGCTGTAGAGTGCGCTGCGGGGAAGCCCTGTGTTGTCCGTGTCCCTTGGACACGGCCAATCACAGATCGCGGCGAACGGCCAATCAGAGTGGCCGTTTGCGATGCGATCTGTGGGCCAATGAGAGATGATCTCTCATAGATCATCTATCATTGCCGTGTTACACAGAGAATGGCGCCAAAAATGTGTCAAAAGTGTCCGATGTGTCCGCCATAACGTCGCAGTACCAATAAAAATCGCAGATCGCCGCCATTTCTAGTAAAATAAAAAAAATAATAATTCTCTCCCCTATTTTGTAAGCGCTATAACTTTTAACGCAAACCAGTCGCTTATTGCGATTTTTTTTTTTTTTTTGTTACCAAAAATATGTAGAAGAATACGTATCGCCCTAAACTGAGAAAAAAAAATGTGTTTTTTTTTTTAATTGGGATATTTATTATAGCAACAAGTAAAAAATACGCCTATTTTATGTCGCCGCAATACGCTGCATACCGCCTACGCCTAGGTGTGAATGCAGCCTAAGATAACATGAAATGTGTTGTTTCAACATGTGTCCCACAGTTCAGTGCAGAAGAGTGTTCTTGTAAAGGGCAGATATATATTTTTTTTCTTTAAATTTTAAAGAAAAATATCTGGTCTGTGTCCCGTCATTTTTGTTTTCACTTTCTGATATGAATCGACTTTATGGTTCCTAAGTAAAAAAAAAAAAAAAGGAAAAGGAAAAACGAAGGATTACAGAAGTAGAGAAAAAGACTAGTCAATAATGTTCTGTGACACAAAATGAAACCCATAAATAACCTGCTAGAATTGCGTGTGTGGTCTATCTTGCATACTAAATGCACCTTGAGTCTGGCATTAAAGCAGCATTATACCCATAAACAAAAATGCAGCTCGACAGTTCTTAAAGTGGTGGTAAACCCCCTTTTAACCCACTTTAACCACTTGCATACTGGGCACTTACACCCCCCTCCTGCCCAGGTAAAATTTCAGCTTGCGGCACTGCGTCGCTTTAACTGACAATTGCGCGGTCGTGCGGCGTGGCTCCCAAACAAAATTTACGTCCTTTTTTTCCCCACAAGTAGAGCTTTCTTTTGGTGGTATTAGATCGCCTGTGCGATTTTTTATTTTTTGCGCTATAAACAAAAAAGAGCGTCAATTTTGAAGAAAAATACAATTTTGTCCCCGCGATTTGCGGCGACAAAACGCGCCTTGTTTTTTGCATTCTCGGTTATGCCCGAACGCCCAAGACACCTGAAAAAAAAGGTCCGGGACTTGTTTTGAGCTTCAGGCGTACGGCGTTCGGCGTGGAGATGTGAACCATCTCCATAGCCGACAATGTTAATTCGCCCCTCCAGCGTATTTCAGGCTGCTACAGCGTCGGGCAACAAAACGCCTAGGTGTGAATGCAGCCTTAGATTCATGGAAGTAACTTGAGTCCTCAGATAATCACTGTGCCTTGCCATGCTCCTCAGACAGGGTGATCCATAAGCACTACTTCAGAGCTTTAAAGACAAGGGTATACCCTCAAAATGCATTAGTGTCTGCAGGTCTTTGTGGCGCATTCACAGCCCATCCATTGGCATGGATTCTCGCCACATCTCTCCCAATATCCATGAATTTTGAATAAATGCAATCTAAATACAGTAAAACCTTGGTTTGAGAGTAACTTGGTTTAAGAGCGGCTTTTAAAGACAAATCAAAATTTTTAAATACATTTTGACTTGCTATAAGAGCAGCGTCATGTCACAACTGGTTATAAAAGAGAAGAGAAAGCGCCTCTAAGGCCCCGTACACACGAGGAGATATATACGATGAAAAGGGTCCGACGGACCCTTTTCATCGGACATGTCTCCTGGGAGATTTTGGTTTGATCTGTGTACACACGATCAAACCAAAATTCCCACGGACAGACCGCGTGGTGACGTTGACGCCACCAAACCAGGAAGTAAAATACTTCCACGCATGCGTCGAATCCATTCGACGCATGCGGGAGATTTAGGTCCACTGGTTAGGCGTACTTACCAGCGGACATATCCGACAAGACGGCTTTCCAGCAGACAAGTTTTAAAGCATGCTTTAACCACTTCCCGACGGCCGTACGAATATATGCGGCCGTCGGGTGGTTCTGAATCTCTGACAGGGCGCATATATGCGCCCTGTGCTATTCCTGGCCACTAGAGGGCGCGCAAGCGCCGCCGGCGGCGCGCGTGCCCGCTGCATCCCTGAGATACCGATGCGCGTGCCTGGCGGCCGCGATGTCCCCCAGGCACTCGCAATCGGCGGCTACAGGGACAAGACGTGGAGCTCTGTGTGTAAACACAGAGCTCTACGTCCTGTCAGGGAGAGAGGAGAGCGATCTGTGTCCCTTGTACATAGGGACACAGCATCGGTCACCTCCCCCAGTCACCCCCCTCCCCCCACACAGTTAGAACACACCCAGGACTCACATTTAACCCCTTCCATGCCCCCCTAGTGTTAACCCCTTCACTGACAGTCACATTTATACAGTAAATCGGTGCATTTTTATAGCACTGATCGCAGTATAAATGTGAATGGCACCAAAAATGTGTCAAAGGTGTCCGACATAACATCGCAGTCCCAATAAAAATCGCAGATGGCCGCCATTACTAGTAAAAAAAAAATAATAATAAAAATTAATAATAATTCTGTCCACTATTTTGTAAGCGCTATAACTTTTGCGCAAACCAGTCGCCTTTTGTGATTTTTTTTTTTATTTTTACCAAAAATATGTAGAATAATACGTATCGGCATAAACTGAGAAAAAAAAGTTAAAAAAAAAAAAAAAAAAATTGGCTATTTATTATAGTAACAAGTAAAAAAATATCGACTTTTTTTCAAAATTGTCGCTCTTTTTGTTTATAGCGCAAAAAATAAAAACCGCAGAGATGATCAAATACCACCAAAAGAAAGCTGTATTTGTGGGGGGAAAAAAAGGATTTTTAATAAACAGCTTACCTGTAAAATCCTTTTCTTGAAGTACATCACGGGACACAGAGCGCATAGCCATTACACTTGGGTTATATGGGTACCTTCAGGTGTGGACACTGGTGTAATCAATTTCACAGGAAGTTTCCTCCCTATATAACCCCCTGGGAGTGCTTCAGTTTTGTAGCAAGCAATTCCTCCGAGGTTACACAATGTTCCCCAAAAGAGGGGTGGGAGCTCTGTGTCCCGTGATGTACTTCAAGAAAAGGATTTTACAGGTAAGCTGTTTATTAAAAATCCTTTTTTCTTTATCGTACATCACGGGACACAGAGCGCATAGGCATTACACTTGGGATGTCCTAAAGCAATGCTCTATGAAGGGAGGGAGACCGTAAGGCCAAGAATAGCCAAATAAAAACATTATCAGGAGAAAAAATAGCTCCACCAACAGAAAAACAAGGGGGCGTGAACCGGGCCAGAGGATTTTATACTGCTGCCCGTAGGACCGCCTGCCCAAATACTGCGTCCGTAGCTTTTGCGACGTCCAACTTATACAATTTAATAAACGTATGTACGGAAGACCAGGTTGCCGCTTTGCAAACCTGTGCCATAGAGATCTGATGGTGTGCCGCCCAAGAGGCACTCATGGCCCTCGTAGAATGGGCTTTAACTGATAAGGGAGGTGGAATGCGCTTCAGACCATAGGCCTGAAAAATCAGCTGCTTAATCCACCTAGCCAAGGAAGACTTGGCAGCCGGCTGACACTTTTTGGGGCCATCCGGAAGAACAAAAAGCACATCTGTTTTCCGAATCTTCTCTGTAGCCCCGAGATAAACCCTCATGGCTCGGACCACGTCCAAAGTATGAAGCAGTCTTTCCTCTCTGGACTGGGGAGTAGGAAAGAAGGATGGTAGGACTAGGTCCTGATTCAAGTTAAAACTGGATATGACCTTAGGAAGGAAAGAAGGTTGAGGCCGCAGAACCACTCTGACCTTATGCCCAATCAGGTACGGTTCCCTGCAAGACAAGGCTGCCAGCTCGGAGACCCTTCTGGTCGAGGCCATAGCCCCCAAGAAAACCGACTTTCGGGTTAGCAGCACAAGAGGGATTTCTGTCAGAGGTTCAAACGGCTGCCTTTGTAAAGCTGACAAGACGAGTTTTAAATTCCAGGGGCAGCGGGGAGCTTTAATAGGGGGATTTACATGCAAGACCCCCTGCAAGAAGGTTTTCACAAGCGAATGCGCGGCCAAAGGCCTTTGAAACCATATCGATAAGGCAGACACCTGCCCCTTTAGAGTACTAAGAGCTAATCCCTTATCAACGCCAACCTGGAGGAATCGCAAGATCCTGTCGATAAAACTTACGAGGATGCCCTCTTTGAGACTCGCATCACTCCCCATAGGTCCTCCAGACTCTGTAATAGATATTTCTAGAGACTGGTTTCCTAGCCAGAATCAACGTAGATATGATCTGGGCTGAGAGGCCTCTGCCCTTAAGAATTAGGGATTCAGCCGCCAAGCCATCGAATCTAGCTGCTGTGAAGCAGGGTGGCATATCGTGCCCTGAGATAACAGGTCTGGGCGCAGGGGGAGTGGCCCCGGTGCCCCTACTGACATCCTCACGATGGGCGCGTACCCAGCCCTCCTGGGCCAGGCTGGGGCCACCAGGATCACAGGCCTGCGCTCCACCCTGATCCTTCGTAGAAGGCGGGGAATCATCTGCAGTGGAGGGAACGCATACAGGAGAGACAACTGGTGCCAGGGGCAAACCAACGCATTGGTCCCGTAGGCCGAGGGATCTCTGGCTCAGGATACGAATTTGTCCAATTCCTTGTTGTCTCTCGTTGCCATGATGTCTACATCGGAAACTCCGAATCCTTGGCAAATGTCTTGGAATACCTGGGGGTGAAGAGACCAATCCCCCGGGAGCAACTGTTGAAGATTCAAAAATCTGCTTGAAAATTGTCTATCCCTGGGATGAACACTGCCGAGATGCAGGGTACATGGGCTTCGGCCCATGAGAAATCAGGTTTACTTCCCTTTGAGCCACTAGGCTCCTCGTGCCCCCCTGGTGGTTTATGTATGCCACCGCCGTGGCATTGTCGGACTGTACCCTTACTGGCAGACCCTGAAGGGGGAGAGTCCAGACGACCAGGGCCAACCGAGCAGCTCTGATCTGTAGGATATTACTGGGAAGCAGTCTTTCTGCCTCCTATCACTGTCCCTGCTGGGTCAGTCTTCCTAACATTTTCCATGTGATGGGGCAAAAGGATTTCCCCTTTGACAAATATTGAGGGACCAGCCACCAGAACAGGCTGCACCGGACCCCTGAGAGAACTAACCGGCGGTCTAGTGCCTGCATGGACTTGTTTCAAGCAGAGAGAATGGCTGCCTGGAGAACTCTGGTATAGATCTGGGCATAGGGCACTGCTTCGAAGGCGGCCACCCTCTTCCCCAGCAGTCGTATGCCTAGGCGAATAGTCGGCCTCTTCTTGCCTAAGACTATTTGAACTGTTTGAGTCAATGACCTGACTTTTGCTTGAGGAAAAAATATCCTCTGGCCGACTATCTAGCCGAAGGCCTAGAATTCTAACTGTTTTGTGGGTTGCAACCTTGATTTTTCTTGGTTCAAAATCCACCCAAACTCCTCTAGATGCCGAACTGTGCGGACTACTGCATGATTGAGGTTGGAAGCTGATCTGTCGATAAGCAGGAGATCGTCCAGGTATACCAGGACCAAAATGCCTTCTGTCCTTAGGACGGCCAGCACCGGGGCTAACACCTTTGTGGATACCCGCGGAGCTGTTGCCAACCCGAAAGGGAGGGCTACGAACTGGAAATGACGTTGATCTATCATAAAATGAAGAAACTTGTGATGTGCCGGGTAGATTGGCATGTGCAGATAAGCATCCTTTATGTCTATAGATGCTAGAAAGTCGTCATGATGTAGGCTGGCTGCCACCGAACGTATGGATTCCATACGAAAGGTCTATATCTTAGAAAGCGACTTAGGCGTTTGAGGTCTAAGATAGGCCTGACGTCACCATTGGGTATTTATGAAAAAGGTTGGAATAGAATCCCAGACCCCATTCCTGGGTTGGTACTTCTACAATTACTCCTTGGAGCCAGAGGCGATTTAATGCCTTTACGAGAGAGGCCCTCTTTAATGGGCCGCTTGGAAGACTTTGACCCCCGAAAATGGGGAGGGGGGACTTCTCGAAACTCTAGTTTGTAGCCCGTGGCTACCACGAACCGAACCCAAGAGTCGGGAATTCTGGCTTTCCACACTTCGGAGAAAAACCGAAGTCTTCCGCCCACCCAAGAGAGTGGGGTGCCCCTTCATGAATCTGACTTGATGACAGGTTTAGCCGGCTTGCGAGACCATGGCCTCTTGTTTGCCGCGGCTTGTCCCTGTGGGCGGCTATTAAATGTTGAACACCCGGGAGGCCGTCGATACTGACGGGAAGCTGAAGGGGCCGAGCCAGTAAAAGGCCCGTCGCTTAAACGCGGGCCCGCGCGGTCTTTTCTTGACCGGTAAGGAAAAACTTTTACCACTTGATATGGTTTGGATATATTTATCTAGGTCTTCACCGAATAGTTTTCCACCCTGAAAGGGAAATCCTGCTAAAAGTTTTTTGCAGGGTGCCTCTGCTGATCAGTTCTTTAGCCACAAAAGACGATGCATATGAACCAACAGCAGAGATAGACGGGACGCCCGTTGAACGGAGTCCTTAATAGCATCTATTGCAAAGCAGAGAGCCCTTGGGAGGTCTGCTAATTCACGAGTCTGCTGAGCCGGCATGTCCTTTTAACAACTGTTTCTTTAAAGCCTGACAAACGCCAATGGCTGCCACTGCTGGCTGAACCACGGCACCTACTGTGGTAAACGAAGCCTTCAGTAGGGTCTCCAATTTTTTGTCGGCCGGATCTCTGAACATCTGGACATTTCCAACCGGACAGGTCAGGGATTTATTCACGCAGGAAATGGCCGCGTCCACAGTAGGGAGTGCCCATTTCTTTGCAAATTTTTCTTTCATAGGATAGAAAATAGTGAACCTTTTAGGAGGGAAAAAGATCCTATCAGGTCGAGCCCAATCCTGAAAAAAACACGCTCTCCAGAAGGGGGTGAATTGGAAAAGACACCCAAGTTAATGGTGCCTTTAAAGAACCTAATGAGGATACTCAAACAAGGAGAGAGGCGCCTCTGGGTGTAGTATATTAAACAATTTTAATCACAAAGCCAAAGAATAATAAGAAAACCACTCACATTTTGGTGGTGATATACAGGCATATGAAAGTTTCTCCAGAAGGGAGGGGTGGCTGTCATCTGGTGCGCTCGTTCATCCACCATATATATTATTTTCTTATTTTGGTGTGTGTGTATGTGCACATGTATGTGTGTATGTGTGCGCATATATGCATGTGTGCATGTGCATATATATATATAATAATTTTTCCCTTTTTTTCATTTTTATCTTAATTTTTCCCATCTTATTCTTTCTCATTTTTATCATTTACCATCTTCTATCAATTTATCTATTATTATTTTTTATTACCATATATATACATATTAATTATTCATTATTACTTATTATTATTATTTTTTACTTTTTATTTATTACTAATTATTAGTTTTTATTTTTCAACATTTATTCCTTTCATTTTCTTTTCACTTACTCTCAAAATTAAGTCCATTAAGACCATTCCAATACTTTTAAATTTTCAGCCCCAAGTCCATGATTCCATACTATCCTCGTCTTGTTGTCTTTTGTTGTTTGGTATTTTTCGTTTGTCAGCTATTACACCACCTATGTGTTATCAATCCATTCCGTGAACACACTTCCCGCAAATCCCCTCCCACCTCTATGGCCGCAACCAATCATTGGCCTCCTCCCTTCACCTGTCATGTCATTAAAAAACTAGCTCCCCGCCTCACCGCCACCAGCTTGAGAAAGGAATGCGGCAGTCGTGTCATTCTCTGCCCTAGCATTCGGAAACGCATCGCTTGCCTGGTGACGTCATCATCCATCGCCCGTTGTTCCTGCTACACGGCGCTGTGCCCTTTGAGGATCGTTTCATCCACTGCACCCACTTGCAAAACATCCAGGGAAACAGGACTGACTCCTCACCACACAGCGCTAAACCAGTGGACAACAAGTGGATGAACGAGCGCACCAGATGACAGCCACCCCTCCCTTCTGGAGAAACTTTCATATGCCTGTATATCACCACCAAAATGTGAGTGGTTTTCTTATTATTCTTTGGCTTTGTGATTAAAATTGTTTAATATACTACACCCAGAGGCGCCTCTCTCCTTGTTTGCCTTTCTAGATTTGGAACTTGGTTTCTGTTCCCCACTGATGGCAGCCTTGAGTGTATATCTCCACCAATTTAATAACTATTTCTAAACAGCCTGAACTGTTTCTATTTTTAAAACAATTTCTTTTAAATTTTTCTTACAATTTTTACTTGGACCTTTTATTGGACCCTGGCTTATATCACGCTGTTAGGGATATATATATATTTTTCTTTGATTTTTGCGCAAAATTTACTTGTTGTCTAATGAGGATACTGTAGGGGCTAATAGTTCTGACACTGGAAGTTTTTTAAAAGCAGTGCGAACAATATCTGTCAGAGACTGGATCCACAGGCTCTCCGCTTGAGAAGCCGAAAAAATGTATCTAGAGTGGGACCCTCCATGTCTGACCCGTCGGGACTCTGGTCCGCTTGATCCCCTTGTGGGTCCTGTTCCTCCGGCGAGGAGACCCTGCATCTGAAAACACCAATCTAGGTGATGGGGATCTAGCCCGTTTGCCACCTGGCAAAGAGCGGGCAATCAAAGCCGTTAACCTTTCCTCTAGCCCACCCAGGGTGGTCGCTAGCATTTCTTCCGTTACGTAAACGGGAATAGGTGGATTGGGGGCCGCCTCTGCCCCCAGCACCCTCAATGGCTCCTGTAAGATGCTACTCGGTGGCCTATCTAGCGAGGGTGGGACCATCCTGACCCAAATCCTCTGACCCCGATGGAGACTTGTTCTTTGGCACCCTTTGCAGCCTTAGCTGGTCCTGATCCCTTGGGAGCCATTGCACAACCTTGAGACACCCCTGTAGCCAACACCCGACTGTTGTAGCTAGGAGTGAACAAATAAGAACAGGCTATGGAAAACATTTTTTTTTTTTTCACGCTCTAGAAGGTAGACTCGGATGCTGCCGGATCTAAGGCCGAGTCCCTTTAAGAAAAAAAAACTTTTTTTTTTTTTTTTTCTTGGTCAAAGTGGACTTTAAGTCCAGACCTGAAGATCCACCAACCGCCACTAGGTGTCACTGCATGCCAAAAAAATGGCTCAGCTGCGCGCTCTGTGTCCTTTCTCCACCGCTCTCAGAAGGGAAAGACCAGCCGGCCCGCCCCCCCTATGCACGAGGACGCCATAAAAGACGGCGTGCAAGCGCGCGCGCACCCTCCCCACGCTGAAATCAACATGGAGGAAGCAGGGAGCAGAGGAGAAGCATGGACCAACGCCAGCAGCCCAAACTGACACCAGGTAAGCACTAATTCTCAATGTAGTGCACACATAGAGGAAGCTGTCCCCATAGGCTTCCTAAGAAACAGGAGTTTCACCAGCATTCCCTCTTTATAGTACGTGGGGGCTGCAGTATCCATGCTAACAGGCAAATCGGGGGGGAGTAGCAAAATATATATCTTAAACAAGCATACATATATCTACATGTTATCTGGGTAAACATTAGTACATCCCATCCTGCCTCAAAAGACATAGTGGAGATAGTGGCTGATGCACAAGCATACCATTAGCCAACCCAGAACCCCCAGGGGGATACCTACTGTCGAACCAAGTCCCGCAGGTTCCCTCTTACCTGCTCCATGCCGCAGGGTATTGCAAACTGCAAGAGGCCCAGCCTTCCCCCATCTCCGTGGGTATTGTCTTGGACCTTCAGGGACCGCGGTCCTGTGTTTAAGGAACCCACACCCCTGGACCTATATAGCATCCTGGCATCAGTGGCGTTTAGTTCTTGGAATAGACTAAGGCACTGGAGCCCAGAATCCAGCCCTCCAAGGAGAGGCATTATAGGCAAAACCCCACTCCAGCAGGGCCCGGGTACCGTACACCTTGGCTTTGAAGCACTTCGGACGGATCCGGCTAGCTATCCTGGGTCCCGAGACCTCCGAGGGACAGCTAGACGTGACCAACACCTAAGACACTGGCGAAAAAACTGAAGCACTCCCAGTGGGAGGGGGTCATATAGGGAGGAAACTTCCTGTGAAATTGATTACACCAGTGTCCACACCTGAAGGTACCCATATAACCCAAGTGTAATGGCTATGCGCTCTGTGTCCCGTGATGTACGATAAAGAAAGGACGCCAATTGTCAGTTAAAGCGACGCAGTGCCAGAAGCTGAAATTTCACCTGGTCAGGAAGGGCTATAAGTGCCCAGTAAGGAAGTGGTTAAAACTTTTGTCTGCTGGAAACCAGTCTGGTAGCCCGTACACACGATCGAATCTGTCCGCTGAAACTGGTCTGCGGACCAGTTTCAGCAGATATATTCGATCGTGTACGTGGCCTAAGTGTAGCAATATGGTTACATTTAATGAAGGTACAACATTTAGAAACTCACATGGTTGATTAAAACCGGAATATCTAAATATACAGGCATCCAGCATGTCAAGAATATGTGAGGACTTCAGAACACTTCAATGAAGAAGTAGCATCTGCAGAACTTTTACGCAAGATGTCATGCACACTGGCTGTTTAGCCAGCTCTTCTGAATGCCTTTTTTCCTGGCAGGAGATAAGCAGCGTTAACAATGCGCCTAAAGCCATTTCATGATGACCTAAAGAGTATTTCAGGACACCATGATGGAGTCCACCATTGTATAGAACTTTAACGTTCAATCTGCGATGGTTACAATAGTATACAAATCCAAGACAATTCTTTTTCCAATTGGAGATCACAGTATCAGTTAGAATTTCCTTTAATTAAATAAGAAAGGAGACAAATTTCCAACTCAAACAAAGTCGTAACAAAATGTTGATTTGTCCTCATTACCGAGTAGAAAATTTAACAAACATTCTAAAAAATATATATTAATTTTTTAAATTATACTGGTGCATAGCTAGCTTTTAAAGTTGATTAGCATTATACACAATGCCTGTTGCTGGAAAGTAAATGTAGACCTTAAAAAAATAAAATAAGGCAGCCCCATAATTCAAATTAATTAATTTGTTTTCATTCAACCATTATTTTGAACGGGGAAAAAAAATAAAATGACCCAATCCTCTCATCCACACAGTCAATAAGAATGGGGGAAACCTCCCACTGTGTCATCATATTCAGACAACAGACAGCCTTCCCCGACCGACAGAATACAATGATCAGTGCTGCTGGTAGCACTAATCGATCAGGAAAAACCCGACAGGGTGGTTATACAGAAACAGATCCGTAGATTAACTTCTGCACAAACAGGGTGCCCATACATGGACCAAAATTCAGTCAGTCCCTGCTGGGCCAGCTGAATTTTAATATGTGTATGGCCAGCTTAGTGTCACTAAAAAAAAAAAAAAAAAAAAACATATTCTGCAAAATACCTGGTTGATCCTGCTGTTCTCCATCTCCTCCTTCTGTTCATGTCCCCAATACAGCTAGGGCTTTTGCAGCTGTAGTGGCTATTCTGCACATGATCAGTTTTTAGCGAGTTTCCATGCTTAGCATTTCCTCCCCATCACATCTGAGCAGCCCATGTCAGTCACACATATGGGCATATACACAGTGGTAAATGAGAGCTCACTCCCTCCCGCCAACTCCATGCCAACTAACGAGCTAAAAACACAATAAGGGTGGGATATTACATGTAGATTAATGGAGGCTTCACCTTCCTGTTATTCTAAGACACAGGCTGGAGGGGTCTGTGACAGGCAGAAATCCACCCACATCACGTTATTTCCAGATTTGAAAATATATATTTCTATGAAAATTTAAAACAGTTTATTGATATTTGTTTACTCTGCATTCCAAAGGCTGTGTATTTTATTTTGAACACATGACCAGTAACAGAGGACTATAAGCTCCTCCTGCTTACGTTTCGCTGAAGACAGGTTGGAAAAGGTGAGACTCCTGAATAAAAAGGTTTTCCAGGGCTCCAGAAGGCCAAGATAGGACGACCTTTATAACCTTAAAATCCATGCTCTTATTTTCCTAATCTGCTGGCGGATTCCCTTTCCTGTCAAGCCAGCCTCAAATGTTCCCTAAACAACTTTCCCATGCCTCATTCACACGGGTGCCAAGTCCCATACACCACAAATCATCCTTTTGTATATGTGGCTGGAGTCACCAGATGCTGTGTGCAGGCAACTTGTGTAAGCTGCCACGTGTCTAAGACTTGTGGGCTGCCTGCATACAGCACCTAGTGGCTCCAAGCACCTAAACAAAAGGCTGATTCATAGTGTACAGGCCTTAGCAGTTGTGTGAAGAAGGCCTTAGAGGGAGATTGCTGTGCAAAGGATACAAAAACACACAGACATTTGGACTGTACATTTGTGTTGCTTTTCATAGTTAACCACTTGCCGACCGCCACCTGTAGATATACGTCGGCAGGATGGCACGGCTGTGTAAAGCAACATACAGGTACGTTGCTTTGAATTTGCCGCCATGTGGGTGCGTGCCCCCTGCCGCAGGCACCGTGACCGTGCCTGCGTGAGCCACAAACTAGATGTCCACTGGTGTCCCGCAATCGTGTCAAAGAGCTGCAGAATGGGGAGATTCCTATGTAAACAAGGCATTTCCTTGTCCTGCCTCATGACAGGACACTGATCTACCGCTCCCTGTCATCGGGAGCAGTGATCATAGCCCCCCCCAGTTAGAATCACTCCCTAGAACACACTTAACCCCTTCCTCACAAATCAGTGGTTAACCCCTCCCCTGCCAGTGTCATTTACACAGTAATCAGTGCATTTTTACAGCCCTGATCGCTGTAAAAATGACAATGGTCCAAAAATAGCGTGAAAAGTGTCCAATGCGACCGCCATAATGTCACAATCACGATAAAAATCAGATCGCCACCATTACTAGTAAAAAAATGTTTTTATAAAAAATCCCATAAATATGTAAAATAATTCATATCCGCCTAAACTAAGAAATGTGTTTTTTCATAATTTTTGGAGGATATTTAACGAAACTGAAATTGCAGGCATATTATATGATTGATTTTTATCCGTAAACAGTCATTTCAGCAAAAAAATAAAAATGTTTTCCTTTACAACTCCTTTAACCACTTAAGACCCGGACCAAAATGCAGGTAAATGACCTTGCCCCTTTTTGCGATTCGGCACTGCGTCGCTTTAACTGACAATTGCGCGGTCATGCAAAATGTGCGTCCTTTTCTTCCCACAAATAGAGCTTTCTTTTGGTGGTATTTGATCGCCTCTGCGATTTTTATTTTTTGCGCTATATACAAAAATAGAGCGAAATTTTTGAAAAAAAAAATATTTTTTACTTTTCGTTAAAAGAAAAATCAAATAAACTAAATTTTAGTCAATCATTTAGGCCAAAATTTATTTAGCCATATGTCTTTAGTATAAAAAAAATAAAATTAGCTACCTAGCGGGAACAGCGACACTAATACAGCGATCAGAAAAATTATCGCTTAGTGACGCTGGCAATAGGGAGTGAAAGGGTTAACTAGGGTGGTGATCAAGGGGTTAAAACTTTATTAGGGGGGGTACGGGGGCTACCCTGAACCTAACACTAACTGACTGTCACACTGACACTAAATGCAGGGGGGGGGCGATCGCAAGGGGTTAATGTGACTATGTGTAGTGTATTTCTGTGTAGTGTTAGTGCAGACTTACTGTGCAATGTGATCTCTCCTCAGCGGTGGTTGAAAAAAACGCTGAGGGGAGAGATCACATCGCTGCCTCCTTCCTGTGTTTACACAGGAGGAGGAAGTGCAGGCGGGGGAGCGCGTGGATTGGCTGGGAGCGATCCGGAGGGGGCGGACAAAAACGAATAGCCGCCCCCTCATCCCGGATCGCTCGGCCAGCTACAGGTACCGCCGTATGTACGGGGGGGGGGGGTCCGATCGGACCCCCGAACCCCCTCAAGGCACCAACGTATATATACGTTGATGTGCCTGTCGGTGCCATTCTGCCGACGTAAAATGTACATGCGGCGGTCCTTAATCAGTTAAGGTAATCATTTTCTATTGTGAATGCATGCAGTACACAGTTTTGCATGTTCCATTTGGGAACAGCTTAATATAGCAGATATAGGTGTATGCAGTCCAAAATGAGTTATGGGGCGGGGCATAAAAGTGATTGCACTTCATACATGTGGGTAGGGTCACATGCCCCTGGTGACGGCTTTCTGAGCCGAAACACGTCTGGTTTATCGCTTCACAGCACCCTATACTGCTTTTATTTTCCATGTGATCACTTTTACTCATTTTTGTATGACCCCTTTTCATTTAACCACTTGCTTACTAGGCACATATACCCCCTTTCTGACCAGGTGAAATTTCAGCTTCCGGCACTGCGTCGTTTTAACTGACATTTGTGCGGTCGTGCGATGTGGCTCCCAAACAAAATTGACGTCCTTTTTTCCCCCACAAATAGAGCTTTCTTTTGGTGGTATTTGATCATCTCTGCGGTTTTTATTTTTTGCACTATAAACAAAACAAAAAAAAAGTAATAATAAATAGCCCATTTTTTTTTTTTTTTTTATTTCTCAGTTTAGGCCGATACGTATTCTTCTACATATTTTTGGGGGGAAAAAAAAAATCGCAATAAGCGACTGGTTTGCGCAAAAGTTATAACGCTTACACAATAGGGGACATAATTATTATAAATGTTTATTATTTTTTTTACTAGTAATGGCGGCGATCTGCGATTTTTATTGGGACTGCGACATTATGGCGGACACTTTTGACACGTTTTTGGCGCCATTCACATTTATACAGCGATCAGTGCTATTAATATGCACTAATTACTGTATAAATGTGACTGCCATTGAGGGGGTTAACACTAGGTGGTTAGGAAGGGGTTAAATTTGTACCCTGCATTGTGTTATAACTGTGGGGGGAGGGGGGTGACTGGGGGAGGTGACCGATATGTGTCCCTATGTACAAGGGACAGAGAACGGTCTCCTCTCTCCCTGACAGGACGTGGATCCTTGTCCTGTAACCGCCGATCGCGAGTGCCTGGCGGCCACCAGGCACGCCCATCGGCATCTCAGGGATGCGGCGGGCAGGCGCGCGCTGCCCCAGTGGCCTGGAGGAGCGGATGCCGACTACAAAGCCGTACGGCCGTTGGGAAGTGGTTAAATAAACCTTTTATGATTTTTTTTTTTTTATGACCTGCACCATTTGGAGCACTCTGTTCATTTAATTTTTTGGCGCCTACAAGAACTGATCCATATCCATTCCTGTAGCAGAAGGTCCTGTGGTTCATCTCTTCAGTCTTTGTGATCCACCCCGCCGGAGTCATTAAGACCGTATTGCCAACCTTACTGTTGCATAAACAAACAGTCCACATCACGCGGTAAGAGTACCCCATTCTCTTTACATGTGAAGTCACCTGTGATTCCTTCTGACAATCGGTTATTCCACATCCAGTGCCGTCATTTGGAAAAATACTCCATGCTGTGTAGTTACCGCACATGACTTTTATTATTAGATTTAGTTGTTGCTCTTCACGGAGTACATATAGTTTTCATGTTTGCTTGACTGCAACTTTTTCACGGTTTATGGTCACTACACATGGACTTTTATATCATTATATTTAGTTGTGATCTTTGCACGTAGCACAATAGTTTTCAAGTTATTGCATTTATTAGGTTTGTTTTATTTAGCGCTGCACTATTTATTTTTATAATAGTACAAAGAGCCATATATCATTTGTTAATGAGACATTACAATATACTGTATATTTTCAGACATACAGAATACTATAACTGTACATTTAAAGTAGCCAGTCTATTCCTTGAGCAATTTTAACTAGCCAACACCCTCCTGATTTGTAGCATTTTATCTCGCTTTGTCAAATAGAAATGTGTGGGTAACAATATTTGGAAATAAGGCAAAGTAACAAGAGAAGATTGTGATTCTGCACTTTCTAGAAACCGTAAGCTTGTGCACAGACTCATTAGGCCAAACCTACAGCTCATGTATTAGTTAAAGGATACCAGAACACCTGTTTGTTAAACTTTGATGAGGAACAAGAGAATTGGTTCCAACCGGACACGTCGACACAGTGGAAGAAGAATGTCAATGTACTGGGGTCAGCAAGCACAAAAAGCTGTACACCACACTGTCAGAAATATAGTATTCGCTAGAGCCCATAATCTCTGCCCGTCCATCTGCTTTATGAACTTCTCTAATAGCAATACAGATTTTAGGTGAAGACCAAGGGACTGCCGGGTGTTAGGCAGGGTTTTTATCCTTTCAATACTTGCACTCTCAGTTTTTCCGAAAAAGCAAGGGGCATTTTCACTAAATACCTCTCTCTGGGGCAGTGACAGGATTTCTTGGATGATGAAAAGGAGCCCTGTATTCAAGAGCAGTAGTAGGGAAAAAAATAAAAATAAATTGTGTATGTAAAATCTGTTGGCGTATCAAAACATGCTAAAAGTTAAAGGGTCATGACTGGAATATATTTGTAAAAATGCATTAACGGAATTTTAATAAAATGCATAATTAAGTTCACTGGAGTAAACTGTATTAAACAGATGCCTAGATTTTAAATTTTTAGTAATGAATAGAAAAAAAGGCAAAGGGTTTATTACATTAATGCATTCTCTGCATCAAGATAAAAAAACAAATACAAAAAAACAACCTTCTGTAGGCAGCATTTGGAGCCATTGGTTCCAGCTGCTGTCAGTAACAACAACTGAATAAACACATGGAACGTGGCCTAGGATTGAGCGGGCACAAGTTCCCCCATAGTAAGCAGCTTCCTATACAGGCATTTGGCAGGGAGAAAGCATCAGGAGAACCGGGGGAAACCCAAGAAGAGGAGGATCGGGGCTGCTAAACCAAAGTATAATTTAAAATAAAATATAAAGTTTAATCACTAACCAAATCCATGTGATTACTGAATCAAAAATATATTTTTCACACACGCCCAATATATATATTTTATGGGATTTTGCGATGTATACAGGGTGAATAATATAAAGCAGACTAGCCCTACCCAAACAGTTTTCACTGATGGAAATGCAGCAAGTGAAAAACAAACTATCACAAATCTATGTGGAAACTAAATCAGCCAACTGTTTAACTCTTCCATTAGTAAGGAACTGGCCAAGTGTCAAGCATGCAATGTCGAGAAGGAAGTAGAAGATGCTGCATTTCCCAATTATTTACTGCTGTCATCCCGATTATCTCAAAATGTTCTGCTTTCTAAGAAAAGGAGTTCAGGGTGAAGTACTGTCAAGGAATTCCTCACAAACCACGTGTGGTATTATACAAGTGTGAACAAACGGCCTCAGACTTCCTCATTAGAACACAGAAACACAGAAAGGCGTGCTAGACTAAAAAAAAAAAAAAAAAAAACAGATAACAGTCCTAGATCATTTTAATTTTAGGTAAAGAAGTCCTAAAAAAGCAACAAACTCATTTTGGGGGGCCACATTACTCTCCCTTCATTAATGCTACAAGAATAAATATAAAACATTTCTAAGTACATACAAATTCTAAAAATATCACATAACATTCTCACTACTACAATGGTTTTGAACAGAGCAGCCCCCCCCCCATTCTCCTTTTCTCAGGTCCCCCGCCAGCACTCATGGCTTCCGCTGCCATCTCTAAAGCCTAGTACACACTGGTCGGGCGACATCAGCGGTTCAGTAAACACTGGCCAACATTCAGCACGTGTGTTTGGCAGCCGGGCCTGTTCCTGTCGGGCACTGGAAAATCAGCAACCCACTGGCTCCCACCGGAGTGTTCTGGCAGGGGGTGGGGCAGCCGACTTGCCAAAACACAATAGTACAGTGCAAAGGCTCCAATCTGGGCAGTGAGTTTTTTGGGTTGAACGAAAAAAAACACTACTGGTGTGTACCAGGCTTAAACCACTGGAGAGGGAGAAAGAGACTACAGCTCTGCGGCACAGCACTGGATCAAGATTGGGCTTGGGTAAACATTTAGAGGGGGTTATGGGGAAGCAAAAAAACATAAAAAAAGGATGCACAAAGGAAAAAAATATCTTTAGCTCTCAAAGAAATTTAAGCTGGTGATAGGTTTTCAAATATGCCTTGCATAAAATTCCTATGCAATGCTGGAATTCGACGACTGATGATAATTATTCGGTCAGCCTTTTACTGGGGCGTTTTTCACGCGGTACAGCACTAAAAATAGCGCTGCTATACCGCGTGAAAAAACCTGCCCTGCAGGCTTCAATGTGAAAGCCTGAGGGCTTTCACACTGAAGTGGTGCGCTAGCAGGACCGCTCCAAAAGTCCTGCTAGCTGCATCTTTACAGCGGTATAGGAGCGGTGTGTTCACCTCTCCTATACCGCTCCTTCCCATTTAAATCAATGGGAAACCGCAGTAATAATGGCCGCAATGCACCTCTTTAGAGGCACATTGCGGGCGGTATTAACCCTTTTTCGGCAGCTAGCGGGGGTTAAAACCGCACCGCTAGTGGCCGAATACCGCGGTAAATACGACGGTATAGCAGCGCTAAAAATCACGCTGCTATACCGCCACCGCGGGTAATGCTGCAATGTGAAAGCAGCCTCAGTAACATGTTACACTCGTATTTAGGGTACAACATGCTACCATGTACCCAGTTGCTGCACCTTCAATCATTTGCGAGAGCGTGCAGGGGTTTTTCTTCCAGAATATGGCGACACGCGATGGCTGCGAGGGGCTCCGCCCACACAGCCACCTCATTCATTCACACAAATCTGTGAATGAACTACAAGTCCAGTCTTGCACCGCAGCAGATGGCTTGTAATGCTCAATGAACTGTGAGGGTGCTGTTGAGAGCTTATTGACACCTCCTACAGCTTTCCAACAGAAAGCCTGTACAGGAGGTAAAGGCAGAAAGCTGCAAGAGCCTGACACTGCACCCATGATCTGCTGATTGCGAGTGAAATGCTTTGCAGCCTCCACAGAAAAATAAATAAATGCACATTTTTACCTGCAAAAACAGGATTTTATTTATTTATTTTTTAAAAGGTGAACTTAGCCTTTAACAATGAACACAACAAACATTCAAGATTAAAAAGACTAAACATATTTTTCTGTAATGTGTACAAAATTTCTAAAAAAAGTGCATAATAGAATCCTAAACTTTTCCCAATATACCCAGAAAGCTGTGTCATACCCATTGCTGACACCGTTTTACTAGCCCACTTTACTAATTAAAAAGGAAGAAAATAAAAGGCCAGTCACATGAATTGGATTCTTAAGTACAGTGACTTGCCAAATTGTATTCACTGGAGACTTGAGAAGTAAACAGGGAAACCAAACAGCTTATAGAGCACTTTGATAGCACACTGAAGTGATATACTAAACATGCCCATTACAGTCTCCGTTAAATGCATAATTAGTTAAAATCTGAACCTGCAGCTTCTTATTAAATTCACAGCGACAACAAAATCCATTGCTCATTTAGTCTCTTTCCAGCTGACGTATGAGAGAAAAATCACTTTTGCTAATTATTTTCAAACCCACAGATTAAAGTTAAGACTCAGGAGATTTCCTTCATTAGTGGCACTGGCTATATTTAAAATTTAAAGCATCAAAAGTTGACTTTTTCTACTACCAGTTGCAGTATTAGAGATTTGGAACAAACATAAAGCTTGCTTTTGTTACCTGGAATTAAACAAATATATAGGGCCGAAACTGAATCGATTAAATCGACAACTAATCGATTATGAAACTAATCGATTACAATTTTCATAATCGATTAATCGGCCAGTAACATAATGGGGTTAAAAAAAAACTAAAATTAGCCCTTTATAGTACAAATAACTACTGTAAATACTACTTTCACTGTCCCACAGTAAAAAAATTAACCCCTTACAGTAGCAATTATTGCTCTTTTTGTACTTATTTTAGATTTTTTGACCCCATTATGTTACTAAATATCTCAGGCCTGGGTCACACCTCTGTTTTTTGGTGCTTTTTGCAGAAAAACACTACAGTTACAGGTGGCTGCAGTGCGGCCACATTCACTTCATGTTTGCCTGCAGTACTGCTTGCTGAACAATACCTGTGGTTTAATTTTTGCAGTGCCTGTGATGCTATTCTTTGCTGTGTGTACTACCCCTCTAGCCACAATGTTGGGTTAACTACTTGCCGTCTGGGAAAGTTTTCACATTTCTCACATACGGTCGTGGCCAAAATTATTGGCACCCCTGCATATCTGTCAGATAATGAACCATTTTGCCTAGAAAATTATTGCAATTACAAATGTTTAGGCATTCTCATGGTTCATTTTGTTGGTATTGGTATGACACAAAAAAGAGAAACAAAAAGCCAAATCTGACACATTCCACGCAAAACTGCAAAAATAGACTGGACAAAATTATTGCCATCCTCACAAAATTATAAGAAATAACTGCATTCCACGTTTGATACTTCTATAATTAATATGAGTTCTGGTGCTAGAATTATGGCTCCCCGATTTAAATTTCATGGCAATACCTTACGTGTGGTGCAATCACCGTTTATATATGCATGCAGGACCTACATGCATGTTTGCATAGTCACTGGCAGGGCAGAGGACAGGGGTTACTGCTGGAGTAGACTCAGCGAGCCAGAAGACAGCGATCGATGCTGGAGAGGCAAGACAGCGATCGGCACTGGAGAGGCAAGAGTTCGGCAGCCAGGCAGGGCATCCAGGGGTCGGAGTGCAGCCCTCTAGGTCTGGACATGGTGTCAGGTACGCTTTATGGAGACATCAGGGGTCTATTATAGACCATCGATCCTTTCAAGGCAGTCAATCAAACAGATCGGTTCGATTTGCTGTATCCCTAGTACAATGAACACTGAACTGAAACCGGAAGTGACAAAATCCTTGTCACTTCTGGCTTCATTCAGCAAAGAGGATAAGGGAAAGCAGATGTTCCTCCATCTCCTGTGTTAAAGACCAAATATTAGAGAATAAAATGGTGGTTGTTGCAGTTTTTTATGTTGCACTGTATTTGCGCAGCGGTTTTTCTAACACAATTTTTAAGAAGAAAGACACTAATTAAATACAAAAAAAAATTTTTGGTATAATGTAAAAGATGTTACATCGTGAGATAATCGTGATCTCTATTCTGAGCAAAGAAAAAAAAAAAAAAAAAAAGAAAAAGAAAAAACCGATTCTCATTTTAGCCAGAATAGTGCAGTAGAATTATTATATATATATATATATATATATATATATATATATATATATATATATATACATACATATACATACATATATACATATATACACACACACACACACACACACACACACACACACACATCACAATTTTCTTCTTCCCCCACTACTGCCACATCCTGGCAGCAATCGCAGTCTTTACTAGGGGTGCAATGGATCGTCACCGATCTGTGACCTGAACGGGTCACCCCGTTCGGATCGGCACACCCCACGATCCCAGGAGCGCGCCGGAGCCTCTGCCTAGGAAAGTCCCCGGCTTCAGCCTAGCTCTGGAGCGGCGGCCATCTTGCTCCACCCAGTGTGCTTGCCAGAGCCTAGTGCACAGCGCGACACACCCCCCCGCCTCAGCGCACTGACTACAAGTAGTCAGCCCGCTGAGGCGGGGAGGCGGGGAGGCGTGTCACTCTGTGCACTGGGCTCTGATCCATTTTTTGATCAGTTGCACCCCTATCCAGGAGGAATCGGTATGGAATCTCTCCCGCTTGCTCTGTTACCCAGAATGCACTCCGGCTCATGCTTGTGTTATTTTTGGTTACAGGCATAATGACCCTCTATTGCAGAAGTAGGCAAATGTACAGTACATCCTCTAGCTGTAGAACAACAAGTCCAATCATGCCTCTGGAATAGGTTAAAGAAAAGTTATTTTGATCACAAAACTGTACTTATGTGCTTAAATATAGTATATGTAAATCTGACAGACTGTTTACATGTTAAATTTTAAAAGCCGCTGACCTTACATGGTTGCTAATCGTTGCTAATGTGACATTTAACTAAATCTGAAAATCAGAGGTGTTCTGTCACATTAGCAAATAGCAAGCATGTAAGGTTTGTTGCTGCTTTTAAAATTTAACATGTAAACAGTCCGTCAGATTTACATATTCTGTATCTAACCACTTAAGGACCGCCTACTGCACATTTACGTAGGCAGAATGGCACGGCTGGGCACATCAACGTATATATAATAAAAATGCAATAAAACTATCCCTTATTTTGTAAACGCTATAAATTTTGCGAAAACCAACCGATAAACGCTTATTGTGATTTTTTTTACCAAAAATACGTAGAAGAATACGCATCGGCCTAAAGTGAGGAAATATTTGGGGGATATTTATTATAGCAAAAAGTAAAAAATATTGCATTTTTTTTTTTAAATTGTCGCTCTATTTTTGTTTATAGCGCAAAAAATAAAAACCGCAGAGGTGATCAAATACCACCAAAAGAAAGCTCTATTTGTGGGGAAAAAAGGACGCCAATTTTGTTTTGGAGCCACGTCGCACGACCGCGCAATTGTCAGTTAAAACGACGCAGTGCCGAATAGCAAAAAGGGGCAAGGTCCTTTACCTGCATTTTGGTCCGGGTCTTAAGTGGTTAAGCAAATAAGCTCAGTTTTGTGATGAAAATAACTGAATCTAAGCCCTGGTTCACACTGGGCTGCGGGAGTGAAATCGCGCGATTTCAGCTGATTTTGCACGATTTCACTCCCTCTGGCAGTCCCGATTTCGGCGCGATTTAGGAGACATTTGTGCAGAGTTCTGCACAGATGTCAATGTAAATCGCGTCCTGAAATCGCAAAAAGTAGTACAGGAACTACTTTTTGAAATCGGTGCAGCGCCGCAGATGCGGCGTCGCACCGATTAGGACGGTGTCATTGCCGGCAATTGCCGCCGATTTGAGATGCGATTTCACATGTGAAATCGCATCTCAAATCGAACTAAATCGTACCCAGTGTGAACCTGGGCTAAAACTCTGTTGGGTGTAACAAGATTAGTCTTTTTTTTCTTTTTTGCTGATCCGAAAAATGATCCGATCTGTGACTCCCGATCCGAGGATCGTTCCGATCCGTGAGTTTTTTGATCCGTTGCACCCCTAGTCTTTACTAAACAATTCAAAGTTCTGTTTTTTTTTTTTTTTTTAAAGTAATTACTTCAGCAAAAATATTTTGTTTCAATATGCTTTTATTTAAAAACTTTTCATCACTATTAAAGATAAACAGAAAAGATCAGCGATCTTGAGGTCAATGGGAGTGGGCCACCCTCACCTCCTTCGGTGACCACCATCCCAAGGACAGAACGGAGGCCACAAGGAATCTAATCGTTCCCCACTATCAAAAACTGCCTTAGTCCCACTATATAAAAATGAACCCGACTGACAAACAAGAAGGTGGTGCAATACATTCGTGATTATGTCTAAATCTCTTTAGCTCATTTGATTGCAATCGTTAGTGGTATTCTGAAACATATGTCAAGATTATTTACTGCAGTTCAAGTAAAAGCCATATACATATGTAAGTGAAAGAAGGCACAGTCCAAGGTTGTCTTGAAGATACGGTAATTTAAAGCAAATTGCCTTCTCTAGACTGTTTTGCTGCGTGATCCTGTTATTGTTGCTTAAACTAAGCAATTATGCTAATGATTCCTCAAGGAAAGCACAATCATCATGGAAGCTGACAGATACAATGCATAATGTACTGCTGATTTCACCTGCAAATGGGACTCAAACTGTCTAATTAGTATTTACAATATAACTTCCTTCTAAAGCTAACACACTGGTAAATACAGGCCACATGCCTGACTACAAGCCAATAAAACAATTCTGGGCCTCGATTGTTCCTTTGCATGTATTTGTAGAAACTGCTAAAGATCATTATGCTAAATATTAGAAGTCTAATGGGCACAAGGGAAGAACCCTGCTGGCTGATGTAGGTCCTGTTCACACTTGACGATTTGGAATTGTTGGCAGAATCAGTAATTCCACAATGAGGAAAAACACGCGACGCAAGTTTGGGTGCCATTATTTATATCAAATGTATATATTTGTATATCATATCAAATTTTCTGTTTTCATGTTTGAAGGAGGCTACTATTGAAATGCACACAAAAAACTTAATTCACATCAGTTTGGTAAAACCGATGAAAAAAAAAAAAAGAAAGAGCGAGAGAAAAAAGAAAGAGTGCGAGAGCACAAGAAAGCGAGAGCGCAAGAAAGCGAGAGCGCGCAAAAAAGCAAAAGCAAGAGAAAGAGCGAGAGAAAAAGAAAGGAGAGAGAAAGGGAGAGAAAGAAAAAAGAAGAAAAGGAAAAGAAAAGAATAAAAAAAAAAAGAAAGAAAAAAAGGTTTAACTGGTTTTACCAAGTGATTTTAACCACTTGCTTACTGGGCACATATACCCCCTTCCTGCCCAGGCGAAATTTCAGCTTTCAGCACTGCGTCGCTTTAAATTAAAATTGCGCGGTCGTGCGACGTGTCTTACAAACAAAATTGATGTCCTTTTTTTCCCCACAAATAGAGTTTTCTTTTGGTGGTATTTGATTTTTTTTGCGCTATAAACAAAAAAGAGCGAAAATTTTGAAAAAAAACGCACAATATTTTTTACTTTTTGCTATAATAAAAATCCATTTTTTTTAAAAAAAAATATATATATTTCTCAGTTTAGGCCGATATGTATTCTACATATTTTTGGTAAAAAAAAACAATCACAATAAGCGTATAGTAATTGGTTTGCGCAAAGGTTATAGTGGCTAGGAAATAAAGGGATAGAATTCTGACAATTTTTTTTTTTTTTTTTTTACTAGTAATACGGCGATCTGCGAATTTTGTCAGGACTGCGATATTGCGACGGACACATCGGACACTTTTGACACATTTTTGGGACCATTCACATTTATACAGCGATCAGTGCTATAAAAACGCACTAATTACTGTATAAATGTGACTGGCAGTGAAGGGGTTAACACTAGGGGGTGAGGAAGGGGTTAAATGTGAGTCCTGGGTATGTTCTAACTGTGTCGGGGGAGGGGGGTGTATGTACAAGAGAAACAGCATCTGTCTCCTCTCACTGACAGGACGTGGAGCTCTGTGTTTACACACAGAGCTTCACGTCCCTGCTCTAAAACTGACGATCAGCGGGTACCTGGCGGACATCGCGACCGCCAGGCACGTGCATCGGCATCTCGGGGACGCGCGCCGCCATCGGCGCGCACGCGCCCCCCAGTGGCCGGAGAACACGATGCCGTCAACTGACGGCAGCTGCGATATTCAGATCCACTAAGCTGCCGTCAATTGACGATAAGCGGGGCCTCAAGTGGTTAAAATCAGTTGTAAACCCTGTCAAATAAAAAAACACATGCAACACAAAGCCATAATGAGCTAGTATGACTAGCATACTAGCTAATTATGCATTACTTACCTTACATCGAAGGCCAGGAAGCCGTACTCGTGTCCCCCTCCGGCCGCAGACATTTCTTCACATATACCCAGAAGGTTATTTTGCGGTATCGCCGCTCCGGCGCTGTAATAGGCCGGAGAGGCACTGACGTCACTCCGTGCATGCGCACGGGAGCTGGGAAATATGGCATTGCCGTTTAAGAATGGGATTGTCACTACGGCGCATGCCACAATGGTGTATACCTTTTGGAAAATATCTCCTAAACCGTCTAGGCTTACCTGTAGGTGCCACTTCCTGGGAAAGGGGGTTGGGGGGTTACAACCACTTTAATAGCTGGATTTTCTGGACAAAATACTTGTTTGCAAATAGCCTGCAATGATATACCTGCAGTGTTTAAAAATTGAGAAGTTTTGGGGGATGAACAAAAACTATACTAATAAGTGCACAGAAACAATAGAAAATCAGAACTCAACCTTCTAAAAGGCCTTCTGTAGCTATACGGCTTATTAACAATTTAAATGTTTCTCCTGCTGAAGGTTTGACAGTAATAAGTAGTAAGGGACATGGCGAAAGTAAAGATTTGGCTCTCAAAAGAATCTTTATTCCAGGACTGTGAAAAAACAGTGAGAGAGGAATTCTCTGCATGTCTGGTATTTCAGCCCTGTTCCTCTTTTCTCCCTATATGGAGTGTAATGGAGCTGGCTGAGCCACACCACTGCTTCCTGCTCTTTCGTACTGCACTGTGTATCTTTACTGGAAATCCACCGAATCTCTCTAGGAAATAATCACTGAAATGCAGACGGCTAGACTTTGCAGCAGAAGCGTTGCGCAGGATCTGCAGGTTATAAATAGTAAGAACAAACAGGTGTAAATGTAAAAGGCAATCACTTTCCTATCCTGTGCAGTGTTTACATAGCAGCTAGACCTATGTGAGGGCAAACCTTTAGGAGTTTAGGAAAGTGGATTGTAATCTTTTTTTTGTTTTTAAGGAAAATAAACATTTTATATGGATAGAGAGAGATATTAGGCAGCAAGTAAACATGCTGTGCCTGAATTTGTTGCATTGAATGCAGAAAAAATGGGCATAACGGTTTGTTGTGTATGAGTTTGCGTAGCCACAGACTGGTCAGGGTGGCCATGCTGACCTGTGTCCTCAGCCAAAAACACCTACAGTTGGCATGTGATCATTAGAACTGGTCCATGGAACAATGGAAGAAAGTGGTCTGGTCTGATAAATCACATTTTATTTTACATCATGTAGAAGAGATTCAGTATGGGAAGAAGAAGAAAAAGCGACAGGGGCAGGGTGATGCTTTGGGCAACCTTAGATCCTACCATTCATGTGAATGTTAACCGACACATACCACCTACCTAAACATTGCTGCTGACTAAGTGCACCCCTTCATGGAAATAAAAGAAATGGGCCATGGGACTTTGTAATGAGGCATGGACGGGCGTATAGAATTAACATCCATCTACTCTTGATATCCTAAACGATTCTATACGCCCGTCCATGCCTCATTTAAAGTCCCATGGCCCATTTCTTTTTATTTTATTATAATAGGGATGGAGGCACAGTCAAGGTATGTATGGTTCCCAACAGGTCACTTGCTTTCTTTTTTTTTTTTTTTTTTTTTTTTTTTTTTTAAAACCCTTATGGAAGTGGTATTCCCTGATGGTGGTGGCTCCTTTCAGCAGGATAATGTGCCATTTCACACTTCAAAAATCATTCAAGAATGGTTTGAGGATCACAACAAGCTTGTGGTGTTGACCTTGCCTCCAAATTCTCTAGATCTTAATCCATTGAGCATCTGTAGGATGTGCTAAAAAAAAAAAACAAGTTTGATCCATGGATGCGCTAAGCTTTAAAAAACACACACACACACACACACACACACACACACACACACACACACACACACACACACAATAGGAGCATCTTTGAGGCAGAACTGCACATTTTTGGATCCCATAGGTTTTAATGGGAGTACCTCAAAATATACACTCACCAGCCACTTTATTAGGTACGCCTGTTCAATTGCTTGGTAACACAAATTGCTAATCAGACAAATCACATGGCAGCAACTCAATGCATTTAAGCATCTAGACGTGGTGACTACGACTTGCTCAAGTTTAAACCGAGCTTGTAAATAACCACTCATTACAACCAAGGTATGCAGAATACAAATCTCAGAACACACAAAATATAGAAACCTTGAAGCACTAGGGCTACAGCAGCAGAAAACCACACCAGGTGCCACTCCTGCCAGCCAAGAACAGGAAACCAAAACTACAAAATCGCACAGGATCAATCAAAATTGGACAATAAAAGATTGGAAAAACGTTGCCTGGTCTGATAAGTGTTGATTTCAGCTGCACCATTAGGATAGCAGGGTCAGAATTTGGCATAAACATGAAAGCATGAATCCATTCCGGCTCGTATTAATGGTTGAGGGTGGTGGTGTAATGCTGTGGGGGATATTTACATGCCACAATCTACCCGAGTATTGTTGCTGACAATGCCTAACCCTTTATGACTACCAGGGTGTATCCATCTTCTGATGGCTAATGCACCAGGTCACAAAACTCAAACTGGTTTCTTGAACATGACAATGAGTTCACTGTACTCCAATGGCCTCCACAGTCACCAGATCTCATTCCAATAGAGAATCTTTGGGTTGTGGTGGAATGGGAGTTTTGCATCATGATGTGCCGCCAACAAATCTGCAGCAATTGCGTGATCATGTCAATATGGACCAAAATCACAGAGGAAGGTTTCCATCACCGTGTTGAATCTATGCCACGAAGAATTAATGCAGTTCCGCGGGCAAAAGGGGGTCAAACCTGGTACTAGCAAGGTGTACCCAATAAAGTGTCTGGTGAGTGTATGTTTACCTTTGCAATAGATAAGGCAAATCCAAATACAACTCTGACGTGAAATACCACTGCAACAAACTGTCTATATAATGTAAAACAGTAATTCTCTAAGGACAAACATTTCTGGGCCAAAATCTTCGCAACCCAGCAGTGTCCCTGAGGGGGAGGGGGGGGGGGGGGAAGTACCTCTAGCATTTGTAGGCTCAAAAGCCAGACATGCATACTACAAACTGGAATGAACTAGGAAAGCCAAGAGACAGGTGAAACAGAATAACAGAATATGTTCTTTGGCATGTCTACAACTTCTGCAAGTTTTATTTCCGGACCTGCAAATGGGACAGCAAGATGACCACCTTCCAGGCTGAAACCAATTGTAGATCAGCTGTGTCAGCGTTTTAGAATCCCTTTTCTGTAATCGACAGGAAACATATTTACAGATTGGCTTACATAAGGAGTGAAAGCAGTGATGAGAGAAATAAGATGTAGAGTGACGATGCAGTGTTAAAATCTTCCGGTCACAAGAGTCATTGCTCTGCAGATAAGAACAGTGGCGATGCTGGCTAAGCACAGTCATTCCTGAAAGTACCGTTCAGCTGTTAACACTAGAGATACCATTCTTAAAAGATGGCCATAAGCATCTCCAGGCAACAAATACCAATCAGCTAATGGAAATTTTATTCAGGAAAAAAAAAAGCAGCTCCACTACACATTGGCATTGATTTAGTAAAAATGGGGAGTGCAAAATTTGGTGCAGCTTTTTGTTCTGTGTTTTTGAAAAAGTATCAAAAATACTTGTTAAATGCCCATGAAACTATTGTTTTTTTCCCCATGGGGAGGTGCTTAAAGGGGAATTGGTATAGAAGAAATGAACTGCTTTGAGACATGATTAGGTTGAGGTGCGATGGCAGGAATTTTTGTGAATTCTCAGCAAGATGATTCTTATACTGTGAGCTCGTTGACACTTGGCTTTTGCTGAAGATGATCATGGGAAAAATGGCCCATCGGGTGTAACGCTGATATTGGGTGGATCCCAGAGTTTCACAGAGAATTTCCCAGGGGCATTTTCATACACTATTGTGGGTGTACCCGCCAAAAGTTCATCGATCACACTCACATGAAGAAGTCCATGTTTAATGCCCTTCTTGGAATTACTGGACGCCGACTGATGCGAGGTGTCCCGTGTCACCAGAAAAAAGGTTTACTTTTAACTCTGTGGTAAATCATTTCTAAGTATTATCTTTATTGCCATTTCTTAAGACTATTTCCCCATCGAGTCCCCCTGCCTTTCGACTGCCAGTAAGCAGATTTCACAGCCGATATTTGTCTCAGTATCAGGTAGTGATTCCGCCCTCTGTGAATTTCACATCAGATGCTGCCTTCACATCAATGGATAACTCATCCCTGTCCCTATTCAGGTTACAGTCAGCAGAAAGAAGCACAAAACAGTGTTACCACACGGATGCTCTGCACATACAGGAAGTGGCCGGAACTGCTTGGTCGTAGTTCTCCATCACTTCCCAGTGCACGTTGGCTTTCCCCCCAGCACCCAGCTAACACTTTATAAATGCTTTACCAATGCGCCGTAAATGATATAGGCACAGGTAAGATGTGGTTACGGCCCGCTACTATTAAAATTAAAAAAAAGGCAGCTGATAAATAGGGGTGCCTCCTAAAAGCGACATGCTGCTTCATTTTTAACACAATGCTACCGCACCTGTGTACTACACTGTGTGGTGCCCATTGTAATATTCTCTGTCCTGCTTGGTCACCTGAGAATGCTGAATCCTGGGGAGTTGTATGCAAATTTTAACCAGCTTGTATGCTTGGGAGCCTAGATGCACCCTCTCCTATTCCTCTCTATTGGCCAGTAGGACCACCTATTACAATGATGGGTCAGCAGGAAGATGGGCATCATCTTTCATACAACTTCAGATTTAGAATTTTTAATTACTTGGGATACACAGATGTGGGGAAACTTATTAGGGACCACTAGCCCTTCACTCCTATGGGCATTCTTTTTTACATCCTCCTTCAGTGCACTCCTGTTTTCCTTTCAGTCCATCAAGGCTGTGCTGTAAAAGTCATGCGTCGCTGACATTACTTGCATGCAGAGGATAAGATGTGAATTTTGCACGCATCCTCCTTACCCCCTTTACCCCAGAGCTTATGTGGAATTCTCCTTCATTTAACTGACCAATTTACAATGCCCATTTTATGTATTGCAAGGAGTATTAGGGGGAGGAAAAAAAAAAAAACACCATTTGTGACATTGGTGCAGCCGACTTCCGGTATATACATTTCTTTAATGTAGGATTGTTATTAAAAAGTGTATTTCTACTTACTTTTGTAGTCAAATTTGAGAAAACCCCACTGTATATATGTTTGTTTTATGTTACGAACCACAAAATGTACCCCCCAAAAAATTACCTTTTTGATATGTCTTAGGTGAAGGGGTCATGGCTGACTGCAAGCTCCCCCCCCCCCCCCCCAAGAATTTATTGTGATCAATCCAAATAGAAAGGCTGGGTACAGGCTGAGTTCAGTTTTAGGCCCCTTTCACATGTGCGGACCGTATGTCCGCATTTTCATCCATCCGTTTGCGGATGAAAACGGGACATACATGCCCCCTATGTGATTGCGTGTGTCAGCAGATGATCATCCGCTGACACCCGTAATTGTCCGCCTCCGCAAAGATACGGTTTTTTTCGGACGGAAGAAAATACTATTTTTCTTCCGTCTGGCGGATCGGATCGGATGAATACGGACACACGGTCCGTGTTCATCCGATCCCCCATAGGAGAGAGCGGAAGAAAGACAGGGCGGTCCCTGCACAGTGTGCGGGGACCGCCCCGTCAGCCGACAGCTCAGCAGGGATTTTACGGAGCATCCCCGCTGAGCAAAAGTGGACACACAGAGGCGGATCATTACGAACCGCCCCGTGTGAAAGGGCCCTTAACATAAATGCAGAAGGCCAGCTTGTAAATATTTAACCTCTACATTAGGATAGACAGTGTTCAAATCTAGTTTGCAAATGATAAGATGAGATCTGAAGGCACCGTACATCCCGTATCCCCCTCAAAAGAGGACCAAGTACATTTTTTTTCTTGCTGGAGCTCCTGGAAAAAAAGCATCTAAAAATGTAAGCTACTTTTAAATATATACACACACACATACATATATATATATATTATTATTATTTTTTTAATAAGGCCATGCGAATGGGGACATGTAATAATTACATAGATGTTCTCCAAATTTTGCTGCAAAACGTACAAATACACTCTTTGGGACTTTGCATTGAACTTTGAAGTTGTGGATGAACATTTGCCAGAAACCGCCTAAATTACATGACTGATGTGAGTGGTCACCAAGCATGAGAAGAGGTTTGCATTTCTATTCAGGAACCTATAGTGAAATCAATGCATTCACAGGGTAGGGTGATCAAGTAAAAGCATGTGCTATATTAGTTAAAACTGCACATCTTCTCTGCTTGGAAGCTGACATTTTATTGTTGAGTCTAGCCGTTGCCATACCTTTCATTGATTATCAGAGCCACAACTGACAGGGCTATCTTACAAATCAATGTACCAACAAGATTCTATTAGGCATGCTCTGAAAATGAATCAATAGTAACAAAGCATCTTGTTTTATAAACAGACGCCTAAAGAGGCAACATCAGGACAAAAATTCTATGTAGGTCACAGGGTAATTTAAAGGGTCACTAAAGGAAAAAAAAAAAAATTGCTGAAATGACTGTTTACAGGCTATAGAGACCTAAAAGTTAACCGATTCCTTTTCAAAATGATTAAAAATAGATAAAAGTCAATCATATAATGTGCCTGCAGGTTAGTTTTACTTTTTAACTGGCTTCATGTTTCTGTGAAGTAGAAATAGACACACAGAACAAAAACAAACAAATCCAGGGCAGCGTTTTGTTTTTAAAATTAATCTGATTGGTTCTGGGAAGTTTTAGACACACAGTAATGACAGCTTAGACCACCATGAGAAAGCTCCCAGCACTGTGGTTATAAGGAAACAGGCAAGCAGGAAGTGTGGAGATCAGAGCAGGATTACAGCAACTTCAAAGCAAAAACGAACAATAAGGACATGAAACCAGTACTGCAGTAAGGTAAAAAAAAAAAAAATCCTTTAGTGATCCTTTAATTCAGTTCTTTTGGAGGCAACCCTCCAAAGAGTAGTAACCAAAGCTTCCCTGGTGGAACATAACAAGTTATACAAAAATTCTACATTACTGTACATGTCAGATATTTGGTGGTGTCATTACAAAAGACCATAATATGTAAAAGGTCAAAAGTACCACCAATAAATAATACCTAGCAGGAAAAGGTAGCACATTCATTTAACAATATATCCAGTCACCTTCCCCCCAGATATTCTGGATTGTTTTGGAAAATTATGAAGGTTAGGTAAATGCCATCAATCTTTGTCAGAACCACTGCATCATTTTTTGTTACATAATAAACAGAATAAAAAAAAAGAAAAAAACTATTGGGGTTATCATGGGCAAATTGAAAATGTCAAACCAAATTTGTTTGTTCATGCAGAAATTCATGTCCGTCTGGCATTTAGTCTGTGTCTTAGGACATAATAAAAAAGGGCACCATATTACATGGTCAGACTTCTCAGGTCTGTCAGCCCAATAGATTGCTGAAAGATTAGATTTAATAATGGCTGATTATGTACTTCCTCAATGAAAAAGCCCATTTAAAAAAGGAAAGCATCTACGTTGCTATAGCAACTAGTTTATAACTTTTATGTTTAAAGCTGCACTAGAAAAATTACAGCGGGAATCCGATTGCTCACTATGGGCAACATTCCCTCTCAGACACATTTCTATATTTAAGCTTTCAGTAGCATTATTCATATGGCACTTCAATAATGAGCTACTCTGCAAAGTTCTGGATTATTCATAATTCATAGGCGTTTTCAAAAGTTAAAGTAGAACTACAATCTATATACAAAGAACGTGAAAACATGCGTCATTTTAGGCTGTGTGCACCTTCTGCTTTTTTGCTATTAAAATTTTCTTTAAAGGGGATGTAAAAGTACCATTTTTTTCTCTAAATGGCTTACTTTACCTTAGTGCAGTCCTTCACTTACCTCCTCCTTCTATTTTGCTTTTAAATGTCCTTATTTCTTCCGAGAAACCCTCACTTCCTGTTCTTCTGTCTGTAACTCCACACAGTAATGCAAGGCTTTCTCCCTGGTGTGGAGTGTCGTGCTCGCCCCCTCCCTTGGACTATAGGAGAGTCAGGACGCCCAATAACACACAGCTCCTTTCTCCATCTGCAAGGGAGGGGGCGAGCACGACACTTCACACCAGGGAGAAAGCCTTGCATTACTGTGTGTAGTTACAGACAGAAGAACAGGAAGTGAGGGTTTCTCAGAAGAAATAGACATTTAAAAGCAAAAATCGAAGGATGAGGTAAGTGAAGGAGGACTGCACTAGGGTAAAGGAAGCTATTTAGGTAAAAAAAAAAATTGTACCTTTAAAACCCATTTAAGTGATCTGCAGCAGCACTGAAGGTTCCTAGCAGGTGTGTGGCTGTTCCTTAGAACAGCCATTTGTGGATGAGGAAAATAATACACTGGCGATCCACACTGCATTGTGTGTAAAAGACAGTCCACACGAGCAGCATCATTTCTACACAGGCTCCATTCCCTGCTAAAGGCCAAACCAAAACGTCATGCGACATTAAATTTTCTTCTGTAATCTGCATCCAAGAATCTGATTTTCATTATCTCTTTATTAATTACATTTGGGGCTTGCATCATCATTTAGAACACAAGGTTTTAATCATAGCAGAAAAAAACAGCAAGACAAATAAGTACAGTGTAGACATAAGTGTTAGGATATTACATGTCCTTCCAGGCATACCAGGTCTACACAGACAAGACTTCCCTGTAACTAGAGCAGAGCTGACAATATTTGTAGGTCAAAGTGTTCTCCTGAAATTCCAGCTCTCATTTGCTGTGTCTGCATTATTTACTGTCACAAAAGGAAGGTGAAAAACAAAAGCCCCTCCCTTACCGTTAATTGTGAGCTGTATAAACAATGTGCACTACAGCAGAGGCATTCAGTATATTCAAGCCATGCTGAATTATTTATTCCTGATTCAGCTGCCTCTCTCTATTGTACAGAAGCTATTGCAACCAGCATAAACTCCAACTTACATTAAAAACTACACCACCTTTCAAAGAAGCACTAAGAAATAAATAAGGAGCAATTCCAATAATCACCACATATCTTTCAAATGCTGTCAGTACGAGAGCTTCCATGTAGATAGCAACTATGTTTGGCATAAACTGCCCTAACCAAACAAAACAGTATTTATAACAGCAAGAATATCCGCTTATGGACTAAATGCAGAAAAATTGCATCAATTTGGTGAGAACAAGCCCCACCTCTCTGAAAAGGTCAAATGTTCGAGAATGCCTTAACCACTTAAGCCCCGGACCATTTGGCTGGCCAAAGACCAGAGGACTTTTTGCGATTCGGCACTGCGTCGCTTTAACTGACAATTGTGCGTTTGTGCACCGTGGCTCAAAAACAAAATTGATGTCCTTTTTCCCCCACAAATAGAGCTGCCTTTTGGTGGCATTTTAATTTTTGCGCTATAAACCAAAGTAAAGCGTCAATTTTGAAAAAAAAAGCAATATTTTTTACTTTTTGCTCTAATATACCCAAAAAATATCTAAAAGAAAATAAGTTATCGCATCTACAAAATAGGGGATAGTTTTACGGCATTTCTATTAATATTTTTTTTACTAGTAATGGCGGCAATCAGCGATTTTTATCATGACTGCGACATTATGGCGGACACATCGGACACTTTTGACACAATTTTGGGACCATTGTCATTGATACAGCGATCAGTGCTATAAAAAAGCAGATTACTGTAAAAATTACACTGGCAGTAAAGGGGTTAACCAGTAGGGGGCGCTGAAGGGGTTAAGTGTCTCCTAGGGAATCCTAACTGTAGGAGGGGATAGGCTATTTGTAAAACGACACTGATTACCACTTCCGATTACAGGGAGCTGTGATCAGTGTCCTGTCACTAGGAAGACTGGGGAAATGCTTGTTTACATCAGCATTTTCACATTCTCTCTGTGAGACGATCGTGGGTATCCCCATGGATATCGAGTCAGCGGGACCTGCAGTCAGACTCAGAGATCACAGGGGGGTGGCAAACGCCCCCACAATGCCGCATCTTAAAGGGGACGTAGAGGTACATCCATCTGCCCAGCTGTGCCATTGTGTAAATGTATATCATCGTGCGCTGGTCCTTAAGCGGTTAAAGCATATTAAACAAATGAGGGTCATTCAAGAAGGTTAATGCATGCGATAAATACCCCATCCTTGTAATTGTTTTGATTGATAATCCAATAAGAAGGTTCAAAGTTAGAACTAAAACAAGCTAGAACTGTATTCTGGGATAATCTTGAAATCTAATATAAATATATCCTACAGAAAGGCTATATTTCCTATTGCTGGTGTAGAAAAGGAGTTCCACCGTGATTAGAGGATAAAAAAAACTTTGATGAAGAGGTAAAGTTATTCAATGTAAAAATATTTCAGCATTTAAAAGTCTAAAAATGTTTCCAGAAAACAAAGGATTTTTATTCTCCATTATATGGTCAAGCAAAGTTCTTAGACCATTAGTTATTAGATTGATTGATTTGTCAGACAGGCTGCTGTACACATGGGCCAAATGTCGTCAGGTTTCTGTTGAACCAGCTGATAATCGACCCGTGTGTACCAGCCTTTATTGTATGTTAACCTCATGCGGACTTAAATGTTTTAGTCTACAAAACAATGTGTAGTTTTGATTTGTGTTGCCCTCTATAGTTTGGCACACTGGTTAGATGCTTTAGGTTCATAGAGCTTACACCCTCAGATTATCTTCAGTATCTCATGGGTGATATGTCATTCACACCTCAGCGCTTTGAAATCGCAGGTAGAATCACAGCAAATCTGCCTGCGATTTCAAATGCTGAGGTGTGAATGCAAACTAAAGGATGTATTGTTTTCTGCATTAAGAGATGGCTAAACGTCACCTTTGGACTTCGCAAAATGTGTCTGCATTCAAAATAGCCAATTAGCAGCAGCCTAAACTACTGTACACAAATGCCGACCTTGGACAAACTTCTTGCGTCCAGGGTTGGATAGAGGCTCTAATCGCATGTAACTGCTCAGATGAGATGTTTAGAACTGCTGGCGAGAATCTACTCATTCTCACCAACAGCCAACCTTGTGTGGCCGTTTGAGTGTAACTTTAGAAAGCAAGCCCATGGGTTTACTTAGGTGTTAAATAAACAATACGTCTTTCAGATGTTAGTAATGCATTTTAAAACCTTGTTCACATGGGGCGTTACATAACCAGGATGCATTCAGGGCCAAGCACGGATGTCACATTGCAAGTAGTGGCTGTGTTTTTGCACCTGCTGCATCCCAACTGAAAGTAATGAAACCGATTCCACAGGTATGTACAGAACACCTGTGCATTCCCACGTGGGTAAACATTGCCCTCCATAGGAATACATTATATATGCCTAAGAGTCGGTTCACACTGGGGAGACTTGGGATCCGACTTGAGGTCGCCTCAAGTCGTCCCAAGTCGCGATGCAGAGAAAAACAATGTAAGTGAATGGGAGAGGTGTTTATACACACTACTCAAGTCGCTACGACTTCAGAAAAGGTTCCTGTACGACTTCAACCCGACTTGTAGGCGATTTGTACCCATTGATTTCAATGGAAGTCGCCTCCAAGTCTGATCACCGTCTTAACTGAAGCGACTTTCCAGAAAGATAACATACATTTCTCAGGCAAACCCCTCCCTCCCCCAGAGCTGATTGTTGTTTTATTGGCCACTGGAATGTCTCCTGTCCTGGAGACGACTTCAAGTCATGTTGTAAATCGGCCCAGATCGCCCTGTGGTTCATGCTCAAGTCGTGTCGGAGTCGCCTCTAAGTCGCGCTGGAAGTCGTGTCGCCCTAGTGTGAACCGACTCTTACGCGAACAAGGCCTAACTTTTGCAAATTGGAGAATAAATTGATAGTTTGTCCAATTATGCCATGCTTGTAATAAGTTTAACGTGCACCTACACTCATAATATGGACAATAACATGTTTACATATTCTTAATAAGCAGTAAATCATTTTAAAACAAGCAGTACTGGACCTCTACATCTGCAGGTGTGGTCAAGAAAGCCAAATTCTGTACTGTCAGTTAGCTTAGAATCAATCTGCTTTCTTTGTTTACTATAGAAAACGGTTTAGGGCAGGGGTCTTTCTGAAAAAGGGGCCATTTTACTGTTCTTCAGACTTTAGGGGAGACAGACTTTGCCCAGTGGGAGTAAATAAGGTCTGATCTTTGGTATTAGGTGGAGAACTAGTTGGTGTTTGTGGGAGAAATAGTGCCCCATCGTTGGTATCAGTGGCAGGAATAATGCTTTAAGAGCTGAATAAAGGCAAGCAAAGGGCCTCAGTTTGGAAAGCACTGGTTTAGGTATACAAGGGATGTTGATGCTGATGGGAAACAAATGTGTATATATGACTTACCTTTGCTCTCCCTGTCTTCTGTTCCAACAATGCTGCACCAAGCATAGAGGTGAGAATTATAAAGTTTAATATTTTTAGGCAATAGCTCCTCTTAACATGTTTGCCGTTTTTTCTATTTTTATTTAAAAACACGATTTGCGAAAAATGAGGAGAGATGAAGAAAAAAAAAAAAAAAGAAAAAAAAAAAAAAACACAGTCTCTAGGTTAGAAAGAGCATTCCAGGTAGAACCAGTATCCCATTGGTTATTTGTGCTCAAAGATTTCCTACGTGGTCATATGTTCCTATACTTCTGCACGTGTACCTCCTGTATCTTACTGCTATCCAAGTGTTGTCTAAAGCATTTCTTCAGAAAACTAGAAAGTCAAGAGTTAGGGGAGAAAAGAGCAAGTTGTTAGTGGACTGTCATTTCCTGACCTAAATCCATTTAGAAAATTGGTTTGCTTTCAGTGGACAACACAGACACTTGAGGCTCACAGCAGATGCTTTCACAGCAGTGGGTATGAAAAAAGTCAAGTACTGCCCTTTCAATAAAATTGGGAGCCAGTTTAAGGACTCCCAAAACTTAATTGCACAACAAAAAATTCCCATTTAGCATTTACAGAATGTACACATGCAGCATGGTAAATACACAGAAACTGCTTGAAAAAGTAACGTGTAAACACTGACAGTGGTCAAACGTAATCTTGTTTTGTGTAGAATGTAAAATTGATTCTTTGCTGTACTAAAGTTGGGGTGATTGTCTAGGCCAGGGGTGTCAAACTGGCGGCCCTCCAGGTGTTCCGAAACTACAAGTCCCATCATGCCTCTGCCTGTGGGAGTCATGCTTGTAACTGTTAGCCTTGCAATGCCTCATGGGACTTGTAGTTTTGCAACAGCTGGAGGGCCGCCAGTTTGACACCCCTGGTCTAGGCAAACCTTTAATAGGAAATAATCCAAAAACGTACTGTATATCTAAATGGGGAAAAGCGTACTAAAAATTTAGTACACTGAGGTCATGAACATTCAGAGGGAAAATAAACAGCCTGCAGGAGTAAGAAAAGAAAGGGCTGCTGCTTGTGATCTTACAATCAATTACTGTCTTTGACAAATAATGAGCAGAGCAGTTAGTGCTGTGGCGGGACGCCAGGCATCATACCGTTTTTTGCTTTTTCGCTTACAAATACTAAATGTTAGACAAAGAAGAGAAAAAAAAAAAGTTGCTTTTTACACACATATCTCACTTAAAATAAGGTTTTCTGGAAAAAAAATTAAATAAAAATACTATTCTTGGTAATGTAAAGTAAATGGTAGCCCCACTGGCAGAACACGTAAAGCATTAAAGTGGTTCTAAAAGGCAGACTTTTTTTTTTAACCTTAACGCATTCTCCCCTCACCTTCTCACTGTGTCAATCACAGTCAGTGAGGTGGGAGCAGGTCGAGCCATCCTCGGTTTGCCCAAAGACACACAAAGCCAGTTTGGGAGAGAGTCTGTACGAGTAGCTCTATAGCAAGCAGTTAGGAGGGAGAAGCCGGAGCACCAGCAGGGGACCAGAGAAGAGGGGGATCGGGGCTGCAGGCAAGTAGAACATGTTTGGTATCAAAAAACTAAAATAAATGAGGGTTTACAATCACTTCAAGCCCAATTTTGCAACTTTGACATGTGTTCGTAAAACTGTACATATCATCGTGGGAAATGTTAATGGATTACAATTCCTTTAACCACTGGGCACTTAAACCCCCTTCCTAACCAAACCAATTTTCAGCTTTCGGTGCTCTCACAATTTGAATGACAATTACTCAGTCATACAACATTGTACCCATTTGAAATTTTTGTCCTTTTTTTCACACAAATAGAGCTTTCTTTTGGTGGTATTTGATCACCTCTGGGTTTTTTATTTTTTGCGCTATAAAAGAAAAACGACTGAAAATTCTGTAAAAAAAAAAAAAAAAACTTGTTTCTGTCATATTAGCAGGTTATTTCTCACACACAGCATATGCATACCACAAATTACACCCCAAAACACATTCTGCTATTCCTCCCGAGTATGGCGATACCCCATGTGTAAGACTTTTACACAGCGTGGCCACATACAGAGGCCCAACATGCAGGGAGCGCCATCAGGCGTTCGGGAACACCCAGACCAATTCTGACATTTCTCTCCTACATGTAAAAATCATCATTTATTTGCTAGAAAATTACATAGAACCCCAAAACATTATATATGCTTTTTTAGCAAAGACCCTAGAGAATACAATGGCGCCAAACTTCGCTACTTAAAATCCCCATAGGCGGTATTGCAGAGTATTGGGGAATAGCAAAGTATCATGCAGGGTATTGGGGTATTGACGAGTACTGGGGTATTGACGAGTACTGGGGTATTGCCGAGTACTGGCGTATTGCCGAGTACTGGGGGATTGCCGAGTACTGGGGGATTGTTGGGTACTGGGGATTGCAGAGCTGGGATGGATTGAGGGATGGCTGGATCTGTGACTGCATTTGTCACAGATCCAGCCACAGCTCAGCTGCTGACACTCCGCTCCCCCCCCTCTCCTCGCACACTGTACCGAACGGTACAGAGAGGAGACGCAGGAGAGGGAGGAACCGGCGTCAACAAATGACGCCGGTTTGTTTACAAGTGATCGCGCCATCATTCGACAGCGCGATCACGTGTAAACGGCCGCTATCAGCGGCAATTTACCGTGATCCGTGATGCGCCGGGTCTTCTAGACCCGGCGAGCACCAACACTTTCGCGAGCGCGTCCCAGGGGACGCGCAATCGCGGAAGTGAAGGACGACGTCCCAGGGACGTCGTCCAAAGATAACTCCACCGCGCCGTAGCAGTAAAATGCCTATGGCGTGGTGGGAAAGTGGTTAAAGTGCATCTACTGTATACCCAAGAATAAAATTTGGAAACTGTTGCATGTAAGCACCAGATTCCCCAGACCCATTTCTTCCTAAACCTCCTGGAATCCCAGAGCATTTCGAGGTACGTTTCATCTATTGATATCATCAGGAAGCTTCCTGACGACATCATTAGATAAAACGTACGTCGAGGAGTTCCTGGTCACTTTCAGCTACTTCCAGTTGTTGCCAGTTTGATATCTGTTCCGTGGTGATGGTGTCTACTCTTAAGGACTCGCATGGACATACCAATGCTTATTTAGTGACCATTGCTGCATTTTTTTGGACCTGTTTGCACCTATTTTTTGATGTTGTTATTATATAAGCACTTGCACTTTAAATCACTATTATATTGCTCACCTTATAGTTAATATATTGTTTCAATTAATTTATCACCTACTATTAGCGCCCCCTTATTATACACCCCCCACACTACTCATACTCACTACTCAACAGCACATTCAGCAACTGTTGGAGAGAGCAGAATAACAAATTGCGATTGTGGTGGGTTTACCAAAGGGTGTGGAGGGACAGCATCATGAAATCTTTGCCGATTTGTTTTTCAGAAGGCGCTGCTGAATCTGACCACTCTCCTCTGCTTACATAGTGGAAAGAGTTCACCCAGTTCCAACCGGTCCCAATGTTTGGGTGCTAACCCCAGGTCCTTCTTGGTGCAGTTTCCCAACTTTAAAAGGTCAGAATATTACAATTTCTGTGGCACGAAATAAAACACAAAACTATGCTATGAGAACACCTCAGTCACGCCATTTCGGACTTTTCCGCAGAAATTCAATGAGAATGGAGAACCTTTTTATTATAAATTGTGTAAATTTGTTGTCCCCTCAAAATAACTCAACACACAGCTATTAATGTCTATACAGCTGGCAAAAAAATGTGAGTAAACAGATATAGGTTTTCAAAACCCTGAGACAGTTCTCAACAAAAGCAACTACTAAATATATGTAATGTTATTTTCTCACAAAAAAAAAAAAAGTTCAAACATTTCTAACATAGTGTAAATTTCTTCATACGTAAGGGAACGTAGTGGCTGTTGGCTTTTGCAACATACTGTCTACCAGCTTCTTATGTAAACAGGAAATCCTTAAGTCTGTTTTTAAAGATTACTGTCCCACTTCCTGCTTCCGCCGAGGGGCTGGTTAGGCGATTAAGCTTAATCGCCTACACCAGCCCCTCCCTGTAGGCGATCGCATGGGACACATGACAGGTCCCATGCGATCGCCTGTCCAATCAGCGACGAGCCGCCCCCCGGCCGTGAAGCCGAAGGCTGTTACGGCTGGGTGCCCATAGTCGGGATGGAGACGCCGGCAGGGGAGGGGGGGGGGGGGGAGGAGCGGAGCCCCGGTCGGCGCATCGCTGGAACGCAGGAGCAGGTAAGTGAGTGTTTATTAAAAGCCAGCAGCTACACTTTTTGTAGCTGCTGACTTTTAATAAATACCATTTTTGGCTGAAACACCCCTTTAATACACATATATGCTTCAATTGGAGGTGTTCTTGGTGCAATGTGAGCTAAAAAATCAGCCATTTATCTTTCAGTTGTAACAAAAAATAAAACAAAACAAATTACGAGGATTAGATGAAGGGATACTGAAAGGGTTAATCCATTGTACATATTCATTTTGCATGGTTTAAAGTAGGGTTGTCCCGATACCAAGCATTTGCCCGAGTACTTGGTATTGGGACCGATACTAAGCATTTGCCCGAGTACTTCTAATTGGGCAACTGCTCCCGATGCTTCACCAGATACTGGTACTGTCGGCGGTGATCAGTGCATGGGGAAGTTCCAAACACCGAGTATCCCGTGTATGCCGTGCATCCCGCCGTGTATCCCGTGCATCCCGCCGTGTTTCTCTCCCCTTCCGTGCCTCTCCTCCACCCCCTGGAATTGTCAGGATGGAGAGCGGGGTAGGATCCGGTAAATCTGGCTCCTTACTGCTCCGAATGGACAAAGTCAGTGATCACTGACTGTCCATTCACATAACTGAAACATTTGTAATCTGTGATTACAAATGTTTCAGTTTATGAATGAAGAGAAGACGCTGTCTTCACTCCATTCATTTTCAGCGCAACTGATGCTGCTGAGAAAGGGACAGGGGAACTTGTGTCCCTAGTCCCTTTCTCTGTCTCAAAGGGAAGATGTCAGAGGTCTGTTAAGACCCCTGATATCTAACCAAAGCCCCCCACTAACAGGGCTGAAAAAAAAAAAAAAGAAGAAGAATAAAAAAAAATGGATTGTAGAAAATAAAAAAATAAATAAGAAAAAACACACTGACACGGTCCACCCACCCTTAAAAAAAAAAAAAAATTGTTAAAGATAAGAAATAAAAATAAAAAACAAACATACTGACACGTGCCGCTGTCACAAGAGATTAAAAAAAAAAAAAAAAGTATCATCGGTATTGGCGAGTACTTGAAAAAAAGTGGTATCGGGACAACCCTAGTTTAAAGGAATTATAGTGGTTTTGTAAATATTTTCTTTAGAATATTCTGGACCAAAAAATGTAATATTCTTTTACAAACACAGTGGGCCACTTGGTTAGCCATGTTATTGTGTTCTGCTGGTGGGAAGGGGTTGGAGCAGGGAACGCTCCTGGCCAGCAGAACACAATCATTACTCTGCATTAGAAGCATGTAAAAAATAAAAAAATAAAAAATAAAAATCTGATGAACTGGTTGTACCCAAATCAATGGATGGATCGACCTACCCAAACATGGATCGAATCTCGGCTAGTCCCTGCTGAACCAGCCAAAATTGGATCCATGTATGGCCAGCTTAAAAGTGGTTGTAAAAGGCAAAAGCTTTTTTTCCCAAAAGGTAAAAACATCTTCTGCATGCAGCCCCCCCCAACCACATATCCGAGCCCAATCCTGCGATGTGCACGAGAGCCGAAGCTCTCTCGCTCCTCATTGGCTTAGATACAGCAGCAGGGGCCACTCTAGTCAATCAGAGGAAGGAGCGTGGGTGCACGGCCAAGGCCCACTCTATCTTATGCACACAGAGCAGGTCTCAGGAGTGAGCACACAAGAGTGCCCCCATAGCAAACAGCATGCCATGGGGGCACTTGGTGAGAGGGTGGAGACAGGAGCGGAGGCAGGGGACCCGAGAAGGAAGATAATTGGAGCTGCTTGGTCCAAAACCATTGCACAGAGCAAGTATAAGCTTTACAATAAACTTTAAAGGTTGCTGGTTTGATTGCCAACCACAGCACTACCTAAGCTAGACAAAGTTTGCGTGTTATTGTGCATGCGTAGGTTTCCTCCCATGCACCAAAGACATGCTTGGTAGGGCAAGTGACCCGTCCAAATTGGCTCTAGTATGTGTATGAATGCGAGTTAAGGACATTAGATTGCAAGACCCTTAAGGGCAGGGAGTGATGTGAATGTATACACACACACTTTCCATTACTTCCGGCATTTGCCTACAAAGCTTAGTAGCTTAAAGCAAAAACGTACACACACACACACACACACACACACACACACACACACACAATTTACATATTCCCCCTTCCTTCACAGGGCTCTGTCCAAGGTTTCAGAGAGTACCTGCATAGCCTTTTACCCTTTTACTGTGGTCTCTTTAGAAAACCCATTAAAAAGACAAATTCTTTTGACCAAAAAAAAAAAAAATGTTTTACTATGCTCATACAGAATATGAAGCTCCGCTTGTCTGCCGTCATTTGGCACCTTTCATGGGGGGGGGGGGCATAAGTCAAAGATCACTGTGTCGCCGCTTTACACGCAATGTAAACCTCTTATTGCCATGCTACAGTGTTACAATTGTGTGCATTGCATGGCAATCATGAGTTCCCATTAAGTGGCGAGGCGGAAACATATCGCCTCCCCTTACTACCTGTCAAAACACACTCTGATCACTTTTTAGAGGAGTAGCAGTGCCTGTGGCAGTTGGGAATTGGCCCTTACTTGCATCTGGCAGCGGCACCCTTAGGGCTTGTTCACACAAAGTTGGGAGTGGTAAACCGCTGCAGTTGAATCGTGGTTTTACCACCTCTAATCTGTACATTCTTTAGGTGCAGAGACAGCAGCCATATCTGTATACGTGACGGAGCTAGAACTAAGCCCCCTGTTGCTTTGGTGGGTGCTACCAGCTGCCAGTTGTGACCCATTCCAGTAAATGGGGCCACTCTGCAAGAGCAAACCTGCAGGATGTAATAGAAGTCTATGGCTAAGAGCAGCAAACCCACAGGCAAGCTGCAGATACACTGCACTGTACCCGTGGTGTGGGTAAACAGCAGCACATTAATGTGATGGCAGATCTCATCTTTCCTGCTGCTGGCACCACTCTGAAGACCACTACCCGGGAAAAGAAATGGAGTGTACTTGATATCACTCTGCATGGGGCAGGAGCCATCACTACAGAGGAGGCATCGGCTTATGTGGCTCTTTCTCCCTACTACAGCTCAAAATTTACAAGTAGTCCCTCTGCATTGCACTCTGTCTCCATTTGATGCTCTGGGATGGCTGATCAGCAAGCCCAGACCGCAATCTAACAGTCACCTAGTAGATTGTGATCTGCAGGTTGCGAACCACCAGCTTAAACTCTTGTAGGAGCAGCTTCAAGCTGCAACGTGCAGGAGGCCAGCCTTTATAAAAAAAAAAAAAATTTATCACAGAGCTCTCTTTTTATGTCTTAATGCACACTGGTTTGTTTGTTTTTTTCAAACAAATCTAGGTGAGCTTAGTAATATTTGGTGTTCGGGAATTTACTTACAGTATTTTATTTAAATTCATGTTAACTAGTACTGCTCTGATGTGTGTATAGCCACTATGCATTTTAGACTGTCACCGTCTGTTGGTAGTGGCCTGTGTGCATAACGTGCAACTCCTGGGCACCAAAATATGCTATATGCCAAATGTGTTCCCGTGCATGAGCCCCAACCTGGGAGTACAAATGAAGAGGAAGTGGTTCCAAACTTGATATACAATACAACCATGTTGGTTTAATCATCACCAAAAGCCATGGACAAAGAATGTAGAAACATAGTGCATATGCTGTAGTCGGAATTTGGTAAGCAGATAAAGCAAATTTCTCCCCACTCATCTTTTCCAGTATCATATATTCCCACCCAAGGCCAGACTAAGTGGCAACATGATATACATCCGATTCTACACTGAAAATGTTTCTACTAAAATTTAAATCTCTCATAAAAATATGGAGAAAATAAAAATGTGAGAGAGGACTCCCAACACCATCAATGAAGACCCATAGATGTTCCACCAAAACACTTAAACAACGAAGGAGCTGCACCTTCAATTTTCCAAAACTCAGCTGACACACATGTACCGGCTCGCACACTCCAGCTCGATGGAGTCTAAAACTCAAGAAACAAATTACAAACTTCTGACGCGCTGGTATAGGGTGCCGGCTGACTTAGCCCGTATTTACCCCTCCGTGTCGGATCAGTGCTGGCGAGCATGCGGACATAGAGGCACGCTATTACACATATGGTGGGAATGCCCCCGAATCAGGCCATTTTGGGAAGACGTCAAACTCCAAATAAAAGAGATTCTAGACCTGGATATCCCCCTTTCGCCAGAACACTTCCTTTTCCACCTCCCTCAAATCCCACTTAGTAGATATAAGAAAAGTGTACTACCGCACCTTCTCAACGCAGCTAAACGCATAGTCCCTATCTACTGGAAGCGCTCGCAGGTCCCGACAAGAGAGGAGTGTGTGGCCAAAGTAAATGAAATTAGAGAGGCTGAGCACTGGATAGCGACCTGTAGGGGTACCCTGGCTAGCTTTACTACGGTGTGGGCACCCTGGATAACATATGTCACTGACTCTGGGGAGATATCCTCAAGCCTAGATCTGGCACTACTGGAACTAGCTGAACTGGCCCTTAGATCCCGGGTGGGGGTGATGCCCTGAGAAAAGGTGGCCTGATCCTGGACATGGCCCGCTCGACGCAGACTCGAAGACTTCTACTTGAATAGCAGGTATGCTCCTACCTATCTCCCCTCTCCCCTTCGTCTTATTACGGTTTTCCCTCTACTTTCTCTTCTATCTTCTTCAAGATTTTAAACTCCCCCCGTCTATGTGTAGCCTTATGGTGAACTGACCTAGGAAATTGTTTTCCCCCTTTTATTTTTCTGTTTGATCTCCAAGGACCTATGGTTCCGCCACTCTGCTAGTGTGTCGTGGGCCCACAATGTATTGTGGCTGCCCTTACTCCCTCTCGGCAGGAACATGTATCTTGTGGTGATAGGCGCTGGGAGGAGCGCCGGTGGAGGTCTGACCGAGGCATACTTGGCCCCTCTCCACTGGTGTCAATGCCGGCGAGCTATACCTTAGAGGGACGAATGCACTATTGGACTGTTTTAGGTCTGAGGTCATGATACTAAGCTCACCATGCTATACTGCGAGGCAAAAGACACAACCAAAAAAATCTAGACAAGGAGGAGCTGAAAAATGTGTACTTTGAAGCTTCCTACAGGCCCAGTAAACCAAAGGCAAGTACCTTATACCTAAATAAATTTGCACTTAACATGTATGGCATGGCATTAGCATCACACAATCGTGCACATCCAAAATCACCCCAACCAATTCAAAGATAGAAGGAAAAAAAAAAAAAAGGTTATTAGGTCCAATTTTTTTCAAATCGATCCATAAAAGCCCAATTGGAGGCAGTTGAGCTTTAATGAGCAATTGGATTCGATATCATCTGCCTGACATATGGACACTTTTATCAGATGTTTAGGCTACAGTTCAAAGGTTCACAAATTGAATAAAGATAGCAGCAGATAGGCTTGAATGTATCTGAACATACAGACTGAAGCCATAACAGCACCAGCAGATGTGTCAGATCATGTTAATATCAAACAGACCCTTATTTTGTTTTTACTTTACGCTTTTTTTTTTTTTTGAGCAAGCTGTAGGACCCTTGTCATGTTTCCATTGCTGTGCCCAAATGGGGAGAATAGCCAGCTTAAATGTCATGCTAACCATTATCACAATGGCCAAGTTCTAGAAAATTTTACATTTTACATTTGTCACCAAAATCAAAGGAAGAATCTTTTAAACGGGAACAAAATTCCTTGTAACAACTGTCTAAAGCCCCATTCACATGGCCAAATGACTAGCGGCATCGGCAGGTTCAAAAGAAACTGGCCGACAATTGGCCCGTGTGTACTGCAGTCAGACCAAAACTGAGAGCGCTGACCAGTGTGTTCAGGCAGGGGGTGGCCATCCGGGCAGAGGTTCTGCCCTGAACTGTCAGTTATTTTTTTTTCATTCAACATGGCAGGCTGAAGGAAAAAAAAAAAAACAACAACAGTGTGCTAGGCTTTAGAGGGGATTTTTCCTTACTTTAAGGAAGTTTCTTCTCACTTCCCATTATATCTCTAAGGCTACTTGGGGGGCATTGGTAGTAAAGCAGCGCAAGTTTTAGCAGCGCTTTTCTGCCACCAGTGGGAAGCTTTTAACCCCCACCAGGGGGTCGAGAAAAAGGTTTAAAAGTACCCGAAAATCGCAGCTGCCGAATCGCTTTGGAGGCTCTTCGGCAGCGGTATACACCGCTCCCACACTGCCCCAAAAATGCTGCTTGCAGGACTTTTTTCCCACCCTGCAAACACACCACCCCAGTGTGAGGCTTTCACACTGGGGCTGCAGAAGAGGCACTTTTCAGGTGCTATGTTTAGCACAAAAATTTCTGTAAACGCCTCGATGTGAAAGTAGCCCGAGACAGACAGTTAATGGAATCTCTCCAATGTAACACCAAGAAATAAAGTAACAAGGGTTTTCTTTCGCCCTTTCCTACTCATTTTAAAATGAAAATATACTTTTAGCTTTAAACATTTACATTGCAGTCTGTCATCAGATGTTCTGCTGTCAACCACAATTTCAGGCAGAACTAGCAGTAAGTCCACTGTAAGTAACTGTTCCTGGTGCAGGAAGAGGCACATAATGAATTCAAAATTCCCTTCAGACCTAAAGGATTCATGAGCTCAAACATTAGATACAGTGCTATGAAAAAGTATTTGCCCCCATTCCCATTTTTTTCCCTGAAATTTTTTTTTTGGCAAAAATGAGACGCAAGCCTTTGTGTTCTTTTTTTGGTCAGCAGTGGCTTTAGTCTTTCGTCAAACTCTCCCATGGATGCCATTGTTTGCCAAGTCTCTTTCTTGTTGTTGAATCATGAACACTGACCTTAAAATGATTCTAAAGGCAGAATATAAATACATTTTGCCTAAAATTAATGTCTGCAAGGTAGACAGACAGAATAGTGTAATGATTCTGTTAAAAAACGAGTAAATACCTATTAAATTCCTTCATCTATATCACCTCCGATGTTCTAGCTTCTGTTCTCTCATTCACTTCCTGGTTTGCTGCGCTCGTTCATGTAAGAACTACATTTCCCAGTATGCATTGCGGCACGCCCAGGATTTCACACCTCCTTGAAGTTTCCAACACATAGAGAGTGTCCTGCCGCACAGATGTAGTTCCCAGTTCAGCACATCACTGACCACCGCAGTAAAGCATCCCTTCACGGTGGTGAGTAACAATCAGACAAGCAGGAAGTGAACAGAACAGAGACGAAATAGATCACCTTCTGACCAAAAACAAACAATGAGGAAGTGAAAAGAGGAATGTCTGCAGGTAAAGGATGCTTATTATGAAAAAAATGTTTTTCCTTTACAACCCCTTTAAGATAAAAAACAAAACAAAACGTATTTGTGCAGCAGCCCCCCCAGCCCCCCTATACTTACCTTAGCCCTATCTCGATCAAGCTATGTTGCAAAAAAGCCTTGGTTGTCCGGGGACTCTCCCTCGTTGGCTGAGACAGCAGCGGGCGCCATTAGCTCCTGCTGCTGTCAAAGTCAGTGAGCAGAGGACGTGAGAGAAGGCTGGGCCTAGCCACGACTCGGTGTCGGAATAAACACACAAAGCAGTGGCTCGGCTCTGGTGCCCATAGCAAGCTGCTTGCTGGGGGGCACTCGGCATAAAGGAGGGTTCAGGAATTCTGGCAGGGGACCCGAGAAGAGGAGGTTCTGGACTGCTCTGTGCAAACCACTGCACAGAGCAGGTAAGTAGAACATGTTTGTGTAATTTTGGTAGGCCAGTAGGTTCACCACTGTTCCAAGTTGTCATTTGTGGATAATGGCTCTCACTGTGCTTTGCTGGAGTCCCAAAGCCTTAGAAATGGCTTTATAACCCTTTCCAGATTGATACATGACAATTATTTTTCTATTCATCGATATCATATGTTGCTTTTCGAGATCTTTTAGCATTATTCACTTTGTTAGCTTCTATTTAAGGGATTTCTTGATTTAACAGATCTGGCAGTAATTAGGCCTGGGTGTGGAGAGTTAAAATGTAACTCCTCTTTGAGAAAAATGTGGTTTTAGCCTAGGTTCACAATGATGTGATTTGACATGTCAAATTGCATACCAAATCGACGGCTATTGCCGGTAATGGATACTACTACCAGAAACTACTTTTGGCAATCTGTGCTGCAAATGAGACATTGCTCCGATTCAGAGGGCGCCAGACCGATTTACAAAAGTAGTTTCTGTACTACTTTTGGCAACGTCTGGTTGCCATTTGTATAGACATCTGTATAGAAACCCGCAACCGCAAAGTCGGACTGACATGCGGGAATGAAATTGTGCCAGTTCAGCTGAACTGGCACAATTTCAATCCCGTTGTCAGTGTGAACCTGGGCTAAATCACAGTTCCTTCATGATTCAGAAGAGGGGGGCAATTACTTTTTTTCACAGGTCTGGATGGCTTTGTTACCTTAATAAACAAAATCATCATTTAAAAGCTGCATTTTGTATTTACCCTGGTTATCTTTGTGCAATAGCATGTTAAAATTCATATTAAAATATGTTTGATGATATGAAACATTTAAGCGTGACAAACATGCAAAAAAATAAAAAAGCAGAATAGCCAAGCTTTTACCAGAGTTGGGCCCCTTTCGCACGGGAGGCTGTTCTGGTGCTGTTAAAAAGCATGTTTTGTTTTTGAAATTCCAAGACTCCGAGCACAGCAATCACTTGCATTTGTACATTGCAATTAGCTGCGTTTACATGCGGCTGCATTGGAACATTCTTGCCATTTCTAATGTGCTTCCTGTTTTTCTTTCCTTGTTGCCTCTGTTATCTGCAGGTGAAATAGTACACTGCAATTACCTGCAGTTTTGTGCAGATAGCTGAACATGTTTACCACTCCTGCAGCCACTCCCTGATTCCTATTTTAATTGCAACAGTTTACAGAGGACCTCCTCTCCACCCCCACTGTCACAATTTGAGAAGATTGCGGGCGTGTGGGACTCGGCCCACATGGCTGCATCATTCATTCAGAGTTCGGCTTTGCGGCTGACTGCTTGTCGTTTTCAATGAACTACCAGGAAGTAATTTTAAGAGCCTGTAAAGAATTGCACCTGCAATCAGCAGATCGCAGGTGCAATGCTTTACATGCTCCTAAAGAAAAAAAAAAATGCGTTTATTTATTTTTTAAAAGGTGAACTCATCCTTTAAATACTTCCAGTTATGGGAAGGCATTTAGGACATGAGAATTTATATGATTGTGTATAAAACAGATCAAAAGATAAAGTCAACAGGCTGTTGAGCTCACCTGCAGCATGATCCGCCCTCAAGTCAAACACTGCAGATCTCAAATTACACATTTTCTTTCTACCTTGCATGTTCAGGGCTAATATATTAAACCAGGTCATGCCAGGTAAAGACATGGAGTAATGCGGCAAGACATGTAATGGTCATGCTGCTTTCCCAATCGTAGAACTTGTACTGCTCTCCTACTGCACAAGTCCGACTACGATATATATGATCAACTGCAAATCCTTTTTATCCTAATGTATCTTCATCTGCTACTCCTCTGGATACTGAAATGAGAGTGCAGAGGCAGTGAAACGACTATTAAAATGTAAAACACATTTTCAGCAGGGCCCTCCGATTCCTCCTGTATTCAATTGTATTGAAACTGTACTGTCTGCCCTCATGTTGTAAAGCCCTGCGCAAACTATTTGCACTATATAAATCCTGTATAATAACATAGTCCTTCCCCAGCAGGAGCCGCTTGAGTATGTTTGTTGTGTACTCTGCCTTTCAACCACAATAACCGTCTCAAAGCCCCCTCTGGCACACCTGGCAATAGTTTAAAGTGGATGCAAACCCTCCATACACCCAGTAAAGTGAACAGCCTTTAGATGATACACAGAGATGAACCAAGTCTCCCTACATGGGTTTTATATGTATATCTGCTGTCTGCACATTTATATACCGTTTAGAAAGTTCAGATCGCGTTAGGAAATGTTCTCTTCCTGGGTATCACAGAGTGTGATGTCTGGGCATACAGCCAAGATAGCTAAAATTGCTGATTGGAGGAAAGGCGCACACACACCCCCTCTCATCATAGGCAGAGACTCTCAGAGGTGTTTTGTAATAGAACCTGCTCCCTGCTAATCCATTTTAGCAACCTCCCTGGACTGAAGATTCAGGCAGCTTTTATCTAAAGTGTCCGAGAATAGGTCAGGAGTTATGAGGCTGATAACAGAGGAACGGTTCAGGGGAGAACTATGGGACTTCGCTCATTGAAGAGAGAACAAAATACTGCAGATATATGTGCCCAGCTCCAATTTCATGAAATTGAGTTTACATCCACTTTAAGTGCAAGAACCAATGAGTAAATACATACATTATGATAACACACAGAAATTGTCTGTGGAAAAGTAATGCACAGTAACAGTGTACATATGTCAAGTAAATGCAGCTGAGCAGTAATAACCAAGACCCAGAGAAATATAGCTCAATACTGTATTCATGCTGCTTTCAGGGGATTCCAAACATGAGAATAACCCCAACGCAGAGGCAAACACTTACACTGGCAAATATATATCCGATTGGTTACCTCTATATAAAATTGGCTCTAGGAATCCAGGCAGGAGAAGAGCAGAGGAATGATACCCTCTTATGTCAGACCTCCCTCCTCTGTCTCTTGACACCACAGGCCCAAGCACAAACAAACACTGTACCAAAATCAACATTTAATGGATAAACTATTCCGCACCCCCACAACATTCCGTGCCCGGAGTATGTGTGTGCGGGTCCATAAAGCTCCAGTAACTTCAGTCCCTTGGAAGAAAGAGGAGGCCTTGGATCTTCAGCTAGCCACTTTAGTTGGTGCAACCAAATTCCTGCTTGGCAATGTGTATCTAATATGCTGACAGTATCCAAATAACAAGGGCGAACACTGACTGCTTAACAGGCCATTAAGAAGACCCAGGTTCTGGTAAGTGTAGACAAAGGTCAGTTAACCATGTGCAGCGTCCTTAATTTTCTGCAGATGGGCATGTGCCCTCTAACCAAATGCTGCAATCAGGCCCAAATGAATGTCCTGGAACAGGCAGGCTCTTCTAGCAACCCAAAAGGACACCTCACACTGGAACACTTCACACCATCGATGCAGATGTGCCTGGATATGCACCTGGGAGATCCCCCTCTCACAGGCTGGATATCCCCGATGGCTGTGGAACTTGCAAACTGAGCTGTGGACTAACCTTGGAGGCAACAACTCTCCCGAGTCCAGTCTCTTCTCCTGCCTCATGGTAACTAAATTCCCTCAGGCAAACAAGATGGAGTAATTTCTTCTTTCCTTCCAGAGCATGCTGAATTTTGTAGCTCCAGTCTTCATACAAGGCTAGATGAGACAAGGTTTTAGATGAAGACTACACACCCCAGGATTCTTTACAGCTGCTCCTGCAGATTATTACAATCTCTCTCATTGGCTCCCTCTTCTTCAGCCAATAGGAACACATGGGAGGGAGCAGAGAGTGGCCAATAGCTGTGCGAGCCATTTGCTCTGACTGAAGTCCGTGTGTGAAGAGAAGGTGGGGGGAGAAATCTCCCACAGACACGCTCTCCCACTCTAACAACCCTATGCCAGTGATGGCGAACCTTGGCAACCCAGAATTTTTGGAACTACATTTCCCATGATGCTAATGAACTCTGCAATGTATTGGAGCATCATGAGAAATGTAGTTTCAAAACATCTGAGGTGCCAAGGTTCGCCATCACTGGCCTATGCACTCGCGGTGGCCAGATTGACAAGGCCGCAGGAAAAGTGGGACAACTGCTACAATAATAATAATAAGTGGGTGTGCTTAGACAACCTTAGATTCACAGAAAGGCCAGTATAGTTCAGTGGGAAGAACAGACTTCTATAAATGAAGGATTGACAGAACAAAAATATACAGCAATTCACAGGTAACCAGCGGTATACAGCAATTCACAGGTAACCAGCGGTATAAAAAAACCAATGTAAAACGTTTTGGGGCTTTGGCTTGATATAGGTTTTTTAACTTGGTAGAAAAAATATAAACAAACAAGGTAAAAAAGGCAAGTCTACTGTTTTGCTGTATGATGAACAGAAGTAAAATTTACTTTATATAATTTAGATTTGCAAATTTAAACCGAGGACATTTTTTTTTTTTTGAAAGGTATTTAATTTGGCAGCAATCCCACAATGAATATGATTCTGCTGTAATGAAAGCAAAAGAAGCCTAATTCAGGTTATCATCACTGGATTTCAACAAATTTCTCCAAGACAGGGAAGAAAGGAAGTCCTTGAGATGACATAGGATATCCCCTACAAGCCAGGAAGTAGTACTCAATGCACACTAAAATACTAAATACAGATCTTCAAATATTTATTTAAACCATATCTAAAAGTTTTGTAGACCCTGACCGTAAAAATAAATCATCAAGGAGATCATCATATAAAATGATGCAATCCCAACATATACCCTATGATCAGATGGCATTTGAAGAACTTTGATGAATATTTCTGCACAGTCACTATTTGTAAAAGTTTTAGTCTACTTAGCATAATGGGTCAGTGGTGGACAAAGATGGCTGTCAGAAGAGACCGCTTTGTGTTAAACTGCCCATAGACGGATCAAAATGTAGATGTTCAGCAGGGACTGGCCAAACACTAAACCATCTATGGCTGTTCCAGTTCAACAGAAGTTAATTCTGAACAGGACCGCTGCAGCTGAAAATGAGTGTATTCTGACAGCGCAGGTCTCACAATGGCACAGCAGGGAGGATTCCCCCATCCATCTCACATAGGTGAATGAGGGAATCCATCCTTTTTTTTTCTGATGGGAGGAAATAAGGCATTTTGGCCAAGCCGACTGTACACAGGGCATGGGAGAAGTCTTGGTAGGCTGGAGAACCCCTTTAAGCTTGTGGTAAAGTATCTGAATGGCCATAGATCATGTGTTAAAGAGAAGCGTGGGATTAAACATAAAACAAAATGTACATACTCACCTAGGTGGATGCAGTATGGGTCCGATGCTGCATCTGTCACCCGCTGCCTCTGGAAAGACTAAGAACTGAGCAATCAAAGACTGATTGCTCAGTTCTCAGTCTTTACTGAGCAAACAGCCTGTGACTAGCTCACTGGCTCTCCGCTTTGCCCCTCCAGCACTCAGTGCTGGGCAGCCAGCAGCACACTCAGAGACTAAGCCAACTGCGGCTTAAGCATCTGGGTGGATCCCGACATAAAAAAACACAATTCTAGTTCTTTAGCAAGGAACAAACATTCCACATTAATAATTATGCTACCAACATTAGAATGTGCTGAAAATTTCCTCCAGCATTGCTCCCATTTCTTCATGCTGGAGGCTGCCATTTTACTGAAGCCCAGAGCCCCTGAACAGCAGTAAATCAAAAGCACAACTAAACCTATTGATTTAACGGTTTCAAAGCCGTTACATTCCTGGAATGCTGGGACTGCCAACGGTCACATTTGCTTGTTTCTAAACCGTCAACTAAACTGTCAAACGGCATGTGCAGAGCAGGGCGAGACAGAATTCAAAGAATTCTAGGCACTTATTCTTAATGTTTTACATAGATATAGCTGCAAAAGGGCCCACCCAGCCTGAAGTGATCTAGCAGGACTTGATTTTCTGACTAATGTTCCACTCCAGATCCCTCCAGAGTCTGGACCAGCTGAGTAACGTCTACCCGCTGTCAGCTGAATTTGAGTCACAGGAGTGCAGAATGAAATGCACTCCTGTTACCCACAGGAGGAGAATAGGGCTAATAGAGCTTTGGGTCCACTTCTTTAAATCTACAAGATTTATACAGAAACGGTACATGAATACATCCATCGGTATGTAAAACCAATAACTGACACGAATAGTAGATATATCTTTTACACACTTATGTAGCTGTGCATTCCATATGATAACTAAGGATAACAATTTGGTCATGCAGACTATTATGTGGAAGAAACATGACTGGTAGGCCTAATCATATAAGAACTATATTGGTTATACAATTCAGCTCTAAATAAAAATGACAATCAGGATCTTGAATATTCATTGTGTTACACTCCTATTATAATCTATTCATATTTCCTCAGGAATCAGTTTTATGACCAGACACAATCCAAATTGATCTGCTGCAGGAATGAACATTCTATAAGCAGTAAAGTTAGAAAAGTATCATAAAAAGGCTAAAGATAAGCACACACACACGCACAATGCAGTATCTATTGACTGATTTTACCAAAGATTTCTATCAACAATACACTGCATACCATTAAAACAGATTCAAATGGTTACACTCACCTCAGTCTTGCAGTCTTTCTCCAGGCACTGCACACTTAGTTTAAAGAAGCTCCTATGAATCGGGGGTATTAACCTGAAAGAGACCACAAAGCAAGCCTCAAAACATAGGGAGGGGGATGTCACATCTACTGTAGCACTCATATCCTGCTTCCAAACCCTGACTCACCTCCCCTCCTCTTTCAATAGATCAGTGCTTTGGGTAAACATTTCCAAATATGGAAAACATGACAAAGAAGCTTGTCAAATATCATCCCTTCTCTGGTTTTCCCCGTTTTGGTACTTGGGAAAAAGTAAAGAAAAAAAAGCAATATCTAGAGACAGAATTCCAGTGTGTGTATATCATTAACCCCAGGAGATTGGGCCCTGCCTGCTGCCCCTATGCTTAAATTCCTCACATAGCACTGCAATGTCAGATTTGCAGAGAACACTTTGTACAGTCATGGAACAAGCTCTGTGCAGGAATATGGAAACAATATCACTTGTGCTAATTTATGGTGTATATGCCGATCCGAGATTGCAACAAGAACTCAAGAAACGTTATGACAAAAAGTGTATACACACACACACACACACATATATATATATATATATATATAATTTTACTCCCACTGACTACCAATGGTGGGAGCATTTTTCCTCACACTGACCAGCACTGCAAGGGGTACCAAGTTACATACTCCTGACCATTTGTAGGTTACACACTCCTGACTGGATTGTAGGGGAGAGCCATATGTCGGGAGAGGGAAGCAACGGGTAAGTAATAGTGCTTTTATTGTTCCCCTAGACATAAATGTGCGGTTAGCCCTTGCAGTGCAGGTGGAATCCCCAATGCAAGACATGACATTTAGGACTCTTTTACACATGCAGCGCTCTCTGTAAAGTGATCCAATGCAGATCACTCTTCAGAAAGCATTTGGCAGAGGGTGAGAAGTTGTTATATTGTCTCCCAGCTACATGATTTAACTCTCTAAACCCTGCACTAGTGTGCCACAAGCTTGTTCAGGGAACCCCATTCAGTTAAAGTGGAGATAAATGCCGCCGCATCACAGCTGCAGCATATGTATACCACCATTTGCAGCCTCTGCAGCTCAAGGGGAAGCAGTTGGTAGGTGACCAAAACATGGCTCGGCTGAGCATTTGTACCACCCTACAACAATTCAATAGTGGTGCACTAAAATTTCGGCCGCCTAAACATATCGCCCGAAAACGGTGTGAAGAAATGGTGCCAATAATGGCCCTGAATGCCGCACATTGCGGGATGTCATCCGTGGTCCTTTCCTAGCAAATCGCGATCTCCCTGTGTCACGGAGCTTAATTGTCTGGGCGGCCGCAGTAACAATGTACCACCTCCTATGATAGACGGCACACTGATCTAATGCCGTTACATTGAATCAGTGTGACGTACCATAGGAGGTAGGACTGCGGCTGGGAAATTCAAACCCAGCAACGTGACAAAGCGGGAGATCGCTGCTCTGATCCGGGCTCTGGCAGGCTGCATCTGATGGGCACCAGTGAGGCTGCATTGATCTCTTGTATCATTGTCTGCTACAGGGTGTTTAAGTTTAACTACTTCAGCCCCGTAAGCATTTGCCCCCTTAATAACCAGGCCATTATTTGCGATACGGCACTGCTTTGCTTTAACTGAAAATTGCACGATCATGTGACTTTGTACCCAAACAAAATTGATGTCCTCTTTTTCCACCCAACAAATAGAGCTTTCTTTTGGTGGTATTTTGTCATCTCTTTTTAAATTGATTTACTGGTAATGCCGGTGAGCTACGATTTTTAGAGGTGAATAAATCTGACCCTAAATTACACTTTTTGGGGACCAGTGACACTATTACATTGATCAGTGCTATAAAAATGCACCAATCAATGTATAAATGACACTGGCTGGGAAGGGGTTATCACTGGGGGGAAAATAAAAGGGTTTAAATGAGTTTCCCTCAGTGTGTTCTAACTTTGGGGGGGGAGGTGAGCTGCCTGGGACATGATAGAGATCGTTGTTCCCGATCAGATGTCCGAGATGTCCCAGAGAGCCGACCTGCCGCAGTAAAAGTGTGACGGCTAGTCGACAAGTGGTTAAGTGAGAGATTGCAGACATGATACAAGAGTTGGCTAGAGACTGCAGACTGACATTTTTCTTGAGCTTTCCTTGCACAAAAAGGTGGCAATAATGGCCAACAATAACTTCATATTAATTTAAATTGATATTAATTAAAAAGTCGAATACAATTATACAGCATCTCACAAAAATAAGAAGTACACCCCTCACATTTTTGTAAATATTCTATTTTTGCCATGTTGAACTGCCAGTGATCAGTATAAGAGAGAGTGAGAGTGATAACAACATTTAACACACCTGTGACCTTGTAACACCAACGAGTCATATGACACCGTTAAGGGAAAATGGCTAACTGGCCCCAATTTGGACATTTTCACTTAGGGGTGTACTCACTTTTGTTGCCAGAGGTTTAGACATTAATGGCTGTGTGTGGAGTTATTTTGAGGAAATAGCAAATTCACACCATTATACAAGCTGTACACTCACTACCGCTCTAAAGGAGGTACGAATCATATTTAGCAATGGCCGTGGTCAGGATCGCCCTCTCATCCACGGAGAAATTCTTCTTCCGCTTCTCCTTATCAATTTCACTGTCTGACATGTCGTCTGCACCAGGGAACACAACCTGGCGTACTTTGCGTTGGACGTGCGTCTGGCTGGGCGTACTTATGTTCACGGCGTACACGGTGATCCGGCGTAGCTTAGGCGGTTGTGCCGGCGTGGTTGTAAGCAGGCGCAGGGGGGTGCTGTGCATGCATCCACGTCACGGCGAATGCGCAGTTCGTGCTACGCCGGGCGTAAAACACTGCGCTGCGCCAACGTACCTGTCTGGCGCTCGGCCCATCATTTGCATGGGGTAACGCCCACTTCCACCTATGCCGGCATGCGCATTCGAAACCCACACCACGCTGGCACAGCGTTGGGAGCAATAGCGTTCAGATTTTTTAACTGATGTTTCATTTAGTAGTAAGGGTATTCTATATGGCCTCCCATGTATCATTTCAAATGGACTCAAAGCTTTCTGTGTGTGTGTAATATGCATGCTAGTCACAGCTAATGGTAGGCAGTACATCCAATTTTTACCCGTTTCTTCCATTTTCTCAGTTTATTTTTCAGGATTCCATTGTGTCTCTCCACCAATCCAGCTGATTGGGGGTGGCAGGCGCAATGTTTTTTTACTTGGATACCCATCACTTCTGTCAAATGTTGTATAGTATTATTTACAAAATGGGATCCATTATCACTGTAGATCTTTTCAGGGATTCCAAACCTAGGAATTATATCTCTTAGTAATGCTTTGGCCACAGTTTGTGCGTTCGCACTTCCTGTCGGGAATACCTCCACCCATTTGTTCAAAGCATCTATTATTACCAGACAATATTTTTTCTTTCACATTTGTCCAATTCAATAAAATCCATGTTCGAATGGTAAGTGTGGTGTGGGGTACTTCCCTTTTTGTGGCCTTATGCCACCCTGAGCAGTGTTTTGCACATAAAATGCATTGCAAACAAAAAGTTTTTGAGTAGTTTTTGAAGCCAATCTCCTGTGCATACCTTATTTAACATCTCAGTCATCCCCCTGTTTGACACATGAGTTACTCCATGTGTCAACACTGTACATTGTAGCAAAGTTTCACTTCAGTAATGCCACATAAAAAATAAAAAATTGACAAAAATGTGAGGGGTGCACTCCCTTTAATGAGATACTGTATATAATTTAAAATATAACGTTTTTCAGTTGGTGCACCCTTACAATTTGATACAATGATGGTGTTCAACAGATCTTTATCAAAAATTAAAGTTTTTTTGGAACAATTTTCTATCCATGCATGGCCAGCTTTAGTTTAACTTGAGTTGGGCTTTGAAGGTCCATCTACACTTCTCCATTCTTGTGCACATTAAAGTGGAATTCCAGGCTATAACCAAGCTTAAAACTGCTGCCCCCCTACTTCTAACTCCTATTCAAACTCCAAAAAAAGAGAGGCTTATACTTGCCTATTCCAAGGCACTTGGGTGCGGCCACATGATCAGCTCCCAGCGGCAGCTTCAGGGGAGTGGGACAGTCAACAACGGATGCCGCACACTAGGCTTATCGGTGATGTCACCACCCAGGCTTTCTATTTGTTAATCGGCGCTCTCGCCTCTCCCCTGAAGCTGGAGAGATCACATTACCTGGACCTGAGCTCCCTGAGAATAGGCAAGTATAAGCATCTTCTTTTTACAGGGTAGTCTGTATAGGCATTAGAAGGGAAGAGGGAGCAGTTTTAGACTTGGACCCCTTTCACACAGTGGCGGTTTTTAGGCGTTTTAGCACTAGAAATGGCCTCTACCGCCTGAAAACCACCTCCCATTCATTTCAGTGCGACTTTTCCTTACATTCTGCAAGCACACTGCCTCAATGTGAAAAGTCCTGCAAGCAGCATCGTTGGGGTAGTTTGGGAGCACTGTATACAGCACTCTCTACCCATTGAATTCCAAAGCGCCTTTCTTTGGGGTTAAAAGCGTCCCCCTAGCAGCTGAAAAAAACAAGCAGCACTTTAACCCCAACATCCGGGCGCTGCAGTGTGAAAGTAGCTTTAGAGCCTGGAATTCCACTTAGCATGCATTACTGCAACATAAGGGAGTCAAGTACATTGTGGTGTCATTAATTTGGAACACTCAATGCAGTAAAGCAACACTGCTTCAATGCACATACCTTGCAGTGTACCACAACGCACTACTAGTGCGCTGAGAAAAAAAAGAAAAAGAAAGAATGCAGTCTTTTTTTTTTTTTTTTATTCCCTGAGCCGGGACATACTCAAAAGGTAGGCAAATGTAAACAGACACAATCTTGTTAACATGCCCCTGCCCACAGACCTGCATGGAGCTTGCAATCAGGTCCACTTGAAAAGCTGACAGGTGGACTCAAATCGGAAAGTTAACATGTTATCAGAGAAAACTCCCACTTTGCAAATAAATAAAGTAAAAAACAAAAATCTAACACCTGCAAGACAAAGGCATAATGAGCTAGTATGCCAGGTGTGTAATACACACCTGGGATTGAAGCCCCCGCTGCAGTGCCCAACACAGCATGGAATGGCAGCATATCTAACTGTTAACTGTTACAGGGTACGGAAAGCCAGATCCCCTTGGCAGATTTCTGTTTAATTTTTAACCATTTGAGCATGCCATATTGCACAGACATTACATAGTTAACTGAAGTCTTCATCTTAACAGGTCAGCAATGCAAACGAATAAAAGTCAAAATAAAAGGTCGAGTCTGATGACATGTGTGTGTGGGTTTTAGGTGTAGCCGTTATATTTTGTTAATCAAGAACACTCTACTCTTCAATACTCAGGAGAAAGAGAAGGCGAAGGAAAGCTATGGGCTGTGGAAAGCAAGCATGCAACAAGCAAATTCACAGATCTTTGCACTCAATATTGGGAATTCTAGGCATGCAGTCTAAAATACAGAGCAAAAAATTGCAAAGTGAAGTCTAGGCTGGAAAAAAGAATCTGTCCCTCATGTAATATAACTAAACAATTTCCCATGTCTGCCAAATATATTTTTAAGGAAAAAGTATCAACAGCAACAAAGATGAGGGAAATTTTAGAGACACTTGAAATATCAGATGATTACTATGCTAAGGCACGGTACCATGGGATCCAAGGCAAGCCAGAAAAGACGGTCAACTGCGTCTCAGGGAATCAGAATTATAAATCTGCATCAAGCACAGCATTAGAATTAAACTTCAATCATCTCAAAAGAAAAGATATCAATATAGGAAGTAGGCTTGTGGCATTCCTTTAGTGCAAATGTAACACAACTTGACATTGTAGGAATAAAATGGATTACTATTCAGGACCAAAAATCAATTAGGGCCTTTATACACTGGTGCAATTAAAAACAAACAAAGTATGCATCTTTCAAAAAACCCGCATTACATTTTTAAAACGCACCTTTAATACATTTTCATCACTGGTCACTTGAGAAAAAAATGGACATACGATTCGAAAAATGCAGAAAGCAAGTCCCTTTTGAAAATGCGGTGCAGAGATGTGAACAGATAGGCCTCGTACACACGATCAAATTTGTCCGCTGGAAACGGTCCGCTGGACCGTTTCAGCAGACAGATTCGATCGTGTGTACGGCCGAGCCGACGGATTTGGCCACCCGACAGATTTCAAAGCATGCTTTGAAATCTATCGGGTGGCAATCCGTCCGCCCGACATGTCTGCTGGTTAGTACACTTACCAGCAGACATGTCGTCCCGCACCGCCGCCGCACCGCCGCCGCCGAATGGATTCGGCGCATTCGCGGAAGTGTTTTACTTCCTGGTGCGGTGACGTGGCGGCGTCAACGTCACCGCCACGTCACCGACACGTCAGCGCGCTCTCTGCTGGCGGGGATTTTGGTTTGCTCGTGTGTACACGCGAGCAAACCAAAATCCCAGCAGACAGATTTGTTCAAATCTGTCGGACGGACAGATTTGAACAAATCTGTCCGCTCGTGTGTACGAGGCCATAGAATTTAAACGTTACTATTGTTCATGTGCTTTTGTCACACTGAAAAAGGTGCCTTTTAGAGCGACCAAACTGCACCGGCGTGAACAGGGCCTTAAGTCATGATGGAAAACTAAATTTGCTTCAACTTCTACCCAATTCTGTGTGTCCATTTCTTCAGCCATGCTAGTGCACAGGCAAAAGCACACCAGGCAATTTATACTTGCTTTATACTTATGCTTTTCAACACAATTGGTAGATCCAGGGATATACTGTTGGCAGAAGAAATTCTGTTCAAATCCCAATTTTGCAGTCCTACAACCACTTCCTGCCCGCCGGCCGTCATATGACTTTCTGGACTTTGAGTGGGGATATCTGAATGATGCCTGCAGCTACAGGCATCATGCAGATATCATCTTTTAGAGCCAGCAATTCCCTACACCATAAGAAAGATCATAGCGGATGTTCCGCAGCTTGATTATTCTTAAGGGAGGCGAGAGCGGACAGTACCCCCACCCCCCCCCCCCTCCTCCGGTGCTTCTATAGACTCACCGATGTGGACCAGATGGTCGCCGGAGTCTCTATGATCGTTGGAGGCCGGGCGATTTTATGACGTCACGCCCAGCCTCTGCATATAAAAAAATAAATAAAAAAAAAGGCGCCGCCTCGGCTTATACCTATTACAAGGAATATTTACATTCCTTGTAATAGGAATAAAAGTGATCAATTTTTTTTTTAAATGTCAAAAGAAAAAAAAAGAAAAAAAAGTATAATAAACAAAAAAAGTGCCACTGTCCCCGTCTGCTTGCACGCAGAAGTGTACGCATACGCAAGTCCCACACACATATGAAAACGGTGTTTAAACCACACGAGAGGTATTGCTGCAAACGTTAAGAGCGAGAGAAATCATTTTGTCCCCTAGACCTCCTCTGCAACTCAAAAAATGTAACCAGTATAAAAAAAAAAAATGAAAAGCATCACCTATGGGGATTTTTAAGTACCGAAGTTTGGCGCCATTCCACGAGTGTGTGCAATTTTGAAGCGTGACATGTTGGTTATGCATTTACTCAGCGTATCTTCATCTTTTACAATATGCAAAAACATTGGGCTAACTTTACTTTTTTATTTTTAAAAAGCATAAAACAAAAAAAAAAACACATTTGAAAAATTGCTGCATAAATACTGTGCAAGATACAAGTTCTAACAACCGCCATTGTATTCTCTAGGGTCTTTGCTATAATAAAAAAAAAAAAAACCAACAACGTTTGGGGGTTCTATGTAATTTTCTAGCAAAAAAAATTACGATTTTTACATGTAGGAGAGAAGTGTCAAAATTGGCCTGGGTGGCAAGTGGTAAAGCAAGGCCACCCCTAAAGCTATCATACACAGTTGCAGTCTAATTGTACAGTCTTCTATACCCAGAGCTTTGTAATGCTATGGCTAACATGACTGGTTACAAATTGAACAGAAGTGGCAGGCTAAATGATTTTTGGTAAAACTAATAGAAATTGAAGAGACTAAAGCAGGCCCATATACGGTCAAATTTCCAACTAATTGTCTTTTCAAAAATCAGAAAGTTCGTTTTTTTGTGATCCGATGATGCCACCATTGATTTTTGAAATTCGGGCGACCAAACCTTCATGTTGCCGGGAATATTCTTTTCTCTCTCCGGGAATATTTGTTTCTCTCCGGGAATATTCGTTTCTTGCAGATGCGCATTTTTTTCCTATTACATTTCTCGCACGATTCTACCATCATTGATCAGAAAATAGTTTGTTTTTTAAAAAAAATCCAACATGTCGGATTCCTTAAATTTGATTGCTGCACAAAAAAAAAAAAAATCAGCTGTTGCTGCAGCCCACTAACAGAGCGAAATTTGTACAAAAATTGTTTGATGTGATTTTCTAAAGAATTTTTTTTCGAAATTCGAACCACGTACGGCCACCTTAACACAGACCCGCTGATTGGCGACTGATTGGGAGAGCTGGTTGCCGACGACCCCCGTGCACGCCGCAGACCTGGAAGAGCAAAATCGCATACCTGTATGTGATTTCGCGCAGAAGAGTGGCCGCCCGCAGTATATATAAACAAGTAATATATATGTGGGGCGGTCAGCAAATGGTTTTAAAAAATAAAAATGCAGCTGTGCAGGGCTCCACTCACCCAGCTGTATCATTCATTCACAGAGTTCTGTAAACGTGAGCACTACAAGTACCAACATCCTTTGCAGCTCTTACTGCAATGGGCCATTAGTCAGTTGATGATATGGTACATATAAACTTAAAAGCTTTGTTTTCTTTCTAACCATACCTCTGCACAGTGCGACTGTCACAGGTGATAATTGCTAAATGGTTATTACCCTGGTTTTTATTAGTTCACTGATGGCTCACAAATGTGCACCATTCCAGTATAGACAATTATCTTGTGATCTTTTAATAATCTTAGGCAGATCTGGAAAAACCTATGGGAAGTGGCAACAAAACTGAAAGAAAACAGTGTGTCGGTTACATGAAATTATATCTACAAAAGGGAAAAAAGCACAGCGTCTCCACAGGATGCAAAAAGAAATCCCACGCTTCAGCCAGCAATCACTGTCCAAACAAGCAATTTACAACAGAATTTCCATAGAGTAACAATCAAAACAGTGCAACTTTGTCAGCAAATTATGGGTTTGTGTAGCACCTTTTAATAAAAGCATGCTAGCAAGCATATTAATAAATACTGAAAAGTTGATTTCTGCATGACCTGCTGGAGCTTTTCTTTTGTAAAAATTATAAAAGGCTGCCATTATCACCACAAATCTGATATAATAGCTTGCTTCTATGAAACAAACTAAATACACTCAAAATGTAGATAAATGTATATCTTCTCAACCATGCATAGGTAAAGCCCAACAGCCTGAGGTCTCCTCATCCACATTACATGCCAGGGCTTAAGAACCTACAGGGCCGGATTAACAGAGGGGCTGATGGAGCTGCAGCTCCAGGCCCCTTTCTCAAGATAGGCCCATTTGCCCAAAAAAAAAAAAAAAATCTAAAAAGAAAGATCGACTTCGGGGGTTGTAGCTCAATGACCAGAGGTCACAGAAACCCAACATTTGGGGGGTAGGCAGTTGAAGACCTACCCCACAACCGGTCAAAATATGGGATGGCTATCAATAATGGTTCCGGAGATACGGGCCTGCTTGCACAGCCTGTCAGAAGCTACATTCAGAGCGGCCAGTATAAATACAAGCTGACACACTGCAGCAGACTGAGAAAAAAAATCATCATTTGTTTTTTGCTAGAAAATTAATCTATGGTATTTTTTGTAACTTTTTATGTTGCAGAGTGTAGAGCTGCACGATTCTGGCTAAAATGACAACTGCAATTTTTTGGCTTAGAAGATAGATCACGATTCTCTCACGATTCGTGCGGCATAACATCATCTTTCACATTAAAATGAAAAAAAAAAATGGGCTAACTTTACTGTTTTGTTTTTATGGTTTTTATTATTCATTGAAGTGGGCAAATGCAGTGTGACATAAAATATTGCAGCAATTGCCATTATTGTCGCTGCTAAAATATATATAATGTTTGGCGGTTCCAAGTAATTTTCTAGCAGAAAATATTGGTTTTTAACTTAAACAAGTGTTGGACTTTAAGTGGTTACATTTCTTGCATTTACACACAGAAGTTTGATCTAAGAACTAAGTTAGTTACAATGTTTCATGTTGTTTACAAACTTGGCAGACTGCCCGGATATTTTCTTTACACACAGAAGTTTATCCCTTTGATCTATGAAGAAAGCTTTAGTTACAATGTTTCCTGCTAAGAACTTGGCAGACTGCCCGGATATTTTCTTTACACACAGAAGTTTATCCCTTTGATCTATGAAGAAAGCGTTGGTTACAATGTTTCCTGCTAAGAACTTAGCAGACTGCCCGGAGATTTTCTTTTGACAGCTGAAAGTCTCTCCACTTGTTATATAAAAGAATCCGCAAACTCTGCATTGGAGATATCAGGGGGGTGAATCGAGATCACGATTTTTTAACGATTAATTGTGCAGCTCTAGCACGGTACTGTATTTGCGCAGAAATTTTTCAAACATGTTTTTTTTTGGAAATAAACTGTTTCATTCATTAAAAAAACACTAAAGTTAGTATGATTTTTTTTTTGTTATCCTAAGCGATGCTTTAAAAAACATTTAGGTTACATGTTTAGAGTTACAGAGGAGGTCTAGTGCTAGAATTATTGCTCTCGCTCTAACGATCGCGACGTATGTAACATGTGTGTATCTGGCTCTGATACTAGCCAGTGCCTACCCAGCCACTGACTGGTATCTCTCCCCAGCCTTTCCCTACACACCCTCTCACCTGCTGACCTGTAGATGGGGGAATCACTTCTGCAGTGTTATTGTGTTCTGCCAGTGAGTATAATGATCAGTGTTGCTATCTATAGCTGGCAGCACTGATTGTTTTGGGAAAAACAGGCTGGTTGTACTCAAGCTAGCCCATACATAGATCGACTATGGCTGGTCTCTGCATAATTGGTGTAATTTCAATCCATGTATGACCCACTTAACCACTACGCAGTCCCTAAACATCCTTCCACTCCTGTACATAGTGACCACTATCATACCCTCCACACTCCTCTCCTGTACATACTGCCCACTGTCATACCCTTCACACTCCTCTCCTGTACAAACTGCCCACTGTCATACCCTTCACACTCCTCTCCTGTACATAGTACCTGCTGTCATACACTTCTCTCCTGTACATACCGCCCAATGTCATACCCTCCACACTTCTCTCCTGTACATACTGCCCACTGTCATACCCTCCACCCTCATCTCATGTACATAGTGCCCACTGTCGCACCCTCCACACTCCTCTCCTGTACATACTGCTCACTGTCATAGCCTCCACACTCCTCTCCTATACATAGTGCCCACTATCATACCATCCACACTCCTCTCCTGCACATACTGCCCACTGTCATACCCTCCACCCTCATCTCCTGTACATAGTGCCCACTGTCGCACCCTCCACACTCCTCTCCTGTACATACTGCTCACTGTCATAGCCTCCACACTCCTCTCCTATACATAGTGCCCACTATCATACCATCCACACTCCTCTCCTGCACATACTGCCCACTGTCATACCCTCCACACTCCTCTCCTATACGTAGTGCCCACTATCATACCATCCACACTCCTCTCCTGCACATACTGCCCACTATCATACCATCCACACTCCTCTCCTGCACATACTGCCCACTGTCATAGCCTCCACCCTCCTCTCCTGTACATAGTGCCCACTGTCGCACCCTCCACACTCCTCTCCTGTACATACTGCTCACTGTCATATTCTCCACAGTCCTCTCCTATACATAGTGCCCACTATCATACCATCCACACTCCTCTCCTGCACATACTGCCCACTGTCATAGCCTCCACACTCCTCTCCTATACATAGTGCCCACTATCATACCATCCACACTCCTCTCCTGCACATACTGCCCACTGTCATACCCTCCACCCTCCTCTCCTGTACATAGTGCCCACTGTCGCACCCTCCACACTCCTCTCCTGTACATACTGCTCACTGTCATATTCTCCACACTCCTCTCCTATACATAGTGCCCACTATCATACCGTCCACACTCCTCTCCTGTACATACTGCCCACTGTCATAGCCTCCACACTCCTCTCCTATACATAGTGCCCACTATCATACCATCCACACTCCTCTCCTGCACATACTGCCCACTGTCATACCCTCCACCCTCCTCTCCTGTACATAGTGCCCACTGTCGCACCCTCCACACTCCTCTCCTGTACATACTGCTCACTGTCATATTCTACACACTCCTCTCCTATACATAGTGCCCACTATCATACCGTCCACACTCCTCTCCTGCACATACTGCCCACTGTCATACCCTCCACACTCCTCTCCTGTACATAGTGCCTGCTGTCATACACTTCTCTCCTGTACATACTACCCACTGTCCTACCCTCCACACTCCTCTCCTGTACATACTGCTCACTGTCATCCCCTCCACACTCCTCTCCTGTACATTGTGCCTTTTGCCGTACCCTTTGCACTCTTCTCCTGTACATAGTGCCCAATGTTAGACCCTCCACATTCCTCTCACTCACATGCACATACTTCCCACTTATATACCATCCGTACTCCCCCCCTATGTCGCTTACCCGCAAAAACAATTATTTATTTATAAATACCCTCAATGTTACCAGCTCTAGAATGGACACACTTTTGTTACTTCAACTAAAGGAAATCTCAGTCCTCATATTTGTTCTGTCCCATTATTAGAACGTATTTAATTGTGTGATTACTACTGTGATGTGCAGAGGAACATAGGGGATCTCAGCTACTCTAAATATAGCACTTGTGAAAAAAAGTGTCCCTGAAAATATTTTTTAAATGTTGGCAACTATGCACTTATGCACTGCCTAAGGGCCACTAGGTCAGTAGGGGGCCCCATGAGAGGTTTCTGGGATCCTGTGATATTAAAGCGGTAGTAAACTTTCCTGGCATTACTACTTTTTAGAGGCCCTGGGGTAGGTTATGCCACAATGTACAAGTATGCACAGCATATTAGCACATTAGGGTACACTTACATTTTCAGACTGGGCCCTCCAATGCTACGCTGCGATTCTCACGCATTTATTTATTATTTATAAAAGGCCCCACCAAAATCCTCAGCACCAGGCCCATGATGTTCTTAATCTGGCCCTGAGAAACTACACTTACATCTTAAAATTACATCTTAAAATTAATGAGCTGGAAAAGTGGGTCACCCAATACTTACTTGAGCCCCATCTCTATCCAGCAATGTCCATAGAGAAATGGCTAAAGAGAAATTTTTGTTCTGGCCCTATGTATTCAGTAACAACATGTTAAGCCTTGTGCACACTGGACATTTTTACAGCTGCCGTCTGGTGTTTTTTTTTTGTTTGTTTTTTAGAGATCCATGGCCTTTGGTTAAGGTGGGTGGACATGGGGATCATAAATTGTGGATCGAGATGGAGCAACAAATGTGCCCCATACCTTTAATTAGGGCAATATGGTGCTATGATGCACTACCTAATACAGTTAAAACCCATCCTAGAATAGGTCCAACTCTATGGACGGGCAATAAAGTGTGTCAGAACCCGAAGTTCTCTACTAAAAGTTCCCCCCTCTATCCGATTGTAGGAAATATAGAGTTTAAATCAGGCATGGATTCCCAGATATTTAAAAGATTAAGAGAGAAAGGTATATTTCAAGCCTCACACTTTATGGGAGAAAGGGGGTGGCTAACATTAGGGGAATTAATACAAAATGGGGGGCGTTGGGAAATACCGATATGGCAAGCACGGCACGTTCGACATTTCTTGGAAACTCTAGATGATGCAGAAGACTTTAATCGGGTACTAACAAAGTTCGAGGAATATTGTGGAGGGGATGAACCACTCCACCATATGGTCTCCAAAATGTACATATTGTTGACTGCACCCCCAGAAGACTTCAAGATGACATGCCTGTTCCGTTTGTCCCCCTCTTTTTTTTTGTGTTCTCTCTGTGTTTTTTTTTTTTTTTAAATCTCCCTCTGCGCTGTTGGGGCACACGGCACGGAAAGGGGAAGATATGGGTCTGGAGGAGGGGAAATAGGGGAAAGACAGGGGGAAAAAAAGGGGAAGGAGGAATTGCAGAGATGGAGAGGGAATTGGCGGAAGAAAGAGGGGAAGGAAAGAGATAGATAGATAGATAGATAGATAGATAGATAGATAGATAGATAGATAGATAGATAGATAGATAGATAAGATAGATAGATCTAATGTTTGTATTGTCATTGGACTCTGTATGGTCCTTTTGTCTTTATCTCTGTATACCTCCCTTGTTTAAAAAAATAAAAGCAATAGAGAATTGTAAAAAAAAAAAAAAAATTAAGGTGGGTGGTCATACCGTTATGGCCAATTGGTGTACTGTCAAGAAGAAAAGCTGCACTAGTGATATACATTTGGCTGTTTAACATCTGGAAAGCACATGCTTGGCTTGCAAATGACAAAAAAAAAAAAAAAAAAAAAAAAAGGTAAAAATGTCAGCTATTTTTATCGTAAAATAACTTGTAAAAAAAAAAAAAAAAGAAGAAGGAGAGGGAACCTCTTATGCACACGAGTATTCTCTTCTTCCTTTTTTTTTATGGGGGTGAGGATGACACCACCACAGAAATTAGCCAAGGGCCATCAAAAAGTACAAGGCAAAAATTGCATAAGAAGCATTTACAACTAAAATCAGCCCACAACTCCTGCGAAAAAAAATAACAAATGGAACCAGTCAAACAAACATATTGGGAAGGAAAGGCATGTGGGTCAGATGTATCCAGATGTTCAGAGGAACATCGGCTAAAGCAGTTTTATTTTGAAATGTCTGCATTTTGCAAGAACAAACATTATAATACAGATGATCCTCTTTAGGAGCTAAATGGAAGTTGCTCATTGACTCATCAAGGTCAGATATGTAGATTGTGCAAGTTAAGCAACGATTCCAAAAATAAGAAGGAAAAACATCATAGTCAAATAATATATGTTGAACTCCCCTGTCTACCAGAAAAGAGGCAAAATAATAAATTATAATACAAAAGCTTTAATGCACATCTCTAACCTTTAGGCTGGGTTCACACTATTGCCACATGTGGCTCACAGCAGGGGTTCGGTGCGTCCCCGTTCACCATTTTAGGTCTGACTTCAGCCCATATTTAAGGCTGAAGTCGGACCAAAAGACACACAGGACCCCTTTGAAAATTGACCGACTATAGAGAGCTGGTCACAATTTTCCGACATGCGAATTGGATGTGGCGGAAACTCACATCCAATTCGCATAGGTGTGAGTCCAGTCTTTGCCATTTAAGCTCATGGTCAAAGATAGCATACTAAAACACAGCTGGATCTTGATAATTTAAAAATTTAACACAGCAGTTCTATGATGCCAAGATCACAGACTATATAGAAGTAAAAAAAAATAAAGCAATTATTCTACGCCTTTAAAAAACATTAGTTTAGCCGTATCTTGTATGTGCGGTTACATTTTAGTCACCAATCCTCAGGAAAAAGGTTGTTATATTAGAAAGAGTTCAGACAGGTAACAAACTTGAGGGGGATGGAAGACCTCAGGTACGAGGATCGATTACAGTTATACACTCTGGAGAAGAAGGGTTTAAGAGGGGATATGATTACAACGTACAAATATATAAAAAGGTGTCTTTTCCCAACTGCATAAAAAAAACACAAGATATTTTTCAATGTTAACAGACCAAAAAGGTGTAAAGCTGACCACACATTAGTAGAATTTCATTTAAACTTTTTTGTATTAGTTTTAATAACATTAGTTGGATTTTCTAAATGTTAGTGGGGGTTAAAAACATTTGCCTTTGACCACGTGGACAATAAAATTCAAAGGAGCAGTGTATAACGCATCTAAATTAATACCCAATATGTCACGCTTCAAAATTGCGCCCACTCGTGGAACGGCGACAAACTTTTACCCTTAAAAATCTCCAAAGGCGACGTTAAATTTTTTTTTCTACAGGTAGCATGTTTAGAGAGTTACATAAGAGCTAGAATTATTGCTCTACCGATCGCGGCGATACCTCGCACGTTTGGTTTGAATACCGTTTTCACATGCGGGGCACATTTAAAATTAATTTTAATTTTCTTTTTTTCTTATTTATATTACTTTGTTCTTAAAAAAAAAAAAAAAAAAGTGTAAAAATAAAGTGTCACTTTTTTTTTTTAAAGTGTATTTTGTGCGTGTACTCGAGAGAGGAGCCGGACTGCAAGAGTTGGGAGTAGGCAGACCTCCCCCAGAGGCAATCTGCCATCTTTCTCCATGCCCCCCGGGTGGCAATGGCGGGTGTAAGGGGGTCCTCCCACACAGCCCGCCCTACCTGCTCTGCTCCGTTAGTCCTTTGCCTCTCTTTTTTAGAGACCGCGTGGCCAAAGTGCGTGCATGTTAACCCAATTTCGAGTGCGTGTAAGTGTGGTGGTTTTGTGGGAGGGGGGTGGGCGTACCAAGCGCAGGCTTACCTCGCATAGCACACCCACCGGGAGCCGGGCTGAGACCACCAAACTCAATTCACATGCAGCCGAGACCGGGACCCTTAGCTGCAGAGGTGAACGGCTTGTCAGCGCAGTGCCAATCGCGTTGAGCCACCGCAGCTCCCTCTAAAGTGTCACTTTTAATCCTATTACAAGTAATGTAAACATCCCTTGTGATAAAAAAAAGCATTATAGGGCCTCTTAAAATATAAGATCTGGGGTAAAAAAAAAGACCCCAGATCTCATATATACACTAAAATGCAAAAAAAAAAAATTGTAATAAATAAAAAAAAAAAAAAAAAAAAAAAAAAGTAAAAACATGGCCCTTTAAGAGCTATGAGCGGAAGCAACATTTTGATGCCGCTTCCACCCTGCAATGGTATGGAGACAGGTGGGGGCCATCTTCCTCTCACTCGTCTCCATACCACACACAGAAGAGGAGCCACAGACAATAAAAGTGATCTTGCTGCGAATCCACCGCAGAGACCACAATTATTGGAAACCAGACCGCTCGCTGAAGAGCATACCAGGGTATGGCAATTAGCTGCTGCCATAACAAAGATATTCCTCTTCAAACAGCCAATGTATATCGGCGTGCGGCTGTCCGGAGGTGGGTAAAAATAGGGATGTCCCGAGACCGATACTAGTACCGATACCAAGCATTTCCCGAGTACTTGTACAGTCAGGTATCGGGTGGTGGGGGGAGTTATAAGTCTTCTCTGTGTTGTCTCCCCCCCCTCCGTGATGTCTTCTCCCCCATGCCGTCTTGTTCCCCCTGTGATGTCTTCTTGCCCCCTCTGTGCCGCCCTCCCCCGTGCCGTCTTCTCCCCGTCCATACTGCCTCTCCCCCCATGATGTCTTCTCCCCGTCCGTACCGCCTCTCCCCCCGTGATGTCTTCTCCCCGTCCGTACCGCCTCTCCCCCAGTGATGTCTTCTCCCCGTCCGTACTGCCTCTCCCCCCGTGATGTCTTCTCCCCGTCCGTACTGCCTCTGCCCCCGTGATGTCTTCTCCCCGTCCGTACTGCCTCTCCCCCCGTGCCGTCTTCTCCCCGTCCATACCGCCTCTCCCCCCATGATGTCTTCTCCCCGTCCGTACCGCCTCTCCCCCCGTGATGTCTTCTCCCCGTCCGTACTGCCTCTCCCCCTGTGATGTCTTCTCCCCGTCCGTACTGCCTCTCCCCCCGTGATGTCTTCTCCCCGTCCGTACTGCCTCTCCCCCCGTGATGTCTTCTCCCCGTCCGTACTGCCTCTCCCCCCGTGATGTCTTCTCCCCGTCCGTACTGCCTCTCCCCCCGTGATGTCTTCTCCCCGTCCGTACTGCCTCTCCCCCCGTGATGTCTTCTCCCCGTCCGTACTGCCTCTCCCCCCCGTGATGTCTTCTCCCCGTCCGTACTGCCTCTCCCCCCCGTGATGTCTTCTCCCCGTCCGTACTGCCTCTCCCCCCCGTGATGTCTTCATCACCTCCATGCCGCTCCCCCTCCGTGCCGATATCCCCAGTGATGTGTTCTCCCCCTTCGTGCCGTCTTCTTCCCATCCATGTCGCTCCCCCTCCGTGCCGCTCTCCCCCCTTGATCTGTCAGGATGGAGCGCTAAACCCAGCTCCTACCTTTTCCGAATGGACAGAGTCCATGATCACCGACTCTGTCCATTCACATAACTGAAACATCGTAACCTGTGTTTACGGTGCTTCAGTTTATGAATGGAGAGGAGCTTCTCTCCATTCATTTCAGCTGAGGCTGTAGAGAAAGGGACTGGGGAATCTGTGACCTTAGTCCCTTTCTCTGTCTTAAAGGGGAGATGTCAGAGGTCTGTTAAAACCCCTGATATCTCACCAAAACCCCCCAACAGGGTTAAATAAAAAAAATTGCAATAAATAATTTAAAAAATAAAACGTAAATAATAATAATAATAATAATATTTATAATAATAATTAAAAAAAAAAAAACACACACACACCACTTTCCATGCTTCTTATTAAATACCTTAATGTCTACTCTACAAAAAAGGGTAATTTGGGGGATATGTGTACTGTCCTGGCATTTTTGGGCCACACACACTCGCACACACAGTAGCTCACATTTTTGTAAATATTTTATTGTATCTTTTCATGTGACACACAGAAATTACACTTAGCTACAATGTAAAGTAGTTTAACCCCCCCCCCCCTTTTATCCAAACTCCTTGAACATCTGGTCTACAACCAACAGAGCGACCACCTTGCCAATATTACCCTTCTTGATCCCCTTCAGTCTGGATTTTGTCCTCAACACTCTTGGACCTGCTTTTGATACGATAACTACCCCCTCCTCCTTCAGAAAACTCCATGCCTTTGGTCTCCGTGATTGTACTCTTCACTGGTTGGCCTCCTAAATTATCCTTTAGCATTACTTACAATTCATAAATTCCTTTCTCTTCTGTGGTTCCCCAAGGTTCTGTTCTTGGACCTCTTCTATTTTCAATCTACACCTATTCCCTGGGTGACCTTTACGATGACAACACCCAAATCCATTTCTCTACCCCTCAGCTCACTCCATCTCCTCACGTATCACTAATTTACTAACCGATATATCAGTCTGGATGTCACACCACTTCCTGAATCTATCCGAAAACAAACTTAATTTTACCTCCCCATATGCCCATTCCCTTTGCCCTGATCTCTCTGTCAAAATGAATGGCACAACTATAAGCCCATCCCCCAAATGCCAAGGTCCTAGGTAAAGTCCTGGACTCTCCATTAAGCCCCACATCCACTGTCCAAATCTTGCTGCCTCAACATCTCCAAAATACACCCCTTTCTAACCAACACAACAAAGCTTTAAAAAGGGGTTGTGAAGGTTTGTTTTTATATTTTCTAAATCGGTTCCTTTAAGCACAGGAAGTGTGAAATTCAGACAAAGAAAGAAAGAAAAAAAAAAACATTTAGAATGGAAAAATAGAAGGAAAGGGTAAGGTTAAAAAAGGAACCCATTTAGAAAAAAAAAAAAACACGAACCTTCACAACCAATTTAATTCACTCCTTTGTCATCTCTCGCCTTGACTACAGCGACTCCCTCCTCATTTGCTTACCTCTACATCAGGGGTGGCCAACCAGTGGCCCGGGGCCACATGTGGCCCGCGGAGCCCTCTGATGTGGCCCGCGACCTCCTGTTCAGGAATGGCGGGTTGGCAAGCCCAGACCGCAGGTTGCCGACCGCCATACCACAGCATCAGTGTTGTAAATGAAGCTGGTGGTAGAAGAAGAAAGTGGCTGTGGAGCAGAGCCCCAAAAGCCAATGCTTTATTATAGCATTGGCTTTTGTCACAAGTGGAGTCTATGACAAAGTTCAGCTAACCCGCAGATAGATGTCCGTTTACGCCCACCTACCTCCAATCAGGAAAAAAAAGAAGGGAATTAGTCCCCTTCTATCTGGGCGGATCAGAGGGTCTATAGAGTAGCCGTGACCTGTCATCTGCCCGCTCCGCTCATTGTGGCCCGCGACTGGATACCAAGTTGTCTAAGTGGCCCTCACTCTTCAAAAGGTTGGGCACCCCTGCTCTACATAGTCTATCCCCCCTTCAGTCCATCATGAATGCTGCCGGCAGACTCATTCACCTTACCAATCGCTGTGTCTGCTACATCCTCTCTGCCAATCCCTCCATTGGCTTCCTTACATCCAAATTAAATGTAAAATACTACTTACAAAGCCATCTACAACTTAGCCCCCAGCTATATCAATAATCCAGCTGCGAGTTCTCACAGCTGGAAAAACAAAACCCAGGCAGCCTGCCAAGTTTTCTTACAACACCAGATTAGGTAGAAAAGTATTTTTTAGTTCTTTTATCAAAGGAAAGAACTCCGGTATGTAGAGGAAGGGAGTTTAACCATTTAAAGACCATTTTTTTTTGGAATTTGTTGCTTACAAGTAAAAAAAATATATATATATGTTCTGCTACAAAAATACTTGGAACACCCAAACATGATATTTATTATCTAGCAGAGACTTTAGAGAATAACATTGTGGTTGTTACAATATTTTATGTCACACCGTATTTGTGCAGCAGTTTTTCAAAACACAATTTTTTATTTTTTTTATTCAAAACAGTAAAGTTAGCCCAATTTTTTCTTTTTGTATAATGTCAAAGATGTTACACCACAAGAATTGTGATCTTTATTCGAAGCAAAAAAATAAATAAAAATTGTGATTCTCATGTTAGCCTGAATCGTGCAGAATTTATATATACACAAATGCATACATACATAGTGTGTAATATATATATATATATATATAATTAGTGGTGCACCGAAATGGAAATTTCAGAACCGAAATAAAAAAAGAAATTCAGTCCGAAACCGAAAATGACTTTTCTTTTTTTTATGCACGAGGCACTGAATCAGTATATGAAAATGTACTGAGTGAGGTATGAGGTACTGATCTTAAAGATGCAGATTGCACTGAGTGGGACACAAGGCACTGTCACTGACAGAGGAAGGCTGATAATATAAAGTTGGCCATTGCACTGACTGAGGCATTTTGCACCGAACTGATAATTTATATTATACCTCACTCATCTTCATATACAGATTCAGTGCCTCATCTGTACTAAGATATTATTACTAATGTAATAATATGTGTGACATTGTTTATTATTTGTCCCTTTTAATTCGACTGCCTCATACCTCACCTAGTGCAATACAGAGACATCTTTTATCATATATTATTAAAGATGTCTGTGTATTGCCGAAACACAGACATCTTTATATAATTATATCATATAATATAAGATCTTAGATGTCTGTGTTTACTGCACTAGGTGAGGTATGAGGACTGAGGAGGATAACGAGGCTTTTAAAAAATGGTGCGTGACACAGACCTAGTCAGCACCTTGCATTTAATGAGGGCCGAGGCAATGGGCACATTAATCATAAAGTTGCACTGCACTAGTACAGTCTGGAACTGGTCTGTGACAGTCAGTCACAGACCTTACCTTAACTGCTGGTGTAAGAGAGTCCTGTCGTCGGGTGAAGAGCAGCTTGCTCAGAGTCACGCTCTGAGTCAGGCGGGGTTGGATGGTGCCCAGCCCCCTTATAACATGCAGACTTGACTGAGTCTGAGGGGACACACATGGACAGCCGGATGATCAGACTTGCACGCGCCAGTGACTGGTTGCGACGCCGACACTGGCAGAGCAAACGGGCAGGGGAAACAGGAAGTGAGCCATACGGACGGTAACTAAGACCGGCCCTGGAGGTGGGTTATTAGCGGCAGTTTTTTCAGTTGCTTCGGCATGCCCCCATAAACGCTATTTTTGGCCGATATGTATCGGCACCGATATATCGGTGCATCCCTAATTTATATATATTATATTATATATATATATATACACACATATATACACACACACACACACACACACACACACACACACACACACACACACTAGATCTTGATTGTGGAGGACAATGCATATTATTAGAGAGGGTTTATACAAGGTCAAGGACTGCAGTACTTTTACAAACTCAACTTTAGCCCAGGTCAGTTCTTATTGGATGACTAAACAAATGAGACTTATTATTTGTAGTCCATTTTTTAGGTGCTATGGAAAGCTGCACCAGCTCTGAGACAGCAGAGTACAGTGATCAACATTTCTCTAGATACTTTTTAGTAGATTATTAGTATCATGGGGTTTCACTGGAAGAAACCGGCCTCCTGAGATTATCATGTTTTCAAAAGCCATAACCCCAAAGCAAAAACACATTATGTGATCAACACATGCTGATTAAAAAAATAAAAAAACAAACAAACACACACATACCTGTAATCGTTCACGTGAAAATATATTTCTGGAAGTAACTTGAATGTGCCATACAATTACCACATAGAAAAAAAAAACTGACAACTCTTTGCTCTAGCCAATGTTTAGTAAACCACTGCCAAAATGTCTGGTGCATCAGGAATGAAAAGGTTTAATAAAACAGAACGCTTCCCCATATGCAGGGAGATACATCAATATACAGATCTACTTTAGGCATCTTTAGCTGAACGTTTTAAATAGATCTGTTTAGACAAATACATTACATTTGGTGGTATGTCAACCCTCCCATCCTGCTTATACCACATTTAAATGAAACCAAAGTTTGTCAGGTACATTTTAAGCTTCTGATGCAGCCGGCTTGGGCCTGGCGAAACTCGTTAAGCCAAATTCCTTTTCACTCACACTGACTGCCCAATCTGTGCTGACTTACCATTGCGTGATTTTTCTATAGCTACTCCTTGATCTATATATCTTCATGTACTCTGTTGACATTATATGAGAAAATAAAAAATAGAAAAAGCCACGCTAAATAGTCCCAATTGAAGCATGCAAAAATCGTTGTACAGATGCTTGTTTGGGGAATTGGCAACAGGATGGATCGCTGCCCATTTTTGCCACCAGTGTCAGTCAGTGCCACCGGTGCCCAGTGTCACTACATTGCTCACCGGTGCCACCAGTGACCATCTGTGGCGTCAGTGCCCAGTGCCACATTAGCGCCACTAGAGTGCTCATCTGCACCACTACAGCGCTCATCAGTGCCACTAGAGTGCCCATCAGTGGATCCTCATCACCGCCACCTTATCAGTGCATATCAGTGGCAGATAATCAGTGCACCCTCAGTACCCATCAGTGCACCCTCATTAGACCAGCCTCGTCATCACCCATCAGTGCAGCCATATCTGTTCCAGTTTCCCTAAAAAAGGTGTCATTTGGGGGGTATTTGTACTTTACTGGCTTGTTAGGGTCTCAAGAAATATCTCATTCCTGGCTATGAATCAATACAATCTACTAAAAAGAGCAACTAGATATAAAAAAATAAAAAAAAGAAGAAGGAGCCCCCCCCCCCCCCCCAATATGGTTATATTCTCTGTACTAGCAAAGAAATTTAAAGCTGAACTCCAGCTTTTGTTACACTTTACATAGTTTGAGCTAAAGTGGTGTACAGAGATGCTCCCTCTCTACAAAATAAAGTTGCCCCCAACATCATTTAACCCCCAGACTCTCCCTTTTCCACAACCTCGTAGACTACAATCCCTGTAAGAAGTGTAATAAATGCCAATATAAACACACGTGGCAAGTGTAAAACTCAACCATTCATTTCTAGTCACCAATCATTCCTACTCTATCAAACACTTTTACCTGCGCCAAGTGTATAATTTACCTGTTGACTTGCCCTTGTGGCAAATATGTGGCTAGAACTATTCACCCTTTTTCAGCGAGAGTAAAACTAACACATAGCCAACATCAAGAAAGGCATTACAAAACACAGCGTACCCAAGCACTATCGTCGGTTTCATAGCTGCGATCCAAAGCTACTGTATTTTTAATTGTATATAAATTCATTCCCCCACGGAGGGGCGTTTGATTGGAAACCTTCTGGATATACGAATTGCAGTCCCACTCTAAATGTAGAGCGGTACATTAATGCCTTTATTAACAGGGCTTAGTGCATTATAACATCTATACTTATCTTTTCTATATTGATGCAAGGAGGTTATCCTTTTTCTTTTAAATAGCCTATGTGTTTGATATTCACCATTTATCATTCCCTTTGCCATCACTAGTGGCCGTTTTATTATATTTCATTCCATAACAATTTTTGACGTCATCTTGTTTTTACTATCAAGTGTATTATTATGAAAAGATATGGGAGACCAACTCTGCCCAATTGGTACCTTCTAATTTGGGATTTTCTTCAATAATTTTAAACATTCAAGCACGTTGGTTTAAAGTGACTATTAATGCATCTTTTTCTATACCATCATTCATTGTGGATATCTCAGTTGGTCCCGTCTTCAGAATGAGGCTTGATGCACAACGGTGCACTTTCTTCCTGTGTTCACACAGAGTAGTGTCATTTCCTGCCTCTTTTACAACTAGGCTAGCCCCCTCCCCCCACGCCCTTTTCCTTTCCCAGAAGTGGCTGTTTGATTGACAATTAGCGACAAGCAGCTTGTCACAGGTTGGTACCACATTAAATCTGTTTTTCCCTACTATATAATACACAATGACTGATAACCCCAGATAATATCTAATTAGAAGAAATGCATCAGTTAGAGCTCTGTCACTTTGTAATTGCGGTCAATGCAGAGTGGCATGGAAGCTCCCCTTCATTGGTGTGGGTACAACTTCAGCTTGATTGGTTAATTGGGTATATGCCTTGTTGAGCCCACATATTCAAAAAGGGCCAATCAGGGACACAATGGCCTTTTGACTATAGGTTAATATTTGTCATGAAAAAAAATAATACACAGTCACTGCTTTCTTATATTAAGGAACCACAAGTTTACAGGTTTTTGCACATCCTCTCGATTTGGCAAGTCACAGACTTAGAAATGCCATCACTGAATCTGCAGCATCTGGGTTGCATACTTGTTTCAAGACCGTTATGTGTTGAGCAGTGAAGCCACAGTAAAAGAAGAAGGACAGCCCATGAACTTGCAGCTTAAATTGGTTAAGCTACTTCTATAAAATGGTCCTATCCCCTCTGTATTATAAACAATAAGTTCCCCTGTGTTATATCATAAATATGCTCATCTGTACTGATAACACACTGTCTTCATGTGATCAGTTGCCTCCTCTGCCTAGCTGAGGGTTCAATAAGGCGGGGGTGAGCACTGCAGCTGAGAAGGAGTCACATGATCGCAGGAAGACGGTGTTTTATCAGTACAGACAAGCATAGTTATGACATAACAGACACAGGGGAACTTATTATAATACAGAGTGGATGGGGGCTTTTAATATTAACTATGATAGCAGCAGAGCCATGACACAAGCAGACACTCAGAGAGGGGGAGTAATGGAGGAGAGGACACAGGAGACGGAGAGCAGAGTGGTGTATGATGGAGGCATGTACAGAGAGAGAAGGGGAGAAACTGGCAGGATAAGACAGGTATTTTGGGCGTGGCCTGGACATGAGACGGTGAAGACGCATCCTTCTTAAGCTCCGGTGCCGGCACCTGGAATATTCGTTTATTGGATGACCTAGCTTGGTTCTAACCTCATGGCCAGCATGGTTAGGAAGACAGGAAAGCTGCAGACCAAAAAGGGGACATCTACGGGCTCCATTAGGCGATTTCTCGCGGCAGAGACGGAGGAATTCCCGGAGACGGACAGCCTAGGCCGATCTCCACGTGGGCTGAGCGCGAACCCCACCTCCCGACATAGGCCAGAGCGCAGATGTGCGTCCCCAGCCTCCTCGTGCGGATCGGAGGGTGAGAGGAGTACGGGCAGACACTCGGACGTAGCAGACCTGGTAAGCGGCCTCCCGACTAAGTCTGACCTCGCATCCGTGCTCCAGGGCTTGGAAAAAGCTATTAAGAAGGAACTCTCGGGGGTGCGCTCTGATTTGGGCCAGGTCCTGCTTCGTGTGGAGGAATCGGAACAGCGCCTGGACAGGCACGCCACGGCTATCAGGGATCTGCAGACCACCACGCCGTCCCTCGCCATAGCCCATAGGATGGCACTTTATAAAATCGAAGACCAGGAGAACAGAAATAGGAGGAATAATATTTGCGTAAGGGGGCTCCCAGAGGCGACGAGAGATGAAGAACTGCTGGCCTCCATTTGCGGTATTTTTAACAGACTCCTGGGCAATGCTGCGGATTACCCCCTGATTCTGGATAGGGTACATCGGGCTCTGCGGCCACGCAACATGTCGTCGGATGTCCCGAGAGATGTGATCTGTCGGGTTCACTTTTTTAAGGAAAATTAGCTCATTATGCGGAAGGCCAGGGAAGCGGCTTAACTGGACTTTGATGGCGCCATCTTATCGTTTTTCCCTGACCTGGCCCGGGAAACCCTAGAATGCAGGAGAGCTCTTAAGCCGCTCACGGAGAAACTCCGGGCAGCCTCTGTCCCATACAGATGGGGATTCCCGGCAGCCTTGATTGCTACTAGAGATGGGAAGACAGCTGTCCTCCGCTTCCCGGAGGACCTTGAGGTGTTCTGCATGGACCTCAACATTGAACCCCCGGAGCTTCCAGGCTGGCAAGATGGCATCCCGCCTGTTGTGCAGGCACCTGAAGTGCAATGGCAGAAAGTTTCCCGCAAGCGCCGGTCTCATACTCCGGCGTCTACTCCTAAAGCCGACTGAGTGTTCCTCCTTCCCGATTCTCTACACCTGATTCAGTTGCTATCCCGAATCAAGCAAGTATGACCGTGAAGTCTGTTTCAATGACAGGATGTTGAGTTTGCCTGTTTATATAATTCCAAACTTTTGAGTTTATTCTATTTTTTTATTTTATTTTTATTTTTTTATGGCGGTTACTTTTTAAATTTTTGGACTTGTCATCTGGCATCTACCTGCTACTGGTTATTCTATGGCTAGGATCCAGCGGGGCTTGTGGCTCACGTTGACTGCCTTGACTTTAACTAACCCTTCCCTTGAGACTCTTTGGTTCATACGGGGTGGGTCTGGGTCCGAGTTGCTGGGATATCATGCGCTGCATCAATAGTTACTGGGTGTGTACTAGATGTGTTATGGTTATCCAATGTTACCGTTTGTTTTTTTTGTTCCGTTGTGCTGGCGCCGGACCCCGCAGACTACGTATGCCCATGGCTGACATGCGTGGTTTGGTTTTGGGTGCGTCCCGGCCCCCCTGCTCGGGTCGGTGGGGGGTCTGGTTCTCAGCTGTGATCGCCCTCTCGGGGGCGGGTTGCGGTGGGGGGCTGGACCCCGCGCTGCTCCGGGTGTTGCACGGCAAGGACTTGCGTGCAGCTGAGGGTTCCCTCCAATTGAATGTTCTTGTTTATTATTTGTTTATTCTTCTTTTTATTTTTTTCCCCTCTCCTTCTCTCTCGGTATTTTCCTCTCATTCTTCTCCTCACTCCCTTTCCCTTCTTCCTGCCAGCATCACAGGGGTTCGTTGTGCTGTAGGTCCCCTCTGGAAGTCATGGCCACTGTAAATCTTCTATCCCTTAATGTAAGAGGTCTTCACGCTCCAGGTAAGCGGCACACCCTATATAGGGAACTTAAACGCATGCAGGGGGACATTGTTTACCTTCAGGAAACACATTTGACGCACACCACATCGGTGAAATTGTTTGACCACCATTATCCCATCTGGCATTATAGCCTATCTGATATTTCTAAGGCGAAGGGAGTGGCCATTGTATTCTGCAGGGGAACCTCTTGTTTTGGAGGAGTCCTTGGCGGACCCCTGTGGTCGTTATCTGTTTCTGAGGGGTACTCTGGGCAAGTTGAAATGCACTTTGGCTAACTTTTATGCGCCCAATCACGGGCAAGTGAGCTTCCTGGTGTCCACTCTGACTAAACTAGGTGACTTTGCTCAGGGGGTGTGTCCTGCTAGCGGGTGATTTTAATGTGCCTTTGGAACCCGCATTGGATACCTCCCTGGGCAGGTCCTGTGTTTCCCATAAAAATCTAACCCACATACGTAAAAAAAACTACACGAGGCCCAGCTCCTAGATGTTTGGCGTATAATGCACCCATGTGAAAAAGATTACACCCACTATTCACATCTTCATAGTTCTCACTGTAGGATAGACTAATTCTTTATAAATCACCATTTCCTGGAGCTTGTCTCTAAATCCAACATAGGCATATCTACATTCTGAGACCACTCTCCCGTTAGCCTAACCCTACGTGTCCCCTCCCTACCATTAAAATCTAATAACTGGAGGCTTAATAAATTCCCTTCTAGCCTTCTGTTCCGTTACAATTACATCCCACTATTGAATTCTATTAGGACTGACTTGCAAAAGTGGACCCAGTTGGCTCATTCGTGGTTGGGTCGTATTAACATTGTGAAAATGAATATCTTGCCCAGATTGCTTTTCATGTTCCAGATGGTACCATATGGGGTCCCCCTCGGTTTCTTTAAAGTAGCTCAATCTTTGATTAGACGATATGTGTGGAATCGCAGACGCCCTAGGATCGCGTATGCCTGGCTAATCAGGCCAAAGCGATCTGGGGGCCTCGCGCTCCCAGACCTTCGAAAGTATTTTCTTGCTACCGTATTGACTAGGGTGTCGGATTGGAAATATCATAAGGACACAAAACTATGGGTGCAATTGGAAATGGACTTGTATGGTACAGACCTGTTCTCTTCCATATGGATACCTCCCAAGTTTCGTAAAAAGTCCCGGACTATGTCCCCCCTCTCTAAATCATCGCTTACTATATGGGACTCGCTTTGCAAAGCACAACATTGGCCCTACAACTCACCATTAATGCCTATTGCTGGTCATGATTTTTTCCCACCCGGAAACATTGACTCTACTTTTGGGAATCGATTTTCGTCTACACCATTGTTGCTCCACCAAGTGACCTCTGACTCTGGGGTTCTCCCTTTCGGCCCTGATTCCGTCAACACCAGCCTCCTTCATGGATCAGTGGAAACACCACCAATTAGCACAGTTTGTGAAATCCCTACCCCACCCGCTGAGGTCGGAGTCGGAACTGACCCTAGTTGAAGTTTTACTACAGGGTCCGCAACCACCTGAAAGGCCTCTGTCTAGTTTCTATCAATCCTTGCTGGCCCTCCCGCCCATTGCCCAACACTCGTTCCTCTCCAAATGGGGACAAGATCTCCAAAGTAAATTGCCTGAATCTCAAGTACCCTCATTGCTACAATTGGCTCATGTCTCAGCCATTTCTTCTAAAACAGCTGAAATGAACTACAAACTGCTAATGAGATGGCATTATACGCCAGAAGTTCTGCACAGATTTTTTCCATCAATTTCGGATCAATGTTGGAGGGGATGTGGTGAACGGGGCTCACATGCTCATATATGGTGGTTTTGTCCCCTAATCAAACCATATTGGTCTCAGGTGCTATGTTTGATTGAGAAAATACAGGGGGTCAGGGTCATTGAAGACCCCTGGGTGGTATTGTTTCATTGTTCGGGTGAACCAGTAGGATCGTATGCTAAATCTATTACCCCCCATCTCCTTAATGCGGCCAAGGCTCTCATTCCCCAGCTGTGGAAGCAACAGAGGGTCCCCACTTTGAAACAGTGGCTCCTGGAAGTGGACCGCATTTACCATATGGAAAGTAGCACATTGGAGCTACGTAATAAATCCTAATTGGCGCATAAGATATGGTCCTGCTGGTTCGCCTTCAAATTCTCCTCTGCATATGCAGAGGTTATGGCCCAATCTGTTTAGCACTTTAGTGTGAGGTTAGTATTTTTACATGCAATGCCACTTCTGTGATCGCTGGCTATACCCCTACTCCTTCATGTCTTTCCCTCTTCCCTCTCTTCCTTCTATCCTTCTCCCCGCTACTGCTTTCCACTGCCCCTCCCTCCTTTTTCTCTATTATTCTCTTTTTTTTTTTGTTTCCTTTTTTTTTTTTTGGGGTATCTATGTACCTTATCTCTGTAAAAGGTGTTAAGGTGGAGCTGATCTATCTATGGGACCGGTGAAAATTTAGAGTGGGCCTCCCTGTAAGTTGAAGGTGCACGACAGCGTATTCAGATGTGGTTTCATTGCCATGAGGCTCTTTAGTTTGGGCTGCTTAGATTTACGAATTGTCTATCAATCCAAGTGGTTATTTTATAATTGGTTGTGATACTCTGTTGATGACGGTCTGTTTGATGTTCCTCCATACACTAATGCAACGCTGTATGTGGATACTTTTTCTTTATTTCTTATACCAATAAAAACTTATTGAACAAAGACAGGTATTTCAGGTGATACAAGGGGGCAAAATGACACAGCACACGTACTGTGCAACATGCTTTAAGGGAACAGGATGTTTATTTTTATTTTTTTTATGGGGAGGGGGGGTTAACAAATGCTTTAAGAATAGGAGCTTATTTATTCACATCATGTCACTTTTCTTTTCAAGATGGAATTTCACTTTTGCTTAGCTTCTTTAGATGCACTTTTCTGGAACTTCCAGGAAGGAAATATTTTGCTTAGGTATTTTTACTATAAGGATGTCTGGAAAGTTGTGTTTGCCACTGGCTCCCACAGCTGTCAAAGTCAGTTAGCCAATCGGGAGAGAGGGGGCGAGGCCGAATGGCAGCTCCGTGTCTGAATGGACACAGAGCTGCAGCTTGGCTCAGGTGCCCCCCATAGCAAGCTGGGGACACTCGACAGGAGGGAGGGGCCAGGAGCAGCGAAGAGGGACCTAAGAAGTGAAGGATTCAGGCTGCCTGTGCAAAGCCAACTGCACATAGGAGGCAAGTATAACATGTTTTTTTTTTTTTTTTCAAACAAGACTTTACAATCACTTTAACTGCAAAAGTAGAAATACACTTTAGGTAACAGGAGTTTCTTTAACATACATTGGAACAAAATATAACTTTTCTTTTTTAAAGTGGATAAAAAAAAAATTAAAAATAAAGTTTGCATAGAAGAAGTAGATCTACTTTTTATTAGCAGAGAACATTACCTGGTCAGATTACGATGCGATACTGCCTTGCAGACAAAACGAGGTGGCCTAATGTTCTAGGCTCAGAATGACACTGAGATCCAGTGATACTTGTAAATGTGTTGGGACTTGTTTTATCAGAATCCCCTCACTCCACCTGAGTTGTTGAAGTTGTAGCTAAAAGAGGATAAGCATGCTTATTTAGATAAGACATACCTTAACATTAAAACGAAAAATCAGAGATAGGTAGAAGCGTCAGGAAGAAATGAAATACGGTAGATGAGACAAGATTCAAGATAAAGTAGACAAAAAGAAAGGAATTGTCATTGTTCCGGCATTAACCTTCTGAGATGCAAATTTTCTTCTGGCATTAAAGGGTATTGAAAATTTAACACACATTAACTGAAAATTAAACAAAAATAAATGTATAATTATTCTAAAATCTTCTGTTTAAGGCCATTTCACTTGTTTGCATTTGTTTATTTACCCCGCTTCCTGACCAGGCCATTTTCTCGAGATATGGAACTGCGTTATTTTAACTGGCAATTGCATGGTCATGCGACACTGTACTCAAATAAAATGTATGCAATTTTCCCCCACAAATAGAGCTTTAGTTTGGTGGTATTTGAGTACCATTGTTTTTTTTATTTATTGCGCTAAAAAAAGAAAAAAAAAAAAAAAAAAAAAAGGAAAACACACACAACCATTACCTCATATAAAAAATAAATAAAAATGTCTTCATGAATTTAGATCAATATGTATTCTGCTACATGTTTTTAGTTAAAAGAAATTCCAATAAGCTTTATTTATTTTTACACTAGTAATAGCTGTAATCAGCAACCTGTAGCAGGACTGCGACATTGCAGCGGACAATCGGATAACGATGATCGACACTTTGAGGGAACCAGTGACACCAATATAGTGATCAATGCTAAATGACACTGGCTGTGAAGGGGTAAACATCAGGGGCGATCAAAGGGTCAACGGTGTGCCTAACCAGTGTTTGAGTACCGTTTTCTGCTTTTACACAGAGAATATAAAAGCAGGGAAATAAAACCACCCTTCCCCCCTGTCAGAACAGAGATCTGCCCTGTTGAGCTGCCAGAGCTTTGTTCTGTGACACATGATCAGTGGGTTCACAACAGAAGCAGGCTGTCGGGGGCTTGCATGTGCGCTCCCGTAGGCAGAAGTGCAGAATCATGTATAACATGGGTCTTTAAACTATGGCCCTCCAGGTGTTCAGGAACTACAATTCCCATCATGCCTAGTCATGTCTGTGAATGTCAGAGTTTTACAATGCCTCATGGGAAGTGTAGTTCCGCAACAGCTGGAGGGCCGTAGTTTGAGGATCCCTGATGTATAATATACACATGTGATTCTACACAGGAGAGCTGCACTGTAGCAGTAAATTTGCCATGGGGGTGGGGGGGGGGGGGGGGTTAATGACTACAAAAGCAGAAACAAACAATTTTCACAGTCAGAAAAAAAACAAAAAATCTCAAAATGGACGACATGATTTAAAGGGTAAGTTCACCTTTACAGAAAACGTTGTTGTTAGGTGAACTTACACAGGTGCAGGTCCCTCTGACCTGGACCTCGGCAGTCTCCCGTTCTAAGCCCCGGCATGCCTGCAACAGGAGCCCGGAACTTAAAAATCATCTCTACCGAATGTCCAAAACATCCATCGTCAGGAGGGACATATGGAACAGTCTAATTGGTCAGCGATGTCACCGACTGATCGGCAGCCACATAGTCATCCTGTCAGCTATGAAGAAGACTTCAGGAAGGAGAGAGGAGGATTTCTAAGCCCCAGGCTACTGACACAGATATACCGGGGATTAGAACCAGGAGATAGCAGTGGTACAGGTCAGTGGGACCTGTCGAAGTTCACCTTCCATTTTAAGATTCTTCCTGCAAATAATTTTACTCCACAGGTAAGGATGAACTTACTATCGGCTACAGAAAATGATCATTTGAAAAAAGGGTTATTGGCGTTTTCCCGTTAGTAAGAAGAAGAGGTGCCGATAATGGCCACCTAAAAGAAAACGCACATGATATTTTCCCTGATTTTCATAGGTCAGGCAACTCAAAAACCACATCCAAAAAATGCAACCCGGGTCTGTTTTTGCTCTGTTTTCAATGCATTTCAATAGAAGAAGAGGTGCGTTACACTGCAAGAAAAGCGCAAAATAACTAGTTTAAACACTAGAGTTGGGCCCAACACCTCCCAGTTCGGTTTGCACCAGAACTCTCGAACCTTGCAAAAGTTCGGACCCAACCCCTTATAAAAAAATAAAATAAAAAATCTATGGCACCCCAACTTCAAAAAATGTATTGGCCATAAAAAAGGGTATGGGGGCCCAGGTACTGCCCTGAAGGACATATAACAATACAAGATTTTTTTTAGAAAAAGAGCCTGGGGGGTCCCCTGAGCATGCCTGTAAAGTGGCGCATCTATACCATGCCTACGCGCCGCAGACTGACTGCCGAATATCTGATCAACCATTTGACACAACTTTAGAAAGGACAGGATCTGCGCACTGTCAGAACCATGCATCTAGCAGCCAGTGAATGGTACTCCTACCGTTTTGATGCGTTTACATGCTGTGCTTAGCAGCGTATTTAAAAATAGCCAATAAAGCAAAATCCTGAAACGAAACAAGGATAAGTTGCTGCATTTAGAAGCGAAATGCCTCAATTTTTTTTGCGTTCCAAAAAAAAAAGAAGCCTCCAAATCAACTGCCTACAAACGACTATAAATGGCCCTGTGTACATGTATTGATAAGATAAGGAGAGTTCGGGGCAGTTCAGAAAAAAAAATGCCCATTTGCTCCTAAACGTCAGTTTACCAGCACGGGCGTACATGAGGCCTTAAGTAAGATTTAAGAGATGATAATAGTAATAATAATTAGAGGTCGACCGATATGGGTTTTTCTCTGGCCGATGCCGACGCCGATATTCAGAAAATATTTGTAGCCGATTTATGGTGCCGATTTTTTTTTAGGGCCGATATGTTAAGCCGATTTCCCCCCCCCCCCCCCCCCCCCATCTCATATCTTTGGAGCAGCTCCTCCACCACTCCTGCCCATTGAGATGAACACCTGCAAAGCGCTTCTGCAGTGGTGCTACATGGGAGCATTTAACCCCTTAATCAGCCGCTAGCTGGGATATAAGCACCCCGCTAGCAGCCAAATAGCGCTGCTAGAATGATGGTCCAGTGTTTATAGGCAGCGGAGTTCTGCGGAAAAAATAAATAAAAGTCAGCAGCTACAAATACTGCAGCTGTTGACTTCTAATATATGGACACTTACCTGTCGTGGGTGGCCACAATGCTGGCACCCGAAGCCGATCTCTCCCTCGGGTGCTTCGGCCACCATCTTCCGTAAGGGAATCAGGAAGTGAAGCCTTGCGGCTTCACTTCCTGGTTCCCTACTGTGCATGCGCAAGACGCGCTGTGCAATCCCACTGGTCCCTGCTGTCTTCTGGGATCTGTGCATCTCCCAGAAGAAAGCTGGGGGCGGATTAAGCACCAGATGTGGTGTAGGTCACCACAGTCACCGCAGTGATCTATGCCCGGAAGAGGGAGTAAATACCTGGGATTACGCAGGTATCTGCCCCCCCTTCCCCCTGAAAGGTACCAAATGTGACACCAGAGGGGGGGGGGGGGGATTCGGAAAAGCGGAAGTTCCATTATTGCCTTGCTAAGTAATACAGAACATTTCTTACATTTAAACACAACAAGCCTCCAATCAGTGCACTTGTAGGTGTAATTTAGATATAAAAAAAAATTATAATATATATATATATATATATATATATATATATATATATATATATATATATATATATATATATATATATATATATATATATATATCCCCAATACAAAAAAACAGGTAATGAAAAGTTTTGGACGGAAAAAAATAGGCTAACTTTACTGTTTAGTTTTTTTATTTGTTAAAGCATATTTTTTCCCCAAAAAATGTGTTTGAAAGACCGCTGCGCAAATACCGTGTAACATTAAATATTGCACCAATCGCCATTTTATTTCTTAGGGTCTCTGCTAAAAAAAAAATATATAATGTTTGGGGGTTCCAAGTGATTTTCCAGCAGAAAATACAGGATTTTTACTTGTAAGCACCAAGTGTCAAAAAAGATTTAGCCTTTAAATGGTTAAACTGAGAACTCTCCTACACAGAGTTCAGTTAATTGATAAGTAGCAACATTGTATCTTTTCTCAAAACTTGGCAGGCTGCCCAGAGTCTCCTCCACTGGAAACTTCAGGCAACTTGCATTGACTTCTATTATAGTCGTGGCTGCTGAAGTTAAAAAAAAAAAAACCGGCTTTCTTACAGCACAAATCGGCCGATTAATTAAAAAACGCAAAATATCGGCCGATATATCGGCCAGCCGATATATCGGTCGACCTCTAATAATAATACATTTATTATCATCAAGAACAAAAACACTAAAGTGACACTAATGAAGACAAAAGAGATCATGTAATCCACTTCCCTTCATTTAGATACCCAGAAGTGTATTTTGCTTACAGTCTGAAATTGGCAAGTATGCTGTGAAGCAATATAATATAAACAGCGCTCCCATTGCCCAACAAGCATGTAAGATACTCCAATGACCCTATATGGATATCTTAAAGTAGTCCCATTACATATAAAATTACTGTACATGTGTCCATTCTTGGCAACAAAAAAAAATTAAATAACTGCCACATACCACTAGCCAATGCAACTGCTAATATACAGACATCACTGCATAAAAGGGTTTCCAGAAATATTATGTCTGCTCTATGCTGGTAACCTTTCTGTAAGTATATTTGATCTGTCAAACACAATTCCTCTGTTATGGTTTAGGGCACAAAACATTTCCACTTTCTCTCTCCCCCCTTTTTTTTTTTTAACCAACAAGAATTCACTGTACTTTGTGAGAAACAGCTGTGATTATTAACATAAGCATGCCTACCGTATGCTGAACAGTGTCTGGCCGACTACAGTATATATTAATGGCAGCAAGAAGAAAAGAGATTTCTGCCAAACAAAAAGGGTGGGGAAACAAATGTCTCCAGCATAGAATGCAAAGCAAACACATAATGGATAACAGCCTCTCAATTACAGCGCTGGAATTTCTGCGCTACCAACTTTCTAGCAAATATCTGTCACCTATCAACGATGTAGAATTTTCCTACAAAATACTTTTGTGTTCTAGAATTGTGGGAACTGAACTTTTCTAAACCTGCAAAATCACAGTTCCATAGTAAGGCCTTAGATGAACCTATGTGTATTAAGTAGAAAATCTAGCATGAGCTGCCATGTATTTGAATTGACATGGGGTAGCAACTGAAATTCAAGGCGTAGTGGTACTATCCGGCTCGACAAACTCAAACAAATGAAAAAGCGAACCGGAGAAGGTAGAACATTGTTAGCCGAACAGTTACTGCATCCAATCAGATGCCGTCCCTATTTAGGTATTCAGAGGGTACTGCGGCTGCCTGAATACTATAGCAGGCAGTGCAGATTCTTCCATTCTTGCTCAAAGAATCTATTGGAGTTCTTTCAGCACACATGCTGCATAGAAGAAATATTTGCATGTATGGCTGGTTTGAATCCAAAGTGTGCTTCAGGGTTACTGAACTTCAATTTGCATCTCTAGTCTAGATTAATGTTAGAAGGCCCTGTTGTCAAACTAGGAAGCCAGCCAGTTTAGGTAAAAAAAAAAATAATTAAGTCAACGATTGGTCCTTTTGCATGCTCATTTTCATATCTGCACCACAACATGTAGACCCCTTTCACACTGGGGCAGTTTTCACACACTTCAGCACTGGAAATGGCCTCTGCCAAGCTCCTGAAAAAAACATCTCCCATTAATTCAAGTGTAAATTTTCACACAGGCAGTGGTGCGCTTGTGGGACATTCCGAAAGGTCCCGCAAGCAGCAACTTTGGGGCGGGTAGGGAGCGTTGTATTTAGTGCTCCCCAAACACCCTACCCATTGGAATGTATGGGCAGCGCTTCCGAAATGCCGCAACACAGGAGTTTCTAACCCCTTCTTTGGGGTTAAAGGCGCCCCGCTAGCCGCCAAAAAACATTGCTTAAACAGCCATAAAGCACTTCAACGTGAGCGCAGCCCCGGTGTGAAAGGGGTCATATAGGCCACATTTACATCAGCGGGAATCTTCCGATTCCTGCTGCAGCTGTGAGCATCTGCCCCAATCACTATGAAGGTCGCAGCAGCTGAAAGGGGCCACCAGCCCCAATCACTAGAATGACAGGTTGCCACAACTATTCCACACAACCAGCGATAACCTGCTGTAAATCCTTGCTGGACAAACTTCCATGACAGAGAGGTCCCCCGAAAAATAAGAATGTTGCCTACTTGAAACCTGTGATGGCAATCCTGCCTGGAATAAGCCTTTACATTGTTTCCCCCTTTCTCTGCAGAAGGCCATATTGAAAGTTCTTCTCTTTTGCTGCAAGATTTCTGACAGCATAAGCTGCCAGCAAATTCTCTCCCCCCATTATTTTCCTGCCAGCACAGCTGCTTTGCAATCTCTCCACTTCCTTATCGCGTAAACTGTCTACTACCCTATCCCATAACTCAATACCCAATGCCTGATGGCCTTACTAGCAGTTGGGGGGAGAAGACATGTTAATGGCAACTCTACAACAATGCTATTTACAAATCTACTTATTTCCAGAGACAGTAGAGTTGCACGATTAATTGTTACATAAATATTATTATAAAAAAAAAAAAAAGATTATAAGAGAGATATATAGATATAGATCTATATATCTTGATTCAACCCCCCACAATCTCTATGCAGAATTTCCTGATTCATTCACATAACAAGTATAGAGAGAGTTCTCTGCTCACTCAGCTGTCAAAAAAAAAAAAAAAAGTTTGCCAAGTTTTTCACTACATTGTCAGTGCTAGTAGAGAACTATAAACATTGTAACTTCCTTCTTAAAGGGGTTGTAAAGTTACCATTTTTTTCCTAAATAGCTTCATTTACCTTAGTGCAGTCCTCCTGTTCTTCTGTCTAACTCCACACAGCAATGCAAGGCTTTCTCCCTGGTGTGGAGTGTCGTGCTCAGCCCCTCCCTTGGGACTACAGGAGAGTAGGGACGCTCTCTACGTTGCAGATAGAGAAAAGGAGCTGTGTGTTAGTGGGTGTCCTGGCTCTCCTGTAGTCCAAGGAGGGGGCGAGCACGGCACACCACACCAGGGATAAAGCCTTGCATTACTGTGTGGAGTTACAGACAGAAGAACAGGAAGTGAGGATCTCTCAGAAGAAATTAGGACATTTAAAAGCAAAATGGAAGCATGAGGTAAGTGAAGGAGGACTGCACTGAGGTAAAGGAAGCCATTTAGGAAATTGTTTACCTTTACATCCCCTTTAAATCACCAGATGAAAATAAAGTAAAGAAAGTGACTGCAGTCATCACATCCAAGAAAGAGTAAGCTGCATTATAATAAAATATTTTCTGTTGGGTTTAATACCACTTTACCAACACTAGGTTCTTTCATTCTATTACTAGGGTAGGACCCACTAATTCAGGGTACTTTGATGCAGTAAGTGGGCTTAGCACTATATGACCATATAGTGTGACCAAACCTCGTATTTTTGAATATGTTCAGGTGTTTTTAACTAGCCTTGCAGGATAAATGTCATTTTTGCATGTGTGCGCTATAATCTGTTTTGTAATACCACTTTAACCACTTGCTTACTGGGCACATATTTTTTTCCCCACAAATAGAGCTTTCTTTTGGTGGTATTTGATCGCCTCTGCGTTTTTTTTTTTTTTGCGCTATAAACAAAAAAAAAGCGACAATTTTGAAAAAAAACACAGAATATTTTTTACTTTTTGCTATAATAAAAATCCAATTTTTTAAAAAATATTTTTTTTTTCTCAGTTTAGGCCGATATGTATTCTACATATTTTTGGTAAAAAAAACAATCGCAATAAGCGTATAGTAATTGGTTTGCGCAAAGATTATAGTGGCTAGGAAATAAGGGATAGAATTCTGACAATTTTTTTTTTATTTATTTTATTTTTTTACTAGTAATACGGCCATCTGCGAATTTTGTCAGGACTGCGATATTGCGACGGACACATCGGACACTTTTGACACATTTTTGGGACCATTCACATTTATACAGCGATCAGTGCTATAAAAACGCACTAATTACTGTATAAATGTGACTGGCAGTGAAGGGGTTAACACTAGGGGGTGAGGAAGAGGTTAAATGTGAGTCCTGGGTGTGTTCTAACTGTGTGGGGGGAGGGGGGTGACCGATGCTGTCTCCCTATGTAAAAGAGAAACAGCATCTGTCACCTCTCCCTGACAGGACGTGGAGCTCTGTGTTTACACACAGAGCTTCACGTCCCTGCTCTAAAACTGCCGATCAGCGGGTACCTGGCGGACATCACGACCGCCAGGCACGCACATCGGCATCTCGGGGACGCGCGCCGCCATCGGCGCGCGCACGCCCCCAGTGGCCGGAAAAAACTATGCCGTCAATTGACGGCAGCTTGGATATTCAGATCCCCTAAGCTGCCGTCAATTGAGCATATGCGGGGCCTCAAGTGGTTAAGGCCCCTTTCACATGGAGGCGCTTTTCAGTCGCGATAACATGAAAAATAGCGCCTGCAAAGCACCCTGAAAGAGTGGCTCCATTCGCTCCAGTGTGAAAGCCCGAGGGCATTCACACTGGAGCGGTACGCTGGCAGGACATAAAAAATTTCCTGCAAGCAGCATCTTTGGAGAGGTGAAGGAGCGTTGTGTATACCACTCCTCCACCACTCTTGCCCATTGAAATTAATGGGCAGTGTGGCTGCAGTGGCGCTTTACAGGTGGCTTTAACCCTTTTTTGGCCGCTAACGGGGGTTAAAAGCGCCCCGCTAGCGGCAGAATACCTCCGCAAAAATTACAGTAAAGCCCTGCTAAAAAAAGCGGCACTTTACCGCCGCCGCTGCCCGCGTCCCAGTGTGAAAGGGACCTCAAAAAAGTAATTGACGTTGGATTGCTGGCAGGAAAACGCTGCTTTAAAAACACAATTTTAGCAGCATTTGCTTTGCTGTCAGTGCGTGTTTAGCCACACTGGCTTTTAGCAGTTTCTCTGCCTCTAGTCAAAAACATTTTTTTTTAAAAATCAATGGTTCCCTATGGGAGCCCATAGATTTAAATAGAAGCCGCAACAGAAGTCGGATCATAATGATAAAACTTGCGGTTTGACTTGTGTGCTGAGGATGAAAGGAAACCTTGCCAAAATAAAAAATAAATGGCATGGGGTACCCCCAAAATCCATACCAAACCCTTATCCAAGCACGTATCCCGGCAGCCCCCCCACCCCTGACCATACCAGGCCACATGTCTTCAACATGGGGGGCCCTGTGCACTGCCACATCAAAGTACCTTGTCCCCCTGTTAAGGACAAGGGCCTCTTCCCGACGACCCTGGCCGCAGGGTCTGCGGGCATTGGCTTATCAGAATCTGGAAGCACCCTTTAACAAGGGGTCCCCCAGATACCAGCCTCCAGGGGGTACCCCATACTCATAGGGTGGGAGGCCCAGGATCTGGGGGCCAATAAGCCCCCGCCCGTAGCTCCCCGACAACCACCGGCCAGGGTTGTCGGGAAAAGGCTATTATCCACATCAACACCACCCCCAATATTCTGACCTGCCGGATAAGGGTTTGGCATGGATTTTGGGGGGGACCCCATGAATTTTTTTTGCAATGGGGTTTCCCTAAAATCCAAACCAGGCCTTCATCCTCAGCAAACAAGTCGCACCACAAGTCAGATCATGATGCGACTTCTATTCAAATCAATGGGCTCCCATAGGGAACCATTGATTTTGAATAGAGGCAGAGAAATGCCCAACAAGGCTCAACTCAATGTTTACAGCGTTAACCCACGTTTAACACATTTTTACAGGCGTCTTCAGGACTGCTCTTGAATGTGATTTTAGGACTTTCAGACAGCAGCCCAAAAAAGGCTCCTACTGATAAATGTCCAAAAACATCCATGTGTGCATATACACATAGGATAACACATAGGATAACAGTATGTGCTGTTAAAAAAAAAAAAAAAAAAAATGCCCAAACTACCAAAAATTGGCCGTTTATGAGCTTTAGTTTAGTGTGCATGGAGCCCAAGTCCTCATTCACAAACTGCCAGCAATCACTGTGAGCTTTTCTGCTGAATAGTGATCTGGCCTGTTCACATTGTTATTACCATAAAACAGAGAGAACACACATGGGGGCGATCCAGTACGGCATTTGTGACACATTGATGATGCTAGGGGGTGTAGCTGGAAGCCTTATGCAAAATTCATGAAAACCCTGTGACAGTTTCCTTGTTAGTACTAATGTGTGCATCAAATTCAAAGCAATGCTGTGACACTTACTGTATGGCACTATTAAGGCAATAAATTATTCAGGAAATACCAATAGTGATACAAAAAGTGGAGGCAAATTAGACCACTTCTATAAAAAGCAGTAAACTGTTGATTGTGTCGCATGTGTAATGATTATGTCACATCTTTGAGACAGACAACACAAAGTTGGTCTTTAACAACTTCAATACTGAGCACTTTCACACCCTTCCTGCCCAGACCAATTTTCAGCTTTTTAGCATGGTCATACTTTGAATGACAATTGTGCAATCATGCAGTACTGTTCACAAATGAAATTGTCATTTTTTTTTAGACAAAGAGCTTTCTTTTGATGGTAATTGATCACCACTAGGTCTTATTTTAATTTGTTTAGGTTTATTTTTTGATAAACAAAAAGAAAAAAAAAAAATAGATTTTTTTTTTTTTATCCCATTCAAAAAGTTTCTTCATTTGTTATAAAATTTTGCAAATAAGTAATTTTTCTTCTTCACTGATGTGCGCTGATGAAGCGTCACCGATTATGAATGTAAATGTTGTACTCTGTCAGATTGGCTCTCCTTTCCCGTGTTAAGCCCCGTACACGCGGTCGGACATCCCCGTACACACGGTCGGACATCCCCGTACACACGGTCGGACATCCAACAAAACTTCCCTTGGATTTTTGTCCTAATTGATTTGTCCGATCACACCCATAGCATACACACGCTCAGACTTTTCTGCAAACTTTTCTAAAACTTTCCCATCATCACGTGGTTGTTCTGCTCTTTTCTGCTCTTTACTGCCACCCTTTGGTTAACTTCTGCTATTGTTGGTTGATTTTAACATTGGTTCTGAGCATGCGCATTTGTAATTTGTCCAAAAGTTCGATGGTTTGCTCTACACACGATCGGACTTTGCACCATCGGACTTTTGTTGCCTGAAAGTTGGTCCGTTCGCAGACCCAACTTTTTGTCCGATGAAAGCCAAAAAAGTTGGTCCGATGGAACGTACACATGGTCGGACAAATGCGAAAAGTGTCGGATTTTGATGTTGGTTGGGCAAAAGTCCGACCGTGTGTACGGGGCTTAAGGCTGGATTCACACCTATGCATTTTTAATGCTTTTTGCACTACAGAACTTGTTCCATAGGAAACCATGTTAAATGCAATGTAGTGCAAATCTGCAAAAAGCAATATACCACATAGGTGTGAATCCAGACTATGGAAAGGGGTGCCGATAACCAGCAAGTCTGTTAACATCTGTGTGAGCTGTGATTGGACACAGCTGATCACATGGTAAAGAGCTGCTGTGATTTGCCCTTTACCCCGATCAGCTTGGTCAAAGTCACACAAGCAATAACAAGACACTTCCTGATACGTGTTCTTGGGAGGACATCCTCCCAGATGCCCTCCCAGAACTGGAGAGCATGCTTTAGAAGTATGTCAGCTATAATACAGTAAGGAAGTGGTCAAAGTGACAAACAATATTCTTATTCTCCAAAACAAATAATTCATAGACATCCACTACTCAATAACCCTGTAATCTATTTTCATGAAAAAAAATCGTTGTTTTTCTGCCTCCTTGCAATGTCCTCTGTGAGCCCCCCACAAGTGGGTCTACATGTGGTAGGGGTTGATATAATGTACATGAATTTGGTGCAAGTTCCGTCATTTGTCGCAGACAGATTTCTACAGACCACATTCTTTATGAATTCCAGGAATAGTTTAATCAGTGGCAGGCACATTCCTTCACATGCCTGGTTCCAGCTAGGACTAGCCTCAGGGCACACGGGGAAAGTTTCCTCCTCCGTACTGTGAACACGTCACCATTCTCACTGAGGAACAAGTCACTGCTCTACGGGCACAGTACTGCACCCATTCCAATGTATTCCTTCACACACACAGCACCACACCCACTCCTGTGTATTCCTCCATGTAGGAGACAACACCCACTTTAATACATTCCGCCACAGAGGACACAGCACCCACTCCAGTGTATACACACATACACACACACACACACACACACATTTAAAAAAATGATTTAAATCTGGATTTTTTTTTTATCACATTTTTTTTTTTATGAGTATATAAGGCTGTTTATTCTACAATATTTACATTTTTGGTAAACTCAATGAATCCAAGCTCTGCAAGCTGAGATAGCATGCACTGCATTGATGCATTTACACAATTTCACAGTGACCATGAGATAAAACAAAGTTCAGGAATATTCCTTTATCCCATTATTTGCAAATCTATGTACACAAACTGTATGATTGAATTAGGGATATCAGTGAGGCCGATTATCGGCAGTTGAAATTCACTTTTTTGTAAAGTATAGTATCGGGCACAAACATACCCAATATTACTGATATTGCTTCAAACATCACCCGGTACCATTCTTTAAAGCGGATAGTCGGCTTTATTGTAATAACAAATGATGCAGCTCTGCGGCCGCTCGGCTGTTATTACAAGCAGCGAGAGTGGACGTACGTGCCCCCCCCCCACCGAGAGGCCTGATCAACCAGACAGCATGCCCACTGGCTGGCAGAAGACCTGAACAAAGCCAAAAATGTCAATCTTGACGTTTTGAATACGTTCAAGTGCAGAGGAGTTTGGGGTCTTATAAACCCCCAATCCCTCCATAAAGAGTACCTGTCACAAGGGATGGTTACATTCCTTGTGACAGCAATAACAATGATTTAAAAAAAATAACAAAAAACACAATACACAATTTCGGCCCGAGAGGTGGCCGGAATCTCTGTATCGCATTGACACCGAAAAAACAATGCCGGCCGATCACTAGATTGAATAGGTTCTGATATCTCTGTTTTACTAACCTAACAGCTTATTATTAAAAAGGAAACCTTCAATTTGTTTGCAAATATTAAAGCAGAGCTCCGCCATTTAAGAAATTAAAAGCCAGCAGCTACAAATACTGCAGCTGCTGACTTTTAATATATGGACACTTACCTGTCCTGGAGTCCAGCGATGTCTGCAGCAGAAGACGAGCAATGTTACTCTGCTGCCCCCCATCGCCATCCTCGGTGAGGGAAACAGGAAGTGAAGTGTTCCGGCTTCACTGCCTGTCTCCGTACGGCTAATGTGAGAGTCGCGCTGCGCCATGCTTACTGATCCCCGGTGTGTTCTGGGAGCCAAGTGTTTCCCAGAACACAACGGGCAGGAGCAGGAAGTGACGGACTACCTGCAGAATCCCTGCAGAGAGGACTCCTGGAAGTGGGTGCAAAAACCTGTCTTAGACAGTTATCTGCACTTCCTCCCCCCTGAAAAGGTGTCAAATGTGACACCGGAGGAGGGGGGGTCCAATGAGCGGAAGTTCCACCTTAAGGTAGAGCTCCGCTTTAAAGATTCTAACTACCAGCAAGAGAATGAGTGCCTACATTTAAAGAGCACCTGTCATTTGAGATCCATCATAGCAGCAACTGCTAGCCGGCATCCACCACATCCCTCACCACCAACCGCCCCATTAAGGTGAATGAGACTGTTGGGGAGTCAACAGGAGGTCAGAGGAGGACCCGTTGCAGGACAAAGATGACAGAAATGTGTATATATATATATATATATATATATATATATACACACATACACACACACACACACACATCTCCATCCCCTTTTTATACTAGTAAATTAAATCAAAGCCATCTTTCACCACACCCACTGCAATGCATTCTTACTCATACATACACACAGCACCCACTGCAATACATTCCTACACACATGCACAGAACACACTGCAATGCATTCTTACTCATACAGCACCCACTGCAATACATTCCTACACACATGCACAGAACACACTGCAATGCATTCCCACACACGCACTGCAATACATTCTTACTCATACATACACACAGCACCCACTGCAATACATTCCTACACACATGCACAGAACACACTGCAATGCATTCTTACTCATACATACACACACAGCACCCACTGCAATACATTCCTACACACATGCACAGAACACACTGCAATGCATTCCCACACACGCACTGCAATACATTCCTGCACACACACACACACACATAATGCAATACATTCCTGAACACACACTGCAATATATATATATATATATATATATATATACACACACACACACACACACACACACACACTCTCTCACACACACACACTACACTACATTACATTACACACACTGAAGTGTATTCACACACAGCACCCACCCCAGTGCATTCCTACACACACAGCACCCATTGAAGTGTATTCTTCCACATAGGGAACTCCCCGCATTCCTAGTCGGGCTGCACACTGGGCCTCCATAACTATCCCTACACATAGGCCCCTCTGCCCCCTCCCAGGGCCCTCCATACCATTCCTGCTCCCAGGAGTAGATAGTAAGAGCCTAGCCCAGCAGAAGGCCACCCTCCCTCCTGCTCACCTCACTCCGTTGTCTATACAAGGGGTCAGCAGAAAGGAATGTCCACTCCGGGTGTCACTTCCAAGTTGACCGGTTAACAGAAAAACTTCATACTAGTCACCATCTTGGATTTTCTGTGTTAAGCAGACCAGGCATCCCCGGCACCCCTGTAGGCGGGCTTACGCTTCCCTCATCTGTTGCAGCTGCACGCTTCAGGCGCCTGGATGACAAGCTCACTACAACAGCTGGATTCTATTAGATCAGTGATAGCAGCTAGGCTCAGTGAGGTGTATAACGTGAGCTAGGTTAGAGAAGGATTCTGGTTAAGGACTGCTTTGGTATGCTTAGCACTATATCAGGTGTTGTGTAAGACTTTAATGTATGTTCCCACATGGCTCATTATATCAAGTATCTCATAGGTCACTATCATAGCAGACCGTGCCAACACGTGTTTTTGTCACTACAGTAGTTTATTACAGTGCGAGGTGACCGGCAACAAGCAGGTTATATATTGGACATGTGCAGGCAGCAGTCTCATCGCTAGAATTTGGCATGTACTGTACGTGCTGACAGGCAGCAGTGAAGAAGGATGAAGCGTCCACAGCTAAAGGAAGGTGAGGATGCCTTCTTCTTCTGAATACCGGAAACGGGCCCTCCCATTGGTCACATGACCTGGCGGGGCCCTGTCCCTCCCTAACTGCAACTAGTGGCTGTAGTAGTGTGAGCGCATAGCGTGCTGGGAAAGAGATGGAATGAGGAAGAAGTTTGCCACGGAAAGAGCTGAACAGCACAGCAGATGTTTCTTGTTTAGTAGTAGAGTGAAACCTTTCTTACAGGAACGTTATAACAACGTGTTCTTTAGGAAAGAACATACATTCCACATTAATAATTATGCTACCAAAATTAATGTGTGCTGTAAATTGCCTCCAGCATTGCTCTTGTTTTTTCTTGCTGGAGGCTGCCATTTTAATGAAGTCCAGAGCCCCTGAGCAGCAGTAAATCATAAAGCTGAACCAAACCCATTGATTGCTAACTGTCACCTTTGCTTGTGTCCTCAATCAAACGTGAAATAGATGATATCATAATTGATTACACGTGCAATACCAGGGCAGTTGCAGAACAAATAGAAGAAGCTGCCTTGGCTGTAATGGTTAGGAGGGTTTAACCACTTCAGGCCCAGACCATTTAGTTGGTCATAGACCAGATCACTTTTTGCGATTCGGCACTGCATCGCATTAACCACTTAAGCCCCGGACCAAAATGCAGCTAAAGGACCTTGCCCCTTTTTGCAAACTGACAATTGCGCGGTCGTGCGACGTGGCTCCCAAACAAAATTGGCGTCCTTTTTTCCCCACAAATAGAGCTTTCTTTTGGTGGTATTTGATCACCTCTGCGGTTTTTATTTTTTGCGCTATAAACAAAAATAGAGCGACAATTTTTAAAAAAATGCAATGTTTTTTACTTTTTGCTATAATAAATATCCCCCAAAAATATATAAAAAAAAATGTTTTCCTCAGTTTAGGCCGATACGTATTCTTCTACCTATTTTTGGTAAAAAAAATCGCAATAAGCGTTTATCGGTTGGTTTGCGCAAATATACATATAGCGTTTACAAAATAGGGGATAGTTTTATTGCATTTTTTTTTTTTACTACTAATGGCGGCGATCAACGATTTTTTCTCGTGACTGCGACATTATCGCGGACACTTCGGACAATTTTGACACATTTTTGGGACCAGCAAAAAATGCATTTAAATTGCATTGTGGAAATTACAGTTGCAGTTTGGGAGTTAACCACAGGGGGCGCTGAAGGGGTTATGTGTGGCCTAATATGTGTTTACAACTGTAGGGGGGTGTGGCTGTAGGTCTGACGTCATTGATTGTGTCTCCCTATAAAAGGGGTGACACGATCGATGCAGCTGCCACAGTGAAGCACGGGGAAGCCGTGTTTACACACGGCTCTCCCCGTTCTTCAGCTCCGGGGACCGATCGCCGCACTCCAGTGGCGATCGAGTCCTGCGGTCCCAGAGCTTCGGACCGGGTTATGGGAGCGCGCCACGGTCGCGCGCCCGTGACCCACTGCTGGGTAGTAGTACAGGACGTACCTGTGCGTGGATCTGCCCAGCCGTGCCATTCTGCCGACGTATATGTGCAGGAGGCGGTCCTTAAGTGGTTAAGGGACCCTTGCGCGGTCGTGAGACGTGGCTCCTATACAAAATTGGCGTCCTTTTTTCCCCCACAATTTCTTTTGGTGGTATTTGATCACCTCTGTGGTTTTTATTTTTTGTGCTATAAACAAAAATAGAGCGACAATTTTGAAAAAAATGCAATATTGTTAACTTTTTGCTATAATAAATATCCCCCAAAAATATATAATTTTTTTCCCCCTCAGTTTAGGGTGATACGTATTCTTCTAACTATTTATGGTAAAAAAAATCGCAATAAGCGTTTATTGATTGGTTTGCGCAAAAGTTATAGCGTCTACAAAATAGGGGATAGTTTTATGGCATTTTTATTACATTTTTTTTTTTACTAGTAATGGCGGCGATCAGCGATTTTTATTGTGACTGCGACATTATTGCGGACACTTTTGACACCATTTTGGGACCATTGTCATTTTTACAGCGATCAGTGCTATAAAAATGCACCGAATAAGTGAATAATGTCCTTTGCGCTGCTGTAAATAACAAACTGTCGCTAAAAGCAAACAATAGTGAAAGTGCATCAAAAACTAGTAGTGTTTACAATACACAAAACAGAGATAAATGAAAATTAATTTTTACATATTTCTATATTTACATATATTTTACTTATATCATACTTTAAGAGTTCATTCAAGGTATCTCTGGCATATACACCACAGGTGAAACAAAACGTATCCACCGCCCCCATCTATGGCTGGCAATCACAGTAAGTAGCAATGGAAGGCTAAAGCAGATAACAACAAGAACCTGGGGAATGCCCAGGGAATAACCAAGCCTACTTACCGACCAGCTAGCAGAACAACCAATTAACCTGTCTAACAATGTGCGTTAAAAACAGGGGTTTTGTCCGCACGCATTTGCAAACGCATGCGTGAGCCACAGAGCCGCGCCAAGGCACCCCATAATTCTGTGGTCCTAACACTAACAGTGAGTGTCCTCACAATGGAGGCACATGCATTTTAATGGATAGATAGGGGCAGGTGGACTGAAGGGGAGCCACCCTCCTTAAAGGTACAGAAGCACACCAAGCACCCAGCATATAGCACAATGGCTGCAAAGGTGTTGGTGCACTGCTGGACCAAAATAAACACCACAGGTGAAACAAAACGTATCCACCGCCCCCATCTGCTAGCTGGTCGGTAAGTAGGCTTGGTTATTCCCTGGGCATTCCCCAGGTTCTTGTTGTTATCTGCTTTAGCCTTCCATTGCTACTTACTGTGATTGCCAGCCATAGATGGGGGCGGTGGATACGTTTTGTTTCACCTGTGGTGTTTATTTTGGTCCAGCAGTGCACCAACACCTTTGCAGCCATTGTGCTATATGCTGGGTGCTTGGTGTGCTTCTGTACCTTTAAGGAGGGGTGGCTCCCCTTCAGTCCACCTGCCCCTATCTATCCATTAAAATGCATGTGCCTCCATTGTGAGGACACTCACTGTTAGTGTTAGGACCACAGAATTATGGGGTGCCTTGGCGCGGCTCTGTGGCTCACGCATGCGTTTGCAAATGCGTGCGGACAAAACCCCTGTTTTTAACGCACATTGTTAGACAGGTTAATTGGTTGTTCTGCTAGCTGGTCGGTAAGTAGGCTTGGTTATTCCCTGGGCATTCCCCAGGTTCTTGTTGTTATCTACTTTAGCCTTCCATTGCTACTTATTGTGATTGCCAGCCATAGATGGGGGCGGTGGATACGTTTTGTTTCACCTGTGGTGTTTATTTTGGTCCAGCAGTGCACCAACACCTTTGCAGCCATTGTGCTATATGCTGGGTGCTTGGTGTGCTTCTGTACCTTTAAGGAGGGTGGCTCCCCTTCAGTCCACCTGCCCCTATCTATCCATTAAAATGCATGTGCCTCCATTGTGAGGACACTCACTGTTAGTGTTAGGACCACAGAATTATGGGGTGCCTTGGCGCGGCTCTGTGGCTCACGCATGCGTTTGCAAATGCGTGCGGACAAAACCCCTGTTTTTAACGCACATTGTTAGACAGGTTAATTGGTTGTTCTGCTAGCTGGTCGGTAAGTAGGCTTGGTTATTCCCTGGGCATTCCCCAGGTTCTTGTTGTTATCTCTGGCATATACAATATACCAGTAACTTTATGGAATTTTTTATGGAGGACGTGTGTCGGTATTTCCCCATATATTGTCACATTTATCCACGTCCCTGAGAGAGGATTGTTATAAGTTTCCATGGTGTTATTGTCTCTTTATAACGCCGTCGGAGTAGCCTCTACAACAAAATGGTTGCCACATACTATATGCGTGAGGTCTTCATTAGCGTACATAGGTTGGGCTTCAAGGCATATAGTATGTTAGATAACCAAGAAAATGGCTGCGCTAACCCAAATGCGACGGGCTTCAAAAAAATGGCGGAAAGTACACTTCCGCTTTGTATACATATATAAACATTTACGGCACGACCAATCAGGTTCCCCAGATGAAGACACGTGACAGTGTCGTAACGCGTAGGGATTGGCCGTGGGCAGACGTACACCAAGAATGAAGTAAGGAGCCGCTGTTCATTTTTTACTATTGCACTCGTTTTTAACCTTTATGTAAGAACATATCTACCCTAAATAAACATTCCCCTTTACTTTAATACTGCACCATTGGGCTCTTTTCTTTTCTTCTCTCTCTCCTGTTCCCCTACACCAGGGCCTACTAGGGATTGGTCAAGGAGATTGTATAAGGATATACCACTATCAATGAGCCTGGAATAAGCCTGAGAGGTACCAGTGGAAGTGTGGAAACTGTTTATATACGGAGGTGGAGTGCTCTATGATTGTCCTTGATGCTCGGTATATCTATTGATAAGGTGAGAGTTCTGTGAGACCAGACAAGCTTGTGATGAAGCCACTCATTATATTCATGATCTGTGGACATTATAGTTTATTCCTTCTCCTTTGCAGTTTATCTGCTTTATCACATATGGACTTTTATTTTTGTGCATCGGCACGTTATTGATTTAATTTTCATTGATTACTTTATTTATAAACTTTTCCACTATTTTGACACTGCTAGCCTGTTTATAGATTTTGCGTGAGAATTTGTTTTAATTTATAAAAATGCACTGATTACTGTAAAAATAACACTGGGGGTGAATGGGTTAACCAGTAGGTGGTGCTGTAGGAATTAAGTGTGACCTGGTGAGTGATTCTTACTGTAGGGGGGGTGGGCTGTGTGTGACATGACACTGATCTCCGCTCCGCTGCTGTCAATCAAATCAGGAAAGAGAGGGGATGAGCCGCAGCTCCGTGTCTGAATGGACAAAGGTTGCTGTGACACAGCTTGGCTAGCCCCATAGCAAGCGGCTTGCTGTGGGGGCACTCAACGGGAGGGAGGGGCCAGGAGAGCCAACAGAGCAGGTAAGTATAAAATGTTTTTTATTTATTTTTTTAAACAAGACTTTATAATCACCTTAAGGCTGTGAGCAGATCTCGGCAGTGCCTAAAAACGGAGAGCAACTGAGCATGTGCAGAACACAGTGGGACAGTGTATTACTGGATTTTAAACAGTATAGGCACTTATTTTTGATGTTTTACATAGCTATATCTACAAAAAGGGCCAGCCAGAAGTCATCTAGGTAGATGCTATAACAGAATTTTTCTAAGTTAAACTGTCAGCACAGGTACATTTTGACAGGCCTATGCTTCAGGCTAGGCCTGTTTGTTTTAATCTGGGGGGCTTGGAGTGGTTAGTGTAGCAATGGGTGTGGCCACCTGTTCTCTAGTTCTGAGGTGCCTCCCCTGTCTCTGGGAAGAATGTTCTAGAGAAGGAGGCTGGGACTGGTATGGCAGGCAGCTTGTGTGGGAGCCCTGACCAATCCCCACTTAGTATTAATTATTGGCAGGGGGCAGACCTCCTATATAAGCTGAGGTAACATGCCACTGAGAAGCATTGTCCGCTGGGAGAAGTGGAGGATGGGGGTGGTGAGAGGCCCAGTGCAGAAGCCTGGGAGAGCTGTAATGGAACTTCACCTTTACACGGTCATTGGTAAAGTCCTCTTCTGTTACACGGCCAATAGATGAGGAGTCCTGGATCAAAGTGGCTTATGTCAACCATCAGGGGGGAACAAGAAGCTCGGTTGCGGCATCGGAGGTCGCTCACATCTTGCGGTGGGTGGAATGGAGCATGCTGGCTCTGTCAGCCGTTTACATTCCGGGTGTAGAAAACTGGCAGGCAGACTACCTAAGTCGCCAGATGCTGAATCAGGGGGAATGGTCTTTATATCCAGAGGGGTTTCAACTCCTTTGCCGGAGGTGGGGCACACCGGATGTGGATCTCTTGGCTTTTCCATTCAATCGCAAGGTGTCGAGGTTCATGGCCAGGTCCAGAGATCCCTGGACAGACGCATTGGTGGCCCCGTGGGGTCAGTATCGGCTAATTTATGCCTTACCCCCACTGAAGTTGCTTCTTTGTCTGGCTTTAACGGCATGGCTATTGAAAGCCAGGTACTAAGGGACCAAGGTCTGTCGGATTCGGTAATTTAAACCATGCTGAGGACACGGAAGTCTTCTTCGCGGAAGATCTACCATCGCACTTGGAAGGCCCACAGCTCCATGTGTGAGGAGATGGAGTGGCATCCACGGACGTATTCGGTTTCCAGGGACCTGCTGTTTTTACAGCGTGGAGTGAATAATAAACTTGCCATTAAGGGACAGATGTCAGCCCTGGCTGTTTTCTTTCAATGACCCTTGGCGACCTACTCGTGATAGGTACTTTTGTGCAGGGGGTTCGACATGTCATTTCCCCTATTAGACCACTGCTTCCTCCGTGGGATTTGAAGCTGGTGCTCTCGGCTCTTCAGGAGCCCCCTTTTGAGAACATCAGAGATATTCCTCTCTTGACGCTCTCTCAGAAAGTGGCTTTTCTAGTAGCCATTACATCTGTCAGACGTGTTTCTGAGTTGGCGGCCTTATCTTGCAAGTCTCCTTACTTGGTCCTCCACAAGGATAAAGCGGTGCTACGCCCGCAACCTTCCTTTCTTCCGAAGGTAGTTTCAGCTTTTCACCTAAAGGACATTGCACTTCGGTCCTTGTGTCCTCGACCGTCGCATCCCAAAGAGGCTGCGCTACATACCTTGGACGTGATATGTGCTCAGTGGGTGTACCTGTCTGCTTCATTCCGGAGGTCGGACTCACTGTTTGTGGCAATGTCTGGTCCGCAGAAGGGCCTGACGGTCTTGCCAGCCACTGTTTCTCGGTGGATCAGGCAGACCATCATCCAGGCCTACGCCCTTAAGGGGCGGGCGCCTCCTTTCCCTGTCACGGTGCATTCGACCAGGGCCATTGGTGCTTCCTGGGCTTTTCGACATCAAGCGTCTGTTTCTCAGGTGTGTAAAGCGGCGACTTGGTCGTCCGTTTACACTTTTTCCAAATTTTACAAGGTTGATGTGAGTGCATCTTCAGATGCTTCCTTTGGCCGCAAGTATTTGCAGGCGGCTGTTTGAGTTTGCAACTCCTCTGTTGAGAAGCTCTGCTTGTTTGGGGTGAAGTTGGTTTTTCTGACACTGCTAAGATCTAAGGAGCTGTGTCTGTCCATGGAGAAAAAAGGATTTTTTGTACTCACCGTAAAATCCTTTTCTCTGTCGTCCATGGACGGACACAGCACCCACCCCTCCTTTTTAAGTTTGTACTGATTTTTGAAGAACTGAGCTGCATGCTGCAGGGTGAGGGGTTATAACTGGAGGGACTGCCCCACTGGGCGGGGCTGTTCAACTCTGTTAAAGTTATATGTTTTAAAATAACTAACATGTTCTGCCTAGTCCTCTCCTATGAACAGGAACATAACCCAAATGTCAAGATTTAAGTAGCTGTGTCTGTCCATGGACGACAGAAAAAGGGATTTCAAGGTGAGTACAAAAAAATCCTATTTTTTTTTTTTTTATTTAAAAGCAGATATAACAGACTGCTTGATTTTTTTGATAAAAACCATGGGCAGTATTCGTGATGATCGCAGGATCAAATCAAATTGTTGAAATGATAACCATAATTGATTAGAATCGTGAGACCAGTAAAGAGGCGCACCTCTAAATTATTAGACAGTTTTCACTGAGTTACACCTGTCGTGTGTTTCATTATCGCTTGTATACTGGTTGGCAGTATATAGGCATCCTTGCAGTGAAGATTTCTGCAGGATGCACAATGTGGTAAAATATCTCATTACAGGTAAATTACTTAACTAAAGCTGCAGGATTATTATTATAATTTTTTAGCTAAACTGCAGCTTTAAGCCAGCTGTGTTTAGTATGTTTTCTGCCATCAACAAAAGACTTCCCATATATATATATATATATATATATATATATATATATATATATAGCTCTATATATATTCATATTCATATGTTATTTTTATTATGTATTCTATACCTGTGAAAATAAAGCTGTGCATATTTATTTGCAGTGTGTAAACTTGTCAACCGAGATCATTAGTGGATCTAGCTTTCAGTACTTGAGCACTGTCAGGAAAAATATACTATGATTCTAATGAGCTGTAGTGCAATAAATCATTCCCTGAAAGGTGCTGGCAAGCCACTCCTCCATTTTTTTTTAACATGTCTAAATTATTAATCTCTTATTGGGACAGAGCCTTTAATTATTTTGTTTGGCTTTATGGAGGGGTGGTGGATTGTATTTCGACCCCCATGAATAATAAACATCCAAGTTAAAAAGCTACTTTGTGAACAGTGTTAATTTTGAGCGCTGCAATTTTCACACATTATATTGTGTACCGAACCTCTCCTATTATTTTGTGGTCACAGATGAGAGTGTTAAATTACACATAAGAGCAGCTGTGAAATGGGCATTGAGCAGTGGATCATAACATATTAATGTACTTGGGAGGAAGCATCAACATAAGAAAAGCATTTCTATATATCAAGGAAACATAATAAAGACATTCTACTTGGACTGCACTGTAAGTACAAGAACAAAAAAAAAAAGAGGCCTTTTTTGTTCTAAATTCTGTTGACATACTGTATAATTGGTATGTCAAATCATTGGTCCTTTACTAGACATTTTGGTATACTGTATAGTTAAAACTCAAATACAGTAAATTTTATGTTAAGTTTGGAAAATTACCCAACAGAGACCCAGACAACAAATAAAACACTCTTTTAATTGAGTGGGAATGAATTTGAACCTCTATTAGGTTTAATATTTGATTGTATGCTCATTGGGTAATGGGGTCACTTGAACAGTGATTTTTCAATGGGTCAAATACAGCAATAGAAAACCTGAAAGTTTTGAAGATTAACCACCACCACCACCATCTCCTCTTTAAAACCTAGGTAGTATATTACCTGTCTTCATCCTTTTCCATAAGAGCTTGACTTTGTAGCCCTACAGGCATCACACACCCTTTGTAACAAAATCTCCTAGTTAGCTTCAGCTACTACTATTTATGTGAATGTCTCACTCAATTCAATTCTATGACTGGTCTGTATTCATGGTGGCCCCAGCCATTCAGAGAAGTATGGATGGACCAAACCCGGAATGGTTGGGGCTTCCCAGATGCACAGCAGTAGCTGAATCTTCGCTATAAAGGTAATGAGATGCTGGCCAAGGCTTGCACATTGAAGAACTCCGGAATAGGGACAAATGTAGACCTCATACATACTATTCGATTTTCTGCAGATTATTGTCTTAAGATTTACGAAAACCATATAATACGAGGTCAAACCTTAAGGCCGCGTACACACGATCGAATTTGTCCGCTGAAACTGGTCCGACGGGCCAGTTCAGCAGACAAATCCGATCGTGTATATGGGCTAGTGAACATGTCTGACCGGCGGACAAATTTTAAAGCATGTCCGTCGGATATGTCCGCTGGTTAATACACTAACCAGCGGACATATCTGCCCGCACAAGCGTCGAATGGATGCGACGCATGCATGGAAGTTTTTTACTTGTGGTGCGGTGACGTGGCCGCGTCAACTTCACCACACTGTCTGCCGGCGGGGATTTTGATCCGATGGTGTGTATACGCCGTCGGATGAAAATCCGGAGGCGACATGTCCGCTGGAAACGGTCCGTTGGACAGTTTCAGCGGACATGTCCCTCCGTGTGTACGCAGCCTAATGCCGCGTACACACGATCACTTTATGTGATGAAAAAAAATGACGTTTTTAAAAACGTCAATTTCATTGACCGTGTGTAGGGGAAAACGTTGTTTTATGTCTTGTAAAAAACGACAAAAAAAATTGAAGCATACTTCAATTTTTTGTGTCGTTTTTCAAAACGTCGTTTTTTGTTTCACAAAAAGTCACCGTGTGTAGCAAAAAACGTCGTTTAAAACGTTTTTCAACCCGCGCATGCCCAGAAGCTAGTTATGAAGAGAGCTTCAATGGAAAAGAGTGGTGAACGTAACCTCGCTTTGCTAGAGCATTGTGAAAAAAACGATGGTGTGTAGGCAACATCGTCTTTGAAAATTGAAGTTTCAAAAACGTTGTTTTTTACTTCACAGAAAACGTCGTTTTTTTTCATCACATAAAGTGATCGTGTGTACGCGGCATAAGAGTTTCAATCAGGCAGAACCTTGCACTACATGATTTGGTAAATCTGAAGACAAGAAAATCTAATAGTGTGTATGGAGCTATAGGTATTTTACTACCTGGTCTTTAAAGGTCTTTACTGTATAGGGTATTCCGGGTGATTTTTATTTTAAATTTTTTTAAAGCATATTACAGACATTTTGCAAGCATTTTTGCATGTGCATCAATTTTCAAGCATTTGTTTCCTGGGCTGGGCATAGGCTAGAGCGCACTTGGAAATTAATTCTTCAAGCATAAAAGTGCTCACAAAAATGCACAGCCATTAAAGTCTATGGGCCAAAAACATCTGTATACTCTCAAATAAAAGTTCACATACTTATTTGAGCATAGGGCAACTGAGCGTACAACGGTGAACATGAACAATTAGAAAGAATGAGATTTTGCATGTTGAATGTAGTCAGGCATAGGGAAACAATCTGATAAATGCCCAAATTTGAATGGGGACTAAAGTGCAACTTGACAAAAATTAGTTTGTCCTTTAAACTCTTCCCACTTTATCTGAGACAAAAACGGAGTGCTGCTTTAAAATGAATCTTCCCATTTGCCAATAATATATATAAAAAAAAAAAAAACATTAGAAATTAAAAGACTGCATTCTCTTCTGAATTTCTGATGTGTTTTGAAGACCCACAGAACCTCTAAAATCCAGGGCTCCTCGAAAATAGCATGTCAAAAGTTGGTCTGATTTCTCCTGCCTACCCTGCTAACTTAGTGGTTATTGAGCCCACCTGGCTTGCCTAGGAACCCTACCTAGGTTTGAAAGGGAATGTGTGAAAGATATGTGCAGGATGTTGTGAAGCAAAGCTGATATTTCAAATCAGACCACCTTGATTGTGTGCTTGGGTTTAATACATTTTAGCATTTTAAGTAGTGTATTACTGTATATTTGACTGATGACAGAAAGTGTACATTTATATCAGGCTGGGTGATTACTGTGGGAGCAGCTCAAGGAACTCTGTATTGTCAGCATAATGATTATCTGGACATCAATAGCCTGTGGAATATACTTTTAGATTTACAGTATTTTAATAGTTTCTGTGTATTCACAAAGTTTCTGCAAGGCTTTGTTTATCATAATAGCAATTTTAGGGCAGTGCGTTGGGCAGCAGGATTAAAGAGGGCAGCCCTAAGCCTATGAATTTACAAATTGCATTACCTTTTCCTGATTTTGTTACTCTCTTCTGCCCAATTCAGTAAGGGAAGCATAGGTATATAAGGCTGTAGTGACTGAGAGCAGTCAAGAAACATAACAACTGTTTTCCTTCTGATTTTAATGGTCTGAACAATTTAAAAGAGTAGTTCTGCATATAAATCAGACTCCAGTCTGCCTAGCACATTATATCAAATATTTTTTACCAAAGAAATCACGTGACTCAAGAAGTAGGGCTTGTACAAATTCCACATCGTTGGCACAAAAACCTCAGCCAAGACAAAAAAAAACGTACGAATACATAATTATCAATGACTGCACTTGTCTTCATCTTTACTGTATCCTATACTGTATCACCAGCACACTACAGATATTCAAAATAGTGTCCAGAAGTTTATTAAAGTAATCACATCATAACAAAGCATTGCAATGTTTTTGGGCCATGTAGGATTGCTTTATCGGGTATGTACAATGGGCATGTACACATGCAGCTGTGCAGTGGGAAATCCTTGGCTGCAGATGATTGCTGCTTTAAAGTGAATCTTCCAATTTGCCAATAATATTTAAAAAAAACATTAGAAATTAAAAGACTGCATTCTCTTCTGAATTTCTGATGTGTTTTGAAGACCCACAGAACCTCTAAAATCCCCAGCCATCCAGACTTTGATCCCGAAAATACCAGGCACTTTCAGTTTGGTATGAATCATGAGGGAGAATTCCACACCAAAAATACAAAACGGTATATTGTCCCCCCAGCCAAGATCATAAAAGACCCTTTGGTCCAGTATGGAATTTAAGGGGAACCCCCACGACTAGAAAAATGGTGTGGGGTCCCCCCCAAAAACCAGGCCTTTATCTGAGCATGCAGGTCAGGAAAGGGGGTGTGGACAAGCGAGTGCCCCCTCCTGAATCATACCAGGCCATATGCCCTCAACATGGTGGGGGGGTGCCCCCTACCCCAAAGCACCGTGTCCCCATGTTGATGGGAAAATGATGTCTTCTCCCTCTGCTGGTTCTCCTCTCTTTGCTGTCTTGTCCGTCTGTTCTCCCTCCGATCTTCAGCTGACGCTATCTCCCGCTGAAGTGCTAGGGCTGCCGTATGCCATCACTTATATAGCCATGGGGCCACGGTGATGTTATCTGGAGGCCCTGCCCTTTGTCACATCACCACCCCCCATGTCACGGGCGGTGATGTCACAGGGGAGGGGGTCTCTGGATGATGTCACCGAGTGGCCTATCCCCATGGCTATATAAGTAACGGTACACAGTGGCCCTAGCATTTCATCGGGGGCGAGTGTCGGGTGAAGATGGAGGGAGAACAGAGGGAGAAGACAGCAGAGAGAGGAGAACCGACAGAGGGAGAAGACAGTGGAGAGAGGAGAACCGGCAGCAGAAGAAGACATCAGCGGAGGGAGAAAAACCAGAGGAAGATGTCATCAGTGAAGGGAGAAGAACCTAAGGATGAAGACATCGCCAAAGGGAGAAGAAATCGGAAGGAGAAGATGGAGCTGCTTTAATAAATGACTTTGTCAAACATGTGTACTGTTTTTATTTTTGACACTTTTTTTAGGTGAATGGATAGGGGTAAAATGTACTGAATACTCACTGACATAGGGTGGGGGGCCAGGATCTGGGAGCTCCCTTGTTAAAGGAGGCTTCCAGATTGTGATAAGCCCCTGCTCGCAGACCCCAGGAACCACCGGCCAGGGTTGACAGGAAGAGGCCCTTGTCCCCATCAACATGGGGACAAGGTGCTTTGGGGTAGGGGGGGGCTTGCTCATCCTCACCCTCTTTCCTGACCTGCTGGACTGCGTGCTCGGATAAGGGTCTTGTATGGATTTTGAGGGGGACACACAAGTTGCATGACAAAGTCAGATCAGTCTAAAGACAGGTATCCGCACCCACTTCCGGCCCGCAGTCTCGGGCAAAAGACGGGCTTTTCCCGTTGCGTGCTGGGAACTCTCAGCTCCCAGCACACAGCGGGAGCCAATCGCGGGCGCAGCGCGACTCGCGCATGCGCCGTAGGGAACCGGGCAGTGAAGCCGGAGCGCTTCACTTCCTGGTTCCCTCGCCGTGGATGGAGGGGGGAGCAGCAGGGTGACGAGCGATCGCTCATCCTCTGCTGCGGACGCCGCTGGACTCCAGGACAGGTAAGTGTCCTAATATTAAAAGTCAGCAGCTGCAGTATTTGTTGCTGCTGGCTTTTAATATTTGCTTTTTGGTGAACCATCCGCTTTAAGACAACTTGTGTCTCTCTGTATGCTCTCATAGGGAACTATTCATTTGTACACATCGTGCAACTTGTGCTCTCAATGTGGGAGCGTTTGTTGTAACAGTGTGTCCGCCGGCTTCCCCCAACCGCCTAGTACAGAGGCAGAGCAGCAATCTCTGTCATGTCCCTGGCAGGCCACCCCCTCCCGGTGACCGGGATAAAACCCTGGGAATCAATCTCGGCTTCGCTGAGAACCCTTCACTGGTTGCCAGTAAAAGACAGAGGGCCAGATTCAGATACACTTAATATTGCGCTGCGTAATCGAAATACTCTACCCTGCCGTATTTCACCAGGCTCTACACCGAATCCTGGTAGATTTTTGCCCGTACGCTACGGCGGTGTAGTCTATTTCTCGCCGCGTAATCGAAATACGCGATTGGGGGGCGTGAAGCATTTAAATTAAGCGCGTCCCCGTGGCAATCGAACTGCGCATGCTCCGTTCAGAAATTTCCCGCCGTGCATTGCGCGAAATCACGTCATTACGTCATTCGTTGTTTGAGTAGCGTCGTTTACGAACATTCCTATTCCCGGACGACTTACAAAATAATAAAAGACGTTGGAAAATGTAGAAATTCGACTCGGGAACGACGGCCATACTTAACATGGGCTGTCTAATATTAGACCAGCAAAAAGCTGGTATAGTGTTACGTAAAAAAAAAAGATGACTAAAGGTGCCGTAAGAGATTGCGATTGAAGATCGTAATTTCTGGGATCGCTGGCAAAAGCTCATTAGCATACCCCGACGCGGAAAACGACGGGAAGTCCGCCCAGTGGCCGCAATTTTATTGCAGCGTAGATCCGAAGGCGTACGAACACGTAATCCAGTCGAATTGAAGCCCGCAGCCGTCTATTCATGGTTTGAGGTTTTCGACTAGCTAAAAAACGCGCGTAATTTGAAATTACTCCAGTCTAACACCAGTTAGACAGGCGTAATGGCTCTGTGAATCTGCTCCAGATATCCAAAGCCAGATACAAGTCAAAAGGAGAAAGAAGATTTGCGCTCCAAGGTCCCAGACTATGGAATGCTTTACCAACCAGCATTCGGTTGGAGGAAAACCACTTGGCCTTTAGAAGAAAGATCAAAACTCATCTCTTTTGACGTCAAAGGAGACAGGAACAACGAGCGCCCAGAGGCGATTTAGTTTGCATGTGCTGCGCTATATAAGTCCTTCACTCACTCACTCCCCACAGTTAGAACACACCTAGGAAACACAGTTAACAAGCTAAAAAAAAAAAGTATTTTGGGGAAAAGCGATTATAAGTGCAGACGAGCCTAAACGCATGAAATATATGCCCCATAGGAGCATTTTTCTGCTGCTTTTTTTTTTGCTGGCAGTTCTGACATTTTTTTATGCGGCCTATTATGCATGGACCCTAATTGTATCTCTACTAAAATATTGTACAGAGAATCTCCCTTTAGTAAATCATGTCAGTTTAGGTCAGCTTATTCATCAATTCTGAAGGAAAATTAATCACTGATAATATTGTGCCCACACACAAATGTAATACATTTACATGGTTAAATCATTGTTAAGAGCATATTAGAAATGTTTTGCCTGCATCATTTATAACAATAGTGGTTAAGTTCATTTTTCTACTGTGTGAAGGGAGCTGTGAAAATTTCAATTTATTGAGCTTTATTCCACAAGGTTATGAAGGGGTTCACAGCAGTTTAAAGAGAATGTCCTTTTGCCTTTTTCTAAAGTGTTTATATTAGGTTAACATATTAAATTGTTATTAACAAGACTGTTGTATAACTCTGGAGCCTGGAATTACAGCTTTTGTGTTAAATAAAACTATGAAAAGAGCAGCAATGATATACAGTTAACTGCATTAACCAGATTATATTTTTCAAAATCCATATAGTGTTAAGTAGAAAACGGTGATTTATGTAGGCTGTTGAACTTTACATCACCCTTTGCTATGCACTTTTGTGTTTATGTGTGTTATTTACTAAATATGCATACTAGTGGCCACTCATGAACCTGGACAGTAGTGTGGTCCAGGAGCAAATGATTTGGGCTTTTATGTTTATTGTTGGACCTTTACTCTTGCTTGTTGACACCTCCTGGCTTACAGCTCATAGGGATAACATCAATCTGGCAGGCTAAAAGAGGATTGCAATTACTATTCTCTCCTGCTTGCAGTACCTGTCTGCACTGCTTTCCTGTTATCTCTCCCCAGTGCATTTGCTTGGTCACAAAATGTGACCTTTAGAGTTAAAAAATATGAACAAGGGGTTTATTCTTATTTTTTTTTTTAAATCAGGAAAAAGTTTATTGTGCCAATAAAAGATAATACAAAGCTGAACATTGCAAGTCATAGCCAACAAATAGCAAAGGCACATAATGCAATACACACGCAATGCAATCAAATTAAGGTAGTCAAACAGTGGCACAAAAAAAAAAGGACATTATAATGACACATCTCAAGAAAAAGTGCATAGGAACATTGTGCCAGCCAGTGAGAAGGAGCCCACCCTCCAGCATATCCAAACAAAAAACAAAACAAAAAGGGGGGGGGAGGGCCAACGGGCCAAACCCAAAACCAACCGCACTCCCAGTCTACCCTGCCAATGTGAAGTATCCCCCTAACAAAGTAAGGGAGAATATGAAAAATTACATGCCTGTCAATAAACATTCCAGCAGAATTATTCAGTGAACAACTAACAGAATCCACTAAGCACTGAGCAAACGGGTCATAATCAAATGAGGAGGCGCCAACCCAGGGGTGTCTGCCTGCCATATGGAATAAAATTTCCTAGAAGAATTTCTATGCTGATACGTCAGATGCTCTCTTCTTAATATATAATTAACTTGATCTATCCACTGTTTTTTAGTCGGGATGTGAGGGGACAACCAAAATCTAGCCACCATTTTCCTAGCTAGGTACAAAAGTCTGATTACTGCTATATTAATAGGGGGAGTATATACCTCCTCATCAACCGCTCCTAAAATGCATATTATAGGGTCCAAAGGGACCCTAACCTGATAGACCGAGGAAATAACTTACGTAATATCACCCCAATAGCGATGTAGATTGGGACAGCGCCACATTAAGTGAATGAGCGATCGCTCCTCCCCACAGCATTTGGGACATAAAGGTGAGTCTCTTCTTCCCCAACGGTGCAATTAAATAGGGGTACAGTAGGCCCTATGTAACAAAAATAAATGAGATAGCCTATGAGACTGAGATACAGACGTGAGCGGTCCCGCTCGCAAACCAATATCCCAAGTCTCATCGTTGATATCTCCTAGATCCACAGCCCAGCCTCGTCTGCCTGGTAAAGTCGCCGAGTTTTGGGTAGAGGACAACAGGTATGAATAAGCAAGAGAAATAAGTCCTTTTTTCCCGGACCCAAAGAAAACGTCATTTATTAAGGGATGACTAGCCAATTTGAGGATGGAGACCCGACCCTGAGCATGCAAAGCGTGACGGATCTGAAGATATTTAAAAAACTGATGCCTAGGGAGATCAAATTCTTCTTGTATTTCCATAAATGATTTCAAAACATTTTGAGAGTACAACTGAGCATTACTACTGATACCAGCGTCCCTCCACATCTGGAAACCCTCCAACCCAACCAATTCAGCCAAGTTAGGATTATCCCATAACGGTGTATCAGCCGAAAAAACTTAAATCTTCAAACCTGACTTAACTGAGCACCAGAGTTTTTTTTAAAAGAACCACAGGGAGCGCCCTGTGGTTCTTTTAAAAAATCCCGCCTCCAGACTTGCCAACACCGAGTTGCTCCATGCCCCCGTCCGCAATAGAACCTCAATAGAGTTGGAATCACCCTTGATCCCCAACCCACCTAAATGTTGCAATTGGGATGCGTAAAAATAAAGCTTAGGGTTGGGGACTGCCGCACCTCCCTGATCCTTACTGTATTGCAGGGTAGTAAGTCTAATCCTTGCCACTCCTTTTTTCCAAATTAGGGACTTAAAAAGAGTATCAATACGAACAAACCACCTACGGGGTATCCACTGAGGGGAATTATCCAATGGGCCAGATTCAGGAACAGTTAGGCTGGCGGATCCAGTGATCCGCCAGCCTAACTGTCACTTTGAGCCGGCGTTTTTGTTTTCTGTAACCAGAAAACAAGAAACGCCGGGTTGAAGCTCCGATGCGATCGGCGTAACTGAGTTTCGCCATCGCATCGTTACTCCTTACAACTTAAAAATGGCGCCGGGGGCGTTCCCGACGATTTCCGCTCAAAAAATATGTTAATGAGCGGAAATTGGCAATTCACGAGCGAATTCCGGCGCGACGCAATGACGGTACGACGTTTCCGGAAGCGATACGCGGCGCGAAGATATACCTACATGGGGTTGGAGTATCCTATGTTAGGTATAGGCGTCGTCATCGCGTCGGGAAAAAAAAAATCACGTCGCTTGCGTAAAAAGATCATGAATGGGAATGTGACGTCATTGACGTTCATTCACAGAATTTGGAGCATGCGCACGGGGATGCTTTGACACTCGACGCATGCGCAGTACGCTCGCGGCGGGATCGCGCTTAGTTTAAATACTACACGCCCCGTACCCGCCCAATTTGAATTCCGCCGGCTCATTTTCGTTACGCTGCCGCAACTTTAGGAGCAAGTGCTTCGTGAATGACAGCACTTGCTGCTAAAATTTCGGCAGAGTAACGTAAATGAGAAGCGTTACTCTGGAGCAAAGATGCTCCCATCTACCTGAATCTGGCCCATAATATATAACAGCTGAGGACCCCAGACCATTTTAATAAGATTTATTCTACCTATGACCGACAGGGGAAGCTTGCACCAAGTATTACACGTTATCTGAAATCTTTTAAGAAGCGGCAGGAGATTGTCATTAAGATAAGACTGCGGGTCAGCCGTGACCTGAACTCCTGAAGTATTTAAAGGAGGTGACCACCTTAAGGGATTCCGCAGCAACCGACAACGAGATCGTCGTGTCATCTACACGTAAAATAACAGATTTACTCCAATTGATGGAGAATCCCGATAAGGTTCCAAAATGCCGAATCACCTCCATAGCTCCAGTTAACGACCCATCCATATCCACCAGATACAACAACGTATCATCCGCATAGAGGGAAATTTTGTTATTCTTCATTTTAGTTCTGACAAGGGACATGTCATTGGGAACAGCGATCTCTGTCATGTCCCTGACAGCCCATCTCCTCCACAGTTAGAGCACACCCAACGAACACAGTTAACCCCTTGCCCCCTAGTGTTAACCCCTTGCCCCCCCTAGTGTTAACCCCTTCCCTGTCAGTGTAATGTTTACATTGGTCAGTGCATTTTTATAGCACTGATCAATGTAATATTGTCACTGGTCCCCAGAAAGTGTAATTTGGGGTCAGATTTGTCCGCTGCAATGCCGCAGTCCCGCTAAAAATCGCAAATCGCCGCTATTACTAGTAAAAACTATAAAAAAAATAAATACAAGTCCCTAAATCTATCCCATAGTTTGTAGACATGATAACTTTTGTGCAAACCTATATACGTCTATTGGGATTTACCAACAAAAATATAGAAGAATATATATCGGCCTAAACTGATGAATGCATTTGTTTTTTTTATATATTTTTTTTTATATGTTTTATAGCAAAAAGTAAAAAAAAAATATATTTGTTAATAACTGTCGCTCTTTGTTTATATGGGGGCCGGGTTGGGGCTCTGTGTCTGAATAGACACAGAGAGCTGTGACTCAATATGGGGTGCCCCCTTAGCAAGCTGCTTGCTGCAGGGGCACTCGACAGGAGGGAGGGGCCAGGAGCAACGAAGAGGGACCCAAGAAGAGGAGGATCCAGGCTGCTCTGTGCAAAACTAATTGCACAGAGGAGGTAAGGTTAACATGTTTGTTATTTAAAAAAAAAGAAAGCACAAGTTTCACATTAAATAGGTACATTTTAATATTTCTTCTTTTATTTAATGCTATTTCTACAAATATTTTTTGTTATTGTAGAAAGGTCCCCCAAGAGGCTGCTTGGATTTACCTGCTCATCTGCACTGCCATGACCTGGTGAACATTCCAGATCACCTGACACTTTGGGTTCAGACATCTTTGCACCAATTCAAAGCAATAAGTCAGAGAACTCTGTGCATTTATATTCTGATAATGTTTACTAGGACAGTTCAAAGAAGAATTGGGGTTGATTTACTAAAGACAAATACACTTTGCACTACAAGTGCACTGAAAGTGCACTTGGAAGTTCAGTCGCTGTAGATCTGAGCGGAAGATCTGAAAGGGGTGGAAGCTCTGCTGATTTTATCATCCAATTATGTGCAAGCTAAAATGCTGTTTTTTATTTTCCTTGCATGTCTCTATCAGATCTAGAGTGACTGCACTTACAAGTGCACGTTCAATGCACTTGTAGTGCAAAGTGGATTTGCCTTTAGTAAATACACCCCATTGTCACAGAAAGGAGGTAATAGATCTGCTGAGTTTTAGGCAACAGTGTCAACTCAGCAAAGTAATCTCTCCCAATAACACAAATCAAGATATTTTCAGGTAAACAGTTTATTATATACACATGTACAGTGGAGTAATTCTTGCACCTGAAAGGATAAACAAGGTTAAATGGTTATGCTGAAAACGTCTAATAGGGGCAAACCCCGCCCAGCCTATAAACCTTAAACCCAGTTCTGATCCTGACCTCCCTCTACCTGACCCGTGATGCCATGAGCTATGTAAACCATTAGCCTTGTGCCCAGTGCACACCATGCTGCCTTGTGCCCAGTGCACACCATGCAGCCTTGTGCACAGTGCCAACTAAATGTAGCCTTGTGCCCACCAAATGCAGCCTTGTACCCAGTGCCCACCATGCAGCCTTGTGCCCAGTGCACACCATGCAGCCTTGTGCCCAGTGCACACCATGCAGCCTCGTGCCCAGTGCCCACCATGCAGCCTTGTGCCCAGTGCCCACCATGCAGCCTTGTGCCCACCAAATTAAGCCTTGTGCCCAGTGCCCACCATAATGCAGCCTTGTGCCCACCAATGCAGCCTTGTGCCCAGTGCCCACCAAATGCAGCCTTGTGCACACCAAATGCAGCCTTGTGTCCACCATGATGCAGCCTTGTGCCCAGTGCCCACCATGCAGCCTTGTGCCCACCAAATGCAGCCTTGTGCCAAGTGCCCACCATTATGCAGGTTTGTGCCCAGTGCCCACCAAATGCAGCCTTGTGCCCACCATAATGCAGCCTTGTGCCCACCAAATGCAGCCTTGTGCCAACTGAATACAGCCTTGTGCCCACCATTCAGCCTACCTGTGCATGGGAGCAAAGGAGAGGAACAGGAGAGCCACCCAGATGATCAGCGCAGGGAACACAGCAATAACAGCTTTCATTACAATTGCTGTGTTCCAGCCGCTCAGCGTCATATACAGCCCTGCCCCCTGGCCAGGGAACTTTGATTGACAGATCACCCATCATCAGGATTGGACGGGTGATCTGTCTATCAACGTCCCGGGACCAGATGGAGGGGCTGTATCTGACAGCGAGCAGTGGGGAACACGGCAATTGAAATTAATACTGTTATCGCTGTGTGCGCTGTGCTCTAAACATCCAGGTGGCTTTCCCTCCACGATCGCTGGGAGAAGGACTCCCATTCCACTGGCGCCGCCCCTGCACCCACAAGGGGGAGGCGGGGCCTTGAGTAATTTGCGCGGCCCTACGCAGCTTGCGTAGTGAGCGTATAGGGCAGATCGGCTCTGCTTAAACCATAATATGAGGTCAGACTTAATAGCAATGGTGTAAGTGCCCTTCAAGCTGTAATGACAGAAATGTCCCAGTTGCAGATTTGATGTTCTTCACTGTCACGCAGGTGCTTGCTAATTGTATCCAATAAGGTGTAATAGCAAGCAATAAGATTTCTTGAAATGGTATAGACTAAAGGTGTCTATGCACAGTGTTCAAGATAGATTCAGTAAAGATGTCTTTGCAAAGTGTCCCAGTAAAACCGTAAGAAGGGATTTGTAAAAGTGGGTGACTGCCCTCTCACCAACGACCAGGCCGATTTAATGCCTTCTGGACAGCAGCCTCTGAATCGACACACATGCAGCGGATCCGTCATTTCAAACTCCCGATGCGAAGCAGGCAACCAAAAAGGTGCTGGATGGATGTTCGACAAACATGCACAGAGAGGTCCGTCTAGCGTCAGGCCCAAGAGGAAGAGAGTGCGGGGCAGGACTTTGGCTTCTTATGTAGTTCCTCCTAGTGATCTCTCCAATGGCAGCAAAGATCCCTGGGATGTGTAGTCCAGGCACAGGCTCATGCAAAGCAATTATCAGTCTGTAGAACTACTTGTCCCACAATCCCTTTAGCTTGGCTCACTAATATGATGTCAAATATTAACACTGAGCACTAGAGGGACATGCAATGCATATAAATACTGGAGAAACACTGTAACTGTAGTCCACATTGCTACATCCTCCCCCCACTTGAAAGTCTTTGGTCCCTTAAGACAGATCACAACCTATGGGATTACTTCACTGTATCATAAACTGAATACTTAATCATCTGATAAACTAGTTGTAACAGCTAACAACTGACCCAATGAGGGATCTTCTAACAGCAAATTATATACATCCTCAGGTGAACTTATTTTAGTTTTGTAACAAGCCAATAACAAGTTAATGGCCCACCCAGTAGTGTCCGGAGGTGGATCAAGGTTTAATAAAGAAGGCTAGTGCTTGACTGGAATGTTGAGCAGTAGGTATAAATTTGTGCAGATTTTCTCCAAGTGCATCAAATGTCAGTCTCTTTGGAGGATATATCCTCTGTCTCAACCTGGAGTAGACGTTTTCCAGTGGCTCTGGTCCGGGTTTGGTTCCCCAGAAACTGGATCCAGATTGCAGGTTCAAGTTCTACTTCGGGCTCTGGTTCGGGAACCGCCTCTCTCAGGCAAGGTCAGTAAGAGGAATGGGGGTATCCATTACACTCTGCACTTTACTGGGTTCCATCTTGACCTCCTCATCTCACCTCATTGGGTGTGGATCTGATATCTCAATTTCAGACAAAGGGAGACATGTCTTCCTCCTAACAGGTGTTCTTGTAAGGCCTTCTTCAGTACCAGGGATGATGGAATTATCTTCCGAAGGAGAAACCCACAGCCAATCAAAAGTTAATACTTTATTGTCACTCTCCTCTTCAGGGAGTGTGGATGGGCAAGTTTTCTGCGTGGGGGACTGATAAGTCTCCAAGCAAGGGGGTGATCATACTCGAACAGCTTCTGATATGGCCAGTAAATGGTTTTGATGCCAAGTCTTGAGATGGCCGGTCTTCCCTTTGGGCCAAATCTGGTACACAGGGAGCCCAGGTAGTTGTTTACAGACAATGTAGGGTCGGGAACATCATCGATCAGCCAGCTTATGCTTTCCTGGCACCCCTAGATTGTGCAACAACACTCGATCTCCAGGTTGAAGATCCTGAACCTTCACTCTGAGATCAAAGTTTTTCTTGTTCCTTTGTTCTCTGATGGTAGAGGCCTCCTTGGATTTCTCATAAGCAGCCTTTAGGTTCTTCTGAAGTCTGTCAATGATGTAACCCCTATAAGAGGCTTGGGAGGTGTGATCTGGTGATGTTCCAAAAGCCAGATCTACAGGTAGACAAGCTTTTCTCCCGAACATGAGTCTGTAGAGAGAGTATCCACTAGAATAATTTGAGGTGCTATTTTAAGCATGAACTACTGCGGCGATATGATCCCCAATACTGTTTCTTCTCTAATGGGAGAGTTCCCAACATGTTCAGCAGGATACAGTTTAAACACTCAGATTGTGGATCCCCTTGGGGATGGTAAGGAGTAGTCCTGGATTTCTTTATGTTCAAGAGTTCACCTTCTGATCAGCTTGCTCTCAAAAACCCAACCTTGATTCGAATGCAGTAGGGATGAGCTGAACATCCCCGTTCGGTTCGCACCAGAACCTTTGAACGGACCGAACGTTCGCTCAAACATTTAGAACCCCATTAATGTCAATGGGACTTGAACATTCAAATTCAAAAGTGCTCATTTTAAAGCCTAATATGCAAGTTATTGTCGTAAAACGTGTCGTTTTTTTTCAGGAACGACAGTTTTTAAAACTTTTTTTTCTATTGATACATGTTCCCTGGGGCAAGACCCGGGTTCTCAAAGATGTTTTCAGAGGCATACTATAGACACCCAGCAGGTACAATATTTTTCCTTTTTTTTAATATAAGCAGCATTAAAATCACTGCTCCTGAGAGCAGTGATTTTAATGATGCTTAAATAAAGAAAAAAAAATTCCTTTAAATATTGTACCTGCTGGGTGTCTATAGTATGCCTGTGAAAACGTCTTTAAATAGCACAATCACCTGCCCGCCAGTAAATTATGAAGAACTGATCTAGCTAAACTATACAGTGTATAAATATATGTACAACACCTGGGATGTATATATATCCTCTACACACTGTAACATTAACTGACCAGCCTGCCTGCTCTATCTACCTGCAAAAAATGACACTCTCTCTGTCTCTCTCTGTTCTCCCTAACCACCGCTGCAACACACTACATAAGGCCGACATGCAGGCGGCCTTTTATAGTGTGGGGCGTGTACTAAACCCCCTGAGCCATAATTGGCCAAAGCCACCCTGGCTCTGGCCAATTATGGCTCTCCGTTTTGTTTGCGCTGTGATTGGCCAAGCATGCGGGTGATAGTGCATGCTTGACCAATCATCAGCCAGCGATGCCGCAGTGAATTATGGTCTGTGAAACGTAACTCGAATTTGGCGTGAACTACCCGTTTTGTTTATATTTCGACTAACGATCGAACATACGATGTTTGAATCGAGCATGAACTTGAATACAAAGCTTTTCCCTAGTGCTGAGGTAGCCCGTAATGAACGAAGAACTTCTCCACTAGAGTCTTTGCCGCAGTACTAGCCTGTTGATCCCTAGTGGGAAAAGCTTCAGAATATCAGACGAAATGATCTGTCACAACCAGGATATTACTTTGTCCACTCAGGTCAGGTTCCAGACACAAGAAATCAATGCACCACCTCCATGGGTCCCTAGCTTTGAAGATGGCCCATTGGGGCTGCCCTGCTTGGTAAGATCTTTCTCTGGGAGCATCTGATGCAAGAGCGTCAGTAACTTTGTACCTCTGTTCTCATGGATGATTAGTAGAATCATTCCCTGACTTGCCATGACCATGATTGTCATGAAGGGCGGTCAACGCAGTCAGACAATGTTATTCAGGAAGGAATAGTTGACTCACACCTCCTGGCTCCTCAGAGGGACCTTTTCAATATATGACCCCAACTTCATTCGCTCCCACTCTCTATGGATCACTTTGGCCCCCTTGATGGGTATATTCACTAGTATCTGAGGGTCTTGGGCGGACAGCGATTTCCTTATCAGACTCCCCAATGGATCTTTCTGTCTCATGTCCTTTTTTTTTTTAGCTGAGACAATTCTTAGCTGCGTAATTGATTCAAATCACAGTAGTACTTTGGCACTTCCGCTGGGGGTGACTCCTACGGCTTCAGCCGCTATTGCTCTGTGTTTATACTCCTTGACACACAGCCTGTACTCTTTTGAGGCCGCGTACACACCATTAAATAAATCCGATCAAATCGGCCTGACAGACCGTTTTGATCTGATTTGTCCGCTGGGATAGATTGGTTTGATCGTGTACACACGATTAAACCAAAATCCCTGCCGGCAGACATCGCGGTGACGTGGCGGTGACGTTGACGCCGCCACGTCACCGTCACCAGGAAGTAAAACACTTCTGCGCATGCGTCGAATCCATTCGACGCATGTGTGGACAGATATGTCTACTGGTTAGTGTACTAACCAGCAGACATGTCGGACGAACGGGTTCCCAGCAGACAGATTTTAAAGCATGCCTTAAAATTTGTCTGCTGGAAAAACCCATCTGTCTGCCCGTACACACGATCGAATTTGTCTGCTGAAACGGTCCGTCGGACCGTTTCCAGCAGATGAATTCGATCGTGTGTACGCGGCCTGAGGGGTAAATTAACACACCTGTTCTGTCCAACCTTTTGTCCAAAAGCCTTTAAAAAAAACAAAAAACAACACAAAAGATTCTTTAAGTGCACTGTGTTCAGGTGCCCGGGAAGTTTGACGTCAATGCAATCGTGATTGTACACGAAGCGCTTCATTTGCAGGGTTTTAAGCTGCATTGTGGCGCAATGCAATTCGCCGGAACACTCCCAATACTAGTCATTCTTGTTACTGTCTTTTTTTTACTGGCACCGCCGTAGGACATGGGCGGTGCTTTCCAGCGTAGCCAAGATGTCATTGATGGTAATAAATGTTGACAGAAAAATAGGCGACAGACACCAGGACTACCATGACTTATTTAGATGCTGTTGATTGTGCTGATGATTACCATAGGCATATATTTTTCCTGAGACCACCCCTGAGTATGTAACACTTTACTGGACCACAAACTATAATTCTAGGAGCAGGACGATCGCTGCCACTCAAACCAAAAGGACTATGTGTGCTCCAACTCTAGTAACTGTCTAACTGCACAACATTCAATGCACTGCAGCATGATTAAGTAATGACTGGAGTTGAGCGGACACCTGGATGTTCGGGTTCGACGGGTTTGGCCGAACTTCGGGAAAAAGTCTGGGTTCGGGACCCGAACTTGACCCTGAACCCCATTGAAGTCAATGGGGACCCGAATTTTTGACTACTAAAATGTCTCTAAAAAAGTAATGGAAAGGGCTAGAGGGCTGCAAATGGCAGCAAAATGTTGGTAAGAGCATGGCAAGTACTCTGCAAAATGTGGATAGGGAAATAACTTAAAATAACATAAAATACATAAAAATAAAAAATAAAAGAACAATAGAAGAACAGTAGCTAAAGTATTTATCTCATAAAAACGGATATGGAGGAAACACTGCAAACACTGAAGGAAACACTGCAAAATATTTGTTTTTGCCCTAAATGGGTGTTTTTTGAATAGCACAATGGAAGATCACTAGCTAAAGGGCCAGATTCAGCAAGACTTGCGCTGGAGTAATTCGATATGCGCCGCGTAACTGTGAATATGCGCCGTCGTTTCTATGTGGCCGTACCCACCAAACTAGATGCGCCCGAAAACGGGCCATTTCCGATCGGCCTAACTTTCCGGCGCCAGAGTCCCGTCAGCGCATAATTTCGCTTGGCGCATCAGTCGCGCCTATTGATTTCCCCTGCAAATATGCAAATGAGGGATATTTCCCGATTCGCGAACGGATTAGCACCATACGCTGGCTACATGCGCCGCGCGTATCTCGTCCGTCCGGCGCAAAGTTATTTCTACAAAAGGCTGCTTTATCTTTACTCCAGACGGTCACAGGTCAGCAGGAGAGCAGCTACAGCAGCGTTACCGACGATAAGAGCTTGCTGAACAACCACACTTGCAAGGACAACACCTCTGTGTGCCAACATGCCAGGGGCAATCGTGGTCCTAGCACTACTGATGGGTCCCCCGGAACGAAGGAGGCGGGCACGTTAGAGGATATATCGCACGCGCATGAACCTCTTTGGCATGGGGGATGAGGAGGTGTATCGCCTCTTTAGATTCAGCCCAGATGCAATACTTGAACTAACCACAACCCTGCAGGGTGACATCACCAGAAAGACACACCGCTCACAAGCAGTGCAGCCACTGGTGAAGGTACTGGCAACACTCCATTTCCTAGCAAGTGGATCATTCCAGCGTACAAGTGGAGTGGTGGCTGGGATGTCACAGTCCTCCATGAGCAGATGTGTGCACCAGGTTGTCCCTGCAATCCTCAGACGCATGTCCAACCAGTTTATCAGACCCACCACTGAGGAGCTGCGGCTGAAGGCAATGACAGATTTCTACCACATTGCCAGATTCCCACGCACTGTGGGGGCCATTGATTGCACACATGTGGCACTCCAGCCCCCCAGTGCCACAGAGCACATATACCGCAATCGGAAGCATTGGCACTCCATCAACGTACAGGTGATAGCCGATGCCCAACGCCTCATATGGCACGTCCGTGCCAAACACCCCGGGTCCAGCCATGACAGCTTCATATACAATCAGAGCCCCATCCCAGCAGAATTCGAACAGAACATGTATGGGGACAGCTGGCTGGTTGGTGAGTGACATGGGAGTCAGGCATGACTATCCCCTCCCGTGATGCACATCAAAAGTGGTACATGCATGACTAACATCCTCCTGTCTTTTACCTTACAGGTGACTCTGCATATGCACTAGGACCCCATCTCATGACTCCTTTCCGGAACCCCCAAACCAGAGGAGAGAGAAAATACAATGAAGCACACATCAAAACCCGTGCAGTGGTGGAGCAAACATTTGGGCTCCTGAAGTCCCGTTTCCGCTGCCTGGATAAGTCCGGGGGGACCCTATTGTATTCCCCTACCTTTGTGTGTCAGATCATCGGTGCATGTTGTATTCTGCACAACTTTGCTATGAGAAAAGGCCTGCAGATTGACATACGTGATGACCTGACCCCCGACCCACACAGTCCCCCCCTGCCAGAGGAGACCCAGTCTGCTGATGGAAGAGCAGTCAGGAGGGTCCTTGCCGTAGGCATCTTTGGACACTAAACCAAAACATTAATCACACAGACAATGCACGCGTGTACACCACTGATGTCCCTAGATCACACACACCACATCCACATCGCATTGGATTAGCCCAAGTCCAGCAGGTAGGACTTGGGAGCAGCAACGCCAACGTCAAGGCCCCAATGATGTCACTGTCCATTCATACACCTTTCATACTGCAACGTGTGCAGTATCAATAAAATAAAAATCTCATATCCTGAGTAAAAATCACAATAAAATAAAAATCTCATATCCTGAGTAAAAATCAGACAAAAAAAAAAAAAAAATCATCGGGGATGCCGGGGGCTCCTTCTTGCCGAACCTCTCTGGCTCCTCAGCTGCCTGGATGGAGTGGGTGGGGGTGGGGGGGCATCTGGAGGTGGCTGATCCCCGGGTGGGCCACTCCTGGCAGGTGTGGCCTGCATGCCCTCCAAGGCCATGGCTATCCGGCCGAGGTAATTGTTTGTCTGGCCCTGCATCCTCAGCTGCTGGGCCTGCATCCTGAGCTGCCGGGTCACTTGATAGTGTTGGGCCCGCCGACTCAGCCTCCCCTGGTCCCGGATGGCAGCACTGTTTCCATGGATGGCAGCAGTGTTGGCCTGGACGGCTGCAGTGAGGTGCCTAATATCCCCCTGCACCTCCCCCAAACTGGTCACCACTGCAGCGCAGTTGCAACTCACATCCTGCACTGCGTTGCTTATCTGGCCAACGGAGCACAGGCTGTCAGCCACTTTCTCCAAGTGCCCAACTATGTCCCCCATTTGTTGGGTCTGTCTGGCGTGATCCCTCGCCAACTGGCCCTGGGCAAGATCCGACACCCCCCTGGTCTTCTGGGTCGCCTTCCTGGGGCCAGAAGATGGTTGTCCCCGGGGGGATGGAGTCGCCCTTGAGGGGCTTCCAAGGATGGGGGAGGGGATGACAGACGGCCCAGGAGAAGGGGAGGAGACCTCCAACACTAAGGAAAAGTCCTGCTCTGCCACAGCAGGATCCTCCACAACCACCTCGGCAGGTGTGGTGTGGCCACTCTCCTCCTCCACCTCTTCACCACCCAGGGGCTCGTGCACAGGATGGCGTGGGGGGGATGGGGTGGACTGGCCGCCGACAGATGATGGCCCAGCTCCGTCATCTGTGGATGACACAAAGCAGACACATGTTGGTGGTCCCACACACTTGGCACATGTACCCTCCCCCCCCAAATGCAACACATCAAATAGGGGATAAAAAACACTTAACTGTCCTGGAGCCTTCCTCCACGGAGTCATAGCCAGGGACCCCCTCCACCTGCTCCCTCTCCAGGCAGCGAGAGACCACCTCCTCCTCCGCGGTCAGGGTGACCGGACATGGGGGACCACCACCTGTGCCCCTCTCATGCCTCCTGATGGTGGCCACCTTGCCACGGACCTTGCACCGCAGATCATTGATTTTTTTTTGGATGTCAGCAGCAGTCCGGGTGGAGTACCCCAAAATATTGACCCGGCCAGCAATGGTGTCCAGGATGCCCTGCTTCCTCTCCCGGCTGGTCTTACGGCTTTTTTTGCCATGGAGGAAATGATTAAATGTCTCCATAGCGGAGATGATCACTGAGACCTCCTGGGCGTTAAAGTTGAGGTTCCTCCTCTCTCTGGGGGTAGCGGGAGCAGCCATCACAGCACAAAAGTATCTTCCCTGGGGTGGGGGGAAACGGAAATACTTTTGCGCCGGAATGGCGTTTCCGCCTGCGCTTTTAAGCGCCCAACGGAAGGCATTGCGCTGACGTTTCCCATGAAGTGGTGCCGACGGAAGTTGTGAGCATGCGCACAAGGGGGCGAGTGAAGCCGCACTCACTGCGCATGCTCCGTGGATGATGCGCTGAACGTAAGCCTCTGCGCTGGGCTCCGCCCATCATTTACATGTAATCACACCCACTTCCACTTGCGTCGGGTTACGCCAGCGCATTATCGTTACTCTGGCGCAAGTTTACGCGCAACTGCTATGTAAATAACAGTACTTGCGCTGAAAGGGTCGTCAGAGTAACGTAAATGAGAAGCGTTACTCCAGAGCAAAGATGCTCCCATCTACCTGAATCTGGCCCAAAGTGTTTATCTCACATGTACAGATATGTAGGAAACACTGCAAACACTGGAGGAAACACTGCAAAATATATATATTTGCACCAAAATTGGTGTTTTTTGAATAGAACAATAGAAGAACACTAGCTAAAGTGTTTATCTCACAAAAACATATATGGAGAAAACACTGCAAACACTGGAGGAAACACTGCAAAACATTTTTTTTGCCCTAAATGGGTGTTTGAATAGCACAGTAGAAGAAAACTATCTTGCAGAGTATCTCACAGTAACATATGCAGTGCTGGTGTAATTTGATTTATGAAGAAGGACAGACTCCTATATATTTCTCTCCCTACAAGCACAATCGGGAACCTTTCCCTAAACTATCTTGCAGAGTATCTCACAGTAACATATACAGTGCTGGTGTTTCTGAAGCAGGACAGTCTAACTCCTATCTAAATCTCTCCCTGAGAGCAGCAGCAGCAGCAGCAGCAGCCTTTCCCTACCCTATATCTAAAGAAGAGTGACGAACTGTGCTATGTGCCTCTAGCTTATATAGAAGCTGGGTCACATGCTGCACTCCCAATCACAGCCATGCCATTAGTAGACATGGCTGTGATGGTGATTGGCTGCCCTGCAGCGCCCCATTACATTGCCGAACACCGAACCTGAACTTACAGCAAATTGTTCGAGTTCGGGTCCAGGTACAAAAAATCCAAAAGTCCGGTACAAACCTGAACTTTACAGTTAGGGTTCGCTCAACCCTAGTAATGACCCCTCATGCATGCACACCTAATAGTAACTAATGTGCAACTTTCAGTACAAGTAAACTTGTAACAAATAAATATGGGAATTGCAAGTGAGCCAAGCTGATATGATATAAATTTACTGTCAGTGTTCCTCCTGGCGTCAAGTCCCCTTCAACCATTATCAATATGACCAGCATCTAATAAAGTTCAGAAACGGCTTGCGGTCTGTCCATGTGGAATTGGTCACATTACCTGGACACAGAACCCCTCCTGGTCAGACACATCTTGTGTTATTTAGAGAGTGCTCTTAGCCCGTCCAGTGACAATCGTATGAATACCCAATAACTGCACATGTGTGATTTCCATGGTGTAATACACAGGTCTCTATACATCATATACCAGCCTCTACATTATACACAGGGCTATGTACATCATATACCAGGCTGTACATTATGCACAGAGCTCTGTAAATTATATACCAGGCTCTACATTATACACAGGACTCTATACATTATACAATATACCAGGCTCTACAGAGCCTGATGTATAATGTACAGAGCCCTGTGTATAATGTAGAGCCTTGTATATGATGTACAGAGCCTGGTGTATAATGTCGAGCCTGGTATATGATGTACAGAGCCCTGTGTATAATGTACAGCCTGGTATATGATGTACAGAGCCCTGTGTATAATGTAGAGCCCGGTATAGCGCTGGCCCCGTGGGGTTGCTACGTGTTACAGCATCCACACATTTCACACTGCTCCCAGACATCCATTAGACACACTTCTCAGTCAATGAACAGTCTCTTGCTTGTTTTTGTTGTTTTTATTAGGGGATTGAACTTGGTTGGGGAAAAGGGACATGGTATGCCCATAGGATGAATATTGCTTTGCAGAATAAAAGTGTCACACTTCTCAGCAGAGTAAAAGTAACTGTGCATATACTTCTTATCAGAACAAAAGATGGTTGACTCTAAACTTGACAGTCCTTTCCTCAGCACACTTCCTCCAGCACAGCACTTACTTCACTGTCCAAATTTAGTCTCCTGTCACACCATCAGCTAGGCCTCACTCTGAATAAGTCCCAGTGTCTTTACTTAACCACTTCCCTCTTGTAGGATGTCATATGATGTCCTGTACTTTAGGGGGGATATCTGAATGATGCCTGCAGCTACTGGCATCATTCAGATATCCTTCTTTTAAGGCGGCGATTCTGCGCACCATAAGAATGATCATAGCAGCAGTTCCACCACTTGATCGTTCTTATAGATGGCGGGAGGGGATGTCGTCCTCCCTCCCGCCGCCATCCGGTGCTTCTCCGGGCTCTCCCATGCCATCGGAGGCCCGGGAAAAGGAATTGGCCGCCGCCGGATAAGGAGGATAGAGATTTCTGGTGACCACATGGTCACCGGTCATCTCTATGACCGCTGGAGGCCCGGGCGCGACGTTATGACAACATCACGGCTGGGTACCCAGAAGATTGTGATTTTTTTTTTCACAATCTCATGCTTCCCAGCCTGGAGAAGAGATGCGGGGTCTTATTGACTCGACATCTCTCCATAAAGAGGACCTGTCACACACTATTCCTATTGCAAGGGATGTTTACATTCCTTGTAATAGGAATAAAAGTCTGTAACTCTAAACTGATAACCTGTAAAAAAATTAAAGCGTCTCCTATGGAGATTTTTAAGTACCAAAGTTTGGTGCCATTACATGAGTGTGGGCAATTTTAAAGCGTGACAAGTTAGGTATTCATTTACTCAGGGTAACATCATCTTTTGCATTATACAAAACAATTGGGCTAACTTTACTGTTTTTTACCCCAAAAAAATAGTTTGAAAAATGATTGCGTAAATACCCTGCAAGATAAAAAGTTGCAATGACCGCCACTTTTTTCCCTAGGGTGTCTGCTAAAAAAATATATATAATGTTTAAGGGTTTTACATGAAGGAGAGAAGTGCCAGAATAGGCCCGGTATGGAAGTGGTTAGTAGCCCTTTGCAGGCTGGGGTCTGCAGTACCCCTTTCTGGTAGCAACCAATTTACTTGAGAAGAATAAATGTAGATGGACTACTGATCTCAGCAAGTCCAATTGCAAATCCTGCCCGCCCTCCAGGCTGCAGCGACTTGGCACAAAACTCCCCCAGTCTCTGTCTCTGGCTCTACATCCAGTTCCCCTGGCATGTCTCTTCCAGAGCTTTCCACTGTGCTTTCCACTCTGACACCTGTCCTGGATCCTTCCTGAATGACTTTACTCCTGACGTGCTGACCAACTGTCCTTCCAGCTCCTGTTCCAGGACACGTCTCCATGACCTTGTAAGGAGAGGCGCTGTCACATACCTGATGGTTGAGCCCGGCATGCAAGGAGTGGCTGCCCTTGCTCCTCTGATCCCGAGACCCCTGATAGAGTAGACAGGGGGTTCAGGGATGCAGAGTCGCACAAGCGCCAGTTGCAGCGCAGGTGCTGGGCTGGGAGGAGCTTCTGTGGATCCTGGGCTGCGTGGAGAAGCAGGTGCAACAGGCGGCTGCGGATGGCAGGTAGAGGCACTGGAACAATAGAAGCAGCAGGAGCGGGGGAGGTGTACCGTAGTACGACAGATGCAAGTCCCAGCAGATGGGTCCGCCGACCGGTAGTGGATCAGGCACAGGCGTAGCAGGCAAGACTGTGGTAGTGTTTAGGCCTGGTTCGGCAACAGGCGGGCAGCAGAAGGTACAGAGGGTCAGGCAGGCGGATGGTCAGACAAGCCGTGGTCAGGGCAGGCGGAAGGCAAGGAGGAACAGGTACAAGCCGGGTCAGGAACAGGTTCAGGTAAGAGTAGGGTACTTGGTAATCACCGTAACGCTGTAGACTGGACAGCAAGAGGTGCAGGGCTCAGGACCCTTTTAAACCTAAGTTTGGCGCCAGAACGGCATTCTCACGTGCCCGCGCTGCCGCCGCCGGTGCGCGTGCCCGAGCGCGTTACGGTGCCACGATTGCGCGCGCCCGTGCGCGCGCCGATGTGCCGCTACTGCCATCTGGTGGACAGGGCTGCTCATGACAGGCGCCCTCCCAGCTCCCAAGAACCCTGCCTGAGGTACACCCCCCAGAAAGAGGATTCCCTCAGACATGACAGTCTAACACTCCATCATCCAGTTCACCCAGTCGACAACTCCTCCCCCAGCAGGCTGACCATGAATATATATAGGAGGCCTGCCCCCTGCCAAATACTAGTTGGGGATTGGCCAGTGCTCCCACATGCACCCCACGTCACTCCAGCTCTCTGTCCTGCGCCATTTCCAGAACCTTCTCCCTGGAAACAGATTAGGCGCCCAAGAGCTGAGGCACATGTCAGTCACCTACTGCTATACGAAACCACTCCCCTGGCCCCAGATCAAAACAAACAGGCCTAGCTCACAGGATAGGCCTGCTTAAATGTACCTGTGCTGGCAGCTTACACAAAAACCTACACCTAGCACCTACCTAAGGTAGAAGGTGCTACACTGGTATATAATGTACAGAACCTTGTGTATAATGTAGACCAGGGATCCTCAAACTACGGCCCTCCAGATGTTGTAGAACTACACATCCCATGAGGCATTGTAACACACTGACATTCACAGACATGACTAGGCATTATGGGAATTGTAGTTCCTGAACAACTGGAGGGCCGTAGTTTGAAGACCCATGATGTAGATCCTGGTATATGATATACAGAGTCCTGTGTATAATGTAGAGCCTGGTATATGATGAACAGAGCCCTGTATATAATGTAGAGCCTTGTATATGATGTAAAGAACCCTGTGAAAATGTTGAGCCTGGTATATGATGTAAAGAGCCCTGTGTATAATGTAGAGCCTGGTATATGATGTACAGAGTACTGTGTAAAATGTACAGCCTGTTATATGATGTACTACAGGGGATGGAGTGGGTGGATTCTATAATGGGTGGATCTTATGAGAAGTAGGAGGGGTCAAAAAGAAGGACGGGTCTGCCCCCCCCCCCGCCCCATTTGCCACTGGCTGAAAGGTTGGTACAAGCTAACAAGCTGTATAAGTGGAGGCTGACCAGCAGTAGGCTTTCTCAGCCTGTTAGTTAGAACCTATATTTTTTTTTGTAGTTATTGCCAGAATACGTCTAGGCTTTTGTTTTGGGAATATTTGCCCTGTTTATTTTCTGGAACACTGTACAGCACCTGTGAATATACTTGTATATGCCACCAATAAACACTGCACTGTTTGTCACTAACTCACTAGACTTGATATCTGTGCCTGAGAGATTGCTTACCCCAGGGGGCATATGTACCAGCTACCTATCCCCAGCTCACAAAATAGAAACAGTAAAAGCTATGAACAATGTAAGATCTAGCATGAGCAAAACATTACAATATGAAAATACAAAATTACAAAATATAATTTTCTTATTCAAAGTCTTTTTTATCTATGTAAGATGTTTTACCCTAACAACAACATATGTTTAACTAGTGGGAATATTCAGAGTTAATATAAGAAAATAATGGATTGTAAAATAGTTCCTTGATTGAAAGTAATGGCTTTCTCCTGGTCTACGGAAGAACAATTTTATCAGTGTAATTTATTGTAAACAGAAAGAATTTGTGTCATTATAAAAAGGCTTAGCATTACTTTGTATGTGTCCCTCTATCAGTTAAAAATTGTCCTCTCTGGGCTTAATTGGCATACATTAACATATTTATTGATGCTAAAAATATATCTATCTCTTTAAAGAAGTTCTTTAATTAAAGCAAAAAAGCTGGCTCTGTACTGCCACATTATTGCAGCCAAAATATTAAAATGTAAAGATGACCTATGAACAAACAGTAAATACATACAATTATAAATAAAACATTTTGGCATCAGTTAGTAGTGAAACCTTTCATTTATTTTGTTACAGAAATAATTTTGTTACAGATGTTGAAGGAGGTTGAACTTCTGTTAGACATAAAAGACACAATTTAATTCAAGTCTGTATTCATTTATACATTCTCAAATGTATTTTAACTGCTTGCTTACTGTGCACATATACCCCCTTCCTGCCTAGGCAAAATTTCAGCTTCCAGCAGTGCGTCGCTTTAACTACGGCAGCAGGTTGGCTCCCCTGCGTGAGAGCCCGTACAATAACGTCGGCTCTCGAATCAGCAACTAGGGGGCGCACGTGCGCCGCCGGAGGCTTGCGCGCACCCTCCACTCGCCCCCGACTCCCGTGCACGTGCCCGACAGGCGCGATCGCCGCCGGGCACACGCGATTGCTCGTTACAGAGCGAGGACCGGGAGCTGTGTGTGTAAACACAAAGCTCCCGGTCCTGTCAGGGAGAGAAATGCTGATCTTCTGTTCATACAATGTATGAACAGAAGATCAGTCATTTCCCTCAGTCAGTCCACCCCCCCCCCCATACAGTTAGAACACACCCAGGTTACACATTTAACCCCTTCCCCGCCCCCTAGTGTTAACCCCTTCACTGCCAGTGGCATTTTTATAGTAATCAATGCATTTTTATAACACTGATCGGTATAAAAATGCCAATGGTCCCAAAATGTGTCAGAAGTGTCCGAAGTGTCCGCCACAATGTCGCAGTACCGAAAAAAATCGCTGATCGCCGCCATTACTAGTAAAAAAAAAAAAATTACATAAAACTACCCCCTATTTTGTAAATGCTATAACTTTTGCGCAAACCAATCAATAAACGCTTATTGTGATTTTTTTTTACGAAAAATATGTAGAATACATATCGGCCTAAATTGAGGAAAAATCCTTTTTTTATATATTTTTGGGGGATATTTATTATAGCAAAAAGTAAAAAATATAATTTTTTTTCAAAATTGTCGCTCTATTTTTGTTTATAGCGCAAAAACTAAAACTCGCAGAGGTTATCAAATACCACCAAAAGAAAGCTCTATTTGTGGGGAAAAAAAGGACGCCAATTTTGTTTGGGAGCCACATCGCACGACTGCGCAATTGTCAGTTAAAGCGATGCAGTGCCGAATCGCATAAAGTGCTCTGGTCTTTGACCAGCAATATGGTTCGGGAGTTAAGTGGTTAACTGACAATTGCGCAGTCGTGCGACGTGGCTCCCAAACAGAATTTGCTTAATTTTTTTCACACAAATAAAGCTTTCTTTTGGTGGGATTTGATAGCCTGTGCTGTTTTTATTTTTTGTGCTATAAACAAAAAAAGACCGTAAATTTTGAAAAAAATAACTATATTTTTTACTTCTTGCTATAATAAATATCCCGTTTTAATTTTTATTTTTTTATCAATTTAGGCCGATACCTATTCTTCTTTATATTTTTGGTAAAAAAAAAAAAATAAAATAAAAATCGCAATAAACGTATAGTGACTGGTTTGCGCAAAAGTTATAGGGGTAGATTCACATAGAAATGCCTATCTATAGGCATGCCTAGCATCTAGCTTTTAAACTAGGCCAAGTTTTTCAGGCAAGTGCTTTATTCTCAAAGCACTTGCCTGTAAAGTTGAGGCGGCGTAGCGTAAAAGAGCCGGCCGAATTCAAATTCGGCGGGTAGGGGGCGTGTATCATTTAAATGAAGCGCGTCCCCGCAACGAACGAACTGCGCATGCGCCGGCCGTGATTGGTTCCCAGTGCGCATGATCCAAATCTCAATGTCATTTCGACGTGTAAATGACGTGAACGGCACTTACGCAAAACCCTATTCACGAACGTTTTACATAAAAACGGCGTAAACGATGGGAAAAAAGCGTCGGCACGCCGTCCATACTTAACATTGCCTGCGCCTCATATAGCAGGCATAACATTACGACGGTACTACGCTAATGCAAATGACGTAATTGAAAAGCGCCGGCCACGCATACGTTCGGGAATCAGCGCATAGGCTCATTTACATATTTTAGATGGGAACGCCACCTAGCGGCCAGCCTAAAATATAAAATTAGGATTAGACAGCGTAATAGATTTACGCATGTCTGATCTAAGGATAATCTATGCCTAACTGATTTTAGGAATCAGTGGCATAGATTAGGCGCTTAAAACGCAGAGATAAGATGGATCTCCTACCTGAATCTACCCCATAGCGCCTACAAAATAGGGGACATAATTATAATTTATTTTTTACTACGAATGGCAGCGATCTGCGATTTTTATTGGGACTTCGACATTATAGCGGACACATCGGACACTTTTGACACATTTTTGGGACCATTCTCATTTGTACAGTGAACAGTGCTGTAAATATGCACTGATTACTGTATAAATGTGACTGGCAGTGAAGGGGTTAACACTAGGGGGCGAGGAAGGGGTTAAATGTGTAGCCTAGTGAGTGATTCTACCTGGGGGGGAGGGGACTGACTGGGGAGGTGACCGATCTGTGTCCCTATGTACAAGGGACACAGCATCGGTCTCCTCTCCCTGACAGGACGTGGATCTCTGTGTTTACAGATACCAAGAATTACACCCAGTCCATACATACAGAATAGGAACAGATTTGCTATGCATACTAGCTCATTATGCCTTTGTCTTGCAGGATTTTTTTTTCTCGTGGGTTGACAACCACTTTAAGAGGCTCCGATAAGGCCAAAAGTACTAAAATACATTTAGACCCCTTTCACACTGAGGAGTTTTTCAGGCGGTACAGCGCTAAAAATAGCGCTGCTATACCGCCTGAAAAACTCCTTCACTGCATACTCAATGTGAAAGCCCGAGGGCTTTCACACTGAGGCGATGCGCTGGCGGGAGAGAAAAAAAATCTCCTGTCAGCAGCATCTTTGGAGCAGTGAGAGGAGCAGCGTGTATACCGCTCCTTCACCACTCCTTCCCATTTAAAACAATGGGAGACCACGGTATTAACCCTTTATCGGCCGCTAGCAGGGGCTAATACCACACAGCTAGCAGCCGATTCCCGCGGCAATTCCGGCAGTATATCGCTGCTATTTTTAGTGGCGCTATACCGGCACCACGGCTCCCGCCCCAGTGTGAAAGGGGCCTTAAGAATTTTTGCAATTCCACCAGGAAGTCAGGAAACATTAATACAGACACATTTGGCCCTTTTCTCAAGACTAGATGCCGGTCATTACAGATTAGCATTTGGGCAAGTAAGGGCCGTAGAGCAGAACCATGAATGGGGGGGGGGGGGGGGGTTGTGCTGGCACTCTGTTTGCTCTTTTCACTGCAAAAGCAGATGAGAAGTTTGCATCAAGGAAACCCCACAATCCTGACTGAGGTTGTTCCGCCACAGAGGGTTTTCAAACTCATCCACCTTCTGTCACCAGAAAGATATCTGCTTTTCTGCTGCTGACACCTTGCTAGGTATAGGTTAGAACTCATACTCTCAAGAAGAGATTCTCTGTTCAGTTTCAGTCACTCTCTTTAATTCTCTGCATATGCTGCCTCAGCAGGCCTATATTAAACTTTGATCTTGTCCTTTTTACCTGTGAGAGAGGTGGCACCTCCGCTGTAGAGCTGTGTTTAGGAGTCTCTGAGGTGGCCGCACCTCCACTCCTCGTGTGTGGAGGGCTGAGGGCTCCATCTTGCTTCTCGGACCTGACAAAGTCTTTTAGCTGATCCACAGGTAATAAAAAACGATCATTGCTCATTGAGGTGGCTGGACACTCAGACAACTTAGGGAGCTGTTTGATGGAGCTGGAGCAGCTAGTAGGTAGCAGAATTCTGTCAGATTCTAAAAGTGGCTGGCGGAGCTCCTTCTAAACACGCATGGCCATCTTAGCTGTAGCCATGCCCCCATTTTTTATTTTTAAACACGTATGAAACATCATTCAATGTGATTCTTTTATATCTGACTGACTTTTGTTCTACTTTATTACCCTGTAATTATGTATGGTTTGTAACAGGTTGCAAGTGTATAATATAAAATAGAACTGCATGTTTCACTTAATTTTGCATACAACTCTTGTGTAGCCCTGGTTCACACTGGGCTGCGGGAGTGAAGCCGATTTCACTCCCGCTGGCAGTCCCGATTTCAGCCGCGATTTAAGAGACATCTGTGCAGGTTTCTGCACAGATGTCAATGTAAATCGCGTCCTGAAATCGCAAAAAGTAGTACAGGAACTACTTTTTGAAATCGTTGCAGCGCCACAGATGTGGCGTCGCACCGAATAGGACGGTGTCCTTGCCGGAAATTGCCGCCGATTTGAGATGCGATTTTACGTGTGAAATCGCATCTCAAATCGTACCCAGTGTGAACCTGGGCGTAAGATGGTAAGAAAACAACAGTAAAAATATTTGTTTTCAATCCTTGCTTGTACCCCAGCCTGCGGTGGTAGGCCAGATGAGCCTGATGAAATTCCTTAGACAACACTCATGTATTTAATATTTTGTAAAAGTAAAAAAAGGTCAAAGCAATAAATGAAAAGCTAGTATCCGCTACTTGTTTCCAGTGTTTTAAAAGAGCTTTATTAAAGTCAAGTTTAAAGATAAAAGAATGCCCAAAGTTTTGTGTGCTATCAATTAGTGGAATGTACTGACGTATTGCAGATTCAATAAAAAAGAATTCTGTTCCTGGTGCAGGTGACACACATAAATCTTTTTATCACAGCTGCCAAACTGCCTTGTCAGGCAAAGTTCTGAGACGTTCATTGGATTTCAAATGCTTGAAACGCCTTCAATCAGTGGCTTGAACACATTTTAACAGATGTTCTATAACTGAGACCTCACCGGCCCCTTCTCAGACATTAGTATGTCTTGACACTCTTGCACATCCATAAGAGGCTGCTGTCGATGTAACTTGACCTTGGAAAAGTACAAAGCATTGTTAAAAGGGTCAGCACAGTCTGTTCCTATCAGAAAGCAGTCTGGGATGGAAGGAAATAATATAATGTATATAGGTTTCCAAGACAGAGTACAGTTATTTATCATTTAAGAACTGAGAATATGAATACAATAAATTTACAATCTGTAAAGAATTATAAATTACACAGTTTACAGAATGATGAACATCAGTCAGTGTAATGCTATTTCAAGACTTTATTGCAGAGTAGTGCAATTTTCTTAGCATGCAACTACTTTAACTAGTTTGTTTCAATGCAACAATATAAAAGGATTAAATTAATTTAATTTTACTTGGTATCTTTTTAAAAAAGTTGTAAAGGATTTTTTTTTTTTTTAGCTGTTTACAGGGTATAGAGACATAATAGTTAACTGATTCCTTTTAAAAACGAAAAAAAAATTGTTCAAAATCAACCATATAATGCACCTACAGTTTAAGTTTCGTTTTTGCATGCTGTTTCCTGCTTCTGTGATGTACAGAGCCACAGAGCCAATACAGGGCAGTGATGGTTTGGAAAACGAAACTGATTGGTGCTGAGGGGTTTTAGACACACAGTAATCACACCTCCTTGAATAGTGACCACAGAGAGAAAGCTCCCAGTACTGTGGTTATAAGGAAACAGACAACCAGGAAGTGTGGCGATAAGAGAAGAATTACAGCAACTTGAGAGCAAAAACGAACAATGAGGACATGAAAACAGCACTGCATTAAGGTAAAGGAAGCTATTAAGATACAAAAAAATCCTTTACAAACCCTTTAAGTTTGTTTTATGTTTAATTTCTGACTACAACGTCCTGTCAAATATTGAATGTGCATAGAGAAAAGTTGGTGCTTTCACCAGCCTCAGTGTACATCCACCAAACTGATAAGTACCTAAAACATTGGGGAACTTTAGAAGAAATTATTTAAAGCAAATGACTGTAATAAGTCCATATAGTCCATAATAAAGCACCTTGAAAGAACCCCAGTGAAAATGAGAAGCAACTATTTTGATAGCTGAGAAAAAAGAACAGAGGCACCACTCTAATGCAGTATAGCAATGAATTTGAATGTGCAAAGTAAGCATACATACTCACAAGATTAAGATTAAAACAGGCATGTCAGGCATAGGTTGTCAGAACGTCCGGGAAGGGAGTACATCCGTTGGCTGATGAAGCGGAGCGGGTTCAGGGGCGAATCCAGAGGGGGGGCAACGGGTTATTTGCCTCCCTCCTGAGAAAATAGTGAGCACTGCAGGCTGTGCTGATGCTAACCCAATCAGCCGTTGCTGACAGGCTCTCTGTAAAGGGACACAGGCAGAGCTGCAGCTGCGGGGGATTTCTACTCCTCCCTCTCCTCCTTGAGCTGAGTAGCTCTCATTCACCTGGCAATGCCTGCTGCTATTGGCTACATTCAGAGCCAATGGATGCTAAAATAGAACCAAGAGGATTATGGGACATATAGTATCAGCAGGCCCCAGGATGATTCCCTGAGAGGACTTCAGCCCCCAACATGCCGAGCCGGAGGGGGAAGAGAGGAGAAGAGGGACCATTAGGCTGTAGGGTGGAGGGAGCCAGTCATTCTATTATCATCCAAGGTAAGAACTCCCCTCCACCTGGCTGCATCCACCCTTTCCTCGCCTCCACCTGGCTGCAACCCCCCGGTTACCCCTCCACCTGGCTGCAACCCCCCTGTCCTCCCCTCCACCCGGCTGAAACCCCCCTGTACTCCCCTCCACCTGGCTGCAACCACCCTTTCCTCTCCTCCACCCGGCTGCAACCCCCCTGTCCTCCCCTCCACCTGGCCGCAACCCCCTTTACTCCTCTCCACCTGGCTGCAACCACTCTGTCCCCCCTTCCCCCTGGCAACATCCACCCTGTCCTCCCCTCCACCTGGCTGCATCCACCCTGTCCTCCTCTCCACCTGGCTGCAACCCTCTGTCCTCCCCTCCACCTGTCTGCTCCCACATGGTGCCGTGATGATTGAAGTGCCAACACCAGCCATTGCCCCTACAAATTGCCTGCCAAAATTTTGGCAGTTCCCCTCCCGACATTAGACTCTGGATCCGCCCCTGAGCGGGTTGCGCCTGTGGTCGCCGACGCTTTCTGGACCTTGAGCACACAGAGAGCCGGATGGATGACGACACTTCCGGGTTAGCGGTGGACCAATAGGCAATGCATTTCTGGAGCATGCGCTTCTTCAGGCCTAAAGGGGGCCATATTGGAAAAGGGCTTATAAGCTCTAGTGCCAGAGCTCATGGGTCCTAATGTTCCTCTCGCTTTGAACATGCCACATACAGCGTAGCATGCCAAGTGTTGACATGCACGTTTAAAAATTGGTGGGGATTTGTAAATTAAGCAAAAAATGGCATTGTTAAACATTTTTAAAAACGACACTATAGAACGACATGGTATAGCCAAAGCAACTTACACACATGTATGCACAAGTATAAAGAAATAATGATAAACATATTGCGATCGAAATTGGTGGGAAATTGTATGTGTATGTACGGTCAGGGCAATTAACCAATTGTGGTGGGTGATAATTTTCAAATTAAAAAATGTATTAACTAAGTAATGAATTAATTCATTAAAAATGAAAAATAAAAAATGAAAATGAACAACGGAAATAAAAATAAACATAAAAATTTAATGAAAAACCCCTTTCACACTGAGGCGTTTTTCAGGTGCTTTTGGGCTAAAAATAGCGCATTTAAAGCGCCTGAAAAACGTCTCTCCTGCAGTCTCAGTGTGAAAGGCCGAGTGCTTTCACACTGAGGATTACCTGTCAGGACGCTGTCAGGACGTTAAAACAACTCCTGCAAGCAGCATCGTTGGAGCGATGTAAGCACTGATCTCCCCTCCGCTCCTGCCCATTGAAATGAATAAGCAGCAGCCAAAAACCTCTGCAAAAACAACGGTAAAGTGCCACTTTTTAGCGGTGCTTTCCCCCCGAAAACGCTGACGCCCCAGTGTGAAAGCAGCCTTATTAAGGCAAAAAAGTTGCCCAAACCTGCCTGGCTTTATGTGAAAAAGTAATTGCCTCTAAACCTAATACCTGGCTGTGCCAACCTTGGTGGTAACAACTGCGTTTGCAAAAACTGGCAAGGAGTCTTTCACATTGCTGTGGAGCAATTTTGGCCCACTGTTTTTTGAGTATTGTTTTAATTCAGCCACATTGGAGGGTTTCCCAGCATGAAGGCCTGTGTAAGGTCATGATACAGCATCTCAATTGGAGTCCGGGCTTTCACTAGGCCACTCCAAAACCTAAATTTTGCTTTGTTTGAACCATTTGGAGGTGGACTTGCTGTTGTGTTTCTGATCATTGTCCTGCTACATAACTCAAGTGCATTTGAGTTTGAGGTCACAAACTGATGGACGGACATTCTCCTTTGCGATTTTCTGGTAGAGCTCAGAATTCATGGTTCCATAAATTATGGTAAGTCGCCCAGGTCCTGAAGCTGTAAAGCAGCCCCAGATCATCACTATACCATCACCATGTCTGACTGTTGGTATGATCAGGGGTCAAGTCCTGGGGGAAAAAGTGTGGGAACTCCCACCCAAGATCCACTCCCCCACCAAAAAAAAATATATTATACGCTCATATGCATAATTAATAAACCGCATGTTTTTTTTTTTAAAGCAAGTTCTTTCTAAATCCCTCGGTTATCGCGGCAGACCTCCGCAATGTCTCTTGGGAACAATGACAAAAGCTCCCAGGAGACATTGCGGCATCGAGGAAGTAACGGAATACCCGCACACTACCCAATGAATCCAAATACAGGACGTGGCCAGTAACATAAAGGATTACTAAGGCTCGCCTGCCCCTGACAGTGACTCGAGCTGGGCATCGCCACTTAGTGAAGGATTGGCTCGGGTGGCTCAGCTGCTCTAGTCCTGCAAAGGGAACTGCGTTCCTGCTGTGAAAAAAGTGCAGGGACTCCTTTCCAACGCGTTCCCGCAGGACTTGAGCCCTGGGTATGATGTTGTTTTATGAAATGCTGTAATAGTTTTTTTTGCCAGATGTAACGGACGCACACCTTCCAAAAAGTCCACAGAATATTTGCCTAAAAATCTTGGGGATAATCAAGATGTTTTTGGTAAATGGGAGATGAGCCTTTGTGTTCTTTTTAGTCAGCAGTGGCGTTGGCCTTGGAATTCTCCCATGGACGCCATTTTTGCCCAGTCTCTTATTACTGTGGAATCACGAACACTGATTTTACCTGAGGCAAGTAAGGTCTGCAGTTCTTTAGATGTTGTTCTGGGTTCTTTTATGACTTCCTGAGTCGTCGTCATGCTCTTGGAGTAATTTTTGTAGGCCGGCCACTCCTGGGAAGGTTCACCACTGTTCCAAGTTATCTACATTTGTGGATAATGGCTCTCCCCGTGGGTCACTGGAGACTGGAGTTCCAAAGCCTTAGAAATGGCTTTGAAACCCTTCCTAGACCGATACATGTCAATTATTTTGTTTATAATTTGTACTTGAATTTTTTTAGATTGTGGCATGATGTGTGGCCTTTTGTGATCTGTTAGCATGCTTCACTTTGTCAGACAGCTTCTATTTATGTGAGTTCTTGATTCAACAGGTCTGGCAGTAAACAGAAAAACAGAAACACAATCTCCTGCGCTCGGGAGTATGGTCACTAAGTTGTATAACCAGAGCCTTCTAAAGGAATATGGAATGTCTAAAATCTTGCTGCCCTCCTCAGAACAGAGCCGCCATTAGGAATTATGGGGCCCCTTACACAGTTTCAGGCATGAGCCCCCTGGAGCAGAGAACCGGGGGGTGGGTGCTGCCACCTCAAAATTGAGAAGCGAAAGGGAGTTGGTGTGCTGCCGCCCCGAATTTTGGTTGGGTGCTGGTGAACAAAAAAAAATAAAAAAGAGAAGGGAAGCCATCCGGGGCCCTGGGGACCTCTGGGTCCTTTAATAAAAAGAAGAAAAAAAGAAATAAAAAAAAATGTATATATAAACAAAATGTTTATAAGAAGAAAATAAGAGGGGGGGTTTGCTCTCCAGGGCCCTGGGGACCTCCGGGCCCCTGGGCCCTTTAAAAAAAAGGAAAAAGAAAAAAAAGAAAAGGAAAAATATATATTTTTTTTTTTTTACATTTTTCCTAGGCAAACTATGGGCCTTTTAATAATAAAAAAAATATATATATATATAACAAAATGATAAAAAATGTATAGAAAAGGGGGGGTTGCCATCAGGGGCGGACTGACCATTGAGTCACTCGGGCACTGCCCGAGGGCCCCATGCCACTAGGGGGCCCCATCAGGGATGCTAGGCACAGTAAAACCAGGGACAGCATGTAAAAATCTATGTTTTTTTTACATCTGTCCCTGATATGTCCAAAACCGACATGCTTTTGATGTGAAAATCACAAGATTTTAGCTGCCCTGCCTCTGCACTGCCTCCTGGCGTGGTGGCCATCTGTAAGCCCAGGGGCCCCATAATCTTCTATTGCCCGGGGGCCCCATGAGTTGTCAGTCCACCCCTGTTTGCCATCTGGACCCCTTACAGGTGTACTGCCTTTACCCCCCTGATAGCGGCCCTGCCTCAGAACAATGGGCATTCTTGAGGCTGAAACATATAGAAAGAAAAGGAGGGCACACCAACCTTGTGCATTACCAATGACCAAGTTTATTCATAAAACAATAAAAATGTTACTCACAAACAAGCTTTAAAATATGGCTCTGTCAATCCACCGGCAATAGTAGTACATGTCCCTATATGCCTGCAACCTGGACCAAATGTGAGGAAGAGGGTCCCCCTTCGCAACGTGTAAGCTGTGTCAGAGTATTTGGTCCAGGTTGCCTTTTTTATGTTTATTAAAAGTCAGCAGATACAAAAAGTGTAGCTGCTGGCTTTTAATAAACAGACACTTACCTATTACACTGTCCAGCGACTCAGCCGCCCAGAGCTTCACTCCTCTCCATCCCCTCTCCGCCAGTGCCTCCATTCTAACTGTGGGCATCTGGCCGTGACAGCTTTTGGCTTCACGGCCGGGCACTCACTGCACATTCGCAAGCTTCGCTGCGCTCCCTGAGTGCACAGGCAATCGCCTGGGACCTGTCACGTGTCCCAGGTGATCGCCTACAGGGAAGGGCCACCTAAGGCGATATGACGAGTTGCTTAAGCAGTCCCTGGGCGGAAGGAGGAAGTGGGACAGGAAGTCCCGCTCCTACTGAAACGACTTAAATATGGTCCTTTATCTTATGGTCCAGTAGTTTACATACTGTTTATGTTAGTCTTTTTTTAAATACAGTAAAACCTTGGTTTGGGAGTAACTTGGTTTGCGAGCGCTTTGCAAGACAAACAAAACTTTTTAATACATTTTGACATGTTTATTATACCCTTCCCCCAATTTTTTTAAACTGAGGAGAAGAATACAGTTGCTGTCTCCTTGTCACTTATAACCAACTTCCCATGTGTCAGAAATGGGATTTACCTGCTGGTGGCACTGTGGCCCCCCCACCCCAAAGCACCTTGTCAGCTTTTTAAAGTAATTTATTAGGCAGCTCCGGGGGTCTTCTTCCGACTTCGGGGGTCTTTCCACTTCTCCGCTTCTTTCTCCCTTCTGCGGGGGAACCTCCGCTATCTTTTTCCAGCTCTTTTACTAGCAGGGGCCCGGTCTTCTGCGTTGCCTTCTTCCCTTCTTCGATGTTGACTCAACGATTCCTCCTACTGTAAAGCCTGGTGCGTGGCGTGCAATGATTTATATAGGCCTCTTATGACGTCACAGTCCCAACATGGTGATGACATAAGGGGGCGGGGTAATTATGTCATCACCACCCGGAGCATGATGGGACTGTGACGTCATAAGAGGCCTATATAAATCGTTGCGCACTGCACACCCGGCATTACAACGGGAGGGAGCGTCGAGTCAACATCGAAGAACTGAAGAGGGAAGAAGGCGATGCAGAAGACCGGGTCCCCTCTAGTAAAAGAGCTGGAAGAAGATAGCGGAGGTGCCCGGCAGAAGGTAGATAGAACAGGAGAGTGGGAGAAGAGAGTGGCAAAGTTGGAAGAAGACCTCCTGAAGTCAGAAGAAAGGAGAAGACCGGCCCCCGCTAGTAAAAGAGCTGTTTTTTCGGCTTGGGGGTTCCCCTTGAAATCGATACCAGACCTGGTATGCTCCTGGAGGGGGAACCCATGGCGGTTTTTTATTTAAAATTTGGCATGAAGTTCCCCCTCCTGGAGACGACTTCAAGTCGCGTTGTAAGTCACCCCAAGTCGCGCTGTGATTCATACTCAAGTCTTGTCCAAGTTGCCTCCCAAAGTCGCGCTGGAAGTCGTGTTGCCACTATGTGAATGGGCTCTAACTGGGTTTGATTTATGTTTTTTATTGATTTATGTTGATTTTTGTTAAATTTTTGTTGCTCTATGTTAGGGTGACTGGCTATGCCTTTTAGCCATATACTACTGTCTGTATATAGTTATTTAGTTGGTTTAGGTAACATGGAATTAAGGGTACATATCCTTCTCCCTTTCTTATAATTTACAGCAAACATAATTACTCCGGGATTGCTATTGCCTAGATTATCCCTAACTTCCACATCTGCAATAAGCTCTGTGTTATTTGTAATTAATAGGTACAGCAAGCATTATTTCTGTTTGGGGCTTCCATGATTTGACACAATAAATTGTCCTGCAGTACACTGAAAAAATAATGACCATCATTAGTACAGTGTACAGTTCTGTCTTCCCAATCTATATTAGCATGGTTGAAGACCCCCATGGTTATAACATTTCCCTGCCTCCCCACCATTTCTAACTGTGAAAGGAGATGGGTCTTTTCTTCCTCCTTAAAGCACCAACATTTTAAAATATTGCACCTTACCAATCATTAGATGTGGGGGCTGCATTCGTTTTCTTTTTTTTTTAGGGATTTTTCTTTTTTGTTTACAAAAGTTTATTAGGAGAATATAGAAATACAGAGTCATTGTATACAAATACAGCATTGTTTTTTAGTACAAAAGTCACAATAGTGTGAGAATAACAGGTCAAACATAATAACATGAGTAGATGTGTGGAAATGATTTATGAAGATGAGGTAGCACATTATGAATATTCTAACTGTAGAAAGGGGTTTATATAACATTTCAGTGAGAAGGGAGAGACAGAGAGAGAGAGAGAGAGTAATGATGTTATGGCTGTTGGGCGGCGTACCAGTAAGACCATTTTTGTCAAAAATATGGATAGAGTCATTCAGTGTATGATATACTCTCTCCGAAAGTTTGAGCATCTCCATTCTGTCTAGGACTTGAGACCAGGGCAAATTGTTAGTTTTCCAATTGAGTGCTATCATCCATTGGATGGAGCTGCAGAGGGAGTGGAACAATCTAGAGCAGGGGTGGCAAACACAAGGCCCGCGGGCCGAATCCGGCCCGCCAGGCCTTGCCATGTGGCCTGCGCGGCGGTGGCAACAGATTGTCACCGATCCGTGACACCATGCGATCCGCTCCGCAGCCTCGGCCATAGAAAAGTCCCCGGCTTCGGCCTAGCTCCGAAACGGCGGCCATCTTGGTACACCCAGCAGCGGCTGTCTCGTCAGGAAGTGACGTTTCGCCGCCGCCATCTTGCTCCACCCCAGTCGGCTTGCCTAGTAACCAGTGCACGGCGTGACACTCTGCACCGCCTCAGCTCACTGATTAAAGACCCGGGACCACAACCGCAGACATGAGGAGAACTGCGAGATCTGCACCTGCAGGTAGGAGAGACCATCACCCGGGGAGCATGGCTGTCTGTACTGAGCGGAGGAGGGGGACACCTGTGACACCAGAGAGGAGAGGAGGGGGACCAGTGTCACTGGGGCTCCTCACCTCTCTGGTGTCACTGGGGTCACCCTCCTCTCCTCTCTGGTGTCACTGGGGTCCCCCTCCTCTCCTCTCTGGTGTCCCTGGGGTCCCTAACCTCTCTGGGGTCCCCCTCCTCTCCTTTCTGGTGTCCCTGGGGTCCCCAACCTCTCTGGGGTCCCCCTCCTCTCTGGTGTCACTGTGGTCCCCCTCCTCTCCTCTCTGGTGTCCCTGGGGTCCCTAACCTCTCTGGGGTCCCCCTCCTCTCCTTTCTGGTGTCCCTGGGGTCCCCAACCTCTCTGGGGTCCCCCTCCTCTCTGGTGTCACTGGGGTGCCCCTCCTCTCCTTTTTGGTGTCACTGGGGTCCCCCTCCTCTCTGATGTCACTGGGGTCCTCCTCCTCTCTGATGTCACTGGGGTCCCCCTCCTCTCTGGTGTCACTGGGGTCCCTCTCCTCTCTGGGGTCCCTCTCCTCTCTGGTGTCACTGGGGTCCTTCTCCTCTCTGGTGTCACTGGGGTCCCCCTCCTCTCCTCTCTGGTGTCACTGGGGTCCCCCTTCTCTCCTCTCTGGTGTCACTGGGGTCCCTCTCCTCTCTGGTGTCACTGGGGTCCCTCTCCTCTCTGGTGTCACTGGGGTCCCTCTCCTCTCTGGTGTCACTGGGGTCACTGAGGAGGGGAGGGGGACCCCAGTGACACCAGAGAGGAGGGGGACCCCAGTGACACCAGAGAGGAGAGGAGGGTGACACCAGAGAGGAGAGGAGGGGGACCCCAGTGACACCAGAGAGGAGAGGAGGGGGGACACCAGAGAGGAGGGGGGGCACCAGTGACACCAGAGAGGAGGAGGGGACACCAGTGACCCCAGGAGGGGGGAACACCAGTTACACCAGAGAGGAGGTGGGGGATACCAGTGACACCAGAGAGGAGGAGGGGACACCAGTGACCCCAGGAGGGGGGGACACCAGTGACACCAGAGAGGAGTGGGGGACACCAGTGACACCAGAGAGGAGGGGGGACACTCCTGAACCCTGCGCTCCCTACGCAGCGCACTCCTGAACCCTGCGCTCCCTACGCAGCGCAAGAAAACTGGAGTGCAGATCTAACCGGCCCTTTGAGGGCAACCAAACTGCTGATGCGGCCCCCGATGAATTTGAGTTTGCCACCCCTGATCTAGAGCATGGGGTAGGGATATCAGGAATTTTGGCGTAGAGGATGCAGATCTGGGGGGAAATGGTAATCTTCTGGCCCGAGGAACTTTCAAATCTGGAGCTGCATCCCAAATCTGACCCAGCAAAGGGCAGCTCCAGAATGTATGCAGAAGTGTACCTTCAGCCTGGCAACCTCTGAAACAGTTAGGGGGTATCGAGGGGTAAAAAATGTTTAGCTTGGAGGGAGTGAGATACCATCTCGAAAAGATCTTTAAAGGGGTTTCTCTACATGAGATAGCTCTGTTGCATTTACGGAGGTTCTCTGCCATGCTGTACCACGTTTCCGGTGAGATAACACATCCCAGATCCATCTCCCAATGTAGCATCAGGTTAGATTTCTCTTGTAGGGTTAGGTTGTTGAGAAAATGGTATAGTTTGGAAATCATACCTCTGTCTCTGGATGATGTTAGGCAAATTCTCTTGAATGGTGTGTTGTTAGAGGATGTGGATAATGAGAAATGTGTGTCATAGAAAGATTTAATCAGTTGATAGCATTCAAATTCAGTATTAGGGAGTTTATGTTCTTTTTGCAGTGAGTCAAAGGATCTAAAAACCCATTTAGATTGTAAGGATTTCAGTGTGGTTAGGCCTTTGTCAATCCAAGACAAGAATAAGGATCTATTTGTGTAGGCTAAGTTAAGTCTAGGGTCTCCTAAGAAGGATGTCAGTGGGGAGACAGGGGAGGAAAGAGTATAGGTATCCTTAATTTTGAGCCAAAGTTGAAATAGATGGGCCACTATGATGTTATGTTTTAAAAGGTGGCGATAGAGAACGTAATTAGACCATAGAATACCTTGAAGGTGAAATGGCTGTACTGAAGTGGATTCAAAACTCTTCCATGGTATGGAGAGTCTCGCAGCAAGAAAGTAATGCCATAGGTTGGGAAGGCCCAGACCACCTTTAGATTGTGGTCTATGCATCAGAGCATAGCTATATCTGGGTTTTTTATTTGCCCAAATGAATTTATTGATTATCCTCTGTAGATGATCTAACTTGGATTTAGATATATTAATGGACAGGGTGCGGAAATAGTAAAGTAGTTTAGGTATGATGTTAATTTTTATGGCGCATATTCTACCTAAAAAGGAAATATGGTAGGATGACCATGTATTTAAGAGAGAACTGATGTGAGCTATTAGGGGAGGGTAGTTAGTTTTATATAAGGCCTCGTACACACGAGGCAATCTATTTGTTCAAATCGGTCGGACCGACCGATTTGAACAAATCTGTCTGATAGGATTTTGGTTTGCTCGCGTGTACACACGAGCAAACCAAATTCCCCCCCAACAGCAGACGGCGCGCTGACGTGTCGGTGACGTGGCGGTGCGAGACGACATGTCTGCTGGTAAGTGTACTAACCAGCAGGCATGTCGGGCGGACGGATTCCCACCCGATAGATTTCAAAGTATGCTTTGAAATCTGTCGGGTGGCCAAATCCGTCGGCTCGGCCGTACACACGATCGAATCTGTCTGCTGGGACGGTCTAGCAGACCGTTTCCAGCAGACAGATTTGATCGTGTGTACGAGGCCTAAGAGTTTATGTGAGGAGGCAATATTAACACCTAGATATTTAAAAGAGTGGGGACACCACACAAATGGAAAATTAGCTTGTAGGAGGAGTTGTAAGTTATGGTCAAGGTTTAGGGGGAGGGCAGAACATTTATTGGGATTAATTTTAAGGACCGAGATATCCTGGAAAGTGTTAAGTTCGGTTAGAAGGACAGGGATGGACAGGAGGGGTTCGGTGAGGAAGACAAGGGCGTCATCAGCGTATAAGCTAATTTTAAATTCACGTTGGCCATTAGAGTAACCCCTAATGTCTGGATTGGATCTTATGGCTTGAGCTAGGGGCTCAAGGGCCAGGGCGAACAATAGCGGGGATAATGGGCATCCCTGCCTTGTTCCTCGGCCAAGTGGGAAAAAATCTGAGTTGCTGCCGGGGATTTTAATACGGGTGTGGGGTGAATGATAAAGAGCATTAAAACCCTGAAGAAAGTTGCCCGAAATTCCGAACTTGGGAAGCAGATAGTTCATATATGACCAACTGACACTGTCGAATGCCTTGTGTATGTCTAAGCTGAGAAGGCATGCCTGTTTCGCGTGCAAGTTGGCGTCTTTGACAATGTTGGTAACTAGCCTGATGTTGTCGCTAATCTGCCTACCTGGTTTAAGACCAGTTTGGTCAGCCTGTATCAAGGGAGAAATAACTTTTGCTAGTCTATCTGCGAGAACTCTACCAAAGATTTTCAAGTCATTGTTTAGTACTGAGATAGGGCGATAATTTTGGGGAAGTGTATGGTCCTTATTGGGTTTAGAGATCAGTGAAAGGTTCGCTAACAGCATTTCATCGGGAAAATGGTTACCCTCTAGGATTTGATTAAATAGTGTTTTAAGGTTAGGTGTCAAAAGAGGGGCATATTTTTTATAATAGGAGGATGTAAAGCCATCTGGGCCGGGGGCTGTAGAAGTCTTCAAGGAAGTGATAATTTGGGATATTTCTGCTTCCGTGCATGGCTTGTTCAGGGAGTCAATCTGTTCTTGGTTTAGGGTGGGAAGTTGTAGAGCATCTAACCATGATCTAGAGGAGGCGTTTGGTTGGTTGGGGGGGGGGGGGACAAAAGATCTTTGTAAAAGGAAGTGAAAGTCTTCAAGACTTCTTGTGGATGTGTGGTTAGGTTTCCATTATTATCCCTTAGTTTATAGACATGGGTAGGTTTGTTATCCTGATTCAGCTTCTTAGAAAACATATTAGAGGGGGAATTACTGTGTAAAAGAAATTTTGGCTTTGGAGAACCTAAGGGATTTCTCAGAGTTAGATGATAAAATGAGGTCTAGGGCCCGACGTTTATTTTGTATCTGGTCAGTGATATCATGTGTGGGGGATTGTTGTAGATCATAATACAGTTTATTTAATTTGTTGGTAAGACTTTTGATTTCAGCCAACCTCTCACGATTTTTAGTGGCTGCTAGATTAATGATGTGGCCACGAAAAACCGCTTTATGAGCAATCCAGAGAGAGGTGGGGAGGGGGGGTGTTACTTCATTACTATTTTCAGCAAAATAGTTTTCAATGTGAATGGAGATTGTGCATTTGTTCGAAGGATCCGTTAAAAGGGAGTCATTAAGACGCCAATTGTATGGTGAGGGGGAGAGGCCTACATATGCCGTGTCGAATGAGGTTATGTCGTGGTCCGACCAGGGGCATGGGTGTATGTGTGCATGGGAGGAGTTAGCTAAAAGTATTGGGGTACAGAATATGTAGTCAAGCCTAGCATAACAATCATGGGGATGGGAGTAGTGAGTGTAAGCTCTGATGCCCGTGTTGTGGGCTCTCCATGTATCTATCAGTTGTAGTTTGTTGATGCATCGATTGATAGATTTTGAGAAGGCCTTGGATGAGGTGGAGATTCTGCTCCGGTCTAAAGCCGGATGAGCGGTCAGGTTAAAGTCTCCACCAAGCACCATGTGAGGGGAGTGGTACCTGTCAAGGGTATCAAAAAATTTTGAAAAAAAAGTGGATTGAGACTCATTTGGGGCATATATAGAAGCAATAGTAATTGCGCGATTATTAATGGTCCCTTTTGAGGATAATAATTCTACTGTCAGGATCTTTGTATACATTTTGAATATCGAAAATTATAGAATTACGGAAGAAAATTGCAACACCTCTAGTTTTGTTTGAGAAGGTAGTGTAGTGATATTGGTTATACGACCTGTTAAAGTATTTTGGGTGGTTGGAGGCAGCAAAGTGAGTTTCCTGGAGCAAAATAATATCTGCACCAAGTCTTTTATAATGTTGGAATGCCTTCCTACGTTTGTGGGGGAGTTTAAACCTTGAGTGTTATGTGATATTATTTTAAGACCTATTCGAGAAAGGAATCGGAGAAGAACAACTGAACAACATCAACTACCAAACAGTACCCACCAACTATGGAAGTATAGGGATATAGACCAAACTTACTACTAGCAACCAGGGATCTGATGGTCGGCAGCGCAGTCTGGGGAACACAGCAAAAATGGGGATAGACCACATATTCAGTTTAATTAAGACATAAACCATATGTAAGAGAAGACCTGTGATAATATATGTACGTTACAAAATCATATAAACAGTGACTCTTAAGAAATGAGTATAGCAAAACAGAGGCCAATAGGGCCAACAAAACCATTAAGTTCAATCTGTTAGTATGGGTAGAAAAATTAGGGACAGGAAGCCTCCTGTCGAATAAACAATCAAAAATAAACATTAGGACATAAAAGGGGATAATTTGCACTGCTGTTCCTCCTTCAGTGAGGATCTGACAATACTATCTAACGGGTACATCTTTTCTGGGCCGATAGCACTACTGGAGGATATCTGGATCACTCTGTGACTACACGTCTAATACCCCTGTAGGGGTGACTGGCTCTGGTGAGTGGGGAACCTGGTGGGGGAGCACCGGATCACAGCGTTACCATCTTCCCACACATCTGATGGAAATTTGCATCTAGGATTACTGCACATCCATCATCGTTATATATGTTTGAACTCTTTGAATTCTATGGACTTCAACTATAATCACATGTTTATGCACTACTGCACTTTATCACTATTTGTTTATTATTTGATGTAAATGGTGTCACTGTTATTTTAATACACTTGTACGTAGGGAATTATCAGTACCGTTTTCACAAGTTAAGACACTGACACAGGCACCCTTGTTAATCAGGGTGGGACAGCGCCACCACCCCTTTCACACATAATATTTACCTAGGCACCTCACTTGTGGGGTATCCTTTTTTCTCTGGGGGGCTGCAGTCCTTATCAATCTTTTCCTAAGCGCACTTTCCCACTTATTATTATTAGGACATAAAGTCCCGATCTTGCCATACGGTTAGGTGACACACCACCAGCTGGCGGTGCAGCAGCCAAACACATCTTGAGATAATAAAACGTGAAAGAAAAAAAGAAAAAAAGAAAAAGGGGAATCAAAGTGGTAGTAGGTACATAGGGAGAGAGCAGAGAGCACAGAGGGGGTTAAACACTGGGAGAGCAACATAGTACATGAGACCAAGTGTGGGCTTGATAAACAACAGTGTCATTTTTTCTCTCTTCCCCTCCCTTACTCCCCCTAGACCCACCCACTTCTAAAGCAGGGAATGACAGGGATGGTATGATGTGCTCTATGGAGAGCTAAATTGGGAAGTGGGGGGTGGGATCAAAGGTAATGTCACGGCGATGAGAGCAGCAGTCATTATTGATGTAAAGCAGTGGCGTCACTAGGGTTGGTGACACCTGGTGCGGTATAACATGGTGTCACCCCCCTCCCCCCCAAAAAAAATTCCCCCCTAATAACACTGCATATATTGGCAACAGTAGTTCCGTTGATAACTTTCAATCAACTAGCAAATTTGAATAACATTTAATATGAAAATAATAGAATTCAAAGCTTAAACTGTTAAAGAACTGTATTTATTTTAACTGTGCCATGCCAAACGCAGCCACTGTGCCATGCCAAACGCAGCCACTGTGCCATGCCAAACGCAGCCACTGTGCCATCAAACGCAGCCACTGTGCCATCAATTGTTACCACTGTGCCATCAATTGTCACCACTGTGCCCAGCAATTGTCACCACTGTGCCCAGCAATTGTCACCACTATGCCATGCCATCAAACGCAGCCATGGTGGTATGCCAAACGCAGCCACTGTACTATGCCAAACGCAGCCACTGTGCCATCAATTGTTACCACTGTGCCATCAATTGTCACCACTGTGCCCAGCAATTGTCACCACTATTCCATGGCATCAAATGTCACGACTGTGCCCAGCAATTGTCACCACTATGCCCAGCAATTGTTGCCACTGTGCCCAGCAATTGTCGCCACTGTGCCCATCATTGCAGCCCCTCCTGTGCCCCATGTCCCAGTCTAAAGTCCCTGTCTGTGAGAAGGTGTGTTGTTGATGCTTGGTACGGTACCTTCCATGCCAGCAGGATATCCATGATCGCCATCAGCAGGCAGGGTCTTTTCTCGTTTTGGATGGAAACAGTGCTCCTTCCAGAGGATCTGTTTGTTGTGAGATGGAGTGGTCCCTGGCCACCTGAACCTTCAGCCGTCCTCATTTTCTGCCCCCAGTCAGCCTGTCCTCTGAGCACATGGGTGGGGGCAAAGAGCAGAGGGGAGTGGAGATCACAGGGGTGGAGAGCGGAGAGCAATGGGGGGCTTGAGGGCACTGGCGGGGGGGCAAAAAGAACAGGGGTGGAGAGCACGGGAGGCTAAGGGGGTGGCTGGAGACCACTAAGGGGGATCTTGAGAGCACTGGGGGGGGGGGGGGGGGGGGCAAGAAGGAACATGGCTGGAGAGCACAGGGGCTGGAGAGCACTGGGGGGTGTGGAGAACAGGGGTGGAGAGCACTGGAGGGGGGGGAACAGGGGTGGAGAGCACTGGGGGAGAAAAGAGGTAGAGAGCACTGGGGGGGGGGGTGGAGAGAACAGGTGTGGAGAGCACTGGGGGGGTGGAGAACAGGGGTGGAGAGCACTGGGGTGGGGGAACAGGGGTGGAGAGCACTGGGGGAGAAAAGAGGTAGAGAGCACTGGGGGGGGGGTGGAGAGAACAGGGGTGGAGAGCACTGGGGGGGGGGTGTGGAGAACAGGGGTGGAGAGCACTGGGGGGGGGGGTGTGGAGAACAGGGGTGGAGAGCACTGGGGGGTGTGGAAGAACAGGGGTGGAGAGCACTGGGATAGAACAGGGGTAGAGAGCACTGGGGGGGGGGGGGTGGAGAGAACAGGGGTGGAGAGCACTGGGGGGAGAACAGGGGTAGAGAGCACATGTATGCCCTAAGCCTTGCACTGAAAGCAATAAAAATAAAGAATTATTTAAAAAAGAGCAACCTTCGTGGTTTATTTGTTAATTTGTCTAGGGATAGTGGAAGTAGCAGCCATGAGATGGATAACTATGGTTGTTCTAGTCAAAGCCCGTTTTTCTATTTCCTGACAATGCTATGCAAGGTATTGGTTTCATATATAAAACAGGCTTGTGTTTAAAATTTGCAAGAGAAGGAAGTACAGTATAATACTCCTCCAGTCAGTTTCTGATTGTTTATTGGCCCAGATTTTTTTATAAATAATAGAGACATTATAATTGAAATCCTATTTAAACCTAACCTGGATATGACCACTAGATGGCACATGTCTGGTTTCCCCATCTCGTACTAGAGTAGGGTTGTGTTCACCATGAGGAGATTTATATTTATATTTAAATTACCCTATAGTTATTTGGGCTTTCTTAAATATTTATTTTATATTGTTTCACTCCAGCCTTGTCTGGTTTTGCATGTGTTTACATGCCGTTTACTGAGCCTGTAACAAGGCTTGGGTTATTATCATTTTAACTTTCTACCGTGTACCATTCTCAGAAGCGACGTGTCAATGTTTTGATTTTGTGTGATCACATGTTTCCTCGGGTTCTGATTCAATGCGACGCTTGAAAACGCATGTTGTTCTGATGTTTCCATTTATCGAACGATTTTGGGAGATGAAGCGAGGCTTAGGCCTTGTATACACAAGGGAATTTATCCGCTGTAAACGGTCCCCGGACCGTTTACAGCGCATATTTACGCCGGGCTATTTTGATCCGATGGCTGTACACACCATCGGATCAAATTCCCCGCCGGAGGACAGCGCGGTGACGCGGCGGTGACGTTAACGCAGCCACGTCACCGCACCAGGAAGTAAAACACTTCCGCGCGCATGCGTCGGATCCATTCGCAGGATATAACGCATATGCGGGCAGATATGTCCGCTGGTTAGGCGTACTAACTAGCGGACATATCCGACGGGCAGTTCTCTGGCGGAAAAGTCTCAAAGCATGCTTTGAAACTTTTCCGCAGGAGAAATCCGGCCAAAACTGTCCGTTTGCCCCTACAGACGAGCGGATTTTTCGGCTGAAATGGTCCCTCGGACCATTTTCAGCGGATAAATTCCCTTGTGTGTACAAGGCCTTAGAGAGCATGCTGATGTTATATTGACATATCGTGGTTCAGAACGATGTTTGAACCGTGCTGTGTCATTCCCTCTTTTTTCCAATTGGAATGGGGTAAGATAGCGAGACGTGGAACACACACCAGTGCCTTATTGGAACACCGTGAATTTGAATATCCAGGTGTCCCCTGTTGCCATTAAGATGCAATTTATTATGGCTGACTTGTCTATATACACTGCAATGACCACCCATAATAATGGCCATAATAAAATAATAAAATGACAGAACAAAAAAGGCCAAATGACCCCTTACTAAGAATGAGCTTTGTGTTCGAGTCGAAATTCGAACAAAATGGGTCGTTCGCGCCAAATTCGAGTGACGCGCCACGGCCCATAATTCCCTACGGCATTGGGCGCTGATAATTGGCCAAGCATGCTGTATGTCCTGCATGCTTGGCCAATCACAGCGCGCAAAAACGGAGAGCCATAATTGCCCAAAGCCAGGGTGGCTTTGGCCAATTATGGCTCAGGGCTTTAGCACATGCCCCACACTATAAAAGGCAGCCTGCAAGGCGGCCTCGTGTAGTGTGTTGCGGCGTTGTTAAAGAGATCAGTCCTGCCTAAGCCGGGTAGGGACTCGGAAGAATGTGGTTCTTATAGACCCATCTCATTGATCAACGCGGACGCAAAAATTTTGGCGAAGGTTCTGGCCCTACGATTGGTCACGGTGTTGGGGGACTTGGTCCACCGAGACCAAACCGGGTTCATGCCGGGGAAGGGCACAGATATTAATATTAGGAGACTGTTCCTCAATCTGGGCACTACCCATGACAATAGTGGTACGCGGGTCATTGCCTCCCTAGATGCCGAGAAGGCTTTTGACTCGGTGGAGTGGGGTTATCTATGGGAGGTACTGCGGCGCTTCGGTTTCGGGCCCAACTTCTTGAAGTGGTTGTCTATGTTGTATGCATCTCCCAGAGCTAGAATACGCACGAATGGCGCCCTATCTGAACTCTTTCCCCTCCAAAGGGGCACCAGGCAGGGCAGCTTGTTTGCTCTGGCATTGGAGCCCCTGGCGATCCTGATTAGGAAGTCGGAGGAGATCCATGGGCTCAAGTTTGGCCCCCTGGAGGAGAGGATCTCCCTCTATGCGGACGATGCTCTGCTTTACCTGCAGGATGCGAACGCCTCCCTGCGGGCGGCCTTGCAGATCTTTGATCTTTTTGGATGCTTCGCAGGAGTTAGGATTAATTGGGGGAAATCTGTCCTGTTCCCCCTAGATCCAGGGGCCAGAGGAGCATTGCTCCAGATGGAGGGACCTGCCTCTTAACCTATTGGGACGTATAAACATTCTGAAAATGCTTTACCTACCTAGATTTACTTATATATTTAGGCATTGCCCGGTTGCGCTGACACTCTCCTTCTTCAGGGAAATTGATGCCTGCATTGGCTCATTTCTGTGGAGGGGCTCCTTGTCAGTACTGGATCCCTCTAGGAACCAGCGCACTCACCTGACACAGCCTTGGCTGGGAAACACTGATTGGCCAGCTCTCCTTTAAAACACCTGTGGCTTCACCCAATCAGTGCTCGTGATAGAGTTACTCTGCTTGCCTTGTGAGATCCAGCCTGACCTGTTTATCTGTAAACTTTGTGTATGACCCGGCTTGTTTGACCCTGCTTGTTGCTTCCGATTTGGTACCTTTCGAACTCTGATTATCCGTGTATGACCCGGCTTGCCTAGACCACATCCATTGCAGTGGTGCACTACTAGCACCAGCAACACCACCAACATCCACACCTGCGGTGAACTACAAGTTCCAGCTTTCCTGCTCATCAAAACACCTACTTCAGCAGTGAACTATAAGTGCCAGCTGTCCCGCTCGTCTCAACCCTGCATCCGTGGTGAACTACAAGTCCCAGCGCTGACCTGCTTCTCAAGACCTGCTCATGGTATGTGCTCTTGTTATTGAACTATAGGCATATTAGCACACCTGAACTGTTGTCTGCTGCTAGCCTGATATGAAACCTGACACTCCTCCCCTAGGCTGGCCCGGTCCACCTTGCAGCTGCCGGTCCACTGTGGAGGGCTTGCGCTTCCCAATCTCCTAGTATACTATCAGGCAGCGGTCTTGGTGACTGTAAGGTGATGGTTCGAGCAGTCCAACTCAAATGCGGCTACCTGTTTGGAGGCGGCGATACTGGGCTCGCTTAGAGAATTGGGGAATTTGGTCTACAGGGGGATTGCTGCATATCCCTCCCTGCCAGAGCCCACTAAGACAACCTTACGAGTGTGGTGTGCGGCCCGTAGGCGACTAGTGCGCCCCGATTACTATTCCCCCTTCTGCCCACGTTGGGGGAACCCCTCTCTCCCCCACTTCAGGACTATCCCGGACCCGCAGCTGTTGGCGGGCTACGGAATCAGGACTCTACGAGACATTATGCGCTCGGGGTCGCTGATGTCCTTTCAAGAGTTAACTGTCAAGTATGGTCTTCCGGGGCACATGCTATTTAGATTTTATCAGCTGAGGCACGCAGCTAGGGCACAGTTCCCGCAGACTATCACGCTTGAGGCTGAGCCCATTAAGGAGCTATTGGCTCAGGAATCTCTTACGAAAACGATGTCCGCGCTTTATATGGCCCTGTTGGATGTGGATTCCCCTAAGATGAGTGCCCTTTGGGACAGATGGCTCACTGATATCCCTGTTCTTGATAGAGAGGATTGGGAGGGGTGCTTTGAGGATGGAGCTAAGATACTGATTTCGTCTAGGGATAGGTTGGTACACACCAAGTTTATGCATCGTGTCTACTATACGCCCCAGAGGCTGCATCGAATTTATCCTGATAGGTCCCCGGGTTGTCCTCGCTGTCGATCCCCAGAGGGAACGTTTCTACATATGTTCTGGACCTGCCCACGGATAGGGACATTCTGGGGGCAGGTGTTTGAGAGTGTCAATATCCGCCTCTCGCTGTCCATTCCAGTATCCCCTGAGCTGGCCCTACTAGGGATTCATGAAGATGACCAGCGTCCCCGCTACACATAGATACTTGTCTCCATGCTCATGTTCTATGCTAAAAAGGAGATTCTTAAGAAGTGGTCCTCCCCCCGGCCTCCAACTGTAGAGGCCTGGGACTCTTCTGTGAATGCGCAGTTACCAATGTATAAACTTACTTACATCAATAGGTGCTGCCCCCAAAAATTTGAGAGAGTCTGGCTCCCATGGACACAACAGTTCTGATGTGAACTTTATCTGATATGTGTTAGTTGATGGAGGGTGGGTTGTTGTTTTAGGCCTATTACTGGACTGTGGTGAACGCTGAATCTCTGTTTGTTTTAGTGACGATTCAAGTGCTATTCTGTATGAGCTATGTACACATGTTATTTGTATATTGGATGTCTTCTCAATAAAGACCAACCTGTTTGTTAAAAAAAAAAAAAAGAGAACAGTCCTATAGAGAGAGAGAGAGAGAGAGAGAGTGTCTTTATTACTAGATAGATAGATAGAGCAGGCAGGCTAGTCAGTTTAGTTAAATTTAATAGTGTGTAGAGGATATATATACATCCCAGGAGTTGTACATATATTTATACACTGTATAGTTGAGCTAGATAAGCTATTGCTATTTGTCAGTAGGGATGAGCTCCGCGTTCGATACAAACGTATGTTCGACTCGAACATCGTCTGTTTGTACGTTCGACGAATTTCAAACAAAACGGGTCGTTCGCGCCAAATTCGAGTGACGCGCGTCCGCCCATAATTCACTGCGGCGTTGCGTGCTTGGCCAATCACAACGCGCAAAAAACGAAGAACAATAATTGGCCAAAGCCAGGGTGGCTTTGGCCAATTATGGCTCAGGGGGTTTAGTACATGCCCCACACTATAAAAGGCAGCCTGCAAGGCGGCCTTGTGTAGTGTGTTCCGGCTTTGTTAAAGAGAAGATCAGTCAGACAGTTAGAGAGAGAGAGATGGATAGAGACACAGGGGTAGATTCATATAGAGATACGACGGCAAGTGTCTACTGATATGCCGTCGTATCTCTGAGATCCGACAGTCGGATCTATGCGGCTGATTCATCGAATCAGGTTCCGCATAGATCTCCCTAAGATCCGACAGCTGTAAGTGACTTACACCGTCGGATCTTAGGCTGCAATGTCCCACTGGCCGCTAGGTGGTGCTTCCGTTTTTATACGCAACGAATATGCAAATGAGGAGATCCGCCGATTCAGAAACGAACGCCCGTCCGTCGCTTTTTTTTTACGTTGTTTGCGTTCGGTTTTTTCCGGCGGATAGTTACCCCTGCTATAGTAGGGGTAAGTGCAGCGTATCCTATAAGTATGGCCGTCGTTCTCGCGCCGAGTTTTGAATTTTTACGTTGTTTGCGTACGTCGATTCAGAAAAGAGCTGGACGCAAGTTACGCTCACGCCGAAACCAATGACATCCTAGCGACGTCATTTGGAGCAATGCACGCTGGGAAATTTAGCCGGCGGGGCATGCACAGTACGATTGGCGCGGGGACGCGCATGATTTAAATAGTAAATCAGAGTACAGGTCTCAGGTAGGGATCAGGCACAAACTGCAGATCAGGCAGCAATGAGCTGCAAACAAACACAGGTTTTTAAAGTGTCTGTTTGGTGCCAGACCCGTTCACGTGCACGCGCGCGCCCCCCCGCCATGCACGCGCGCACCCCCGCCATGCACGCGTGCGCACCCCCCGTGCACGAGCGCGGGACGCACGGCGGTGATCCAGGGACATGGAGGAGGATGGCTGCATGGAGGAGGACGGCTGCATGGAGGAGGTAAGTCCCTGACATGCTCGCTCACACAGCGCGGATGCATCGCTGGATCCACGGACAAGGTAAGTAAACCTTGCCTGTGAATGCTGCGAGGCGAGCCCAAGTCTGACTCGGGGTTACCGATCGCAGCATAAAAATCTAACCCCGAGTCAGACTCGGGAATACCGCCAGGGGGTTAATAGCACCTAAACACAGTTGTGTAACTGCACCTTTGCTGTTTGATAGCACCTAAACGCATTAGCTGTTACTGCACGTTTGCTGTTTAATAGCACCTAAATGCATTAACTGTTACTGCACGTTTGCTGTTTAATAGCACCTAAACGCAGTTGTGTAACTGCACGTTTGCTGTTTAATAGCACCTAAACGCATAAGCTGTTACTGCACGTGTGCTGTTTATTAGCACCTAAACGCATTAGCTGTTACTGCACGTTTGCTGTTTAATAGCACCTAAACACAGTTGGTGTAACTGCACGTTTGCTGTTTGATAGCACCTAAACGCAGTTGGTGTAACTGCACCTTTGCTGTTTGATAGCACCTAAACGCATTAGCTGTTACTGCACGTTTGCTGTTTAATAGCACCGAAACGCAGTTGGTGTAACTGCACGTTTGCTGTTTGATAGCACCTAAACGCATTAGCTGTCACATGTCACATGTCGCATGTCACTGTCGTCAGCGCCCCCCGCTTCTCATTTTTAATGTGCCATGTCATTTTGCTTAGGGCCCCAGGGAGGTCAGGATTGGCACTGGGTCTTGTAATGACCTGGGGGGAGTGGTGGGGGGGTAACTAATGCTATTTTTTTCCATGATTTTTATCCATATTGCAGGGACCAAACATTACATTAAAGCCGCAAGCAGTATTAAATTTTTTTTTTCTTATAGTAATCTCATGTTGTGCAGGGACATTTATAAACACGTGCCACTAATATAGACACCCAGCAGGTATGATATTTAAAGGAATTTTTAATTTTTTTTCCACTTTAAGCATCATTAAAATCGCTGCTCCAGAAAAAACGACCGTTTTTAAAACTTTTTTTTCCATTGATACATGTTCCCTGGGGCAAGACCCAGGTTCTGAAAGACGTTTTCCAACATTAAATTAAATATTGGTCTTTAAAATTATCGTTTTTGAATTCGAACGTTCGAGTCCCATAGACTTCAATGGGGTTCTAAATGTGTTTTCTTTTTTATCTGCCGTACGCAGATATTTATGTCCTCAATTTGAGACCTGCAGGACAACACCTCCCCAATTAAGACCTGGGTGCTGTAGGTGTCCAGGACGTCCCCAACAGCACGACTACCTCCTGAAATTTGGAAACAAACCATGTATTACAATTATGCAGGCCTACATCTATTACCTGAAGCTGTGCTGTATGACACTGACCTGATGTGGTGGCATTTTCCACGTCCTGCACATCCGGCGGGGGTGGGGCTTGGCTCTGTGTGGGGTTTGTCTGCTCCACTGCTGCAGCATGATTGCGCCCTATGAGATTGTAAAAAAGGGATACATGAATCAAAAAGAGGTCTAAAAGAGGAATTTCAATCATTCTTTTTGTAACGTGTGGTACAATTGTCTGTTTTTACAATCCTTCTAAGCTTAACACAGGATTGTATCCATTACCAAAGCTGCAACATTTCTCTATCTTTGGCCAAGTTTCCTACATGAAAAAACACCAATTATCCACTGGATCACCTCTGTGTGACACCCTAACTAGGCTGTTCTTGTGGCCAACACTCAGTGCCGATCCTGACCTCCCTGGGGCCCTAAGCAAAATGACATTGCACATTAAAAATGAGAAGAGGGGGGCGCTGACGACAGTGACATGGCACATTAAAGAAAGTTGAGAAGCGGGGGGAGGGGGTATTCTGCTGTTGGAAATGACATCTTGCATTAAATTGAGAAGCAGGGGGTGTTGACTTCTTACCTCTTCTCCCATGCAGCCAGCAAGTTGAGAAGCGGGGTGTGGGGGCGAAAATGACTTCTTACCAGATGGGGCCTCTATTAATTTGGGGGGCCCTTTGCAGCTTTGCGTGGCCCTAAGCGGCTTGCATAGTGAGCCTATATGCCAACACTTGTGCTACATATGTGTAACCAACAATGAATCTGCGCCACAGACAACTTAAATAGGTGATGAACTAGTGAAGTGATGAAATAATAGGTGATTAAATTATTGTAGTGGCAGCCCCTGCATAAAAAACCCACCTAGGTGGGGATAGATGATTAGGTATAAATAGCAGGTGATGGCGCCTACTAAGATTAAAATATAGGTGCAACAAAGGTGTAGCCAAAAACAGTGTAAGTACTGTGGCCGAAAATAATGTGCTGAAAAGTGCAAATCCTTGTGGTGATACCAGTAGTTTTGATATTACATATAAAAAAACAATATGTGAAAAATAAATTGATAATAATAATAATAATCCATATAGTCCAATCAAGTCCAATTCCCAATCTTACTATGTGCAGTAAAATATTTTAAAAATTATTCCATATAAATAAATGATAAGTTCTTCAAAATAAATTGATGATAATAATAATCCAAGAAAAGTCCAATTTTCACTCTTGTTAATGCAAGAAAATTATTTTCAAGATTGCTTCATACAAAATAAAGTGATAAGTGCTTCATGCAGGTATAGCCGTCAGTGGATCACTCAGTGCTCTCCCCCAATGGTCCCGCACTCACCGGATCCAATCACCCCTGCAGGGGTAACAGGCTCTCACAACAAGTGTCCAAACTTCTATATCTGTCTGGTTTTCTCACATGGGATCTGTCCAACCGTTCAACCGCTCATAGAGAAGACAAACGAAAGTGCCCAATAGCGTGATACCGTTTTACAAATAGTAAAGTTTATTTCTGACAAACAATGGGTACTCACAATTTACATGTAGTTTTAAAAGCCTTGAGAAATGAGTGCTGTAGCTCTGAGGAACAAACGCTCTACCGGTTTCATCGTACTGACGTACCCCCTCAACAACCCCTCCCCCTTGGAGGACCACCAGGCTTGAGGGGAAAACATCTACGAAAATCAGGGAGGAGGCCAGGGGTATGTACGTCTGAGGATGAGACCCATGAGCGTTCCTCTGGACCGTACCCTTTCCAATGCACCAGGTACTGTATGCACCCACGGAACCTACGAGAGTCAACAATGGACTGTACTTCATATTCCTCATGGTTCTCAACCTGTACAGGGTGAGGATGTGGCACCGAGGTGGTAAAGCGGTTGCAGACCAAAGGAGACATGAAATACATTTGAGATACGCATATTTGAAGGAAGGTCTAAGGCCTAGCCTAAGGATTGAGACCAGGGGCGGACTGACAACTCATGGGGCCCCCGGGCAATAGAAGATTATGGGGCCCCCGGGCTTACAGGTGGCCACCAAGCCAGGAGGCAGTACAGAGGCGGGGCAGCTAAAATCTCAGGATTTTCACATGAAAAGCATGTAGGTTTTGGACATATCAGGGACAGATGTAAAAAAAAACACAGATTTTTACATACTGTCCCTGGTTCTAATGAGCCTGGCAACCCTGATGGGGCCCCCTAGTGGCATGGGGCCCTCAGGCAGTGCCCGAGTTCCTCAATGGTCAGTCCGCCCCTGATTGAGACCCCTATAATCAATAGAAGGTCTCAGTTTACCACTCTTCTTCTTCACAAAGAAGAAATAAGAGACCAACAGGAGAAATGGATTTGCAAATAAAACCTAGAGTGCGTCTGTCAACATACTCCTCCATGGCCTTATCCTCCAAGACCGACAAAGGGTAAACCCAGTCATGAGGGGGTATGGCACCAGGTTGAAGGTCAATTGTGCAATCATACAACCAGTGTGGAGGCAAACTACAGGCTTGAACTTTGTCACAGACATCGCTAAACTCGCTGTACTCCTCCGACAGGAGAACCTCAGCACAGAGCCAAGAGGGGTTGTGTCTGTAACCAAGGATAACCAATAGCCAGAGGAAACTTAGGTGAGGAAATAACTTGGAATTGGATTATCTCATAGTGAAGAGCCCCTACAGCCATGGACAACGAAACAGTCTCATAAGTCACATGAGCAGGCTGTCAAGAGCCTCAATGGCAAGTGTAGTGTCATGCAGCTACAGCAGAATCGAGTGCTTCGATACAAAGGTAGCATCAATGAACAGGCCTGAAGCCCCAGTGTCGATTAGAGCCTGTATCTCGATGGACGACTCGGCTCAAGAAAGGGTAACCAAAACCAGGGGCTTATACTTCTGTATAACTGGGGATGAAACAACGACACCTAAGGTCTGTCTGTGACAGGACCTCAAGGTTCGGGCGTTCCTTACACGGGTAGGACAAGACTTCAAAAAGTGACCTGCCTGGGTACAATAAAGGCAAAATCTCTCCCTCCTTCTAGGGGTTCTCTCATCCTTTACTGACAGACTCGGTACCAGGAGGCATGGGAGGCAAGTGTGGGACTGAAAAGCTCAGAGACAAATGTACAGGAGGCTTCTGCAAGCACTCCTTAAAAGAGAGTCTTTCTCTGAGTCTGGAGTCGATGAGGATGGCAAACATGATCAACTTCTCTAGCTCATTGGGTATATCTTGGGCTGCTATCTCATCCTTGATAGTATCCGAGAGACCATGAGAAAAAGCGCCACGAGGGGCCTCATTGTTCCAAGAAACCTCTGGCGTTCAATGGCGTAATCGGCAACAGTTCACATACTCTGTTTGATGGAGATGAGGTACTTGGCAGCAGAAGCGGAGCATGCAAATACCCTTTTAAAAGAAGCCACAAACTCTGGGTAACTCAAGACAACAGGTTTTTGCATCTCCCAGAGATTTTTTTGCATCTCCCAGAGGGTTTGCCAAGGCTCTCTCAGAAAACAAAGATATCACAAAACCTACTTTGCTTCTACCTGTGGGAAACACCTGGGGCAGCATCTCAAAGCATATCTCAAGCTGGTTGAGAAACCCTCTGAATTGGACTGGATCGCCCCCAAATTGCTGGGGAACCAGAGCGGAACCAGATATACCTCTTAGGCCACGTACACACGATGGGACAGATCTGATGGAAACGGTCCTCGGACCGTTTTCATCGGATATGTCCACCGGGCTATTTTGGTCCGATGGCGTGTACACACCATCGGATCAAAATCCCCGCCGGCAGACAGCGTGGTGACGTGGCGATGACGTTGACGCCACCACATCACCGCACCAGGAAGTAAACAACTTCCACGCATGCGTCGCATCCATACGACGCTTGTGCGGGCAGATATGTCTGCTGGTTAGTGTACTAACCAGCGGACATAGTCGACGGACACATTTTAAAGCATGTTTTAAAATTTGTCCGCCGGTCAGACATGTCCGCTAGCCCATACACACGATCAGATTTGTCTGCTGAACTGGTCCGTCGGACCAGTTTGAGCGGACAAATTCGATCGTGTGTACGCGGCCTTATAGACAAGTGTTGCTCACGAATATTCGAATATCGCGGTGAATATTCGCTATTGCGAATATTCGTATTTTTTCAAATTAATTTTTAAAACAGATCACATCCTAGTGATCTCCATCGACGTCTAAAAGCATTGCTGGTATGATTAGAGACCCTGGGCCGAGTAGCTGAGGCGATCCTTTTATGTTGCCGAATATTCGTATTACGGATATTCGCGAATACTTTCTCTGCCCTTCTGTGTTTTGTGTATAAAAAAAAAAAAAAAAAATTAGCTTTAGTTTAGTCATATAAGTTTGTGTAAGTAGAGTTAGTGTTTAGTGCATATTAGTTTAGTAATCCAGGAAATGATCTCCGTTTTCGCGTGTTGACGAGAATTTCGCAATCAATTTCGCATTCGCATTAGCGAAATTTTGCAAAAATTTTTTTTTGATAAAATATCACGAATATTCGATATTAACGAATATTTCGCGAATATTCTTCTATATATTCGTGAAATATCGCGAAATCGAATATGGCGTATTCCGCTCATCACTATTATAGACATAATACTCGAGGCAGGTGACTGCACAGAGACTGGAGCAGCAGCAGGGACAACTTGTACCGAAGCAGCCACAGTGGGAGATTCCAGGTGAGCCGTGCGACTCAAGAGCGACTCAAGAGCATTTGTTACGCCATGGCAAACTGATCCATGCCGTGATCCTGCTCATCCAATCTGGAAAAATATTACCAACAAGTGGATTCACTGCATCTTCTGAATTCATGGCCCTCGCCTACTGTCAGAAACCATGAATCAGACCGAGACAGAAGTAAAGTTAAATCACACTTGTTTAATAATAAAAGTAAATAGAACAAACATAGTCAAAACATAGCCAAAGTTCAGAAACTGGGATGGATAGTCAGACAAGCCAGAAAGTCAGGAAGCCAGGGATAAGCGTAGTGGAACAATAAGCAGGATCTGGAGCCAGAAGGAATGTCACCCAAGCAAGTCTTTAACAGGAATGCAGGACATGTAAAACTGTACAGTCTCTTCAGTGCGGAAGGAGGAGATTTTCACTGCAGCCTGTATACACGCCCATATGTGTGATGTCAATATCATGTGACCTGGATTTCTCTGTGAACGAGAAAATGTTCTATCCAGCATAAAAGACACAACTGGGCATGTGGAGGTTGGCTACTCTACCTGTGTTAACTGGCCTTCCCCAGATAGACAGTGCAGGAGGGGGAGGATCTGTGTATATAGGATAATACAGCTTTTTTACACAATGCAGAGAATTAACCCTCTCTTAAAAAAAAAAAAACCTGCAAGACAAAGGCATAAAGAGCTAGTATGCATAGCATACTAGCTCATTATGAATTACTTACCTGAGAACGAAGCCCCCGCAGCAGTCCTCGGACATCTCCTCCGTCGCCGCCATGACACCCGTAGTGATTTCCGGGTATCGCTGCTCCGGCACTGTGACTGGCTGGAACATCGATGACGTCACTCCCGCGCACGGGAGCCGACACTAACGGCATGATCACCCTTAGTAGCGGCACACTGAGTGCGTCTACGCGCCTTTATCTACGGTGCATGCGCTGTAGACATCGGTGCCGTCTTTCTTGGAAATATCTCCTTAACCGTGTAGGTTAAGGAGATATTTCTTGCACCTACAGGTAAGCCTTAATCTAGGCTTATGCCGCATACATACGGTCGTTTTTTGTCTTGTAAAAAATTCATATGGCCAATGCTGCCTACAGAGGAGGCTGAAGATTTCCTAATAAAGTTTCAATGAGTTGCAACATGGAGGGCAAGGCCTTGAGACCTGTAGCCAGAGTTGCTGCAACCCTTGCTGCTGAATCTGTTTTGGGTATCCTACCAACAGATGGGTCCAAAATGAAATTATTATGACCAGTACAATGCAGAGATTCTGCTTGGGGAAATGTTCCAGTATGAATGGGAATGCCAGCAATGCTCCAGCAAATGAGGTTATCACACTTTACAATGGGAGAGGCATTATTGGGACAACAAAGCACCAGTTGAGCAATGAAATAGTTCAACTCACCATAATGCAGAATCAGTGGGAGCCTTAAGTGTGTCACATGCCTTCGTCGCGTGTCACCAGATGCAGATTGTCACTTGCCACGTCACCTGCCACATGTTGCGGCTTGTCACTTGCATGTCACCTGCCACACATTGCGGATTGTCACTTGCCACGTCACCTGCCACACGTTGCGGATTGTCACTTCCCTGCTACAATTGTCACTTACTCTGCAACTTTCTTGCTAAGGTGGGGATCTTGACTTGCTCTGTCCCAGAGTGAAGTCAGGCAGCAGAGAGATGATATAATCTCTCAGCTGCCCGCAGTTGCCTGCACAGTGAGGGCGGAACTGCAGGGATGCAGGGCGGGCACTGGGTGGTGAGAGATGATGTCATCTCTCTGCTCCCCCGCCTGCTGGCCCGTTGATTGGCCAGTCGCTCACCCACTGAGCCTCCCAGCTGCCTGCCTGTCTAGATCCGCCCCTGGCCAGGGAGAGAGACATTTGACTTCTGGGGCGCCTATTCATGCAAGGGTTTTCACCTGTCTGGATGGGTGGCTACAGCTGTTGTGTGTCTATATAGAGGAAAGATCTGTGCATGTTTTCAAATTTTGGCCCAGAATTCTACAAGATTTTATCTGGCCTCCAGTGAAGGTCAGTGGCATATCCTCAGTGTGCACAGATTCAGGTCAGCAGAAGCTGCCTATGACCTCTGCTCCAAAGACCTTGATGAACTCTGATGGGGTCTCTGATGTAAGGCGGCTTTTAATTTACTGAGGATTTTGATGGGGAACCTGATATTAAAGGACTCTAATGGTGACTCTGATGGGTACCTTAACGGGGTTGTAAGTAGGGATGAGTCGAACACCCCCCTGTTTGGTTCGCACCAGAACCTGCAAACACACCAAATGTTCGTGTGAACTTTAGAACCCTGTTAAAGTCTATGGGACTCGAACATTTGAAATCTAAAGTGCTAATTTTAAAGGCTAATATGCAAGTTATTGTCCTAAAAAGTGTTTGGGGACCTGGGAGCAGTGAATTTATTAATGCTTAAAGTAAAACAATAAAAGCAAAATATTCCTTTAAATTTCGTACCTGGGGGGGGGGGGGGGGGGTGTAAAGTAAGCATGTGAAATAGCGCATGTTTCTTGTACTTAGAACTGTCACTGCACCCAGCAATTCAGCTCCCAGCAATTCAGAGAGAATTCATTCATAAAAAAAAAAAGCGTGGGGGTCCCCCTAAATTTAATTACCAGGCCCTTCAGGTCTGGTATGGATATTAAGGGGAACCCCGCCATCAATTTAAAAAAAAATTACGTGGGGTTCCCCCCAAATATCCATTCCAGACCCTTCAGGTATGGTGTGGATTTTAACGGGAACTCCACCCCAATTTTTTTTTTAAATGGCGTGGAGTTGGCATGTTGATGGAGACAAGGGCCTCATCCCCACAACCCTGGACGGTGGTTGTGGGGGTCTGCGGGCGGGGGGCTTATCAGAATCTGGAAGACCCCTTTAACAAAGGGACCCCCAGATCCTGGCCCACCCCTATGTGAATTGGTAATGGGGTACATTGTACCCCTACCATTTCACGAAGGAAGTGTAAACAGTTGTAAAAAACACACACACACCGTGGAAAAAAGTCCTTTATTAATAAAAAAAATAAAAATAATCCAGCGGTGGTAATCCACTCTCGGTCCGGCTCCCCGCTCCAACGTTTCTTATATTGGTGAGACGGGGCCACCCGTCACGTGACCCCGTCCCCCTCTGACGCACCCTCTGCTACGTCACTGGGGAAGCCCAGGCTTCCCCCTTGCATCAGAGGGGGCGGACTCACGTGACTGGTGGCCCCACCTCACAAAATATAAGAAATGTCACAGCTTTAGCAGTGTCATTCGGTGTCTCCGGTGGAGAGAGGCGGCCAGCGATGCCACGCTCTCGCTCCCGGACTATCTTCTCATCGCTGGACCGGAAAGGAGATCACCCGTCACTGGATACAGACAACGTTGGAGCGGGGAGCCGGACCGAGAGTGGATTACCACCGCTGGATTTTTTTTTTTTAATAAAGGTCTTTTTTCCACTGTGTGTGTGTGTTTTTTACAACTATTTACACTTCCTTTGTGAAATGGTAGGGGTACAGTGTACCCCCTTACCAATTCACATGGGGGGCAGGATCTGGGGGTCCCCTTTGTTAAAGGGGTCTTCCAGATTCTGATAAGCCCTCTTCCCGCAGACCCCCACAACCACCGGCCAGGGTTGTGGGGATGAAGCCCTTGTCCCCATGTTAAGGGCATGTGGCCTGGTACGGTTCAGGAGAGGGGGGGGGCGCATTCTGTCCCCCTTCTTCTTTTTTTTTTATTTTTATGAATGAATTCTCTCTGAATTGCCGGGAGCCAACAATTCATTATAGCCGCAAGTCAGTTTTAAATGACTTTTTTTCTTTCTGAAATGACACTTTGTGCAGAGACAGTTCTAAGTACGGGAAACATGTGCTATTTCACATGCTTACTTTACACCCCCCCAGGTATGAAATTTAAAGGAATATTTCCCATTTTTTTTGTTTCACTTTAAGCATTATTAAATTCACTGCTCCCGTTTTTAAAACTTTTTTTGCATTGATACATGTTCCCTGGGGCAGGACCCAGGTCCCCAAACACTTCTTAGGACAATAACTTGCATATTAGCCTTTAAAATGAGCACTTTAGATTTCTCCCATAGACTTTAACAGGGTGTTCCGTGGCTTTTCCGCGAACACCCCAAATTGTTTGTTGTTCGCCGAACAGGCAATGCTCGAGTCGAACATGAGTTCAACTCGAACTCAAAGCTCATCCCTAGTTGTAAGCCTTCCGTTTTTATTCACCTTATTGCATCCTATTCACTTTAATACCCTCGCAAGTCCCCGTTTTACTTACCTGAGGTCCGAATGTCCGTGGGCACGATCCCACTTTTGTCCCCCCCAGCTCTTGTGGCCTCGTCATTGGATGATTGATAGCAGCGCAGCCATTGACTCCCACTGCTGTCAATCAAATCAATGACGTGGCGTGCGGGGGGGCGTAGCCAAGTGATACACTTGGCGGATATGGCTGCCTTTGTATCACACATAAGCTAACCCCTTTGGGAGAGCGCTTCCCAGAAGGGGGCTAGCTTTTGCAGGGAGGAGCCCAGATAGCTGCCGATGGACCCCAGAAGATGAGGATCGGGGCCACTCTGTGCAAAACTAACTGCACAGTGGAGGTAAGTAAGGTATGTTTGTTGTTTAAGAATTTTTTTTTTGTAACCTTTACTACCCCTTTAATAAATTATTTCTCTTTTGTTCTGAATTAGATCAAGCTCATTACAAATATGATTTAAATAAAACAGATTCATTCATTAAAATGTTATCCAGAGGAGCTCCATCAATTGTTCAAAGCTTAAAGGCAGCCCTCAAAATTTAACTTGCCTGCTCTCATTTTGCGAGTAAATTTTGAGGTCTGGCAAGTGTGGGCTGCTTGGGAGGAGGGGGGCAAGCGAGGAGAGGAGAGCAGAGCCGAGCAGTGCCGCGGCATTCAAACCGCGGGGAACATTACAGCTTTTAATTCAATAGCTGTGTTCCCCGCAGCGCGTGTCTTATACAGCCCCTCCCCTCTTTTCCGGGAAATATTGATAGACAGATTGGATGGGGGATCTGCCTATCAATGTTTCCCGGACAAGAGGGGAGGGGCTGTATAAGACGCGCGCTGCGGGGAACACAGCTATTAAATTGAAAGCTGTAATGTTCCCCGCGGTTTGAACCATTCAGTGGCGGTGGCTCCTCCTCTCCTACCCAGCACAGGTAGGATGGGGTGAGGGGACGTCTGGCTGCAGTGTGTGGTGTGGGGGGGAGGAACTCTGGCTGCAGTGGGGGGTGTGGGGACCTCTGGCTGCAATGTGTGGTGTGGGGGTGAGGGGACCTCTGGCTGCAATGTGAGGGGACCTCTGGCTACAATGTGTGGTGTGGGGGTGAGGGGACCTCTGGCTGCAATGTGTGGTGTGGGGGTGAGGGGACCTCTGGCTGCAATGTGTGGTGTGGGGGTGAGGGGACCTCTGGCTGCAATGTGGGGTGTGGGGGGTGAGGAAACCTCTGGCTGCAATGTGGGGTGTGGGGGGTGAGGGGACCTCTCGCTGCAATGTGTGGTGTGGGGGGTGAGGGGACCTCTGGCTGCAATGTGGGGGGTGAGGGGACCTCTGGCTGCAATGTGTGGTGTGGGGGGTGAGGGGACCTCTGGCTGCAATGTGAGATGTGGGAGTGAGGGGACCTCTGGCTGCAATGTGGGGGGTGAGGGGACCTCTGGCTGCAATGTGGGGGGTGAGGGGACCTCTGGCTGCAATGTGTGGTGTGGGGGGTGAGGGGACCTCTGGCTGCAATGTGGGATGTGGGAGTGAGGGGACCTCTGGCGGCAATGTGGGGTTGAGGGGACCTCTGGCGGCAATGTGGGGGGTGAGGGGACCTCTGGCGGCAATGTGGGGGTGAGGGGACCTCTGGCTGCAATGTGGGGGGTGAGGGGACCTCTGGCTGCAATGTGTGGTGTGGGGACCTCTGGCTGCAATGTGTGGTGTGGGGGTGAGGGGACCTCTGGCTGCAATGTGTGGTGTGGGGGGTGAGGGGACCTCTGGCTGCAATGTGGGGGGTGAGGGGACCTCTGGCTGTAATGTGTGGGGACCTCTGGCTGCAACGTGTGGGGACTCTGGCTGCAATGTGTGGGGTGAGGGGACCTCTGGCTGTAATGTGTGGGGACCTCTGGCTGCAACGTGTGGGGACTCTGGCTGCAATGTGTGGGGTGAGGAGACTCTGGCTACAATTGTGGGGGGACTCTGGCTGGAAAATGGGGACATTTTGCTGCATTGGTAAACATGGGCAGGCTGCATTTTTGGGCACAGCTAAAGTTGTTATATTTATTTTTATAACTTAATTCTGCATAAAACATTTTAAGTGTAATTTCATGAGATTTATGAGGGCGTGTCTAGGGGCGGGATTAGGGGGAGGGACATGGTAGGGGTTTGGCGGGGCAACTGGTGGCGAGTACGCCCTGAGGCCTGGCTAGTAGCTCAGGACTTGACATTTTGAGCCCTGTTAAAGGGGTTGTAAAGGAATGTTTTCCCCCCAGTGGGGGGTGTGGGGACCTCTGGCTGCAATGTGTGGTGTGGGGGTGAGGGGACCTCTGGCTGCAATGAGTGGTGTGGAGGTGAGGGGACCTCTGGCTGGCTGCAATGTGTGGTGTTGGGGTGAGGGGACCTCTGGCTGCAATGTGTGGTGTGGGAGTGAGGCGACCTCTGGCTGCAATGTGTGGTGTGGGGGTGAGGGGACCTCTGGCTGCAATGTGTGGTGTGGGGGTGAGGGGACCTCTGGCTGCAATGTGTGGTGTGGGGGGTGAGGAAACCTCTGGCTGCAATGTGGGGTGTGGGGGGTGAGGAAACCTCTGGCTGCAATGTGGGGTGTGGGGGGTGAGGAAACCTCTGGCTGCAATGTGGGGGGTGAGGGGACCTCTGGCTGCAATGTGGGGGGTGAGGGGACCTCTGGCTGCAATGTGTGGTGTGGGGGGTGAGGGGATCTCTGGCTGCAATGTGGGGTGTGGGGGTGAGGGGACCTCTGGCTGCAATGTGGGGGGTGAGGGGACCTCTGGGTGCAATGTGGGGGGTGAGGGGACCTCTGGCGGCAATGTGGGGGTGAGGGGACCTCTGGCGGCAATGTGGGGGTGAGGGGACCTCTGGCGGCAATGTGGGGGTGAGGGGACCTCTGGCGGCAATGTGGGGGTGAGGGGACCTCTGGCGGCAATGTGGGGGTGAGGGGACCTCTGGCGGCAATGTGGGGGTGAGGGGACCTCTGGCGGCAATGTGGGGGGTGAGGGGACCTCTGGCGGCAATGTGGGGGGTGAGGGGACCTCTGGCGGCAATGTGGGGGGTGAGGGGACCTCTGGCTGCAATGTGGGGCGTGAGGGGACCTCTGGCTGCAATGTGGGGCGTGAGGGGACCTCTGGCTGCAATGTGGGGCGTGAGGGGACCTCTGGCTGCAATGTGGGGTGTGGGGGTGAGGGGACCTCTGGCTGCAATGTGTGGTGTGGGGGGTGAGGGGACCTCTGGCTGCAATGTGGGGGGTGAGGGGACCTCTGGCTGTAAAATGTGGGGACCTCTGGCTGCAACGTGTGGGGACTCTGGCTGCAATGTGTGGGGTGAGGGGACTCTGGCTACAATTGTGGGGGGACTCTGGCTGGAAAATGGGGACATTTTGCTGCATTGGTAGACATGGGCAGGCTGCATTTTTGGGCACAGCTAAAGTTGTTGTAAATATTTATTTTTATAACTTAATTCTGCATAAAACATTTCAAGTCTAATTTCATGAGATTTATGAGGGCGTGTCTAGGGGCGGGATTAAGGGGCGGGACATGGTAGGGGTTTGGCTGGGCAACTGGTGGCGAGTACGCCCTGAGGCCTGGCTAGTAGCTCAGGACTTGACATTTTGAGCCCTGTTAAAGGGGTTGTAAAGGAATTTTTTTTTTCATAATAAGACATTCCTCTTTTTACTTCCTCATTGTTCGTTTTTGCTCAGAAGTTGCTCTATTTCTTCTTTGTTCTGTTCACTTCCTGCTTGTCTGATTTTACTGACCACCGTGAAGGGAGGCTTTACTGCGGTGGTCAGTGACGTGCTCGCCCCCTCCTGGGAACTACATCTGTACTACAGGACGCTCTCGACGTGTTAGAGACTTCAAGGAGGTGTGAATTACTGGGCTTGCGGCAATTCATACAGGGAAATGTAGTTCTTACATGAACAAGTAATGCAAACCATGAAATGAATGAGAGAACAGAAACTAGAACGCCAGAGGTGATATAGATGAAGGAATTTAATAGGTATTTACTTGTTTGTTAACAGAATCATTACACTGTTCTGTCTGTCTACCTTGCAGACATTAATTTTAGGAAAACATTTTTTTCCTTTACAACTCCTTTAACCAATGTAACTTTTTAAAAGCCCATGGCGTGTCTAACACACTCAAAAAACTTCACCCGGTGCCAAAAAAATGTGCACAACATAAAGAGGTGACACAAAAAACGTGCAACGGGTGTACACTGGCCCTCTAAAATCAGAGGGCCCTGCCCTGAATCCCCCGGAGCGTTAGGCTCCTGACAGGTATAAAGGAAGTCACTGGGGTCCCGCCACAATTTGCTCCGGGCCGACATGGTCCTGGAAGCGTAGCACCCACGCCCCGGCCAGGTAGGCCATAACGCTCGGGGCGCGGCGATGTACGGTCACCCTAAAGGTGGGTGCTGCACCAGGAACAGAAGACCCTGCCTAAACGCGTCTTTTCCAGAAGTACTCTCCCCCAGCATGCCCCGCGAGGGAAAACCCCTCCCAATTGGCTGCTGGGAAGAGACACCCCAACCCAAACCTTACCTGCGCCACATATCGCCTCGGGGTGGCACAGCACCCCAAGAACAACAGGACAGCCCACAGCAAAGTCCAGCAGAAACAGAGGCCAAATTTAGACCAATCACTGGATGAGAGCCAAATAACTCTCTCATCCCCCTTAAATTTAGGGATAGCACCTGTAGTGAAAGTAAACAGGCGCTACAAAAGGAATAAATAAAATAAAGTGGGGAGAGGGATAGTGGGGAGGAGAGTGAAATGTAAGTACTGTATGCAATAGAGATCATTTCTGGTGTTCAGCATGATTCACATTCATGGTATTTTTCTCTGTATTGCACAAATATACTGTGATTCTTACAGTGATAACATTGTGGGAAGCAGAACTTGAATTAGCATTAGACACTGTAGACTTCAGCCTATAGATGGCAAAGACATACAGTAGAGCAGCCCTCAAAATTTCCGCTCGCCTGCTAGCATTTGGCGAGTGGATTTAAGCTGGGGGCGAGTGATGACAGGGCTGCATGACCAATCTCCCTCCAATCTGTGCCTACACTTAGAGCCCCGATGCGATTGGTGGCCGAAGAGGAAAGGTGCATGCTCGGGAAAAGTAGTCTGGTGAGGCGCGCACAGGCAGAGCAGTATTCCATGAGATCATCTACAAGGGCGTGTTTAGAACCGCAATTGGGCACGGGGCAGTGTATGAATTAGGTGGGGCAACTGGTGGCGAGTAACTCTTAAGACCTGGCTAGTAGCTCAGGGGTTGAAATTTTGAGCCCTGCAGTAGAGGTAATATTTCCCTGTAGATCTATTGACCACACATTTGTTTTCCTCTCATCAGTAGCCAAATAGTCATCATAACCAATAATACCTTTTTACATAGTTACAATATTCTTAGCAAGATTAGCGACAATAAAACAAGAGGTTCTGTGTAAACTAAGAAGAGGGATGTTCCTTTGGGTGCCTAAAAGCTTGAAAGTCCTTTGAGATCAGATAGTACGATATGCAGATGGAAGGTGTTTTGTCTAGTCTGCCAATATTCATTAGTCTAACTGGTGTCTGACTACAGATTGCATACTAATAGGTAGTTAGAGAGGTCAAAATGGCACCTCATTAACCTTATTTGAAAATAAATTAGTGTCATATGGCTATGACATTCTGCACCTGAATGAAATCTGATCACATTTTCTTGACATGAGAGAATTTATGTGAGTTAAAAATATTTCATGCTGCGGTATCAATGCACATGAAATGCCCATTGCTGGATCATTGCCATACTGAGCAGATACAATTATGCAAACACGCTGTACTGTACACTGCTTTCTGTAAGTAGGTAATCTGAATTTAATACTGAAAAAAGTTCAAAGTATGTTTACCCGTATAGCCCCACCCCCACCCCCAACCTTAAGAAATCCACTCTGCAGCTGCAGTTACCACGTTCCTGCAGCTAGGGCCTACTGCATGTTTTTCTCATGCCACCCTTGTGATTTTATTCCTTTTAACCATTTATTTTCAACAATCTCTCTATTTTCAACAAGCCAGTTGGTGCACACCATAGAATCCCACTGGGACCCCCAACTGGGACCTCCTCCTTTGTAGGGTGACCACATATCCCGGATTGCCCGTTTGCATTTTGCAGGTCTGTCCCGGGCACCTTAATTCCAGGACAATACAGTGTCCCGGAATGAAACTGACATAGTCATCCACCAAGCCAAACTAATGCCCCCAAAAAAAGGCGCCACATCACCGCTTTACTCACTGACAGTACTTGTCCTGGCCAGGAATGCCTAAAGGAGCACAGTCCCTGTCCCCTGCTTGTGATTGGAGAAATCATAAATCCCGCCTCTTGTGTCCAATCACTGTGCTGTGATGCGTTACACCACAAGCTGATTTTTGGGAAGGGGGGTATACACTGAATGGTCGTATGGAAATGTGGTCACCCTACTCCTTTGATGTGTTTTAACCACATTTTAGGCCTAAAGACTCTTTAGCAGCACTTTTATGAAATATACTGTGAATGAGCTGGCTGCAAACAAGTGGGTAATATTGTAAGTACAAAACTAATTAAATTAGCTGTTAGTCCATAGCCTAAGGTTGACCAAAAACAATCTGATCCCATTCTGATCTAAATGCCAAAATACCTGGGCAAGGATTGGGCAAAAAAAGGGTACATCTAGAAAGCAGTAACACAAATCTAGTGTTGAAAGAATAAATTGTTTTTTACACATATTTTCCAATTTATTTAATGTGTAACTAAAGGCAAAACCTTTTTTCTCTCACCATTTTGGAAAGAGTAAAGGAGGGTTAAAACCCCTTTCAGTTTTTTGCCATCTTTGTCTCATTAGGGAGATTTCCCTTCACTTCCTGTCCCATAGCCAAAACAGAACGTGAGAGGACATCCTTCCAAAGTGAGGAAATCCTGATATGTCACCAGAACTAGCGTCCCCATTTGAAGATTTACCCAAGGTTTGTGATTTTCTCTTCATTTCACTTTCAGTGATAATGGTAGTGGACAAATAGTGAAGGTGAATCTCCCTAATGGGGACACAGACAGCAATAAATACTGGCAGGTTCTGTAATTTCTCTCCATAGTGAAAAGAAAAGGTTTTGCCTTTAATTGCACTTGAACTGAGAAGGCTAAACTGACGCATTTCTACTAAGAAGCCTTCATCAAAGCTTTGATGAAGGCTTTTTAGCCGAAATGCATCAACAGATGCAGAGATGTAAGTAGGAGGCCTGCCCCCTGCCAATTCCAATTGGGGATTGGTCAGGGCTCCTCACATGAGCTCCCTGTCACTCCAATTCCCAGCCCTGCCCCTCTTTCAGAACATTCTCTCTGGAAACAGGGAAGGCGCCCAAGAACTGAAGGACAAGCGGTCACACCCATTGCTACACTAACCACTCCCTGCCCCCCAAATCAAAACAAACAAGCTTAGCATGCAGCGCAGGCCTGCCTTAATTTACCTGCCTTTCAGCTACCACAAAAAATCCTTACCTCTAACACCTACCTATGGTAGAGGGCGTTACAAAAAAAAAAAATCATGAATCATTCATTGTTCTTATTGATATAAACTAATGACATCTGACTTGTTGGTCACAACTTTTGCACAGACTCACAGTCTTTTGCACTGCCAAAGAAGCAACATGAGTGACAGATAAAAAACAAAACAAAACAAACAAAAACAAATTTGAATTGCATATTTACAGAGAAAACAACCAAGAACTGTGGTTCAACTGGTTTTATTTCTGTTCCTGTAGAAAATAACATCATTATTTAAGGATTATGAGTAACAAATACCCATTACAGCACATTTCTCTGGTAAATAACAAAGCACTTGACTGGCCCTTGCCAAAGGTGGCACTGCATATTTGAAATGCATATCTTACACAACAAGCCTAATCCTGCCACACACTGACTAATTCAGCAGTCTGCACAACAGAATGTCAAAATTATTTTAATTTAACCCTTCGACACAAAGGGTACATGTGTCATGTCTTGTCCTTTACATAATTAATTATAATATATTAGCACTTAGAAATTGTGCCTCTCTTTTGTGTTGCAGTGAAAGAGGTAAGTTTGCAAAAACCAAAAAAATAATAATACTGATATTGAAAAATGCCTTTTCTTTTCTCATGTTACATTGATATAGCAGTAGCCGAGTATTTGACCATTTTAAGTAATGCAGACGGTTAGGCGTTTAACCACTTGTTTACTGGACACTTATACCCCCTTCCTGCCCAGGCTAAATTTCAGCTTTCAGTGCTGTCACTCTTTGAGTGAGAATTGCGCGGTCATGCTACACTGTACCCATATGAAATTGTTATCATTTTTTTCCCACACAAATAGAGCTTCCTATTGGTGGTATTTAATGACTACTGGGTTTTTTTTTTGGTGCTAAACCGAAAAGTAAAAAAAAAAAAAAAAAAAAAAAAAAAAAAAAAAAGTTTTCATAATTTGTTATAACATTTTGCAAAAAGGCAATTTTTCGCCTTCATTGATTTGCCCTGATGAGGCTGCACAGATGGGCACTAAAAGGATGCACTAATGAGCACTGATAAGGTGGTACTGATAGGCACTGATAGGTGGTACTGATGGGCACTAATAAATGGAACTGATGGGCACTGATGAGGCGGCACTGGTGGGCACTGTTTAGGAGGCACTGATGAGGCTGCACTGATAGGTGGCACTGATGGGTATTGATAGGTGGCACTGAAGGACACTGATAGGTAGCACTGAAATGTGGCACTGGGGGGCGTGGCCTGGACATGGCTGTGTGAGGCTGCTTTTCTCTTGAGCTCCCGGCCTGTCCCTTCCCTAACCGGCCAAAAACGACTTTAAAGTCGGCATGCAATCGAACAAACAGAAGAGAACAAGAGCTTCCATCCGGGTGACCCGTTCCAGTGTGTCCGCCGGTGACATCCACCGCTACTTTGAGCCCCAGGGTCGGTTCTCTCCGGGAGCCCGGGCGACGGCTCCACGTGGAGCTGCACGTGGAGACCTCACAGAGGCCTGCGATCCCCCGCGGCGGCCCCCACCTGGAAGCTTTCAGACACCAGCGTCGAGACCAGGACCGTCGGCAGGATCGCCGATCCGACCTCCGATCATGGCAACACCACCGCACTCACCTGGGGGTACACAGACAGACCAGGACATCCGCGCGCTTTTGCAGGCCCTCCCGACGAGATCCGATATAGAAGCGCTCATCCTGCGCCTGGAGGAGACCCACCGCCGAGACTACCAGGAGGTACGAGCGGAGGTCTCCACGCTGAGCGAGAGGGTGTCCACAGGAGAGGGATCGCTTCAAGCGCTTGTGGGACGTGTGGCGGACCTGGAAAGGGCCAGAGACCAACATAGGGATACCGCAGTGGCCCTACAGCTTCACTTAGAAGAGATGGAAGACCGAAACCGCCGCAATAACTTACGGCTTCGCGGCATACCAGAGACGGTAGAGGCGGAATCCCTGGGAGGACATGTTCAGTCCCTGTTCAGGGGGGTGCTGGAGGAGCCGGAGGCGGTGGTGGAGGTCGACCGGGCGCATAGGGCCCTGGGGCCTAGGTCCACGGATCCGGACAGGCCTCGGGACGTGGTATGCAGGCTCCTGAGGTACACCCAGAAGGAACAAATACTGCGCAGGGCGTGGGAGCTGGGGGGAATCCCTCTGGACGACGCTGAGATCCGGATCCTACCAGATGTCTCCCGGGCGACACTACGCAGAAGAGCCATGCTGAAACCGGTCCTGGAACTAGCCAGAGAGAAGGACTTCACCTATAGATGGGGCTACCCACTTTCAGTGACCTTCCGGAAGGAAGGCTCAGCCTTTACTCTACAGACCCCGGCTGACCTCCCGGACCTCTTCCAATTTCTTGGAGCAGAACAAGTGCGCGTCCCGGACTGGCTGCAGATCCTCCCGCGTACAGCCGGCCGCTCGGGCCCCTCAAACTACAGAGCCGCGGCCCATCCCCGGCGACGGAGGCCCGGAGGACGGAGAGACAGAGCACCATCGGGACATGAGGAACGGGAGTAGGCCGTAGGCCGCAGTCCCCCACTCCGCCTTGCACCCCAACTACCCAAAATTGTTGCCGGATTGTTCCTGCCCTGACCCCTAATGAGACCGATCGCCATTGAGCTGAGGCCTCCCTGTGTTCTTGTCCCCATCCATGCCCCGGATCCAGTTATGCCTGTTTATTGAGGTGGGGGGGGGTCGCCTTCCACTCATACTGCCCACACGGCGGACCGCTGTTGGGCCGTTTCGGCCCGTCCCGGGGGGAGCGGGGAGGGGGGCCTGGCAACCACCATCTCCATCATCACATCCCTGCGCTCGGCTCCCCCCCCCTGGCCGTAGGCCCCTGCGGATATGTTGCACACCCTATGCAGGCGAAACTGAGGGCCACAGTGCCAATAAAACACACCCAAGATCCTAGCTCCCCTCACGAGGACCCACTTACTCCACCAGGGGGTCGGCTTCCCCTACTGCTCTAAGACGCTCATGAGAGACGGAAGAGAGAACATTCAGCAGATTCTGGACCGCTCACCTAAGTCCACTGGGTGACATTTAGCTTACTTTGAGCTGGCATACAGATGAGATGGGTTGGCGGGGGGTGATGGATTTATAGTACATCTGGCCTTACGTAGAGCCCCTCCGGTCAGCTGAGAGATGGACACCCACCCGAAAGGATCCGAAAGAGGTGTTGGGTGGCGGAGCCCCGACATACTTAAAGATCAGGCCAGCTTCTTCACAATATGGGATATTGGGGTGGAGAGCAACGGCACACGTTAGAGGTTTCTTTGTTTAAGGGGGGGGGATGGGGTGGAAGGACTGCCATACCGCTCTCTCTGCTTGGGGAACTGTTTATGTTTACCGATGCTCCCCCTAGGGGTGGCTACGCTATCTTATTGGGGGGCGTGCTGCTGCTCAGCTTATGTTTTACAGTTTCTGGTGTATTATGTATTCCTTTGTTTTACCCTTTTTTCTTTTTGGTTCTTTTTTTTCTTCTGTCTCTGTTATTTGACTGAAATTGATTGCACTGTTAACTAGATTCACACCACCAAGATTGGTCGGGAGGGGGAGGGATGGGACCTGGGGGCTAGCCTCTACGGTCCGGTTCAGCCAACTACCCACCTAGGTCTGCGCTCAGGTTCTGGCTATCTGCCGGTGAGTGCGTTTGCCGATTAGGCTAATTTAGATTTCTCTTCGGAGGCCACACGCCCTAGTGTCAGCCTTCTTCTCGGGTTACTTCCCTCCTTTGTTTTCTCTCACCTCTTTTCTCCTCCTCTCCCATCTTTTCCCTCACTCCCTATCCACTTTTATACCTCCTCCCCTGATCTACGGTAGATCCCCCTCCTTCCCTACTCCCCAAGTCGGATCGCTTTCCGAACCTTGGGGTTCCCTCCCTCCCCAGTCTCGCGGGCATGGACACGTTAACCGTGGTCACCTTGAACGCCAAGGGCTTGAATGTCCCTGAAAAGAGGAGAATGCTCCTCCTGGATATGCGCCGTCTTGGTGCGGACATAGTCCTGATCCAGGAGACGCATTTCAGAGATAACGCCCTGCACATGCTTAAGAACAGATATTACCCTACGGTCTATCACTCATTGAACGCGGCATCCAAGTCTAAGGGAGTCTCAATACTGGTATCAGCTAGGGTCCCATGGACTTACGGCGACATGCGAACAGATAACGAGGGCCGTTTCTTGTTTTTGAAGGGACGTGTGGGGACATCGCAGGTTGCTATTGCAAACCTGTATGCCCCGAACGACCGACAAGATAGCTTCCTGAAGAGACAAATTGACCACCTGACCAACTTTGCTGAAGGGCAACTAATAGTAGGAGGGGACTTTAATACCCCTTTGATCCCATCAGAGGACACCTCGTCAGGGAAGTCCTCTATGTCGGGAGACACTCGCAGGCGTATACATGCAGCTTTTCACTCAGCACAATTGGTGGATGCCTGGCGCCTCCTCCACCCTGGAGAGAGAGACTATTCCTTTTTTTCTAAACCTCACCAGAATTACTCGCGCATCGACTATTTCATGATCCCGCACAGACACCTAGCGGCAGTGAAAGACGTAAAGATAGGCTCCATTACATGGTCGGATCATGCTCCAGTCACGCTGTCCTATAGTCTATCAGACATACGGACGTCCCAGAGACATCCCTGGAGGCTCAATGAGAGCCTGCTGCAGGATCCAGATGTTATGTCTGAAGTAACGACGGAAATCAACCATTATTTTACCACAAACACTACGCAGGACAGTGACCCGGGGGTGGTCTGGGAGGCCCATAAAGCGGTAATACGAGGCATCTTGATTAAACATGGGGCCCGCCTTAAAAAACTAAGAACTGAACTACTAGACTCCCTACTTCTTAAGCTACAGGTGCTGGAGTCCCAACACAAAAGGACCCCGACGAATCAAATATACTCTGACCTGAATACCGTCCGTAAGAAAATTACTGATGTCCTACAATATAAAGCCAAGGCAGCGATACAAATCTGTAAGCGCAAAGTCTATGAGTCAGGGAACAAATGCGGGAAGATGTTAGCACAAGCGATTCGGTCACAACACATGGCGTCATACATCCCACATATCACCTCGCATAGAGGTCGCAAGATCTCGGTCCCCCAGCAAATTTCACAGGAATTCCGTACCTTCTATCGAGCCCTATATAATCTACCCCCGTCCTCCCCAGACCCTGACTTGACACAGATGACGGACTACCTGACAGCCTCTCAAATGCCGACCCTAGCGTTGGAGTCGAGAAAGCTGCTCGAAGAGCCGATAACGCTGCCTGAGCTGCAGGGGGCACTTAAATCCTCCAAACCCGGCAAAGCTCCGGGTCCTGATGGCCTTACCACTGCCTATTATAAAGCCCTGTTACCGTCTTTAGGAGGTAGACTGGTAGACCTATTTAACACATTAGGCTCAGGCAAGAAATTACATTTTAGTACCCTGCAAGCTCAGATAGCGGTGATTCACAAAGAGGGCAAAGATCCGGGACAGTGCGGTAGCTACCGCCCGATCTCCCTACTAAATACCGATGTTAAACTCTTCACTAAAATAATAGCGATCAGACTCCAACGCTTCCTCCCCGACCTTATACACCTAGACCAAGTAGGCTTCGTACCAACCAGAGAGGCAAGGGACAACACGGCGAAGGTCTTAAACCTGTTGCATATCGCGAATACCTCGGATACCCCCTGTGTCTTCCTAGGCACAGACGCCGAAAAGGCGTTCGACCGGGTTAGCTGGCGGTTCATGTTCACCACCCTGAAACACATAGGTATTGGACAGAAGATGCTGGGGTGGATATCTGCAGCGTACACGGGTCCGACGGCTAGGGTCAGGGCAAACGGGACGCTATCAGACCCATTTACAATAACAAATGGGACCAGACAGGGCTGCCCATTGTCGCCCCTCCTGTTCGCCCTGTCCCTGGAACCCTTTTTACAACATATCCGGCTAAACCCTGACATTACAGGACTGGTAGTGGGCAAGGATCACTGTAAGGTCTCGGCATATGCCGACGACATGCTATTCTCACTAACGAAGCCATTGCTATCCTTACCAAGCCTAATGAAAGAATTTGACATATATGGGACTCTCTCCAACCTGAAAATTAACCTTTCCAAGTCGGAGGCGATGGGGGTGGGTGTGCCCTTACCACAACTATCACACCTGCGAGATAGTTTTAAGCTAAAGTGGACAGAGACAGCGTTGACGTACTTAGGAACGCGCATACCTTCTAAAATACATAACGTCTATAAACTTAACTTCCCGCCCCTGCTTAGAACGATCCGTGGCCTATTGGATACGTGGACCACGGGTCTGCATTCCTGGTTCGGTAGGAACAGTATACTGAAAATGACCATCCTGCCCAAATTCCTATATCTCCTGCAGGCCCTTCCCATTCACATTCCACCAGAATATTTCAAGCAGGTGCAAACGGTATTTAAAACATTTCTCTGGGCAGGACGGCACCCCAGGATACACAAATCGATTCTCTCCCTACCTAAGCAATACGGTGGCCTGGCAGTGCCGGACATACGTAGATATTACCACGCGGCGCAGCTGAACCGCCTGATTGACTGGTGCAGACATGAACCGACCAAGTTGTGGACACGAATGGAGCAAGCACAAAGCAGAATCTTACTGCGGCGAGCCCCATGGTGCCACAGTCTGTTGCAAAAGGAGGTGCGCCAGCATCCCCTGATAGGCAACACAATCAGCGTGTGCAGGAGACTTCTAGCACACAACCGCCTAGCGTCGGTTGACTCGCCGCTTCGTCCAATTTTAGGTAACCCATCTTTTGAGCCGGGAATCGGGGACGCTAAATTCCGTAAGCTGCTGGAGTCTGGACTTTTTCAGGCCTCACATTTCAGTCTACCGGGCAGGTGGAGAACGCCAGCCGAGTTGATAGACCCGGGCGGTGGTTTCCATCTGGATTTCATGAGGGCGGGTCAGCTTAGCCACTTTCTGGGGACTATCCCGCCCCCTCCTGGTACGGGGCACCCTCTCACGCCACTAGAAGAGCTATGCTCGGAATCGGGACCCCTGCCACACGCCTTGTCCTCCCTACACACACTGCTAATTACGCCAGAAGAGGGGTATCAAACCCCGTGTTTTGAGAAGTGGGAACGGGACCTCGGTGGTCCCCTCCCTACCAGCACAAAACAACACATACTAACATTTACACACAAATCATCGATATGTACAAAGATACAGGAGACCAATTATAAAATTTTGATGAGATGGTATAGGACCCCGGTCCTTTTGCATAGACTCTTCCCAACAGTGTCCGATCTTTGTTGGAGATGCCAGACCGAAAAAGGGACTCTGCTTCATATCTTCTGGTCATGCCCACGCCTCCGCACATTCTGGGAGGAGGTGAGGAGAATTGCTCAGAATTTCACAGACCGTACAATCCCTGACGACCCGACGTATTTCCTTTTACATGTGACTGACATCCCTGCCCGCAGGTACAAAAGATCTGTCATTCGGCACCTTTTGGATGCGGCTAAAGCATGCATCCCGCTTTGCTGGAAATCTCCTCATCCTCCAACGGTGGCCATGTGGCTGCGGAGGGTGGACGAGATCAATAGGATGGAAGACCTAATCCTGACAAAGCAGGACAGAAATGAACAGTACACCCAGACCTGGCAATTATGGAATATGTTTACATACTCTGAAGAGGGCCAGGCCCTCAGAGGCAGCAGACTGTGCTCCCAGATAGGGCAAACCTCCCCCCCGGACGGCAGTTCGACTACATAGTCGAATTCTGCACGGGAGTGCGCTGTTCTATGCTTGACAGCTGTCCATGCTCGCGAGTCCCCCCCCCCCTGCTCATCATTATCCCCCCCCCCCTCTCTTCTCCTCTCCTTTCCTTTATGCCCTCTGGGCAATGTCCTCATCTCTCACACTTCTCTCTCTACACTAATACTTGTAACTTAGAAAACGGAAAAGACGGGAGGCTGAGCCCCGCGGAGTACCTGCGAGTCGGGAATGACGCATAGGGCCAGGCTCCCCGTGAGGTTCCTTGTATGTTATTATTACTTATGCACTGTATGTTAATGTGGCTCGTGTGGGCCGGCTTCCTGTTATGAATAAATAAACAATTTAAAAAAAAAGAAATGTGGCACTGGTGGGCACTAATAGGCACTGGTAGGTGGCACTGATAGGCGGCATTGATTGGCAGCACTGATGGGCACTGATAGGTGGCACTGGAGTGAACTGCTTAGCAATAGTGATCGGCACTGGTAGGTGGCACTCGTGGGCACTGGTAGGTGGCATTGCTTAGCAGCAGTGGCTGTCAGTGTGCGGTACTTATGTCCCATTTACACAAACTGGTAATTGTCTTATTTTTTCTACTCGCGCTATTAGTGCGAGGAAAGAAAAATGCAGATTACAGGCTTCTGTTTACATCATGTGATCATCTGTCATTTGCTGACAGCTGATCATGTGGTAAAGGGGCTGTGATCGGCCTTTTATGCCGATCTGTGTTTAGCCAAGTCCCAAGGACTCTGTGATCACAGAGGGCACGTGGGTAGTGCGAGCACAGGAGGATGTCCATGTACTCCCTCCCAGCAATTTAAGCATGCGCTGTAGCTGTCTTTTGGCTATAGCTCTGTTATCAAGTGGTTAACCAATTGCCTACCGCTGCATGCTGATATACGTCGGCACAATTGGCAATGGTGGGCAAATGGGCGTACCTGTAAGTCCCTTTTAATTTGCGGTCTAGTGGGTGTACTTCGTGCCTGCGTGTGTGCACACTCTTGTTGGGTCCTGAGCTGGGCTGTGTGTGTGTATTTTTAGTGTTTTACATAGCTATACCTGCAAAAAGGGCCAGCATGAAGAGATCTAGCAGTACTTAATTTTCTGACTAAAGTTCCACTTTAAGGGAACTACCAGAAGAAAAGTTCACTTGTTTTTCCTTTATTCTGACTTCTCTGGTACCCACTTAAGCCATGTTTTAATATACTATCTAGCACAGGGGTGGCAAACACAAGGCCCGCGGGCCGAATCTGGCCCGCCAGACCTTGCCATGTGGCCCGCGCAACGACCAGCAGGTCTCCCAGGCAACACAAGTAAACATCCTCCGTCCGTTTTTTTGAGTCATGTGTCTGGTTTTTAGCGCGCTCGAAACCCGAAACACATTCAGACCCGATGGTGGCTTCCTCTATGCAGGCTTTCTGGAGAATGTTTTTACCAGCCGGCACAGAACCTGTCCCTGTCACCTCACCTCCCCACTCTCACTATCTCTATCTTTCACTGTATTCATTTCTGGGATTGAGTGGACGCTGCTGAGCATGGAATACTAGCAGATATGTGTGCGGGCTGCGGGGTATGTGTTCACCCCTGGTGAAGTGTCCTTTCCATCTCCGAGCGCAATGTGACTGTCAGAGGATACTTTTCTGCAGAGTGAAGACAGTGGTGTAGCGGGTTAGGGGCACAGGATTAGCCCAGGTTACATCGTACAGGCTCTTGCAGGTACAAGTGTCCCCTCGTTCATCACAGCTCAGAAAGAGGCAGTGCAGTGAACAAACAGGAGATGGGGGAGGTTATGATCTCTAGCAAAAGAGAGCCGGTGGAGGAAGCTGTGTGCTCTATTGGTCATGAGTGAGATCTGCAAGACTTCCACACACACCAAACCCGATCCCATCTCATCCCATCCCAACCCTATCCCATCCACCCCCATCCTGTCCCCATCCCATCCACCCCCATCCTGTCCCCATCCCATCCTACCCCACCCCCATCCCATCCACCCCAATCCTGTCCCCATCCCATCCTACGCCATCCCATCCCACCCCAACATACCCCATCCCATCCCCACCCCATCCCACCCCATCCCATCCTACCCCATCCCATCATACCATACCCCCATCCCATCCTATCCCACCCCCATCCCATCCTTCCCCACCCCATACCATCCCCATCCCATCCTACCCCACCCCACCCCACCTTACCCCATCCCATCCCATCTCATCCCATCCCCCACCCCATCCTATCCCACCCCCATCCCATCCTACCCCACCCCACCCCATACCATCCCCATCCCATACCCACCCAATCCCATCCTATCCTACCCCTTGCACCCCAATCCCATCCTACCCCTTTACATTACACAGCACCCTGAACCTCTGGGCCCCTTTACATTACACAGCCCTTGCACCTCTGGACCCCTTAACATTACACAGCACCTCTGGACCCCTTTACATTACACAGCACCCTGCACCTCTGGGCCCCTTTACATTACACAGCTCCCTGCACCTCTGGATACCTTTACATTACACAGCCCCCTGCACCTCTGTGCCCCTTTACATTACACAGCACCCTGCACCTCTGGACCCCTTTTCATTACACAGCACCCTGCACCTCTGGGCCCCTTTACAGTACACAACACCCTGCACCTCTGGGCCCCTTTACATTACACAGCACCCTTCACCTCTGGACACCATTACATTACACAGCACCCTGCACCAATGGTCCCCTTTATATTACACAGCAACCTGCACCTCTGGGCCCCTTTACATTACACAGCCCCCTGCACCTCTGGGCCCCTTTACATTACACAGCACCCTGCACCTCTCAGCCCCTTTACATTACACAGCATCCTGCACCTCTGGACCCCTTTACATTACACAGCACCCTGCATCTCTGGACCCTGTTACACTACACAGCACCCTGCACCTCTGGACCCCTTTACACTACACAGCACCTTGCACCACTGGGCCCCTTACATTACACAGCACCCCAAAGCTCTGGACCCCTTTACATTACACAGCACCCTGCATCACTGGACCCCCCTTACATTACACACCACACTGGACCCCTTTACATTACACAGCACCCTACACCACTGGACCCCTTTACATTACACAGCCCCGGACACCTGTATGTTACACAGACACCCCCCTAACAGTTCTGGACCCCCTGCATGTTACGCAGACCCCCGTACAGTGCATACCCCTCCCCCTACAATACAGATCTCTCCTTACAATACAGAACCCCCTCTACAATACAGATTCACCCCCTACAATACAGAACCCACCCCTACAATAGACCACCCCTACAGTGCAGACCCCCTACAATGAAGAACCCACACCCCACAATACAGAACACCCCCTCTACAATAGACCACCCCTACAATAAAGAAACCCCCCCACAATACAGAAAACACCCCCTCTACAATACAGATCAACCCCTACAGTGCAGACCCCCCTACAATAAAGAACCCACTCCCCCACAATACAGAAAACACCCCCCCTTACAATACAGATCAACCCCTACAGTGCAGACCCCCCTACAATAAAGAACCCCCCACCCACAATACAGAACACCCCCCCTAAAATACAGATGACCCCCCCTTCAGATCTGTAAAGCAAGCAGGCCCAGATAACCTGCTTGCCGCATGCTGCACACACAGCACAGTACAGACAAGGGACAGTCACAGGCAGCCGAAACTCAGACCCGCGGAGCTGCTTAAGGAGAAGGGGGATCACTGCAGCCAGGTCCCGGGTGTGCCGACGGCTCGCTGGGATGCGACTTGCACGGCACCCCCCCCTGCAAAGCCAGGCACCCGGCACCACGCCATGCCACCCGGCAAGGTCCTCTTCAGTCACGGAGGGGGCGCCGGCATGACACCCCCAGTGTGTGGCATGCCCCCCCGCCCACTACTTAATACGCGGGCGAATGAAGGAAACTGTGCGGTCGCCAGGCGCCCATGTTGCTATGACGCCCTGTGCGATCGCACTGTCCGCACACCCCAAAGGCCGGCCCTGTGTAGGGTGTAGCAAGATGGCGGCGACGGCATTGAATGTGATGAGCGCATGCTCGTCGTAGTGGATGACGTCACCGCGTTCTTGCTATTCAAAAGAACGGTGGTTCTTTTAAATGGTGTGTGTGTACACTTGGTGAGCAAGAAAGCTTGCCAGGAATCTCGTCAGGAAAACCAACGTTTTTGAGGTACTATACATATATTTATCCCCTCCTTTCTGTTACACAGTTGGAGGTTTGAAAAAAACTTTTTCCTGACGCCAACATGGCAGCATACTAGTGATAGAGCTCCGCCTCTTGACCACTCCCTCTGGACCAGTGAATAGCATAAATTAAGGCATGGTTAGCCGCCACCCCATTCTTCTTTTTTTCCTCATACCTCACGCATAGGGTTGCCACCTCATCCCTTTAAAACAGAACACCTATTAATTACACAGGTTCTGAGGCTAATTTAATGCAAATAAGGCACTACTTTAGTTTAATTACAGCCTTAATCTGCCACAGAACCTGTGTAATTAATAGGTGTTCTGTTTTAAAGGGATGAGGTGGTAACCCTACTCACGCACCAGTGAAGAGTAAGCAGTACTATGTCCCCCCTCTGCCTCAGTGCAGTAGCCGTCTGGGTTGAGCCTCTCCCAGTGCGAAGTCCCAGCGATCAGGCTGCTAAATGCGCTTTAGTCTGGGAGCCCCTTCTGTGGGTCTTATTGGGGCCCCTGCAGTGTTTCCTCTTTAGGAACAAAATCTGCTTTTACAATTGATAACTGCAGCGCTTGTGGAATATGGAGGGGCCAGCTATGCTTTATCTCTCTTGGCCCCTTGTGCCATACAGGGTGACCTGTACCTTTTACCTATGTCTCCCTTTTTTGTCTTTCATTACCTTTCTTATTCACTGCTTCAGCAAAACAAACAGAAGACACTACAGGCTTGTCTTCTAACACAGGTACAGAGATAGGAAAGGTTCAGTCTCTTTAGCCAACAGATTGATATACTGTATAGACAAAGTACATGGCTATAGCCAGAGCTATAGTCTCTGATATGGTTTTGCTCACCCCAGTAGGTACACAATCCAACAATGGATCCTCTTACACATCATGCTGCTGTCTGTGTCTGTCTCTCTCTCTCCATACACACAACTCATCTCTGACATGTTCAGCTCAGCTGACAATCAGGTCTGAAAGGGAAATTCTTACCCTATTCAGTTAACCCCTTCTTAACACGCCCAGACTCACCCTGTGCAGGTAGATATGTCTGTGTGTATGTATATGTATGTATGTGTATATATGTATATATGTGTATATATGTATATATGTGTGTGTGTGTATAGGTGTATATACAGATGTAGGTGTATGTAGATAAATCAGGAAAGAAAGTGGAATCCTTTCTCCTATGTCTACTCCTGCTACTTCTATAGCTTTTCAGCTATCCTTACCTCAGCTGGCCGTCCCATTTCTCCACAGATAAAGAGTCAGTTACTGCTCATAATACAAAGACCCTCAACAACTAGGATGGGGACCACCATATAGGTAAGTTTTCAGAAAAGAGTGCCCTCTTGTGCGGATTGCTTTGATTTGCTTCAGCCCCGCATGCCCACGCTCTCAAAAGAGCCAGGCCAAGGAAACGCAGACGTTCTTCAGGGGAGCATAGCCTGGATGGCGCCCCCACTCAGGAGAAAATTTCCAAGGAAGACGTCTTTGCTCCTCTTCCCCAGAGCCGGTGCCCCAGCAAGAGTCCTGCAGGGCCTATGGCACAGTACCTATGTCCAGGAAGCTGGTGAGTAGACACTGCCTGGAGGAGTATGCAGCTAACAGGTAATGCCAAATGTCTTTATTATTGATAAGAGTGGCACAAGATTCTGTTTTGAACTCACCTTAATTACCTGAAGCTACTGTTACACTTGTATTGTAAACTGTTGTAGACTGTTGCCATAGGAGACAGCGTTCCTATCAGTGCAGATGTGGCATCTTGCTGGATGTTTTTACTGCGTGGCTGTCATTCTGTAGAAGTCTTAGAGTCTGCCGGGTTGGTGTTGCGGCTTCCTAAGGGTGTCCTGGCCCTAATCCTCTCTACCAGAGTTCTGTTGAGGAGAGATGGAATCGCTTTGCAGACTGAGGCCCTGACATGTGATTCAAAGCCCAAATGGTCCTGGTGAATCCTGGACAGGTGGCACACCCTAGGTGTCTGACGCCCATAAAACTACTTTGCACTGCACCCATTATACCTTACGACCCACTCTATGTGAAGGGATGATATCAGCGACTCGTGGTTCTCGTTAGACTGAAGGTGGCCTGGGTCCTTGTTACATATATTACAGATACAGCAGTCTGCTACTCAGGATATGGAGGCTTCACAGGAAGTCCCACATAGTTTCTTTTTAAACCACTGGAAAAGCATCCTGGCACCTTGGTGGCTAGGGAGGCCATATGGTTGAGACCCTGGGCTGAGTATTGCTTCCTAGAAACAAAAGTGGGAAAGAATGGAAATATGTTGGAGAAAAATGCCCATATTAACAGGCTGTCAAAACTGTATACCCTGAACAAGCTAAGGGTCAACCTGCTCCTACATACTGTAGCATCTGCAGGTGCCAGCAGACCAGCAATAACCAGCCCATGTGTTGGGCGAGTCTAATGGGGATGGTTTAATTATTATCAACCAGCTGCTGCACTTGCAGGACTCTGAGGAGAGTGGCAGGATCTGCATCCCTTTAGGCAGGATTTCCTTTTGAGTATCTTGCCAAAAATGACATTTTTTGTAGCAGTGGGTGCAAAAAAATAAAAAAATAAAAAAAAATAAAAGTCTGACTTGTACCTTAGTGCAGACTTCTGGGAAAAAATCAGTCACACAAGTGCATGCTCAAACTCTAGGGCTCAGTTTCCTTTAGTGCGACATGAGACTGGAAGGTCACATGACAGACCTCTGGGGAAAAATCAGTCACACAAGTGCATGCCCAGACTCTAGGGCTCAGTTTCCTTTAGTGCGACTTGAGACTGGAAAGTCGCATGACAGGCCATTCCCCATAATTTCCAATGAGTATTGTTTATATCTGTGCGACTTCAAGTGGCATCGACTTCAAAATAGTCACTGCACTACTTTGGTTCCACTTTGATGCAACTTATACAGGCATTGTTTCCAGTCGCATCAAAATTGCAGCAAAAAAAAAAAATGCAAAAATCACAGCAAAATCACGCGACTTTGGGGTTGCAATAGTGAAGCCTTGAGGTAAGACCTAGAGGGCACACTTTACGTGTTTCTGGACAGCATGTGGTACAGGTCCTTGGATGAAGGTATCAGGCACTCATGGTCACTTCGGGAAATTCCTCACTGCTCCTCCTCCAGACCATTTCTCTCCCACGCATATGCCAAGTCCACCACAACAGGTGTGCTGCTACAATGCTTACAATACTACAATACACTTCAGACTCAAGGGATTGCAGGTTTTCTATGCAATCCTGTTTGGAGTTTGCAGGGGATGTTGTCTGGTGTCCAGTAGCAGATCGGAAAAGGTCAAACCCTTCTGGGTCCTCTTTGAGATCTTTAAGCTGAAGTCCATTAAACAGTACAACCACATGGCTGGAGGCTGTTGCTGGATTGTCAGGATGCCTATCCTATCCTCACACCTTAGAGGGAAAGCAAAACCAACTGGTTAGTGTACCCTGGGGGTGCTTTAGTTCCTCTTATTTCTATCAGAGGAAGTGGTGACAGTCAGGAACAGGATTCTGAGGAAGTATACTTCCGCTTGTTTGATGGTTTCTCAGTGCTCATCTGGGCACAACGTCATCATGCATACAGATGATTCCTGGGGTGCATGGGCACCTGCGCAAATTTACATTTCAAGAATTCTACAAGGGAGGAAACAGGATCGAACACTGTTAATAACCGTGTTACTCGGTATAAGTAGCGGTCCATCATGATGGAAAGTCCTAGAGCAAGTCTCGGTCCGTTAGGACCTTTACACTGGAGAATTGCTATGAATCATGTCTACAAGACACTCGGGAAGATGCACTGTGAGGGACTTTAGGTCAAGGCAGGCGGAGATCCCAGCCAAGGAGGGTAATCTTAAACTCGCTGGGGTTCAAGCAGCCCCTTTTATCACTTCGGCCTTACTACACAGTCAAGGAAGACCAGTCTCCTTGCAGTTGAGCAACAGGGCAGTAGTTGCCTATATTCAGCTCCTGGGTGAAACTCACGGCAATATGCTAGTGAGAGAGGTAAAACCCATAACGCCTAGGATGGAAGATCCCCAGCAAAATTCCAGATGCAGTTTACCTCCCAGCAGATTTTTTGAACAAGTACAAGCTTCCCAGAGCACAACGAGGGTCTATGTCCCAGGTCTTCTCTGACCTGGTCCACAAGTGGGGCCTACCACAGACAGACCTCCTCGTTTCCCAGAGTAATCGCAAACTTTGGGTATGTCTGACTTTGTTTCCGCACCACAAGGCGCAGGGGGCAGATGCTCTGATCTCTCCATGGGACTGCAATGAGTGAGGGAGTGAAAAACTTGTATAGCGCTACACCTGCGAACTAAATCACCTCAGGGCGCTTCTTCTATCCATTGTCTTCCTTATCCCTCAGAAGAAGTGGGTCTTAAGTTTCTTCCTGAAGGCCTGATGGTTTTCTCTCATGCGGATGTCAGTTAGAGCGTTCCATAGCCATGGTCCTTGGACATAGTTGTCATAGCCAGTCCTCCATATTGACCAGGAGGCCCTCGGTTTTCCCTGGCCATTCATTTCAGAATACAGAAGACATTGCTCCTCCATAACCTATGCGACAGGTAACCAGCAGTGGAGAGTGGACATGAACTAACGTGCGGATATGAACGTGACATGTATGCACAGCCTGTGCAAATGAAACGTGGGTAAGTGTAGGACTGGTGCAGCTGGACTGAGAATGTGACAACCCCATGAATGCAAAGGCCGAGCAACCTGAGGCGTAGCAGGCAAATTAAAACATACACTCAGGCCTGATGAACCTGAAGACGTGTCAGGTTAACGTGTGAGAAATTAATTCCAAGATGCATGAAACGTATGAGAACGGATGAGGAGACTTGCCACTGCACAAGCCAATTAGAAACGAAACATCTCAATCCGACAGTACCCGTAGACGTGACAGGTAACCAGCAGTGGAGAGTGGCAATGAACTAACATGTATGCCCAGACTAAGAAGATGAAATGTGGGTAAGTGTAGAACTAGCGCAGCTGGACCGAGAATGTGACAACCCCATGAATGCAAAGGCCGAGCGACCTGCGGCGTAGCAGGCAAATTAAAAACGTACACTCAGGCCCGATGAACCTGAAGATGTGTCAGGTTAACGTGTGAGAAATGCAAAGCCGAGATGCATGAAAACGTATGAGAAACGGATGAGGAGACTTGCCACTGTACAAGCCAATTAGAAATGAAACATCTCAATCCGACCGTACCTGTAGACGTGACAGGTAACCAGCAGTGGAGAGCGGCCATAACCTAACATGCATGCCCAGATTATGAAAATGAAATGTAGGTAAGTGTAGGACTAGTGCAGCTGGACAGAGAAAGTGACAAACCCGTGACTTACCAAGGCCGAGCAACCTGAGGCGTAGCAGGCAAATTAAAAACGTACACTCAGGCCTGATGAACCTGAAGATGTGTCAGGTCATTGTGGAAGATGAAATGTCAAGATGTATGAAACGTAGACGTGATGGGTGACCCCCCCCCCCCCCCGGCGGGGAACGCCATGAATCAAAATGAACATACCAACCAGAAAACTTCCCAACTGAACCCTGCATGAGAAACGTAAATTGCATGAAACGCACACACCTAAAAACATAAACAGCATGGGAAACAAAAACATGGGAAACGTAAATGCCTGAGAACATAAAAAATACCCTGAGAAACGGAATCGTAAGCATCACGACTGAAACCTGCATGAGTAACGTAAACACATGAGAACATGAATGGCGTGAGAAACGTAACGTAAAAAAGGAAAGTACAAACGTAAAATTGCATGAGAAACGGAAAACATAAAATAGCATGGGAAACAAAACATGAGAAACGTAACATCTGAGAACATGACACATGAGAAACGTAATTGTAAGAAAAAGTAAAACGCAGGAGAACGTGAGACACGTAATGCATCACCACAGAAACCTGAACGAGGAACGTAGACACGTGCGAACATGAATAGCGTGAGAAACGCAGCGTAAAATGGAAAGTAGACATGTGAAATAGCATAAAAAAAGGAAGAACATGAGAACAAAAAAAAAAAGCAAGAGAAAAGTGTACACTCGACAACCGTGATTGCATGAGAACATGAATCGCAACCATGCAAGAACATGACTAGCATGTGCCACGTGAAAGCCTGAGAACGTGAAAACCATGAGAAATAAAATTGCATGAGACACGTAGATGCGTGAGAAAAACATGCGAAACGTAACCGCATGCGAAGACCTAATCGCATGACAATCAACCATGAGAAACATAATCGCATGAGCGACTACAATGCAACAACGCATGAGCAACTACCAAGAGAAACGTAAACACATGCGAACGTAAACACATGAGAACGTAATTGCATCAGCAATGTAATCACATCAGCAACTACAACTAGAACGTGAATCGCATGAGCAACTACCACGAGAAACGTGAATCGCATGAGCAACTACCACGAGAAACGTGAATCGCATGAGCAACTACCACGAGAAACGTGAATCGCATGAGCAACTACCACGAGAAACGTGAATCGCATGAGCAACCACCACGAGAAACGTGAATCGCATGAGCAACCACCACGAGAAACGTAAATCGCATGAGCAACCGCCACGAGAAACGTGAATCGCATGAGCAACCGCCACGAGAAACGTAAATCGCATGAGCAACTACCACAAGAAACGTAAATCGCATGAGCAACTACCACAAGAAACGTGAATCGCATGAGCAACTACCACGTGAATCGCATGGAACGTAAATCGCATGCGCAACACCAACATGCGCAACGCAAACGCAACGCAATCGCATGTGCAACTACCACGCAAAACGCCATCGCATGAGACCACCATGTGAAAGGTGATCGCATGAGAACATAATCGCATAAGCAACTAACGTGAGAAACGTAAACGCCTGAGTAACTACCACACGAACGCAATCGCACGAGAAATGTATCCACACAAGAAACATAATGCACAAGTACTACCATGAAAAACGTCAACGCATAAGAACCTACCATGTGAAAGCGTAATTGCATGAGAAATGAACCGCATGAGAAAATACCATGAGAAATGTAAACGCATGAGAACTGCCATCAGACATAATCGCATCAGAGACATGATCGCATCAGAGACATAATATGCAAGGGAAACGAAACGCATGGGAAAAAGATACTGAATGAAAAAAGTAGTCGCATGCGACCCTGAACCGTGAGAACCGTGACATGTGGACGCACAAGAAACATGAAAACAAAAAGCAACCAGAAACCTGAGACAGGGGGAGATGCATGACAGTAGTGAAAAACAGAGCTGGACATGGAGTATACACATGAAAGGAGCTGAACTTGTGTTGTAAGGAGTATACATACCGTGTGGATAGAATGCTGCATATGGCCAGGCTGATAGCCACAGATCCTTCCCCCTGACACCATGTGGAGTGAACCTTGCTCTGCCCGCCCCCCTAACTCACTCCTGAGAACGAGCAGACCTCGTACAGCCCCTCCCCCCGACTGGGGAACCCCCAAACCACTCAGCCAAGCCCCCCCCCACCTACCAAGAGCGAACACACGCTCCCCCTGCAACCACTCCACCGTAGAAAGAGGAGCGGGTCCCCGATCAGTAAGGAGGGAGGAAGCAACTCCCGATCTGCTGCAGCCATCAGCCGCCGCAGCGTGCGACTCCTGGAGCACCAGTCGGCACTCTGACGTCACACAGGGAAGTAGCGTGGAGAGCTCCCCAGCCCGTAGATCCCCCATGCAGCCCAGATGGAGGTGGCCCAGATGGAGGTGGCCCAGATGGAGGTGGCCCCCACCCCCCCCCCGACTGACTCCGGAAACCTGTTGGAATAAAAGTTAGACATGGGGGCCACACGTGGAGCCTCACGTCCTGCTGACAGAGCCGAAAACCGGAAGTGACATCAGATGGGTCGTCCCACCAGAAAACCGACGCCCAGAAGGAGGAAGGAGGGTGGGTTTAAATACCTCCCGACTCCTCCTACAAATACAGGCTTGACCTGCAGTCAGCCTTTAACACGAATCCTTCAGTTTGTACAACTTTTGAGTTTTTGGAGAGTAGGTCTCCACGGAAAAGATATATTGGAGCTGCTGGTTCTCATATCCGTTCAACCGTTCGTTCCAACAGAGCAGTGTCCGGTTCAGGCCATCACTTATAAGGCAGTATCAATTGCAAGAACTTTAGGCAGGAGGTTATCGGATATTCAAGCTCTTGGAGCTTCAAAGTAAAAAAATATATATGTATATTCTTTTCTTTCCAAAAGGAGTAGAGTTGGCCTTGTAGATCATCTTGCCACAAACATGGCAACAGACTATTTAACAGACAGCTGGACATTGCCTAAATTTCCAGAACATCACACAGGAAAGTCTCACAAACTGATAATTTTCATAACTTTAAAGTAGTATCGGTCCACAATTGTGCCTTCCAGGTCATCTAAACCTTTTGTCATTCCAGCTGGGAATCAAGGGAAAGAAGTTACAGCCTGGACCCTAGCAGGCTCGGTTGTTCATATAGGACTAGGGGTTGCAAGCCTCCGTCAGCGGTGGTGGAGCACTCTACCAGAGCAGTCGAAGCCTCATAGGCAACACATTGAAAAGAATCTATGGTGCCCATCTGTAGAGGGGTATCGTGGTCTTCCCAACATTCCTACTCAAACTTGACAGAATAGACCCGGGGTTCCTGTCATCAGGGAACTTTGTAGGAAGAACTATTCAGTCCTCTGTCTCATCCTAATTAGAGGATTGGTTGGACAAGTAGATCCCACCCTGTCAGCTAGTTATTTATCACTAGTATGCTGCCATGTTGGTGTCAGGAAAATGGAAAATTGTATCAAATACTTACCGTAATTTTCCTTTCCTGACGCCAAACCATGGCAGCATATGAGCCCACCCATGTGCGTTTCGGTATGTGGCTTGTTACAAAGAATGGGGTGGCGGCTAACCATGCCTTAATTTATGCTATTCACTGGTCCTGAGGGAGTGGTCAAGAGGCGGAGCTCTATCACTAGTATGCTGCCATGGTTTGGCGTCAGGAAAGGAAAATTACGGTAAGTATTTGATACAATTTTCCATTTTCTTTGATACCTTTTTAGCAGGCCTGGGCCCTCGCCTCCTGTTTTTTCACCTTGGTGAGAATGAAGACTCCCCCCCCCCCCTTCCTGAAGCCTCCTGGGAAACCCACATCACCCATCCAGGAGCCAATATCCATTGCACTGCTTTTTCACCGGGCAATCTCGGGCATACTGTGCATGTGCAGCAATGTGTCATCAGGGGGCCTGGTGCAAGAACCCAGTAGAGACAGCCAGCCCCCTAATTATATCAGTAAAGAAAATGGCAGCGCAGGACCTGGCAGACAATGCTAGATTCACTAGGTATGTGAGTATGTTTTTTTTTTTTAGAACAACCAGTAGACCAAAAAGCATAAAAGGCTGGAATGAAGATTCCCTTTAAGGTCTGCTATTCTGCTTGTACTGACCATCTACTACTGACCAGTACAATAGTGATCTGTATCAGCACATGGTTAGTCTCTGGCTGTTTCTAGTTTTAAATCATAAAGCATGCCAAGCTTCTCTTCTAAAGAGAAAGTGACAGTTACCGTACAGCTGGGTATATATCACTGCACTGTTATTTATATTTTATATATTCTTTGAAAAGCTCTGGAGAATGAATAACCATGAGCAATCAGAGAAGCTGCCATGGCATGGAAAGAAAATGTTCTGCATGAGGGCTACCCCACTTTTTACAATGAGAGGTTTGTTACAAAATCCCTTCATGTTTAATCCTTGAAGCCAGAGTGACAGTGCTAAATGGTAGATAGGAGTAGATCTGTTTCCTCCAGAAGGTCAGTGTATTTGGTTACAGTCAGTTACATCATCCACAGGTTTTATTTAAACCTCATTAACTTCTGAAGACCTTCTCCCTGATTTCCAGGAATATACAGCACTTAGATGTGCCCTATCGTTAATGTATTGTACTTAATGCCAGTCTATGCCCATCTCTTGATGGATATTTAATTCCCATTAGTGTGAAGTAGCATCATCCTGGCAACTGCAGCTGTGCATTAATATCTGATTGTTGCTAATTATTGTCAAGGTGCTTTTTAATGAAACAGTTGCATGCAATGCTTTTATTTATTTCGGGAACCATTATTTTACAGAGAGAGATTAGATAAGGAAAGATGATCACCTCTGTTGGTTACTGGACAGGGGTGGACTGACAACTCATGGGGCCCCCAGGCAACAGAAGATTATGGGGCCCCCGGGCTTACAGATGGCCACCACACCAGGAGGCAGTGCAGAGGCGGGGCAGCTAAAATCTCTTGATTTTCACATCAAAAGCATGTCAAGTTCGGACATATCAGGGACAGATGTAAATAAACACAGATTTTTACATACTGTCCCTGGTTTTACCGAGCCTGGCAACCCTGATGGGGCCCCCTAGTGGCATGGGGCCCTTGGGCAGTGCCCAAGTGACTCAATGGTCAGTCCGCCCCTGTTACTGGAGCAATGGGCTTATGTTTTATTAGTTAAATTGAAACTTCAGCCCACGTTTTTTTTGGAGGAATAAGATGATTTTTCAGGTTTGTATCACGGGGTAACTTATGGGGGGATTTGGCCTCATTTCTTGTTCCAGTGACAACCAGAAATACTTCCGATTGAAACGCTACAACATTATCACCTGTATCCTGGATGGGAAATGAGGAAAATCTCCCCCTGGAAAGAGAGAACAATAAGGTTGACAGAGGTTTTACCCTTCCTCCACTCATTTAAAACAAAAAAATATATATTATGGGCCAGATTCAGCAAGACTTGCGCTGGAGTATTTCGATATGCGCCGCGTAACTGTGAATATGCGCCGTAGTTTCTATGTGGCCGTACCCACCAAACTAGATGCGACAGAAAACAGGCCATTTCCGATCGGCTTAACTTTCCGACGCCAGAGTCTCGTCCGCGCATAATTTCGCTTGGCGCATCAGTCGCGCCTATTGATTTCCCCTGCAAATATGCAAATGAGGGAGATTTCCCGATTCGCGAACGGATTAGCACCATATGCTGGCTACATGCGCTGCGCGTATCTCGTCCGTCCGGCGCAAAGTTATTTCTACAAATAGCTGCTTTATCTTTACTCCAGACGGTCACAGGTCAGCAGGAGAGCAGCTACAGCAGCGTTACCGACGATAAGAGCTAGCTGAGCACCCCCACTTGCAGGACAACACCTCTGTCCCTGCTTGTCTGTCAACTTTTACAGCCATGGAGGAAGACATCATAGGTCTCCATAGCCGAGATGACGGCTGACAGCTCCTGGCCTTTAAAGTTCAGCTGTCTCCTGTGTTTGCGGTGAACGGGAGCAGCCATCTCAGAACAAAAGTAACTTCACTGCGGGGAGGGGGAACAGGATATACTTTAGTGCCGGAATGGCGCATCTACGGGCGCATTTAAACGTCCAACGGAACACATTGCGCTGACGTTTCCCGTGAAGTGGTGCCGACGGAAGTTGTGAGCATGCGCACAAGGGGGCGAGTGGAGCCTCACTCACTGCGCATGCTCCGTGGTTGATGCGCTGAACGTAAGCCTCTGTGCTGGGCTTCGCCCATCATTTACATATGATCACACCCACTTCCACTTGCGTCGGGTTACGCCAGCGCGTTTTCGTTACTCCGGCGCAAGTTTAGGAGCAAGTGCTATGTGAATAACAGTACTTGCGCCGAAAGTGTCGGCGGAGTAACGTAAATGAGAAACGTTACTCCAAAGTAAAGAAGCGCCCATCTACCTGAATCTGGCCCTATGAGTTTAGGTTTAAGGCTACTTCAACATTTAGGGCCAGAGTCTCTTAGATGCGCACATATTTATGCATGGGTAGCGCATCTCAGATGCACTACGCCGACGTAACGCGGAGAGGCAAGTACCGTATTCTCTGAGCAAATGCCTTCCAAGATGCGCCTGCGTAGCGGAAATTCATCGGCGTAAGCCTGCGTAACTCCAAAGTAGGAGGGAAGTGGGCGTGATGCATTCTAATGAAGCGTGACCCCATGCAAATGAACGCTGGGACGAACGGAGCATGCGCCGTGACGTGGATGACCCGCGCCGTGAGGTGGATGCCCTCTGCGCACGCGCAAAGTCTCCCTACGATTCGCCGGCCCATCGTATAAATAATGCGCCCACACATGCGCCCGTGCAGCGCAAAAGTTTCCGGGCCAGATTCTCATAGATTTGCCCTGGCGTAGCATAAGCCATTTACACTACGCCGCCGCAACTTAACAGAGCAAGTGCCGTATTCTCCAAGCACTTGCTCTGTAGTTTGCGGAGGCGTAGTGTAAATGGCCCAGCGTAAGGCCGCGTAATTCAAAGGGGGCAGGTTGTATTTAAATTAAGCGCGCCCCCGCGTCGATCGAACTGCGCATGCGTCAGCCAGGGAAAAAGCCCAGTGCGCATGCTCCAGCTCACGTCGGAAAGCGTCGTTGAAACCGACGTCAAAACGACGTTATCGTCACTTACGCAATGCCCTATTCGCGAACGACTTAGTAAAACAACGTAACCGACGGAAAAAGCCGACACTGACCTGACGCTATACTTAACATGGCATCCGACGGCACCCGACGGGATCCGACGGTACTGCGTAAGGTTACTCCACATATTAGCAGGGGTAACCTTACGCGGACGAAAACAACGTAGTACCTACCGGAGCATGATGGGACTGCGACGTCACAAGACAGGCCTATATAACTCGCTGCGAGCCGCACGCCAGCCATAACAGCGGAAGGAAGCGTCGCGTCAACATCTGGAGAAGAGAAGAAGAAGACGACGTCACAGAAGAGGGGACTCGCCGCCGCCAGTAATTGAGCTAACACGAAGATAGCGGCGGCGAGTCCTAAAGAAGAAGAAGACCCCCGGAGAGCGGAGAAGACCCCCGGAGAGCCGGAGAAGACCCCGGAGAGTGGGAGAAGACCCCCCCGCCGCCAAAGATGTCGAAGGAAGCCCGCCGGGTGGTGGGCGCTTTTATCAAAGCGCCCCCCCCGGCGGCGGAAGAGAACCAGACGGCGGCGAAGAACAGCGGCACCCACCCCCCCCGCAGAAGCCTGCCGGAGGGGGGCGCTTTTATAAAAGCGATCATACCCCCCCCCCGGCGGCCAACTAATAAAATATTTCAATACCCTGTGTGGTTTATTTGTGTTTACACTTTTCTTGCAGGTGAATGGGTAGGGGTACAATGTACCCCATACTCATTCACTTAGGGTGGGGGGCCGGTATCTGGGGACCCCCTTATTAAAGGGGGCTTCCAGATTCCGATAAGCCTCCCGCCCGCATACCCCGACAACCAACGGCCAGGGTTGTCGGGAAGGGGCCCTGTCCTCATCAACATGGGGACAGGGTGCTCTGGGGTGGGGGGCCGCAGTGCGCCCCCTGCCCCAGAGCACCTGACCCCCCCATGTTGAGGGCATGCTGCCCGGTATGGCTCAGGAGGGGGGGGGCGCTCGCTCGCCCCCACTCCCCTCCTGACCGGCCGGCCGGCGTGCTTTGGATACGGGTCTGGTATGGATTGTGGGGGGACCCCCACGCCGTTTTTTCGGCGTAGGGGGGGTCTCCTTACAACCCATACCAGACCTAAGGGCCCGTTATGCTCCTGAGGGGGGAACCCATGCCAGATTTTTATTTAAAATCCGGCGGGGACTTCCTTCTCAGGATTCATAACAAACTCCGCCCACGTGTAGAATTGGCGGGAATCCGCGTCGGATCCCCGTCGCTTCTATGACGCACTCGCTGGAATGTGTTTTTACTATTCCAGCGAGTGCGAGATGTCGGCAGTCTGTCGCCGAGTATCAGCGCGATGCTGTCGTGCTAAAAACACATTCTCGCCGGCAGGCACTGTAAGCGACGACGGGGCGGCGTAAAAGCGTTTGGGAATCTGAGTAGTAGCCTCATTTGCATAGGCAAATGAGAAAACAACGTAAAGGCCACCTAGTGGCCGGAGTTGTCATTACATCTACGATCCGCAAGTGTAATTGTATTACACTTGTCGGATCTTCACCCGTATCTATGCCAAAGTGATTCTAGGAATCACTCGCATAGATACCCGGGGAAAAAAACGGCGATACGACGGGGTATCTGAGATACCCCGTCGTAGCGCCTCTGAGAATCTGGCCCTCCCATTTTTTGGTTTGGCCTGGGAACATTTTTGCAGGACCATGTCTGCTATTGGGAAGGAAAGGAGGAAGAAGAATTTCTCACCAGAGGAGAGGGCCATCGTGATTGCGGCCATGGAGAAATATGATTCGCGGCTCCATGGTGCAGACAGTGCTCGAACCAGCAAGTCACGTAGGGATGAGATCCTCATGAAGGTGACTTGTCAGGTTAATGCCCTATCACATGAGGTCCGGACACCCCAGGACATTCAGAAAAAAATTAATGACCTGCGGCGTCTAGTGAAGGGCAAGCTGGCTACGAGTGCTCGGCATGCCAGGGGCACTGACGGGGGCCCACCCTGTACCATCCGCCTTACTGAGGAGGAGAAGATGGTCGCCCACTGCCTGCAGAGGGAACAGGTGGAGGGAGTCGGGGGCTACGAGTCTGAAAAGCCAGCCATGAGGACAGGTAAGTGTGTTTGATATACTATCTGTTGTGTTGCATGTGTGGGGGTGGAAGGGAACATGTGCCAAGTGTGTGGGTCCACCAACATGTGCACCTTTTGTGTCATCCACAGATGTGCAGGACGGAGCGGGGCCATCTGTTGCTGCCAGGGCCCGTCCGGTTCCATCCCCCGAGCACCCAGTCCCTCTGGCTGCCCCCCTGGAAGAGGCCTTGTTGGAGGGAAGTGGGCACACCTCTACGGAGGAGGTGGTTGAGGAGGAGGTTGTCGAGCAGGACCAGGAGCTATATCAGATTTTGGAGGAGGACCATGGGTTTCCCGGACCAGACCAAGACACCACCCCTTATATCTCCAGCCCATCAGTGTCCACCCCCGCCTCTCCAGTCCCTCCGATTCCATCCCCCTCATCTCCGGCCCCTCAACATCCTCCCCATATGCCAGGTCCCCAGCCACTCCCAGGAAGGCGACTAGGAAGACGAGGGGTGTTGCCAAGATCATGCCGGAACAGCTGGCCAGGCAGCAGGACCAGCAGAATCGGCACCTTGCAGAGGTTGTTGGGGAGATAAGGTGCCTGGCCGACAGCCTGGCCTCCTCGGGTCCGTTAACGGACGCTATGCAGGACGTTGCTGTGAACAGCGCAGTAACGGTGACCAGCCTGGGGGAGCTGCAGGCGACCACCTCAGACCTTGTGGGGGAGGTCAAATCCCTGCGGCTTGCAGTCCAGGACCAGACAGCTGTGCAGACCCGCATAGCGGTGGCCTTGGAGGGCATGCAGGCAGCCAGGGAGGGACGTGGGGATGCTACTCCTCAACCTGATACCCCACCCCCCCACCTGAGGCTGCCCCCAGGCAAGTGAGGGGCAGGAGCCGTGGCACCAGGCGGAGCCCACACCAGGCCCAGTAATTTTTTGAATGTTATTTTTTGCTCTGATGAAGAGCTTTATATGTTATTTTTTGCTCTGGTAAGGAGCTATTTTTTTTTCTTGATACTGCACACGGTGCAGTGTGAATGGTGTGTGAATGTGGGGGAGGTGGCACTCCTGCCAGTAAGGGGTGTCACCCTCGGCCGTTGGGGAGAAGTTATCCCCATGGCTGTGTGAATGGTGTATGAATGGACAGCAACATCATTGGGGCCTTGACGCGGCGTTGCTGCTCCCAAGTCCTACATGCTGGACTTGTGCTAATCAAATGTGATGTGGATGTGGGGTGTGTGTGAGATCTAGGGACCACAGTAGTGTGAATGCGTGCATTGTCTGTGTGCCATGATGAATGTGTGTGTTTAACGGTCAAAGATTCGTAACACGAGGCAACTCCTGACTGCTCTTCCATCAGCAGACGAGGTCTCCTCTGGCAGGGGGGGGCTGTCTGGTTGGGGGGTCAGGTCATCACGTAAGGGAAATCTGCAGGCCCTTTCTCATGGCAAAGTTGTGCAGAATGCAACATGCACCGATGATCTGACACACAAAGTTTGGGGAATAAAACAGGGCATCCCCGGACCTATCTAGGCATCGGAAACGGGACTTCAGGAGGCCAAATGTGCGCTCAACCACTGCACGGGTTTTGATGTGTGCTTCATTGTATCTTCTCTCTCCTCTGGTTTGGGGATTCCGGAAAGGAGTCATGAGATGGGGTCCAAGTACATATACCGCATCACCTGGAAGTGAAAAGACAGGAGGATGTTAGTAGTGCATGTGCCCCTTGTGATGTGTGCATCATGGGGGGGGCAGTCATGCCTGCCACCCATGTCACACACCAACCAGCCAGCTGTCCCCATACATGTTCTGCTCAAAATCTGCTGGGATGTTGCTTTGACGGTATATGTAGCTGTCATGGCTGGACCCGGGGTCTTTGGCACGGACGTGCCATATGAGGTATTTGGCATCAGCTATCACCTGTACGTTGATGGAATGCCAATGCTTCCGATTGCGGTAAATGTGCTCTGTGGCACGGGGGGCCTGTAGTGCCACATGTGTGCAGTCAATGGCCCTGATGGTGCGTGGGAATCTGGCAAGTCTGTAGAAATCTGTCATTGCCTTCTGCCGCAGTTGCTCAGTGGTGGGTCTGATGATGTGGTGGGACATGCGTCTGAGGATTGCGGGGATAACCTGGTGCAGACATCTGCTCATGCTGGTTTGTGACATCCCAGCCACAACTCCCCTTGTACGCTGGAATGATCCACTGGCAAGGAAATGGAGTGTTGCCAGTACCTTGTCCAGTGGCTGCAGTGCATGTGAGCGGTGTGTCTGGCTGGTGATGTCATCCTGCAGGGTTATTTCCAGGATGGCAGCAGGGGTGAATCTGAAGATGCGATACACCTCCTCATCACCCATGCCAAAGAGGCTCATGCGCATTCGGTAGATCCTCTCACATGCCCCCCTCCTCCTCCTCCTTCTATGCTCCTCTTCCTCTGAATACAATAGTATTGCTAAGACCATGCCTCCCCCTGGCATGTTGGCATACGAATGTGTTGTCCAGTAAGTGTGATTGCTCAGCTCGTCCGTTATGGTGCTGCTGTAGTTGCTCTCCAGCTGACTTGCACACATCTCGGGCAAAGTTAACCCTGCTTTTATGAGGGGGAAGTTTAGGCCAGGCTTTCGTGCTACGCGCACCACGCGTAGCCTACGCCGAACGCGCGTAGTTTCGGGAATCGGCGCATCTCCCTCATTTGCATATTTGCATGATAATTCAATGGGAGCTGCAGATGCGCAATGCGTAACTATGCGCCTACGCCGCGCTAGCTTAAAACATTTACGCCACTCAGGAGAAGCAGATTTTCTGGCGTATGTGGTTCTGTGCTTACGGCGCATCGATACGACGGCGCACATTTACAATTACGCCGCGCATATCCATTTACGCAGGCGTAACGTCTCTGAGAATCTGGCCCTTAAAGTCCAGTGTACAAAACAAATACCAAGGGCCAGATTCTCAAAAGAGATACGTATCTCTCTATATGGCCCTGGGTATCTATGCGACTGATTCTTAGAATCAGTTACGCATAGATTTTGCTTGGATCCGACTTGCGTAAGTCACTTACACCGTCGGATCTAAGTTGTAATGTTATACTGGCCGCTAGGTGGCGTTCCCGTCGATTTCAGCGTTGAATATGCAAATGAGCATGATACGCCGATTCCCGAATGAAGTTGTGCGCCGTCGACATAGTTCACGTAGTTTGCTTACGCGTAAGGTTACCCCTGCTATATGAGGGGTAACCTTGCATAGGTCTGGCGTAAGCCATGTTAAGTATGTACGTCGGGACAGCGTCGTGTTTTTCCGTCGTTTACGTAACTCGTCGCGAATAGGGCTGTGCGTTAATTACGTTGCCGTCAAAATCAATGTATTTGTGGCGTACTATGAAGCATGCACAGTGGGCTATGTTTAGGGCCAGCGCATGCGCAGTTAATTTTTTTGGCGCGGGGGCACGCTTAATTTAAATACAGCACGCCCCCCTCCTTCCCTATTTGAATTACGCGGCCTTACACCATCCCATTTACGCTATGCCGCCACACATTACAGAGCAAGTGCTTTGAGAATACAGCACTTGCCCGTAAAAAGTGCGGAGGCATAGCGTAAATGGGTTACGCTACGCTCCGCACAAAAAGCGGAGATGTACGAGAATCTGGCCCCAAGTCTATAACCCTAAAATGGATTTTAGCACAGACATTTCTTCTCCTTTTTTATTGCATAGTGCAGGTCAGTGTACAGACCAGAGTGTGTGTCTGTCATATATTTACTCTAGGGGCCAGATTCAGCAAGACTTGCGCTGGAGTAATTCGATATGCGCCGCGTAACTGTGAATATGCGCCGTCGTTTCTATGTGGCCGTACCCACCAAACTAGATGCGACAGAAAACGGGCCATTTCCGTTCGGCTTAACTTTCCGACGCCAGAGTCTCGTCAGCGCATAATTTCGCTTGGCGCATCAGTCGCGCCTATTGATTTCCCCTGCAAATATGCAAATGAGGGAGATTTCCCGATTCGCGAACGGATTAGCACCATACGCTGGCTACATGCGCCGCGCGTATCTCGTCCGTCCGGCGCAAAGTTATTTCTACAAATAGCTGCTTTATCTTTACTCCAGACGGCCTCAGGTCAGCAGGAGAGCAGCTACAGCAGCAGCGTTACCGACGAAACTAGCAAGCTGAACAACCACACGTGCAAGGACAACACCTCTGTGTGCCAACATGCCAGGGGCAGTCGTGGTCCTAGCACTAGTACTGGGTCCCTCGCTACGGAGGAGGCGGGCACGTAAGAGGATATACCGCACGCGCATGAGCCTCTTTGGCATGGGGGATGAGGAGGTGTATCGCCTCTTCAGATTCAGCCCAGATGCAATACTTGAACTAACCACAACCCTGCAGGATGACATCACCAGCAAGACACACCGCTCACAAGCAGTGCAGCCACTGGTGAAGGTACTGGCAACACTTCATTTCCTTGCAAGTGGATCATTCCAGCGTACAAGTGGAGTGGTGGCTGGGATGTCACAATCCTCCGTGAGCAGATGTGTGCACCAGGTTGTCCTTGCAATCCTCAGACACATGTCCAACCAGTTCATCAGACCCACCACTGAGGAGCTGCGGCTGAAGGCGATGACAGATTTCTACAGAATTGCCAGATTCCCACGCACTGTGGGGGCCATTGATTGCACACATGTGGCCCTACAGCCCCCCAGTGCCACAGAGCACATATACCGCAATCGGAAGCATTGGCACTCCATCAACGTACAGGTGATAGCCGATGCCCAACGCCTCATATGGCACGTCCGTGCCAAACACCCCGGGTCCAGCCATGACAGCTTCATATACCGTCAGAGCCCCATCCCAGCAGAATTCGAACAGAACATGTATGGGGACAGCTGGCTGGTTGGTGAGTGACATGGGTGGCAGGCATGACTATCCCCTGCCGTGATGCACATCACAAGGGGCACATGCACTACTAACATCCTCCTGTCTTTTCCCTTACAGGTGACTCTGCATATGCACTGGGACCCCATCTCATGACTCCTTTCCGGAACCCCCAAACCAGAGGAGAGAGAAAATACAATGAAGTACACATCAAAACCCGTGCAGTGGTGGAGCAAACATTTGGGCTCCTGAAGTCACGTTTCCGCTGCCTGGATAAGTCCGGGGGGACCCTATTGTATTCCCCTACCTTTGTGTGTCAGATCATCGGTGCATGTTGCATTCTGCACAACTTTGCTATGAGAAAAGGCCTGCAGATTGAAATGCGTGATGACCTGACCCCCGAACCAGACAGCCCCCCCCTGCCAGAGGAGACTTATTCAGCTGATGGACGAGCAGTCAGGAGGGTCCTCGCCGTAGGCATCTTTGGACAATAAACCAAAACATTAATCACACAGACAATGCACGCGTGTACACCACTGATGTCCCTAGATCACACACTCCACATCGCATTGGATTAGCCCAAGTCCAGCATGTAGGACTTGGGAGCAGCAACGCCAGCTTCAAGGCCCCAATGATGTCACTGTCCATTCATACACCTTTCACACGTCATTCATACAGCCGTGGGGTTAACTTCACCACCACGGCCGAGGGTGACACCCCTTACTGGCAGGAGTGCCACCCCCTCACATTCACACACCATTCACACTGTCCCCTGCACTCCTGACCGTGTGCAGTTAAAAATAAAATAAATATCTCATAACCTGAGTAATAAAAAAATAAAACAAAAACTCATAACCTAAGTAATAAAAAAGAAAAATAATATAAACCAAAACAAAAAAAAATCCCTCATCTGGGCTGACGGGGGCTCCTCCTTGGGGGCACTCTCGGGCTCCTCAGCTGCCTGGAGGGAGTGCGTGGGGGGGCATCTGGAGGAGGCTGATTCCCGGGTGGGCCACTCCTGGGAGCTGTTGGGTGCCTGCCCTCCAAGGCCACAGCAATCCGGCTGAGATACAGGTTGGTCTGGGCCTGCATCCTCAGCTGGTGGGTTATATTATGCCGCTGGGCACGCTGCCGCTGCCTCCCCTCTTCACGGATGGCAGCTGTGTTGTCTTGTACGGCTGCTGTCAGGTGCCGGACATCAGCCTGCACCTCCCCCAGGCTGGTGACAACGTCCTGCACACCACTGGGCAGCTGCGACATGGAGCCCAGGCTGTCAGTGACCCGGTCCAAGTGGGCAGCAATCTCCCCCATCTGCTGTGTTTGTCTGGCATGGTCCAACACCACCTGTTCCTCGACCATATCACACACCCCCCTGGTCTTCCGGGTCGCCTTCCTGGGGGCAGGAGAAGGTTGTCCCCGTGGGGATGGACTCGCCCTTGAGGGGCTACCAAGGATGGGGGAGGGGATGACAGAGGGCCCTGCAGAGGAGGAGGACTCCTCCAACAATAAAATAAAGTCCTGTTCAGGGACAGGCTCCTCCACAACCACCTCTGCAGAGGTGGTGTGGGCACTCTCCTCCACCTCGGTGTCTTCAGCACCCAGGGCCTCGTCATCAGGATCCCGTTGGGAGGTTGGGGTGGACTGGCCGGCAAGAGATGATCGCCCAGCTCCGTCATCTGTGGATGACACAAAGCAGACACATGTTGGTGGTCCCACACACTTGGCACATGTACCCTCCCCCCCCCACATGCAACACACCAAATAGGGTATAAAAAACACTTACCTGTCCTGGAGCCTTCCTCCACGGAGTCATATCCAGGGACCCCCTCCAACTGCTCCCTGTCCAGGCAGCGGGCGACCACCTCCTCCTCCGTGGTCAGGCTGACCGGACATGGGGGTCCACCACCTGTGCCCCGCTCATGGCTCCGAATGGTGGCCACCTTGCCACGGACCTTGCGCCGCAGGTCGTTGATCTTTTTTTGAATGTCGCCAGCAGTCCGGGTGGAGTACATCAGCACCTTCACCCTGCTGGCAATGGTGTCCAGGATGCCCTGCTTCCTCTCCCGGCTGGTCTTACGACTTTTTTTCCCATGGAGGAAATCATTAAAAGTCTCCATAGCGGAGATTATAACTGACACCTCCTGGGAGTTAAAATTGAGATTCCTCCTCTCTTTGAGGGTAGCGGGAGCAGCCATCACAGAGCAAAAGTAAATTCCCTGGGGTGGGGGGAAACGGAAATACTTTTGCGCCGGAATGGCGCTTCCGCTGGCGCTTTTATACGCGCAACGGAACACATTGCGCTGACGTTTCCCGTGAAGTGGTGCCGACGGAAGTTGTGAGTATGCGTTGTGAGTGGAGCCTCACTCACTGCGCATGCTCCGTGGATGATGCGCTGAACGTAAGCCTCTGCGCTGGGCTCCGCCAATCATTTACATATGATCACACCCACTTCCACTTGCGTTGGGTTACGCCAGCGCATTATCGTTACTGTGGCGCAAGTTTACGCGTAAGTGCTATATGAATAACAGTACTTGCGCCGAAAGTGTCGGCGGAGTAACGTAAATGAGAAACGTTACTCCAAAGTAAAGAAGCGCCCATCTACCTGAATCTGGCCCTATATGTCCACTAAGGTATGCTATAATCAACTAAGATAATCTAAAGCCGCGTACACACGATCGGTCAAACCGATGGGAACGGTCTGATGGACCGTTTTCATCGGACCAAACCGATCGCGTGTGGGCGCCATCGGTTATTTATCCATTGGTTAAAAAAAAGCAAACTTGTTTTAAATTTAACTGATTGATACCTAACCGATAGCAAAAAAAAACTATTGTTTGTAGGCACAACCATCGGTTAAAAATCCACGCATGCTCAAAATCAAGTCGACGCATGCTTCGAAGCATTGAACTTTTTTCAGCACATCGTTGTGTTTTACGTCACCGTGTTCTGACAAGATCGTTTTTTTTTTAACCGATGATGTGTAGGCACGACTGACCATAAGTCAGCTTCATCAGTTAACCAATGAAAACGGTCAATCAGATCGTTCTCATGGGATGGACCGATCGTGTGTACAGGGCTTAACTTGGCTTTTTGCAGAGTAGAGTAGCGACTGGCCAGAGAGGGGTTACTTTTGATGCAATTGGCCAGCTTTAACAGGTATTGCAATATAAAAAATAATCAATTTTAGAACTACCCCCGAAGGAGCTGCTGAATATTGTCCACACTTTACACTTCTTTTTCTAAGATTTATTTGCAGAACTTGGTAAGGAAAGAAGAAGTGGTTGAACGGACGGAAGGGTAAACAGGTAGATAGGTTCAGGTGCATAATTTCAATTCGGAAACATTCCTGCTTCTAGCAACACAGTTCTTGTCGCCACTCTAGCCAGAGTGGGTTTTGCGCACCTGGATAGGTCCCTCTCACCCCAGAACAAAGTCAGTTTTGACGAAACGGAGTAGGGAGAAGCTCTGACGTCATCACTAGTCCAGTAGTGAACGGGCTGTGTTAGCCAGCCGGCTATACAATTTGTACATGCAATTTTTTCATCTTTACACTGTAAGTGTAATTTAAACCAATTTTTATATTCAATGTTTACTGGATTACACTATGTTGGCCTTTCTTTTCTTCCTCACCTGTCTATGATCATACATAACTTGCTTGTGAGTGGTTGGGGAATGATTTATTGCCGAAGAAACAACATCCAGTCGCATAGACCCTTAGGCCGGGTTATAGGCCATACATCTACAGAAGATCTCTATTTGGGATCTTCATCTTCGGTAAGAGGCAGTTATATAGAAGGTGGGGGATTTCTTTCCTATTACATCACTTTTCCTTGGTTTGCTCTGGTTTGAAGTCACCAACTTAGAAGGACTGTATATCTTTAACCTTTTTTTTTTTTTCATCTGATATGTTTTTTGAAAAATAGAACATTCACTTGTTCACTTTGAATTTGGACACATTGGAATTTATAGTAAATATTATTTATTTCATGTTATTTCAAGGTTTCAATATACAGCAGCTATTGTGAATAGCCCCACGCATGCTGTATGGCTCTGATTCAAATTTTAACCACTTGCCTACAGGGCACTTTCACCCCCTTCCTGCCCAGACCAATTTTGAGCTTTCAGTGCTGTCACACTTTGAATGACAATTGCGCGGTCATGCAACACTGTACCCAAATTAAATTTTCCCCCACAAATACAGCTTTCTTTTGGTGGTATTTGATCACCTCTGCGTTTTTTTTGTTTGTTTTTTTAAATAATTTTTATCTCAGTTTAGGCCGATGCGTATTCTTCTACATATTTTTGGTAAAAAAAAAAAAATTGCGATAACTGTATAGTGACTGGTTTGCGCAAAAGTTATATTGCCTACAAAATAGGGGACATAATTATGATTTTTTTTTTTAAATGTTTTACTAGGAATGGCGGCGATCTGCGTTTTTTTCGGGATTGCGACATTACAGCGGACACATCGGACACTTTTGACACATTTTTAGGACCATTCACATTTATACAGTGAACAATGCTATACATATGCATTGATTACTGTATAAAGGTGACTGGCAGGGAGGGAGTTAACCACTAGGGGGCAGGGAAGGGGTTAAATGTGTATCCTAGTTTGTGTTCTAACTGTAGGGGGAGGGGGGGTGACTGGGGCAGGTGACCGATTGTGTCCCTATGTACAAGGGACACGGATCGGTCTCCTCTCTCCCTAAAGGACGTGGAGCTCTGTGTTTACACACATAGCCCCACTTCCCAGCTCAGTTACACGGCAATCACGGGCACGCGCACGGTGTTGCGCGCGCCACCTAGCGGCCTGAAATGACACAACGTCATATCACGTGATGTCAGGATAATGGAGTATCCCACCCGCCGTCATTTCACGGCGGGTGGGTATTAAGTGGTTAAGGTCCTTAAATGTGGTGGTGGAATTTATTTACCTTTTTTTTTACACTTGAGACCTGCAAAAAGGAATATCTTAGCTATCTTCTGTAAACTACCAATGTAATGGAGATTAAGTGTAGCGCTCACCCCCGAAGGAGCCGCTGGATGATCGGGTCTTCTGTTTTACCTCTGTGACACACCACAAACAATGAATCCACAGCACACCAGCACACCTTGTGAGAGTTTAAATAACTATTTACTGTATATATAATAATCTGAATAGCAGTATACAACATCAACATTTATCTCTACACAGCATAACACAGAGACTGCATATGAGACACCAGCATAACAGTGATGAACGATAAATGCGGTTATTCTAACTGTGAACTTATATATATAAACTTAGTCCCAATGTACCCGGGTACCTAACCCACTGGCCAGTGGTAGTTTCTTCAGCTAGCCAACGTTGGGGCCCAATATGAACGGTGAAAATCTGTGTGTATGGTTAATGACAACGGGCCGGAGGCCTCTCACCCATCCACGGAGGGAGATGTCCGTCTGTAGCCGGCAGGGATGTCAGCAATTATCTTCTGCGATGAAGAGCTGTATATAGGAGCTGAAGTCTGATGTCATCAGGGGTTCTGGTCATCAAATTTGGCGTCCGTCCGGGCCGAGTCGCCGCCCGCAGTGTCCTCTCAGCAGGGTGGCACCTTACTCACAGCCCCAGAGGATCCTCTTCCAGCCAGGAACAAACAGCCGTTTACCCTGTGTAGCAGATGTCACTTCAGGAAGGCACGTGTGACAAGTCAGCACAGTCTCTCCACAAACAGGCGGCACACCCAAGCAACAGCAGTCTGTTCTCCCTGTCTCCTCACACCAGACTGAGGCCAGCAACCTCTTGCCCCAGAGTTCACTTCCTTCTTTCTCCTGTAGCACTCTGGGAACTGTAGTCTAAGTATCCATTTTCATTTGTAATTCCTCAGTGGCTGTGTCTACAATCCCCACAAAGCTGTGCTCTCCGGCTCCACCTGCAGCTGCAATATCTTTTCTCTTAAAGGAGCTGAAATCAACAACAGGGCTACATTCTCCCCCTACTTAAAGTCTTTGGGTCCCTCCAAAGGGTAAACTGCGTTTGTAGGTTCTACAGACAGCATATACAATATAAAGGCACATATAAAGTTTATACTAAACTACTTGAATACCTTTACTGCATGCAGATAGATGCAGTTTATGACAGCGTCTAGCAAGTGGGGTGGGTAGAGGGACACTCCACCAAGGTGTGCTGATGGCCTGAGTTGGACACAAGTCCTTTGATACTTCTGTGGTCAAGGTGGACACCTCGGGTGATCTTCGCACAGTAGTTACAGCTTCCTCTGTGCTATTCCCTGGTGAGTCATAAGTGAGTCTCTGAGGGGGTCGCACTGGTCGTTTGGACCTTGATTCTAAAAGCCATGATGGGCCCTCATCTGCAGAGTCCCCTTCTACTTGAAGTGTTGGCTGAGAGGATTCAGTTTCCTCTTCGACTGGCTGAACAAGAGCATCCTCTAGCACTGAGGTTTCTGGCAAGAGACTTTCCACTTGAGAAGGTACAGAATTATCTTCCATGGGCATATCCTCGTTTGCTTGAGGCACAAATTCAGGGGCATCCGGTCTCAAATTGCTCAAGTCCTGCTCAGGAGCCATAATAGTTGGATGGACATCCATAGGTTCAGATGGCCACATCCAACTCGGACACACATCTTCCTCATCGCTGTCGTCCTCACTTTCTCTTGTAGAAGGTGGCTGTTGTGACCGGGTAACAGGTGCTTGACGGGAAGTGGATGGAATGGGTGAAGGAGACTCATCTCTATCTGGTACCCACACAGCTTCATTCAGAGGTAGGAGATGATTACGATGCCAATTCTTCAGTGGCCCGGTCTTTCCCTCTGGTCGAATCTGGTACACTGGCAGGCCAGGTAATTGTTTATAGACAATGTAGATCTGAGAACTCCATCTATCAGCTAGCTTGTGTCTTGCAGACGCACCCAAATTTCTCAACAAAACTCGATCATCTGGCTGTAGGTCCTGTACCCGAACCCTCAGGTCATAGTTTCGTTTGTTTCTTCGTTCTCTACCCTCAGAGGTCGAACGGGCCTTCTCAAATGCAGAAGCCAGGTTCTTCCTGAGTCTATCCACATAGCCCTGATGAGACGCAATAGACGTCTGGTCAAGGGAGAGGCCAAAAGCTAAATCTACTGGCAATCGGGCTTCTCTTCCAAACATGAGGCGGTACGGTGAGTATCCGGTAGCATCACTTTCTGTGCTATTGTAAGCATGCACAATGGTAGAGATATGCCGACTCCAGTGCTGTTTCTCCCTGGTCGACAGTGTTCCCAACATGTTGAGTAGAGTACGATTGAATCTCTCCGGTTGTGCATCACCCTGGGGGTGATAGGGGGAGGTCCTCGACTTCTGAATCCCCAATAGATCCAAGAGCTGCCTGATGAGCCGACTTTCAAAGTCTCTGCCTTGATCAGAATGGATCCTCTGAGGTAGACCATAATGAACGAAGAACTTTTCTACTAGGACTTTGGCTACAGTAGGAGCACGTTGATCTTTGGTTGGAAAAGCTTGAGCATAACGGGTAAAGTGATCTGTCACCACCAAGATGTTTCCCTGTCCACTAATGTCAGGCTCTAGGCACAGGAAGTCAATGTACACCAGGTCCATGGGTCCTTGACTCTGTAGATGGCTCATTGGAGCATTCCTCAAAGGTAAAGTTTTCCTCTGGATCCAGATAGGGTCAGAACTCAGAGCGCCTCTCAGGATCTGTTTCATTCTTACTTGATCCATATCCCTGGGCTCTATTCCTTTCTTTAGTACAATCTGGTATAGCATTTTGTTTAGTCGTCGAATATACTCGGAAAGCTGCTCATTTTCCCGTTGAAACATGTGTTCAAAGAGGAAGATTAAATCTGTACCTTTCTCTGTGCGCCCAAACTCATCTTGCAACATGCGAAGATAGTCATATGCTGTACAAGACTCCTGACTGAATTTCAAATTTCGGATGGCTTCTGTTGCAACGCCTTTCAGACTTTCAGTAATGCGCTGTTTCTTTTGAGCCTCTGGAACATCCCATTCTTCCAGTGCTTGCATAGCCTGTTCCATCCAGGTTTCATACTCTTCTTCTCCAGGAGGTACAGGCTGCACTCCAGAAAAGATTCTCAACTTCCTGTAGCCATAGTTCACAGAGGGCGAGGAAATTTTTATAACGCTCTCTACCAGTTTTCCTATGTCCATGAAGAAGGAAGCTGGGGGGTAGTTAGTGGTTGGCACAGAAGTGGTAGTTACTTCCACTGTGTCTGACATGGTCTGGCTTGGTCCCTCCAAACAACTTGCTGAGGTGACTAGAGGGAGTAACCGTGCTTTAACTTCTCCGGTTAGCTGGATGCTATCACCCTGGAAGCAGGTTGGGACTCCTTTCTTCCATTCTAGTAGGGCATAGGTATGGGAGATTTCTTGATCTATTTTTGTGTCTATTACAAACACTTTCTGGTCAGGCGCTAGTGTAGTTACTGCTTGACGGATCTGTTCCTCTGTCCATTTGTCAGCAGGAATGTCCATTACTACAATCAGCCCTAATTGGCCATTTTGTTCCTCGCACCACTCTGCTGCTGTGTTTGGATCCATTGCTGGCTCGTTTGTGTGGTTATCACTTTGCGAGAGGTATCAGAAAAGATCCCGGACGAGAACCCCCATGTGTAGCGCTCACCCCCGAAGGAGCCGCTGGATGATCGGGTCTTCTGTTTTACCTCTGTGACACACCACAAACAATGAATCCACAGCACACCAGCACACCTTGTGAGAGTTTAAATAACTATTTACTGTATATATAATAATCTGAATAGCAGTATACAACATCAACATTTATCTCTACACAGCATAACACAGAGACTGCATATGAGACACCAGCATAACAGTGATGAACGATAAATGCGGTTATTCTAACTGTGAACTTATATATATAAACTTAGTCCCAATGTACCCGGGTACCTAACCCACTGGCCAGTGGTAGTTTCTTCAGCTAGCCAACGTTGGGGCCCAATATGAACGGTGAAAATCTGTGTGTATGGTTAATGACAACGGGCCGGAGGCCTCTCACCCATCCACGGAGGGAGATGTCCGTCTGTAGCCGGCAGGGATGTCAGCAATTATCTTCTGCGATGAAGAGCTGTATATAGGAGCTGAAGTCTGATGTCATCAGGGGTTCTGGTCATCAAATTTGGCGTCCGTCCGGGCCGAGTCGCCGCCCGCAGTGTCCTCTCAGCAGGGTGGCACCTTACTCACAGCCCCAGAGGATCCTCTTCCAGCCAGGAACAAACAGCCGTTTACCCTGTGTAGCAGATGTCACTTCAGGAAGGCACGTGTGACAAGTCAGCACAGTCTCTCCACAAACAGGCGGCACACCCAAGCAACAGCAGTCTGTTCTCCCTGTCTCCTCACACCAGACTGAGGCCAGCAACCTCTTGCCCCAGAGTTCACTTCCTTCTTTCTCCTGTAGCACTCTGGGAACTGTAGTCTAAGTATCCATTTTCATTTGTAATTCCTCAGTGGCTGTGTCTACAATCCCCACAAAGCTGTGCTCTCCGGCTCCACCTGCAGCTGCAATATCTTTTCTCTTAAAGGAGCTGAAATCAACAACAGGGCTACATAAGAGATATGGACATGTTTGTTGTCCATATCAGGAGAGCAGCCTAGGTTGACAATTCTCTCTCTCTCACTCTCTCTCCAAAAATACAGTGGAGGAATTATGTAGCTACTCTGGGAAAGGAATTTTGTTTTTTGCATGATTACCAGGTGAAAATAAAGCAAAAGAAAAAGAAAATAAATGCAGCCCTCTCGCCTAAGACTAGTAAGCTACAATATATAATATTTTATGGCTCTGGGTTTAGATGCACTTTCAAGCCTGCTTACTCTAGCGTTTTCTGCTAGAAATCGGATTGCTACGGGGCATGGTAGGGAGGTGAAACACTCACCTGCTTGTATGTGTCCCACCCTTGTCTGCTATATGAGGAAGTCAACGCTCTCTCCCTGGCGACATTTTTATACAACCCTTCCATATGTAAGTCACTTGTGAGAAAGTGACATATACAAAGCAGATGAGTGTTCTTCTGATTTTGGCAATAACAGGATCGCAAGGGTGACAAAAACGTTTGCACACCAACCTGGGGAGAAAACCATTGAACCCTTTCATGGTCAGATATGATTACAGCCTAGATGCCCAGACTACATTTATTAGCATCAATATATACAATGATTAACTTTACAATAACCCTATGACTAATTTGGCTACCCGAAGGTGGCTTCTCACTGCCCCGGTGCGGTCCTGCTGCGGTTTGGGAAAAGCGCAGGTTTCCTGCAAGTTAGCTGTGCTTTCCCATAGACTTCTATTATATCCTGTGGTTTTGATGCAGTTTCACAAAGTGAAAACCAAAGCTTGTGGCGTGGAAGGCATTAACCCATCTCAATGCTTTTGGAAGGACACCAGAGCATACTGTACCTACACACAACAATATGAGATCATATAACTTTCAAACAGATAGTGTTTTGTATATGATTTAAACCTACAACATAGAACTACAAGCAGTGGCGGTGCGTCCCCTCTCGCTCCTGCACCGCCACTGAATACAATATGCATTAATCTATGTATTGTCGCTGCCGCCCACTATTCAGATGGCCGGCCCCCTGGTGAGCGCTGGCCATCTAAATAACGGCAGTCAGGGGCTCTGATAGGTTTTCCGATTACAGCCTGAGGGCTGTAATCGGCTTCCAAATAGTTAACCAGGGGACGCACGGGGTGTGCGTTCCCTGGTTAACACTGACCGGCGTCTCAGCCAATCAGGAACACTGGTTCTGATTGGCTGAAGCGTCATCGAGGGCGGGAGAAGACTAACCCCAGAAAGGTAAGTGCCCAAGGCAATCTGGCAGCATTTTACAGGGCACAGTGGCAACAATTGATGGGCACAGTGGCGACAATTGATGGCACAGTGGCTGCGTTTGGCATGGCACAGCGGTGACAATTGATGGCACAGTGGTGACAATTGATGGCACAGTGGTGACAATTGATGGCACAGTGGTAACAATTGATGGCACAGTGGCTGCGTTTAATGGCATGGCACAGTGGCTGTGTTTGATGGCACAGTGGCTGCATTTGGCATGGCACAGTGGTGACAATTGATGGGCACAGTGGCGAAAAATTGATGGCACAGTGGTGACAACTGATGGCACAGTGGTGGCCATTGATGGCACAGTGGCGACAATTGATGGCACAGTGGCTGCGTTTGATGGCATGGCACAGTGGTGACAATTAATGGTCACAGTGGAGATAAATGATGGCACAGTGGCTGCGTTTGATGGCATGGCACAGTGGCTGCATTTGGTGGCATGGCACATTGTTGACAATTGATGTCATGGCACAGTGGCGACAATTGATGGCACAGTGGCGACAATTGATGGTATGGCACAGTGGCGACAATTGATGACACAGTGGGTGCTTTTGATGGCACAGTGGCTGCGTTTGATGGGCAGTGTCTGCCTTTAATGGGCACAGTGGCTGCATTTGATGGGCACAGTAGCTGCGTTTGATGGGCACAGTAGCTGCGTTTGATGGGCACAGTGAGGCTGCAATAGTTTTTCTCCTTTTTTTTGTTTGTTTGCGTCCCCCCCAAAAGATTTGAGCACCAGCCGCCACTGACTACAAGATAAGAATGCTTTTGCATAGCTAACATGTAGCACATAACAACATAAAATGATAAAAACAGCAATAGAAAAGATGCTGATTTGGAACAGCTGGTAATTTTTTTTTATATAATATAGATGTGCTGTCTGTTAGGGAAAATGCTTATAAAATACATAATGTGATAGATTGTGTAGTATAAATAGCTGAATACATTTGATTGAACTCACTGTTCTCAGTTGTGCCATTACATAACAAAGTAAACCATATTTTATTGTGCCACACATTAACTGGCATTAAATGGGTTAAAACTGGCTTTTCTAGAAATGTAAAAAGAGCTTGAAGATTTCATCATAGGGGCTGAGTCACTGGCATTAATCGTTGGCAACGGCTTTGCTACTGAGTTACTGCTATGCCATCCTAACAACCAGCCAATGCCCAGCGGCATCGAGACCAGGAACTACTCATGGGAAAACAAGAAATTCACTCTGCAATTGTTCTGTGGAATTAAGTTTGCCCAACCCAGTTTCCTAGCAAATAACTTTTTAGTTTCATCAAACAACAAACAATGAAAATAGCCATCTGTGTTGACATTATTTCAAAGAACTTATTTTTTTTTTTTATAAAAGTATTTCTGGACTGTTCACCATGGCACAAGACACTGCACCCTGTAGTGGATTTGAAGGCACAGCTTTATTAAGCAGTTGCACTAACCAGATCACTAGCTAAAATGGAAACATATGGACTACATACATGTGAATCACCATGGATTTAAAATGTAATGCTGTCTGTTTTATTTCCATAATTTGATCTTTATCTGGCCTTATTTATAATACCTCCTTTTCCGCAGACCTTGTGCAACCTTTAACTGGCTTAGCTGGTAGCTTACGGAAATAAAAGAAAATATGCAGACAAATAAGATTATCTGAAGTTATTAAAAGAACTATAGGTTTATTGTCACCAATAAGAAAGCTTCTTGCAATAACTGGCAGTGATATTCCTGACAAATTTCCCCTCATTTCTTGTGTGGTAATCAGAATGAGAACTGGGGACGTCTCTTCAATGGGCCTACAAACAGTTAAACTATTTTTGATTATTATAATGTTATTTTTAATTCTAGCTGGAGATGCACAGTATGATTTTGTTTTGATGACTAAAGAGTTTCCAAACCCAAGACCATGTATTCGCTATATCTGGTCTCCAGCAGTATACAGAACATGGAAATGCAATTATTTTAGTAAACATGAACTGCACAATACCTTTTTATTATCAGCAGTATATAGCATAGCAGTCTTGTGACTTCTATCAGTGTCTGGCTGAGCACTGGTCAAAGCTTGTAGGAGGAGTTTCCATTTTCCTCTGACTGTCCAAAAGGGCTGCATGACCCCTGACTTTCTGTCTGGACAGTGCTAATCACATGCACCCCCCCCCCCCCCAAAATAAATAAATAAACTCTCTAGCAATAAACACTGAACTTAGCATGTGCCTCCAATGCTCTGTACCATCAGGGGAGGATCAGAAAGGATCAAACAGTCTTTTTACACAATGCAGAGGATTAACCCCTTAGGTTCCACAGTGAGTATAACAAGCCTGCGTTACGGCATATACAGACTGATTTTACTATTGTGGGTTTAGTAACACTTTAATATTTTTGTTTTAGGGGTGAATACATCAGAACTCTATGTGTTGCCTTAAGAATTTAAGTTACTTTACTTGAATGGCAAAACGAAGGTTAACACACCTATCATGCAACTGACTGAGCTTTCCACAATACATTGCTACATAACCTATTACTGACGGCGTAAGCAGTAAAAATCACTGCCTTGTGTCAGAGGGACAGCAGTTCCAAAAAGGGTGAGACATCACCTAAGTATCTGTGGCACCTGCCAGTGCCCACCAGTGCCACCTGCCAGTGCATAGCAATGCTGCCAACCAGTGCCCACCAGTGCCACCTACCAGTGCCCACCTGTGCCACCTATTGATGCCCATCAGTTCTGCCAATCAGTGCCTCATCATCAGTGCCACCTATCAGTGCTGTCTATCAGTGTCACCTAGCAGTGCCCATCAGTGCCCAATCAGTGCCACCTATCAGTGTACTTCAGTGCCACTTGTCAATGCCCTTCAGTGCCGCACATTAGTGCCACCTATCAGTACCACCTATCAGTGCCCACCAGTGCCACCTCATTAGTGCCCACCAGTGCCACCTCATCACTGTCGCCCTATCAGTGTCTATCAGTGCCACCTTATCAATGCCACCTTATCAGTGCAATCAATCAGTGCCCATCAGTGCAGCCACATCAGCGCACATCAATGAAGGAGAAACATTACCTGTTTGCAAAACGTTTTCAGTCTTTTTTTCACAAAAAATAAAAAAAACAGCAGTAATTAAAGACCACCAAAAGAAAGCTCTATTTGTGGGAAAAAAATGATAAAAATGTAATTTGGATACTGCCGTTCATTTGAATGGCAAGAACGTGAGCATGCGCTTGTCACATTCGATGATGTCGCCGCCATCGTACACCCTACACTGCCCTTGTAAGCTATTGCGCATGCGTCAAAGTCTCATCGAGCATGCGCGGGCTTATCGGGGACAGGTAAGCATATACACGCGCTCGGTTTTCTCGGCTGGTTCTCTACTTTTCTCGTCGAGATTCCCAGCAGTTTTCCCGATGAGAAACCATACACATGCACGGTTTTCTCTGCAAAAGGCTCTCCCAGCAGCTTTCTTGCAGAGAAAACCGTGCGTATGACGAGGCCTAAGTCCCTACAGTATGTGTTTGACTTGTGGTAGATGTTAGGATGTAAGTGTCTTCAGACAGGAACTAGTATGAATGGGCTATGTACCCTATTAAGCATTGTCAAATTGTATATAAACAATATTAATACATGACCAGAGCTATATTTTCAGGCACATTTTAGAAAGCTATTGTCAGGTTTCTATTGCCAGCCTACTACTTATGGTGAGCCTCGCATGGCTGTACATGGTACGATTGTTATTGCACTCAATGGCCCAGATTCAGAGAGAATTAGATTCTCGTAGCGTATCAGAAATACACTACGCCGCCGTTTTTTACCTGGCTCAAAGGGGAATCCAGGTAGATTTTGTCCAGTAAACGACGGCGGCGTAGTGTATTTCTCCCGTCGCAATCCATCTGCGCGAGTAGGGGGCGTGAAGCATTTAAAATAGGCGCGTTCCAGCGGTGATCGAACTGCGCATGCTCCGATCGCAAATTTTCCGCCGTACATTGCGCAAAATCACGTCGTCACGTCGTAGTAGCGTCGTTTACGTACGTTCCTATTCCCGAACGAGTTACGTTAAAAAAAAAAATATATTTTCAAATCGACGCGGGAACGACGGCCATACTTTACATGGGTTACGCACTGTTAGACCAGCAAAAAGCTCCTCTAACATTACGTAGCCAAAAAATGACGTAGGCGATTGCGAGGGACACTCGTACCTTCGTGGATCGCCGTAAAAACTCATTTGCATATCCCGACGCATGAAAACGACGCGAACTCCTCCCAGCGGCCGTAAAAATATCGCAGTGTAGATCCAAAGGCTTACGAGGACGTAAGCCTCTCGGATCGAAGCCCGAAGCCGCCGTATCATGGTTTGAGGATTCAAACTAGTGATACGGCGCGAAATTTTTTAAATTACTCCTGTCTAACACCAGTTAGACAGGCGTAATTGCTCTGTGAATCTGGGCCAATGTTTCCAGGATTACAGGTTAGCGAAAAGGGGTGTCTATTTGCATATTTATAAAGATTGTAGTAATTTCAAATGTTTCTATTTTGTGACTCTGTAAACTCATTATAAAACTTGTAAACCCAAGTTCCAAAACTCAAGTTTGTGAGTGTTTATATTTAGTATTACTTCCTCATTAATTAGTTAGATGTAGAAAAATGTGCAAACTGTGATAGATGTAAGTCATGGGAAAGCCTGCTTTCCACCAACACGCTGGCCAAAAGTTTTAACGTATGTTAGGCCACTTAACTTTTTTTAATTAAGTAAATTTCTATTACTCTCACTGTATATTTTCATTGTCATTACAATATGGGATGAGAGATGATACCACTCTAAAAGCTGCTGATCCCTTGGCTTTGCTTCCGTCCCACTAAATCAAAGGGGTGCTGGCTATGCACAGGTGCATTGGATAGAAGAAGATCCTGGATTGCCACACCCCTTAAAGCGGAGGTTCACCCTAAAAATATGTATTTAACATTCCATTCAGCATAATTTCAACATTTACACTATGCCGTTTTTTTTTTTTTTTTTTGCTGTACATACCGTCATATTGTTATTTTCCACCCGGCTTCCGGGTTCTCACTCCCGCGGCAGTAGGCGTTCCTATGCAGAGGCTAAATGATTGACGCCTTGTGAAAAACTTCCCCCCGGCGCATAAGGCGCATCACCAGTTTTCCGAAAGTAGCCGAACTGCTAGTCGGCTCTATACGGAGCTATACGGCGCCTGCGCCTGCCGTGTAGAGCTGGCTGCGCAGGCAACGTATAGAGCCGACTCGCAGTTCGGCTACTTTCGGAAAACTGGTGATGCGCCTTATGAGCCGAGGGGGGGGGGGGGAGTTTTTCACAAGGCATCAATCATCTAGCCTCTGCATAGGAACGCCTACTCCCGTAGGAGTGAGAACCCAAAAGCCGGGTGGAAAATAACAATAAGACGGTATGTACAGCAAAAAAACAAAAAACGGGATAGTGTAAATGTTGGAATTATGCTGAATGGAATGTTAAATACATGTTTCTAGGTGAACCTCCGCTTTAAAACAATGTCTTTATTGTATAAATAAAATCCAAAAAACATCCAAAGCGATGCAGTCAAAATGAAGTGCACAGCAGGAAAAAGGTGTCTGACATGTTTCACATCATGTGATGCTTACTCATAGCTCAATATGGGATGTTTGAATAATTCAGACATTGATCAGAAATGCTAGAAGTAATACATGTCTGCCAGATGTTTTAAAGAACATAACTCAAAATGTCATTCAGATATTCAGAAATGTGCACATGAGCCTAATAAGCTGAACAATTATAGAAGCAATGTGATGAACAAGTTATGATGTGTTGATGCGAGTTGAAGGTAAGATTACTGATCTCCTGCATTCTGCAATCTTGCCACCAGAGATCTCTAAATCGTACACTAACAACCAGACTATCACATCTCTGTTCTAGGAATGCCAACAAGAGAGCATACTGTGTATCAATATTCAATGCTGAAAGTCAGCAAGATCACACACATACAGTGTGGGAGGATGCAAGTTACCTAATGTGCCTGTTACTAAAAAACAAATATTCAACGGAGCTGCTGTAATACAATGTTGTACCATTGCAGGGTTACTAATTAATTTATCCAACATATCTCAAATTACCAAACGATCCTACATTATAGTATAAATTGGACATATACAAAAATAAAGGGCAGTAACAGTGTACCTAGTATATGTACACAATAATTAATGCATACCTCTATAGTATGTGGACATTCATAGACAAAAAAAGTGTATAATTTCAGTAAACATAAACATAACATTGATCCATTAATATAACTATTGTTCATTCTTCTTGCATGAACAATATCTCTTATGCCGCGTACACACAATCACTTTTTGTGATGAAAAAAAACGACGTTTTAAAAAACTTCATTTAAAATGATCGTGTGTGGGCAAAACTTAGTTTTATGTCTTCTGAAAAACGTCAAAAAAAAATTCGAACATGCTTGAATTTTTTGTGTCGTTTTTCAAAATGACGTTTTTTGTGTCATAAAAAGTGATCGTGTGTGGGCAAAACGACATTTAAAACGCCTTTTTTTAACCCGCGCATGCTCAGAAGCAAGTTATGAGACGGAGCTTCAATGGAACAGAGTGCCGTCGAACGTGGTGTACGTCATCGCGATTTGCTAGAGCATTTTGGAAAAACGATGGTGTTTATGCAACGTCGTTTTTTAAAATGAAGTTTGAAAATTTTTGTTTTGTTTTGTAAGATAAAATGACGCTTTTTTTTCATCACAAAAAGTGATCGTGTTAGGCCCTGTACACACGATCAGTCCAAACTGATGAAAACGGACTGAAGTTCATTTTCATCGGTTCACAGATGGTCTGATGTGCGTACACACCATCGGTTCAAAAACCGATCGTGTCAGAACGCGGTGACGTAAAACACAACGATGTGCTGAAAAAAAACTAAGTTCAATGCTTCCAAGCATGAGTCGACTTGATTCTGAGCATGCGCGGGTTTTTGAACCGATGCTTTTGCGTACTAACGATAGGTTTGGACCGATGGTCAGGCGTCCATCAGTCCGATTTTAAAGCAAGTTTTAAAACTTTGGACTGAAGGACAACAGACTGATGGGCCATACACATGGTCGGTTTGGACTGATGAAACTAGACTTCAGTCCGTTTTCATCAGTTTGAACTGATCATGTGTACGCGGCCTAAGTTATTTACTTTGCCATCATCTGTTTGAATACAAATGTCAGTTGTCATTTGGGATATTGTAATTTTAATAACCCCAACAACCTTTTTTTCTTGTGCTCTTTATACCATGTGACCACACTTATTATCCTAAAGTTTTCTCCTTCCAGGAACTGCTGGGCTTATTTCTAACTGTCACTGTATCAGTGCATTATGAGAGTTTATATTCAATATTAAACAATTTTTGAGCCAGCATGAGCTTGTGATTTATCATAGATGAATCGGTAACGAAGAAATGACCAAAATATGATAAAGAAGCTTAAAGGGGTGTTCCAGCCCATTTTTATGTTTATTAAAAGTCTGCAGCTACAAAAAGTGTAGCTTCTGGCTTTTAATAAACATACACTTACCTGCTCCAGGGTTCCAGCGATGCGCCGGCGGGGCTCTGCTCCTCTCCCCCCTCCCCGGCCAGTGTCTTCATTGTAAGTGTGGGCACCCGGCCGTGACAGCTTTCGGCTTCACGGCCGGGCACCCACTGTGCATGCGTGAGCGGCACTGCGCATGCGCAAACCGCGTGGATCGGCGCTGCGCCGTCCGATTGAACAGGCGATCGCCTGGGACCTGTGACGTGTCCTAGGCGATCGCCTACAGGGAGGGGCTGAAGATAGGCGATTAAGCTAATCGCCTAACCAGCCCCCCAGGCAGAAGGAGGAAGTGGGACGGGAAGTCCCACTCCTCCTGAAGCCCCCACTCCCCCCCCAAAAAAGATTACATGCCAAATGTGGCATGTAAGGGGATGAGGAGTGGGTTAAGCGGAAGTTCCATTTTTGAGTGGAACTCCGCTTTAAGTAATTCTGACATTGATTATGTAAGATGGGATTAAAGTTGTAGGTTTTATTAAATATTCATAATAAATATAATATTGACTATAAATAATCAATATTAAATCTAGGTTTTATTAAATATTCAAAGTGGTCAATTTTTTATTGATTTTTTATCCTAGAAACTATATTGCAGCAGCCTGCATGTGTAACTAGATCCCAATCAAGAAGAATCTTAATATAAATTCAATTGAAGAAAAGTCCTCTGGAACCACAAATGTAACGCACAGAGATTTTTTTAAATATAAAATATAGATACACCAGAAAACACCGCCAAAGCCTTCATGTGTGTAATCAAAAAAATAATCTGATTAGGCACCCACCAGTGCAAAACATGGCAAGGCATTAACATTTTTTTTCCAGTGTATTTGTGTTTTATATTGAAAACAAAAAGTGTGCGCGTTGTTTTTGCAGCTCCTGGTGACTTCTCTCTCTTTAACTGAATTTATGCTGTTGGCCTCAGGCAAGGCTAAGAGGAGAATGGACAATGGCACATGGACAAGGTTCCAGGTCCCTAGACGCAACAGCGTTATCTGTTTTTCTAAACAAAATTCTCTTTTCAGAATATTCGAATGGCAATAGTTTGCATAAAATCCTATATAACATACAACAGGATAACATTAAAGATATAAACAGCCAATCAACCCCCCCCCCCCCCACACCCACACACATCCCTCATGTTTTTGTAAATATTTTATTCTATCTTTTCATGTGACAACACAGAAGAAATTACACTTTGCTACAATGTAAGATAGTGAGTGTACAGCTTGTATAACAGTGTACATTTGCTATCCACTCAAAATAACTCAACACAGCCATTAATGTTTAAACTGCTGGTAACAAAAGTGAGTACACCCCTAAGTGAAAATGTCCAAATTGGGCCCAAAGTGTCAATATTTTGTGTGGCCACCATTATTTCCCAGCACTGTCTTAAAGGGTCACTAAAGGAACAATTTTTTTGTTGCTGAAATGACTGTTCACAGGGTATAGAGACATAAAAGTTAACTGATTCCTTTTCAAAATGATTAAAAATAGATAAAAATAAATCATATAATGTGCCTGCAGGTTAGTTTCACTTTTGAACTGGCTTCATGTTTCTGCAAAGTAGAAATAGACACACACAGAACAAAAAACAAACAAATCCAGGGCAGTGTTTTGTTTTTAAAATTAATCTGGGAAGTTTTAGACACACAGTAATAACAGCTTAAACCTTCGTGAGAAAGCTCCCAGTATGGTGGTTATAAGGAAACAGACAAGCAGGAAGTGTGGAGAACAGAGCAGGATTACAGCAACTTCAAAGCAAAAACGAAGAATAAGGACATGAAACCAGTACTGCAGTAAGGTAAAGGAAGCTATTTAGCTAAAAAAAAAAAAAAATTCCTTTAGTGATCCTTTAACCCTCTTGGGCATGGAGTTCACCAGAGCTTCACAGTTTGCCACTGGAGTCCTCTTCCACTCCTCCATGATGACATCCCAGAGCTGGTAAATGTTAGAGACCTTGCGTTCCTCTACCTTCCGTTTGAGGATGTCCCACAGATGCCTAATAGGGTTTAGGTCTGGAGACATGCTTAGCCAGTCCATCACCTTTACCATCAGCTTCTTTAGCAAGGCAGTGGTCGGCTTGGAGTTGTGTTTAGGGTCGTTATGTTGGAATACTGCCCTGCGGCCCAGTCTCCGAAGGGAGGGGATCATGCTCTGCTTCAGTATGTCACAGTACATGTTGGCATTTATGGTTTCCCCAATAAACTGTAGCTCCCCAGTGCTGGCAGCACTCATACAGCCCCAGACCATGACACTCCCACCACCATGCTTGACTGTAGGCAAGACACACTTGTCTTTGTACTCCTCACCTGGTTGCCATCACACACGCTTGATACCATCTGAACCAAATAAGTTTATCTTGGTCTCATCAGACATCACAGAACATGGTTCCAGTAATCCAGGTCCTTAATCTGCTTGTCTTCTGCAAACTGTTTGTGGGATTTCTTGTGCATCATCTTTAGATGAGACTTCCTTTTGGGATAAACAGACATGCCGAACAATTTGATGCAGTGTGCGGCGTATGGTCTGAGCACTGCCTGGCTGACCCCCTACCGCTTCAAACTGCAGCAATTCTGGCAGCACTCGTATGTCTATTTCCCAAAGACAATCTCTAAATATGACGCTGAGCATGTGCACTCAACTTCTTTGGTTGACCATTGGGAGGCCTGTTCTGAGTTGAACCTGTCATGTTAAACCACTGTATGGTCTTGACCACCGTGCTGCAGCTCAGTTTTAGGGTCTTGGCAATCTTCTTATAGCCAGCTTAACCACTTAAGGACCCTGCACTGTATATATACGTCCTCTTTTTAAAGATGGATATCTCGGTAACGGCAGCAGCTGCTGCCACAACCGAGATATCCATCTCTTCAGTGCAGGGTCCTGTGTACAATAACGGCGGTCTCCGCGGCGGATTCGCCGCAAGATCGCCGTTATCGGTGACCGGAGAGGTGCCCCCCCCCCTCCCGCCGCTTTCCCGTGCTCTCCGCCGCTTACCGTTGCCGTCGGTAGCGGCGGAGGCGATCGGGTCTGTGCGGCTCCTCTGCTGGGATACGAGTGAGGGAAAAATCGCCCCCACCCGTTCCCCATAGCAGCGCTGGGCGGAAGTGACGTCAAAACGTCATTTCCACCCACTGTCTTAAAGAGATATTTTGTTTTTAAGGCTATTTAAAAAATGACATTTTCCTTTTTTTTTTTCTTTTTAAGCCTAAATATGAGATCTGAGGTCTTTTTGACCCCAGATCTCATATTTAAGAGGACCTGTCATGCTTTTTTCTATTACAAGGGATGTTTACATTTCTTGTAATAGGAATAAAAGTGATCAATTATTATATTTTTTTTTTTTCAGTGTAAAAAATGTTAAAATAAATACAAATAAATAGGAAAACAAAAAATTTTTTTTTTAAAGCGCCCCGTCCCGACGAGCTCGCGCGCAGAAGCGAACGCATACGCGAGTAGCGCCCGCATATGAAAACGGTGTTCAAACCACACAAGTGAGGTATCGCCGCGATCGTTAGAGCGAGAGCAATAATTCTAGCCCTAGACCTCCTCTGTATCTAAAAAAATGCAACCTATAGAATTTTTTAAATGTCGCCTATGGAGATTTTTAAGGGTAAAAGTTTGACGCCATGCTACGAGCGGGCGCAATTTCTAAATGTGACATGTTGGGTGTCATTTTACTTGGCGTAACATTATCTTTCACAATATATAAAAAAATTGGACCAAATTTATTGTTGTCTTATTTTTTAATTCAAAAAAGTGTATTTTTTCCAAAAAAAGTGCGCTTGTAAGACCGCTGCGCAAATACGGTGTGACAAAAAGTATTGCAATGACCACTATTTTATTCTCTAGGGTGTTAGAAAAAAATATATATATATATAATGTTTGGGGGTTTTAAGTAATTTTCTAGCAGAAAAAACTGTTTCAGTCTTGCAAACACCAAAACTGAAAAACACCCAAGGTCCTTAAGTGGTTAATGTAGAGCAACAATTCCTTTTTTCAGATCCCCAAAGAGTTCTTTGCCTTTAGGTGCCATGTTGAACTTCTAGCGACAAGTATGAGAGACTGAGGGTGATAAAACCAAATTCAACACACCATCTCTCCATTCACACCTGAGACCTTGTAACACTAATGCCGCGTACACACCATCACTTTATGTGATGAAAAAAAAACGACATTTTTTGTGAAGTAAAAAACAACGTTTTTGAAACTTCAATTTTCAAAAACAACGTTGCCTACACACCATTGTTTTTTCACAATGCTCTAGCAAAGCAAGGTTACGTTCACCACTCTTTTCCATTGAAGCTTGCTTCATAACTAGCTTCTGGGCATGCGCCGGTTAAAAAACTTTGTTTTAAACATCGTTTTTTGCTACACACAGTGATTTTTTTGTGAAACAAAAAACGACGTTTTGAAAAACGACACAAAAAATTGAAGCATGCTTCAATTTTTTTGGTCGTTTTTCACAAGACATAAAACAACGTTTTCCCCCCACACACAGTCATTTAAATTGACGTTTTTAAAAACTTTTTTTTCTATCACATAAAGTGATGGTGTGTACGCGGCATAAGGAGTCATATGACACCGGGGAGGGAAAATGGCTACTTGGTCAAAAGTTGGACATTTTCACTTGGGAGTGAACTCACTTTTGTTGCCAGTGGTTTAGAAATTAATGACTGTGTGTTGAGTTATTTTGAGGGGACAGCAAATTTGCACTTAAACAAGCTGTACACTCACTACTTAACATTGTAGCAAAGTGTAAATTCTTCAGTGTTGTCACATGAAAAGATAAAATAAAATACTTACAAAAATGTGAGGGGTGTACTCCCTTTTGTGAGATACTGTATAAAACTATCTCTGTATGCCCTGCCACTTTGGGGGGCTGGCCTTTTAATGTTTGGGGTCTGTAGTATACTCCCAATTAGCCTTATTCTCATGCCAACAATTCCTCTAGTCAGTAATAGGTGTTGCAGATCTGCACCATCAGACTGTTCTTGTAATTGGTTTGGTCATCTGAGCCTGCTGTTCTGTCTAGTCCTGGGAACTGCGATGCACTCCATCTACCCTCCCCCTTCTCCTTCCCATTAGGAGGTGGGGATGTTCCCCCTGGTGGATAAGGACCCCCTGTACTGCCCAGGAGTGAACTGAGCTCCGAAAATAGCCGAACATGTAGAGCTGAGAGTTAGCTTTAGATGGCGCCTGCGCAATGCTAGTGCTACTCTGCAAGGGGCGGGTGCCTTTCCAATGTTGATGTAAATAGGTATTGCAACAGGTCCAGGGCGACGTGGACCTCGCTGTAAGTGCCCAGTTGGCCTCACGTCCTCGCTTCGCTCGCTTGGCCTCCTGGCTTTTTTTTTAACATGCTCCATGTCCATGGGGATGGTAAGGAATGAGCCTGGATGTCAGAAGTGTTGCACCACTGACTCGGTAGTACAATTTGGCTTAACATATTCGGCTATTCTCGGAGGCTCAGTTGACACCTGCGCAGTAAAGGGGGGTCCTTATCCGCCGAGGGAACTTTTTCAGAAAGACACAGGCGCACCAACACGTGTCTAGTCATCAGTGTCTATTCCGGGAGGGAAGTCACTTGGCGCCATACACCTGATCGGCATCTGCCAACCAGGTGATGACACACCTCCCTATTTGGAACATCTGCATGATGCTGGGAGATACCCTGAGGTCTGGCTAATGAGGGTGTATACAGTATATACCTTCCTTCACAAGTATCGGATCTTACTTTTGATTTGCCGTTATTTGACACCTCTTTACAGAACATGATTAATAGTCAAAAAAATATTGCTAAAAGTAATTATTTTACCATGTATGATCATGCACAATCAGAGGGTCATGCTATTGTACAGATTTTGGATAATTAATTTAAAGTATTAAAAAAGTTATTATAAATGTGCATTCTGCAGCTTTTTGCAATTAATTACTTTTATTTTATTGACTTTTGTGTGCTGAGACACAGTCTGATATATCCTCTCTGTATCAGTCTGTCTAATTTGTCTGTAATTCTTCCATTTAGAACATCACTGTATCTTAATTGTCAGTTAATCAGCCATCACTAGGGTTAATTTGCCTTTCCATTAACCCACTTTGAGATGCTATTAGCAATGCATATCTATTAAGTAGGCCATGATATTTCTTACCTGAATAAAATGTGACCTGTCATTGCAAGAATAAGAAAGGTGAGGAGAAGCTACTGAACCGGTATTTACATACCAGTGAGTGACTAGCTAATAAGGTAAAACACTGTTAAATCATGTAGAAACAAAATACCGTCTTTTCACTAATGGTTTGTTGGATCTTTTTACACAAGAAAACAGCTGCCTTTCGAATAGCTGTTTTGTACCACAACTAAGCGGATGACCCCAAGCCAGTAAAAACACCAGAGAAATATTTATTTAGACATAGCTATAGATCGTAGTGTCATGCCATTTCATGTTTATTATGATGAACTTAATAACGGGAACGTTTTTGTTTATCCATGTCCATTCCAGTGGCTGAGGAATGCTAATGTTCCTCCACTATTTTCTGATAACATACTGCATACATCTTGCCAAACATTTTTATTACATTTTCTGTGCCTTTGTAGCTTACACATCCCCAAAACATCAGCGATCCACCTCAGGTGGGAGAATCTGTCCACAGGACAACTATTAGCTGTGCACTCAACAAATCTGGAGTTTATGGAAGAGTGGCAATAATAAAGCCATTGTTGAAAAAAGGCCATAAAACGTCCTGTTTGCAGTTTTCAAGAAGCCATGTGTGGGACACAGCAAACATGTGGAAGAAGGTGTTCTGGTCAGATGAGACCAAAATTTTACTTTTTGACCTCAAAGGAAAAATGATTTGTGTGTCAGAAATTTTACATTGCACATCACCCTGACTACACCATCCCCAAGTGAAACATAGTGGTGGCAGCATCATGTTGTGGGGATGCTTTTCTTCCACAGGGACAGGGAAGCTGGTCAGAGTTGATGGAAAGATAGATGGAGCCAAATACAGGGCAATCTTAGAAGAAAACCTGTTAGAGTCTGTGTGACAGACTTAGATTCTCCTATGTCTAGGGTCACCTTATGTCCAATAGGGCCATAGGGTGACTAAGAAATTATATCATAAATTCTATGAGATGGGACATTACGGATAAATCATGTATGGCAGGATATCTCGAAATATTAAAAGTTGTTGGTTTATTCTAAACCACAACCGGTCAATAAGAGGGCTCATTCCTCTGTGTAATAAGCTGTTGATATGCTAAGTGGGACAGGCTTTTAAAAGACCTTATTGTGTGAATTCAATTAGAATGTCATTGTCTAAAGGAATGTGAATGCTAATGTCCACCACCGGCCAGCTCTCTGTCCTTAAGGCTAACTCAACTATCCAGACGGTCCCATTGTTCTGGGGCTTCTGTCTCTGGGAGATAATTACTAAATGGCTTTTAGATCTGTGATTGTGTATTCTAAAGGTTAATTGAATTCAATTGAAAAGAATGTGATGTGTCAAGCTTTGCGGTGCCGAAATGCCTCTGTATGGAAACCCCCAGTGTGTGGAAAAGGGGGTGGAGATCTCATTGTTCTTTGATTGATGACAAGCTTGTAAACTGTGTATATAAACCTGCAGAGTTTTGCCATTAAAGGGTGTCCTGTTTACATCCAGCATTAAGCCTTGGCTCATGTATGGATTATTCTGCGATTCCAGGGATATTCCTACTCGTGGAATATTGGGTGATTTTCTTTTAAAGCAGAAGAAGGGAATGGATGACGGGGATATGTTCTACTACCGTCACAACTGGTTGGCAGCAGCAGGATTTTCCCTTCTACTTTCCTTTACACCAGGATTCCAAGCAGACATCGGGAACAGTGAATGGAAGGCTGTAACACCCGGCTTAAAAGAAATACACTGAAAGAACTACTGGAAGTTTGTGGAAGGATTGCTAGCAACAAAACCGAGCATGTCATCATAGCAGAATTAATGGAACTAGATCGGGAGAACTCGATTGCAGCAACGCCAGCAGTACAAGAGATGGAGACACCAGTGATTCAGGAGGAGGAATCACCAGCCAACAAGGCAATAAGAGAGAAACTAGCATGGTTCAGTCCGAACCCAACGACGGATGTGGTGCTGAAAGTGATGAACCTGTTGGCGGAGGAGGCTAAACAAATAAGAGACGCAGAGCTACAGTTAAAACTGGCAGCAGTCCAACAAGCAGCCGCACATTCTCCAAACAGTGAGTACAGCACAGCAGCACCAACTAAAGAGATAGGAGAGGTGCAGATACCAGTCTCCATGGAAGAGGAATTCCAAAGAAGGTTGCAAGAGATGCGGATACAGCACAGAGGACCCGTATCAGAGGAGGTCCTACTGGGATGGGCGGATGTGATTCGGTGCCAACTCTGGAAGGAAGCGCTAGCTCTGGAGCAGCAACACCAAGGAGAGGTCCTGCCCTACATCTATGTAAGGTACTGGCCGCAGTATGACGTACGAATGCCGTTGTTGGGGGAACAACCGAAGCAGGAGTGGATAGCGGAATTAAGCAGGCTGATAAGGGCAGAGATGCAGCTGGATGAGAGCTACAGAGCCCTCCGGTGGTATGTAGCCCAAGAGTGCCCGTGGTCAGCGGATGACAGCCCCACAGAAGGCTATGACTATGATGGCCTGGGATTGTTGTATTGGAGGATGTCCAGTGATCCCGACTTTGGGGATGATCGGGAGTGGCGCTTGGAGGACATAATGGAGCACAGAGAGGAAAAATTGAATATCTCGGGAGGCCACTGGTCACAGGAAGATTTGGAATTTCTGGCCATTCAAGAATGGGAGCTGGAGATCGCCTACAAACAGCTGCTAGACTCGGCTCAGCAGCAGGGTGGGGCTCCCGTTGCCTGGGACTATGAGGAAAGTTCATATGACAACTGTGAAATCCTGGCTGATGAATCGGCAGTGGAAAATATGGAGATTGCCATCCCTAAAGCCGAAGCGGATGGTGTGGAGTTCCAGAGAGCCGGGGCGGTTGGTCCCTCTCTCCAGCAACAAGCTGAGGTGGTAAAGCTTTTACCCCCAGCTGAATCACTGGCCACAGAGCAGAGTGTCACAGACCTCTGCTCTCCACTAACGGAAGAGGGGGACCCTGTGGTAGTGGATGGGACTGTGGTCTCCACTCACAGCAACCCAGCGGAAGAGCTGGCAACAGAACAGAGGGTCACAGACCTCTGCTCTCCACTAACGGAAGAGGGGGACCCTGTGGTAGTTGATGGGACTGTGGTCTCCACTCGCAGCAACCCAGCGGAAGAGCTGGCAACAGAGCAGAGTACCCCGGGCCTCTGCTCCCCACTAACAGAAGAAGGGGTTCCTGGGGTAGTGGATTGGACTTCAGTCTCCACTGGCACAACCCCAGAAAATGGTACAGGACTGAAACAGGAGGATGTCGGCTTTGCTTTGCAAGCACCGGGGGGTTTTCACCTGGCACCAGTGGATGGGACTGCAGTCTCCACTGGTATACCCCAGGAAGGGGGGGCAGTTGGCCCAGACCCCCAACAGCATGATGGACTGAGCCCAGCCACCCTGCCTTCTCTCCAGCGGCTGAAAGGAGTCCAGGGAGAAGGGCCAGTCCAGGCCTCTCCCCAGCGGCAGGCGTGTTCTCTGAGAGAGGCAGAGGTTGGCGGGGTGAGTAATGCTCTGTTTGAAGCAATTTATTTGGGGTACGGTATGGATACCAGCATTGGAGGACTGGAACTACTGACTGACTTCGGAGTCAACCCATTTGGGGTTCCCTCTACTGGTATCAACTACACCTTGCAGCCAAGATTGGAGGTCATGCGGACAGACTATGTGAATTCACTTTGTCCGACTAACGCATGTCCAGACCAGGTGGAGGTCTGGGACACTGTTAGTCATCTTCTGATGGGGGAGAAATGTGACAGACTTAGATTCTCCTATATCTAGGGTCACCTTATGTCCAATAGGGCCATAGGGTGACTAAGAAATTATATCATAAATTCTATGAGATGGGACATTACTGATAAATCATGTATGGCAGGATATCTCGAAATATTAAAAGTTGTTGGTTTATTCTAAACCACAACCGGTCAATAAGAGGGCTCATTCCTCTGTGTAATAAGCTGTTGATATGCTAAGTGGGACAGGCTTTTAAAAGACCTTATTGTGTGAATTCAATTAGAATGTCATTGTCTAAAGGAATGTGAATGCTAATGTCCACCACCGGCCAGCTCTCTGTCCTTAAGGCTAACTCAACTATCCAGATGGTCCCATTGTTCTGTGGGTGGCTATTGTGTACATTGATTACCCCCCTGGGGCTTCTGTCTCTGGGAGATAATTACTAAATGGCTTTTAGATCTGTGATTGTGTATTCTAAAGGTTAATTGAATTCAATTGAAAAGAATGTGATGTGTCAAGCTTTGCGGTGCCGAAATGCCTCTGTATGGAAACCCCCAGTGTGTGGAAAAGGGGGTGGAGATTTCATTGTTCTTTGATTGATGACAAGCTTGTAAACTGTGTATATAAACCTGCAGAGTTTTGCCATTAAAGGGTGTCCTGTTTACATCCAGCATTAAGCCTTGGCTCATGTATGGATTATTCTGCGATTTCAGGGATATTCCTACTCGTGGAATATTGGGTGATTTTCTTTTAAAGCAGAAGAAGGGAATGGATGACGGGGATATGTTCTACTACCGTCACAGTCTGCAAAAGACGAGACTGGGACAGAAGTTCACCTTCCAGCAGGACAACAAACCTAAACATGCAGCCAAAGCTACAATGGACTTTATATCAAAGCATATTCATGTGTTAGAATGGCCCAATCAAAGTCCAAACCTAAATCCAATGGAGAATCTGTGGCAAGACTTGAAAATTGCTGCTCACAGACGCTCTCCATCTAATCTGACAGAGTTTGAGCTATTTTTCAAAGAAGAATGGGTAAAAATGTCACTCTCTAGATGTGCAAAGCTAGTAGATACATACCCAAAGTAATTGCAGCCAAAGGTACTGCAAAACTATTTAACATTTTCTTTCCACTTCACAATCATGCAACACCGTGTGTTGGTCTATCATTTAAAATATCAATTAAATACATTTAAGTTTTTGGTTGTAACATGACAAAATGTGGAAAATTTCAAGGGGTATGAATACTTTTTTAAGACACTGTATATCTCTTGCAGCCTGCAAGGGCATGAGCATTCTACCTCTCCTGGTCCCGCACAGTAATCCCCACCCACCTATTTGCCACCCTTGTATGCTTATTTTTTTAGTTATTAAACAGTTCATTAATGATAAATAATTACGGTGTTCACACTCCCTGGGCACGACTCCGGGGGCGACTCTGCAAGTCGTCCTGAGGACGACTTCAGAGGCGACCAGCAAAACGTCTTCTGTATAGAAGTCAATGCAGGTCGCCCGAGCCGCCCCCAAAGTCATGCAGGAACCTTTTTCTAAGTCGGAGCGACTCGCCCCAGTGTGAACCAGCTCTAAGACATAATATGTAAGTGAGAAATATAATATATACATAATAAATGGCAGTGAAGAATTGGCATTCTATCCCCCATAAAGTATATTCCCTATTAAGACCATAGATTTTGTGGTCCTTCTTAAAACACAGTGAATTAATACACTTTGATTAATAACCAGGGTGGGAGTACCATTATGTTTGTAAGTTAAGTAACATGAGTTCTTCATATGCTCAATGAGAATCCATAGTTTAGGGAAAAAATAAAAAAACATTTTGCATGCCAGTGGATATGACTTCAGACTTCTAAAATGCTTGGCATTCAATTGAATCTGTTTGGTTAGAAACATAGAAGCTGTCATTGTCATGTTTTTTTTGGAAGTGATTTGCCCAGAAAGTATGGGTAAGTAGAGATACAGTACCTTTTACACTTATGTTGAGCTGCCTCATCTGCCAATAAAAATGTGTGGAACGCGGGAGTAGAGAGTGCATAGACAATTGCCTCAGGTATGTGCACTTTATACCTGCTAGCAGGTTTATTTTTATGTTGTAGGTGATAGAGTCACTTCAAAGGTGCTAGTTATGGGACTACCACCCTCATAAATGCTTTACCATTTGAAAGATTAAAAGTCCCAGCTTCAGTAGCAACATAGTGATTCCAGATTACTAAGTTAGTACAATGTAGTTAGTGTAGTATTATTAGTATTAATATGGAGGATAATGGCCCCAGATCTTGCAACAATAAAAATCAGGTTGACAGTAGCAGCTTCCATAATTCTTTCTAGAGAAGTTCCCTTTAAGAAAGTACATGTCCACTTGATGCCTGAGAAGATTCTTTCACATGTGAGTAGACTGGTTCTAGCAATAGCTGTCACAATGAAAAACAGCCTTGCCCCCTTCTTCAGAATATCAAGTGTTGTGTCTAAATAGCTATCTATATTAGGTTGTGTCAGTCACATAAGATGCTTGATGAAGTGAGGACAACACTCATAAATACATAGCTCAGATGTTAATGACTATGCAATGTGTGTGGTGTACAGGAAGGCAGAGAACATACTCAGGAGGATCTATACAGACCACCAATATACTATATGCACTGAGTACTTCTGCAATGATGACAGAGCTTTATCTGATGTCGTCAAAGCTTTATTTATTTCCTCCTAATTTAGATGTGGAAACAGAAATAAAAATATTTACTAGAACAATAAAACACCATTTACATTTATAGCCATCAGAAGGCTGCCTAAAGTAGATCTAAACCTATAGAGCCAGATTCATAAAGAGTTACGACGGCGTATCAGTAGATACGCTGTCGGAACTCAGAATCTGCGCCGTCGTATCTTTTAGGCTGCATACACACGATCGAACACGTCCGCTGAAACTGGTCCGCAGACCAGTTTCAGCGGACAAGTTCGATCGTGTGTACGACCTATCGGACCGTTTTCCAGCGAACAAAAGTTTCCAAACATGCTTAGAAACCTGTCTGTCGGACAGGTTCGATGGTCAGTACACAAAATCATCGGACCAAAATCCTGCACATGCTCAGAATCAAGTCGACGCATGCTTGGAAGCATTAAACTTTGTTTTTTCATCACGTCGTTGTGTTCTACGTCACCGCGTTCTGGTCCGAGGGGATTTTGGTCCGATAGTGTGTACACACATCAGACCAACAGACCACTTCAGCCTTGTCCGATGAAAACGGTCCGTCGGACATGTTCCCTCGGACATGTCTGATCGTGTGTACAGGTCCTAAGCGTATGCTCAAAGTGAGATACGCTTAAATGTTGCTAAGATACGACCGGCGTAAGTCTCCTACGCCGTTGTATCTTAGCTGCCTATTTACGCTGGCCCCTAGGGGCGTGTACGCTGATTTATGCCTAGAATATGTAAATCAGCAAGATACGCCTATTCACGAACGTACGCCCAGCCGTCGCACTGAATATACGCCGTTTATGTAAGGCGTTTTCAGGCGTAAAGATAAACCACCAAAAAGATGGCGCAGCCAATGTTAAGTATTGATGTCCGGACCGCGTCAAATTTTTTACATTTTATGCCGTTTGAGTAACTCGTCCGTGAATGGGGCTGGACGTAAATTATGTTCACGTCGAAACCAATGAGTCTTAGCGGCGTAATTTGGAGCATGCACATTGGGATACGTCCACGGACGGTGCATGCGCCATTAGTAAAAAACGTCATTTACGTGGGGTCACACTTAATTTAAATAAAACAAGCCCACATCAAACACATTTGAATTCGGCAGGTTTACGCCGGCCCATTTACGCTACGCCGCCATAACTTATCTTTGTAAATACAGCACTTGCCTCTCTAATTTACGGTGGTGTAGCGTATCTGAGAATCTACGTGAATCTACCCCATAGGGGTAGACGTTTTTTACTAACGGTGTGTGCGCCGTCCGTGGACGTATCCCAGTGCGCATGCTCCAAATTACGCCGCTAAGACTCATTGGTTTCGACGTGAACATAATTTACGTCCAGCCCTATTCACGGACGAGTTACACAAACAACGTAAAACGTGAAAAATTTGACGCGGTCCCGACGTCCATACTTAACATTGGCTGCGCCATCTTTTTGGTGGTTTATCTTTATCTACGCCTGAAAACGCCTTACGTAAACGGTGTATCTTTACTGCGACGGCCGGGCGTACGTTCGTGAATAGGCGTATCTCGATGATTTACATATTGTAGGTGTAAATCAGTGTACACGCCCCTAGCGGCCAGCGTAAATAGGCAGCTAAGCTACAACGGCGTAGGAGACTTACGCCGGTCGTATCTTAGCAACATTTAAGCGTATCTCACTTTGAGCATACGCTTAAAAATACGACGGCGCAGATTCTGAGTTACGACGGCGTATCTAATGATACGCCGTCGTAACTCTTTATGAATCTGGCACATAATCTTTAACAAATACATTTTCATTCTAAAATTCTTTAGAATTTTTGTAAATCAGCAGCTTTCACTAAATGAATACCTAGTGATTCTTCCATTGGGTTCTTCAGAAGTTACGGGGATCAAATGTTATGTGCTCCTGGTGAAAAGCACATGTAACAACCATTACTGGAGAGAGTACCTGTAGACATGAAATGGTAAAAGATTTTGGGGAAGCAGTGCTGCAAAAGAAAGGATTCATTTTTTATGCTACGCAGTGCTTAACCACTTAAGACCCGGACCAAAATGCAGGTAAAGGACCTTGCCCCTTTTTGCGATTCGGCACTGCGTCGTTTTAACTGACAATTGCGCGGTCGTGCGACGTGGCTCCCAAACAAAATTGGCGTCCCTTTTTCCCCACAAATAGAGCTTTCTTTTGGTGGTATTTGATCACCTCTGCGGTTTTTATTTTTTGCGCTATAAACAAAAATAGAGCGACAATTTTAAAAAAAATGCAATATTTTTTACTTTTTGCTATAATAAATATCCCCCAAAAATATATAAAAAAACATTTTTTTTCCTCAGTTTAGGCCGATACGTATTCTTCTACGTATTTTTGGTAAAAACAATTGCAATAAGCGTTTATCGGTTGGTTTTCGCAAACTTTATAGCGTTTACAAAATAAGGGATAGTTTTATTGCATTTTTATAAAAAAAAATTTTTTTACTACTAATAGCGGCGATCAGCGATTTTTTTCGTGACTGCGACAATATGGCGGACACTTCAGACAATTTTGACACATTTTTGGGACAATTGTCATTTTCACAGCAAAAAATGCATTTAAATTGCATTGTTTACTGTGGAAATGACAGTTGCAGTTTGGGAGTTAACCACAGGTGGCGCTGTAGGGGATGTGTGACCTATGTGTTGTGTTTACAACTGTAGGGGGGTGTGGCTGTAGGTGTGACGTCATCGATGGCGTCCCCCTATTACAGGGATGACGCGATCGATGCTACGGCCACAGAGAAGCACGGGGAAGCCGTGTGTACACACGGCTCTCCCCGTTCTTCCGCTCCAGGGACAGATCGCCGCACTGCAGCGGCGATCGGGTCCGCGAATCCCGCGGTCCCGGTCCTGGAGCTTCGGACCGGGTCGCGGGCGGGCGCCCGCGACCCACGGCTGGGTACTAAAATCAACGTATATATACGTTGATGTGCCCAGCCGTGCCATTCTGCCGACGTAAATGTGCAGTAGGCGGTCCTTAAGTGGTTAACAAGCTAAATATAATCCTAGTACACACAGGCCAAATGTCTAGCGACATTTGGCAACATCGGCTGGTTCATTAAAAAACGTCCAACATTTGTCCTGTGTGTATGTTAGCCGATCGGTCCGACAGAAGCTGGCCATTCAGCCACCAGCAGCTCACCAGATACCGATCATTGCTCTCAGCCAATGGCTGAGAGCGATGACCAGTGTTCTGGCGGGGGCATCCCCCTATCAGAACACAACATCTCAGAAGGGAAAATTGATGTACTAACATTGGATTGTTAGTACAGTGGCTCCATCCAGAGCTGTCAGTTCTTTTTCGTTCAACCCAGTGGGTTGAATGAAAAATAACTCATGGTGTGTACTTTAGCCCTACTTTAAATCCAACATTAGGATGGGCTATCTTTCAGCTTGACTAGATGGCATATGGTATGCATTGTACTGTGTCAGATTGATGTCAGGAAGATGAAACCAGCCTAAAAAGCCAGGTTGCAGCACAAGCATCTGCTCATGGGCATGTGCATGTGTATAAATCTGCTCATGGAATTGCGCATGCATGCACGCTCATTGTATTAATGGTAATAAGACCTTCAACTTTACTATCAAGAACAACAATTTTGCATCCAATCCTGATTCCAGTTACCAACCAGGTTTGTTCTCTGGCTCTGTCCACCTACCTCCTATACTGACCCCAGCATGTTCAACTATGATTCTTGTCTTTCACTCTGGTATCTCGCAGTTCATAAGTTGCTGATCCAACCTGTACCTAACTCCCTGCTTCTTGAATCGATAACATCTTGCTCTTGGCTGTTTCTTACATCTCATTAGTGACCTTCATCTCCTGTCACCTCTAGCCACTTGTCAACATCACTTTCAAGTTCCAGTGACACTAGTAACATCACAGCACTTCACCCAATCATTTGTCCCTTCACTCCCTGTCCCCTAACCTATGGGTGCTTGGAATTTGGCAGTAAGAGAGGCCACCCTTGTAATCAAAGGCCTCCCATCTAGGTATACAGACAACTGTGTTCAAGCATGGGAATCAATGATGTCTGGGCTTCGATCTGCCTATTTCCATTCCAAGTCATTGTACCAGCAACATACTTTGTTTAACACTCAAACTTGCTTGATAAAATGATTAATTGTCTTCCTCTTAAAAAAAATGCATGTCATAATTCACCTCTTTTTTAAATGTACAGTATTTACAGTAAATGAGAAAACTGATCTATGCAAAGCAGAATTTGTGGTGAACCAGAATGCATTTTTTTTGTGATTCATGCCACAGCAATCCCTTTCTATAATACTGCCAATTATGTTTGTTTTCACATTGATGTGCACCCTACATCATCCCCTACATTCCCTCTAACACAAAAAATAGCCAGCTTCTATCTGTAGCAGTCAATCAGCAGGGGCAAAGTCAATGAGCAGTTCCCTATAGAAAAAAGCATTGTTATACAGTAGTGGGATGTAATTTTGTGTATTTTGGGGGAGAGATAGCACCCCTACTTTCACTGCACTTTCAGTCACCTTTAATTACAACATTACATATTGTGTCTGTAATATACACAATATATTTGTATACATATATTTATTAATGTATTGTTCCCATGTAAAAAGCACATAAAAACTGAGCACCAGAAACAGAGAAAATACCGTTTTGATCCTAAAAAAAAAACATAGTATGTCCAGCTCAAGAATAATACAGTACATGTGGTGAATGGAAGCTAAGGCATGAAGAAGAAGGGTGGGTCTAACTACATAGAAAACACTTGCAAAATCAATTCTGGTTTCTGTAAGATGGCACAGTAGACAGTCCATGAGTCTATCTTCAGAATTACCTCCGTTTGAATCAAGTTCTTTAGAGGGAAAGACATGCGCCAGTCCTTTTTACCTCCTATTGATTAACTTCTTTGGAGGGGAAGGCAGCAACATAGATATACTGTGCGATAGATCGTAAAACAGAAGACCACTTCAAAAAACATTCAAAACAGTGAGAACTTAAGCCCCGTACACACGGCCGAGGTTCTCGTCAGAAACCAGCGAGAACCTCGCTGGGAGCCGCATTCTGCCGAGAACCTCGGCCGTGTGTACGCTCTCGGCGAGCCCCGCCCGTCGGGAAACCCGTTGAGCAAATAGAGAACAGGTTCTCTATTTGCTCGACGGCCCGTCGGGATAAATGGCTGGTTGCCTTTCCCGACGGGCGGGTCGCCAATTCTGACGGCCGGCAGAGAACCTCAACGGGCGGAACGATGTGTTCCGCCCGTCGAGGTTCTCTGCCGTGTGTACGGGGCCTGAGTCTCATCTTTGACTTCACAGTGTTATTAGCTCTGATTTCCTTGTCAGACTCAGGATCAACCAGCTCAAACGTAGATCAGTTAATTGTGATGGGGGTCATCATTTAAGAAATCAGATGGGGATGATCTTGAAATGTCCAGATATGCACTGGCTGGTACTGCACAGTGCCACATTCAGGTAGGCTGAGGTCCATGGGCACATAGTGCCATTGACTGAGAACCTTCTGATGTTTTCTGCTCTGTTACTGACATACACATAGAACTATTTTGATTGGTTATGTATGTATGCCAACAGTATCTTACTGTCTATGTAAAAGTGAAAAGTCTATTTCAAAGTATGTTTCATAAGCTCAGTAATTTCAACAGCTGACATGGCTGCACAGATTTAAAGCCTTGGAATGGTATGTGCTGGTTTTGGGGTTAGCTTGGCCTTACCGAGGACAAAACCCACCCTTACTTTTTCCTTTCGATCTATAAGTTTGAGGACAATGGAAGCTTCAGAGAAAACATCATTCTCTAGGTCCAGGCGCTGGTTTCTATAGGGATGCAGAAATTTATTAACCAGTATCTGAAGTTAATCTTGGGTTTTCAGGAACTCTTACCATGATTCCCATATTTGTTGTTTCCCACTGGATAATGGAGTATCTCTGTTCTCAGAAGTAAGCTGTCTTAAGGCCCATACACACGGTCAGACTTTTTGCCAACAAACTTTAAAATCAGCAAGTTTTTAAAATAGTCCGACCGTGTATACGCTCCATCGGACAAACGTTTTCGGGTTTCATCGGACAAAAAGTCTGCAAACGAACAAACTTTACGTCAACAGGAGTCCAATGGTGCCTAGTCCGACCGTGTGTACAGCAAGCAATCGGACTTTTGGACAAAGTACAAATGCGCATGCTAAGAAGCAAAGACCAGCCGGAAGCTTTCTGTCTGGTAGAACTAGCGTTCGTATTTGAAAGAGCACATTCGTGACGAGGCAAGTTCTGAAATCAAGAAAAGCAGCACACATTCTCTTCTTCTTTATAATGTGATAATACTAAAAGCTGCTTTGCTGGTGATACTGACGGAGTAAAAACAAATGTCTTTACTTTGGATTAGTGTATTTTGGTTATATGAATAAAACATATTTCTAATTTTTTGGTGGGTCAAGTTAGCACAACTCAATTGCGCAACATGTCTGCTTGACGAACGGACTTTCAGAAACTAACAAAATTGCACAAAACTGAAAATCGCGAATGCACACAGATGAAACCTCTACTAACTCAGCATGCCGCCTGGTACGGCTCGCTCGTACCCACCCCCATTACTGACCGGCCGGGCAGCATGCTCGCATAACGGTCTGGTATGGATTTTGGGGGAACCCCCATGCCGTTTTTTCGGCGTAGGTCTTCCCCGCAAAATCCATACCAGACAGAAGGGTCTGGAATCATCCTGGGGGGAACCTCACGCAATTTTTTTTTAATTTGCGCGGACTTCCCCTTCAAGATTCTCCGCACACGAGTCGCCCCGCCCCGCAAAAATCCCTGTTGTACCAATCTCAGGCCCTCTGCTTCCAGTGACAGTGTGATTGACTTCTTAAAACTGAAGAGTGCAAAATCTGTGCATGGTAGCCAATCAGCTTCTAACTTCAGTTTATTTAATTAAGCCTTGACAAAAAAACCTAGAAGCTGATCGGTTTCTATGCATAGCTGCACCCAGATTTTTCATTTAAAAGGTTTTTATTGAGCACACTAGACAGGGCAGAACATGACCATCAACAAAAATTGCACAGTAAGAACAGGCTATTACAAAGACCAAAAATAAAGCAGCAGAGTCCAATATGCTAAAAGTAAAGCAGTTGGTGTGGACATAGCAAAAGTTCACCAAAAAGTAGGCACAAGGTACAACAATATAAAACATTGTTATCATCCCCAGTTAGGTGTACTCAAACGGGTTTACAATATAACGAAGAAGACTTTACATCTTGAAAAACAGAAGACAGAAAAGAAAGTAAGAAAATCAAGGGAACCAAGGGAGGTTCAGTAGAAAACAAGGGAGAAAGAGGGTAAAGGCTTGGGGGGGGGGAACACCCCCAGGGAGGGGTTTTGGGATGAGCAGGCATTTGGTCAGGAATACCCCTATGTTGGCACTGCTGAGGGGATCACAAAGGAGTTATAGTCTTGGGAGAATCAGAAAACGTGCGGTTTAATGCGCCTTCAATTGTTCCATCAGGTTCATTTCGTTCACCACAGCTATCCATTGCCCAATTGAAGGGGGAATCTGCGCATTTCCATTTTTGTGGAATACATATTTTAGCTGCGTTAAGAAGGTGGATCAAGAGGGATTTCTTATACCGACGCCTCCACATCCGGGTAAGATAAAGCAAGCACTGCGCCGGATCGTCATCAAGTGAAATGTCTGTCAGTCTAAAAAACCATGCATCGAATAGCATCCCAGAAGGGGCGAACACGTAGGCATGTCCAGAATATGTGCAGTAGTAAACTGTCTGGTTGCTGACATCACCAGCAGGTGGAGGGAACTGAAGGGAAGATCTTGTGAAGGAGCGTAGGCACTCTATACCAACGAGACAGGATCTTAAACCCAACTTCCTGGAACCTGCTTGTGATTGAGGAGTGGTGTGCAAAGTACAGAAGCCGTTCCCTCTGATCTTTTGAGAAGACTCAGGTCATGTTCAAATTTCCGTAGGAGGGGAGGTACAAAACCGTCCTGGGATTCAGCCAGAAACCCATACATTAACGACAATAAATGATGAAGGGGAGTGGGATCCAAGTAGAACCTCTCAAAAGCAGACGTGGAATGACTAGCGGAAGGCACAAAAAGCGAGGAGGTGAGAAAATGTCTAATCTGTGTTGCTCGCCATCTATCTAGAGGGGCAAAAACATTGCTTGGATTGCCTCAATAGCGCGCCATCGGCCCTCGTGATGAAAGTCTTGGAACCTAAATCTGTTGAGCGCTAGAAATTCCCTAAACCTCCTCCCTGACAGACTAGAAGGAAACTCCTGCGCGCCAATGACCGGTGGCAAAGATGAGGGAGTGTGGGAGACCTCTGTGACACAACCTGTTTTTGCTATCACCGTCAGCGTAGTTCCAATCAAGGGGTGGGATTTCAGGGGCACTGGCAGGGCGGAGGTCTGCCATAACAAAGTTGAAAGTGGAAATGAGGAACCTGCCTGTTCCACCCCCACCCACTCCTTCTCTGAGGCATGCTTTGTCCAGTCTAGGGCTTTAGATAAATGGACCACATAGTAATATTTAAACGGGTCTGTGAACCCTATGCCACCCTGGTTTTTCGTTAAAGTCAGAATACGGTGAGACAGTCTTTTTGCTTTGTAGCCCCAGAGGAATTAAAGGACTCCCCCCGGACCGATCAAAGGAAGTGGCTTGGGACTGCTATTGGCAGCTGCACCCAGATTGTGGAGGTGTTATACTGCCCCCCTCACTGCCTGGTTTAACCTATAATTTTGCTCTTCTATGCCACAATCCCATACATTGCACGCTGTTGCGGTGTGGCTCCATTGAACTCAATGGGCAAGCGTGACAAGATGGTCAATGGCACTATTCCATAGACCATCAGTGCAAGTGGCCCTTTATTGTCTGACCACCATGTGAGGGCACACTGCAATTTTCACTGTCTTTTTCTTTTCTGGCTACTTATATTACTTTTTTCCTTTCGAAAATGTAGTATATTCAAAAAAAAAAAGCTCTTTTACTTTTATTAAAGTATGGCAGTGCAAAACAGTCAAGCTCTCATTTCATATAGCAACATTTTGGCCCATGCCCAGCCCTTTACCCAGACCTATCAAGCTTTGCTCCCAGCTTGATAAAAGGATAGACATGGCCCTGCTTTGTAAAATGGAAGTCTGAGGCTCCGTACACACGACCAAGCTTCTCGGCAGAATCCAGCGAGAAGCTCGTTGGGATCCATATTCTGCTGAGAAGCTTGATCGTGTGTACGTTTTTGCGGAGCAAACTGACGAGCGAGGCGTCGAGCCAAAATAGAGAGCAGGTTCTCTATTTGCTCGATGGGCCATCGGGACTAATGGGTCGACGCCTTTTTCGACAGCCTGGTCGACGAACTCGACGGCCGCCCGAGAACCTTGTAGGGCGTAATGATGAGTTTAGCCCGACGAGGTTCTCGTACGTGTGTTTACGCGGCCTGACCGTTTTGTACTGCCATGTACAAAAAGCAATTGAATTCAAACTTGACGTTTCTCTGAGTTGTAGACGGAAGTTTCATCCTGGCACCAGTCACTATATAAGTTATATACTATAAATAAGGTGTGTGCTTCTGAAGTTCAAGTACTCCTACTTGTTTCATTTCATTTTTATTACAGTACTGAAATGTACATATGGTGTAGAGCAGCTCTGAATTTCAAATATGCTAAGTATGCTACATTCTATTTTCATTTATTTATTCTGGTTTCTCAATTTACTGCAGATATAGTAAATATTATTTATTTCATGTTATTTCATAGGTTTCAATATACAGCAGACATATTGTGAATAGCCCCACGTGTGCTGCCAGGCTCTGATTCAAAATGTAACCACTTGCCTACAGGGCACTTTCACCCCCTTCCTGCCCAGACCAATTTTGAGCTTTCAGCGCTGTCACACTTTGAATGACAATTGCGTGGTCATGCAACACTGTACCCAAATGAAATTTTCCCCCACAAATACAGCTTTCTTTTGGTGGTATTTGATCACCTCTGCGTTTTTTTTTTTTTTTAAATAATTTTTTCCTCAGTTTAGGCCGATAAGTATTTTTCTACATATTATTTTTGATAAAAAAATCGCAACAAGCGTATATTGATTGGTTTGCGTAAAAGTTATAGCATCTACAAAATAGGGGATAGATTGATAGCGTTTTTTTTTTTTACTAGTAATGGCGGTGATCAGCGATTTTTATTGTGACTGCGATATTGCGGCGGACACATTGGACACTTTTGACACATTTTTGGGACCATTCACATTCATACAGCGATCCCTGCTATAAACATGCATCAATTACTGTATAAATGTGACTGGCATGGAAGGGGTTAACACTACGGGGTGAGGAAGGGGTTAATGTATTCCCTAATTAGTGATTCTTACTGTTGGGGGAGGGGAGTGGCTGAGGGAGGTGACCGATGGTTGTCCCTATATACAAGGGACAGACCATCGGTCCCCTCTCCCTGACAGGACGTGGATCTGTGCGTTTACACGCACAGATCTACTTTCCTGCTCAGTTACTGAGCAATCGTGGGTGCCCGGCGGCCATCGCGGCTGCCGGGCACGCACACTGGGTACTCTGGGACGCGCCCCCTAGTGGTTTTTAAAGGCGTAATGTCATATGACATCCACCCAGGATAACAGAGTCTTCCTTCTACCGTCTTTTAACGGCGGACGGTTGACAATTGGTTAAACACATTTAAAGTAGTAATAAAGAGAAAACATTATTTCTTTCACTTTTGAGAACGGAGAGGGACTAGAGCACCTGTCTGTATTTTATTGCTGTCTGTGCCTCTGTTAGGGAGATTCACTCCCCTATTTGTCCTTTCTACCAATATCAATGAGAGTGAAAGTGAAAGACAATGCCGAATTTTGAATTGGCACCAAAACAGGAATAGAGGGGAAATCTTCCAATGGGGACATGATTTCTGGTGACAACCAGGGATTCCCTCTCTTTGAAGGGGTTTCCGCAACCTTCCTGATTTAGTTATGGGACAAGAAGTGAGGGAAAATCTCCCCAATGGGACACAAATGAAAAAAACTGACAAGGGCTATAGCCCTGCCTTACTCTATGCTTTACTGCAAACCGCTATGCAACAAACTACACAACTCACTGAAGGCGCATTTACATTTTCAGTTTGGGGGCAGCCACCACCGTTAAGCTGTAAAGACAACAGACAGTGGTGCAAATATGCCACGACAAATATTATCCATTTTGTTTTGACATTTGGAGAATGGGACATTTACAGGGTTAAAACAGACGGCAAGGAGGCAGCATATTGCTTCTTCTGCACATACCAAATACTTTTGAAAAGTGATCCATTCTCAGAAAGCTTTTCAGAGGCACAGGAGTGACAGCCACATATGTAAAGCGAAATATGTAAGAGGGTCCATTTGCAAACCAGAGAAATATTTGGTAAAAATTCATATATACATAAATACAGTGTGTTAAACTATGCAGGAAAATTGGACACTAATGCCGCGTACACACGATCACTTTTTGTGATGAAAAAAAACAACGTTTTAAAAAACGTCATTTAAAATGATCGTGTGTGGGCAAAACTTAGTTTTATGTCTTCAAAAAAACGACCAAAAAAAAATTCAAACATGCTTGAATTTTTTGTGTCGTTTTTCAAAATGTAATTTTTTGTGTCATAAAAAGTGATGGTGTGTGGGCAAAACGACGTTGAAAATGACATCTTTAAACCCGCGCATGCTCAGAGGCAAGTTATGAGACGAAGCTTCAATGGAACAGAGTGCCGTCGAACGTGGTGTACATCACCACGCTTTGCTAGAGCATTTTGGAAAAACGATGATGTGTATGCAACGTCGTTTTTGTAAAACGAAGTTTGAAAAACGTTGTTTTGTTTCGTCACATAAAACGTCGTTTTTTTTTTTCATCACAAAAAGTGATCGTGTGTACGCGGCATAATACTAAAGTAAGATAATCCATTGAATTTATCCTTTTCTGAATGTTATACATCCACTATCACTATCTATTTTTATGATCACTAACTATCACCTGTCTACAGGCCAGAATTAGTAATATTTGGCTTACATATACATGGCTCAGCAACCCGTATTCCCAAAATGTTAAATTAAAGTAACCATATATTCTTCTGTCTACCATTCTGCCTGGAAAAGAAGCATGGGTCTACATATACATTTCAAGGCTTTTTGCTCAGTGTTTACTATAGTATATCATTACAATAGTCAGGTCTCTTGCTATCGTTTTATTAAGCAACTTTTGCTATTTATTAAATGCAAGGCCACAAATCACAGAAGCTCTCATTAAAAAGTGACATTAGTAGCATAGGTACATTAACTGTATATCTTTTTTCTTTTATTTAGGAACAGGTGGAGTGTTATTAAATTATAATATATTCTAGTATAGCAAGGGTGGAACATTAATCATATTTATGTATAGTAAATTAACATGAGAACATAAAGGTAAAGGTTATGAATCATTCCGAACCTTTTGCATTATATACCAGTGAAACAAGTTCTTCCTCTCAAAGGTCAGTCAAAATATACCTTCCAGTAAATGGTGGTTGAAGTCACAGCAGCACAGTGTCATTTGCTATTCCTTTGGTTCCTTCTACACTGCCAGAAACTGCTTTCCTCCAACTGTCTCAGGCAAGACAGTGAAAGATTAAATGAAATGTCCAAACACTTAGAAAAGAACAAAAATGGAATGTTCCCGACAATTTTTAAGGATGCTAAATAATTGGTGATTTTCTGTCAGTTTTCTCAAATCAATGTGTCTTTTAGTTCTCTACAGAATACATAACAATAAAAGCAGTAATTGTTTTTCGTTTTAGCTGTGTTTTTGTTTTCTTAGTTTACAGAAAACAGAGCAAAGCTTATTTTTTAGAAGAAACATTTCCCATCCCATAGTGTTGGCGACTTGCTTATATATTTTGAATAGAATAATCATCTGAATGATCAGTCAGGGAGTAACTGTAATGCCGCGTACACATGGTAGAGAACCTCGACGGGCAGAACACATCGTTCCGCCCGTCGAGGTTCTCTGCCGGCCGTCAGAATCTGCGACCTGCCCGTCGGGAATGGCAACCAGCCATTCATCCCGACGGGCCGTCGAGCAAATAGAGAACCTGTTCTCTATTTGCTCGACGGGTTTCCCGACGGGCGGGGCTCGCAGAGAGCGTACACGCGGCCGAGGTTCTCGCTGGAATGCAGCTCCCAGCGAGGTGTTGGCAGAACAGACAGCCAAAAAGACACAGAACAGACACACACAAAAATCAGACAGAAAAAAAAGAAAAACACAAGCAGACAGCTAATACAAATTCAAACAAAAAACAAAAAAAAAACAGACACAAAAAACACTCCGAAAATACACACAGCTTCTACAACCTCCTACTACAATAAATCTTTAATATAACACTACACTCACCAACAAACAGCCACAGACAGCAGACCAAAAGACACTTGCTTTGGGAAGGGAAACACAGGGATGTACATTTGCAATTTAAGGGCATTTGTCTGGGGCTATTTAACCACTTTAGCCCCGGACCATATTGCTGTCCAAAGACCAGAGCACTTTTTGTGATTCGGCACTGCGTCGCTTTAACTGACAATTGCGCGGTCGTGCGACGTGGCTCCCAAACAAAATTGGCGTCCTTTTTTTCAAATAGAGCTTTCTTTTGGTGGTATTTGATCATCTCTGCGGTTTTTATTTTTTGCGCTATAAACAAAAATAGAGCGACTATTTTGAAAAAAATGCAATATTTTTTACATTTTGCTATAATAAATATCCCAAAAAAAGATATAAAAAAACATTTTTTTTCCTCAGTTTAGGCCGATACGTATTCTTCTACATATTTTTCGTTAAAAAAAATCGCAATTAGCGTTTATTGATTGGTTTGCGCAAAATTTATAGCGTTTACAAAAAAGGGGGTAGTTTTATGGCATTTTTATTAATATTTTTTTTTTACTAGTAATGGCGGCGATCAGCGTTTTTTTTCAGTACTGCGATATTATGGCGGACACATCGGACACTTTTGACACATTTTTGGGACCATTGGCATTTTTATAGCGATCAATGCTATAAAAATGCATTGGATTACTATAAAAATGCCATTGGCAGTGAAGGGGTTAACACTAGGGGGCAGGGAAGGGGTTTAGTGTGTTCCTATTTGTGTTCTAACTGTATGGGGGGGTGGACTCACTAGGGGGAATCACTGATCTTCCGTTCATACATTGTATGAACGGAGGATCAGCGTTTCCCCCACTGACAGGAACGAGAGGAATGTGTTTACACACATACCTCCCGTTCCCCGGTCTGTAACGAACGAGCGCGCGTGCCCGGTGGCGATCGCGCCCGCCGGGCACACGGGCGGGACTCGGGGGCGAGCGGGGGGCGCTCGCGCAGGCCGCCGGCGGCGCGCACGCGCCCCCTAGTGGCCGCGAATGTCCCGACGCACAGGGCGATTCTCAAACGAAGTATGCTTGGCCTTTTTCCTATCTCACTGATTGCGCCGAGCCAAGTTCTGCACATGCCCAGTGAGGCCAGCCCGGGGTCACGGCTAATTTGAATGGAGCACGCCCACTTACTTCCCACTTGCAATAACCCCGCCTTACGCCTCAGGATTTATGTTGCGATGGCGCAAATTAGGCCGCAAATGCGCTGTGGATACGGCACTTCCGTCAAAAAATTAAGGCGACCTAACTTAAATTAGATACGTTTGGAGTAACTTAATTTGCTCCGCTCTACCTGAATTTGGCCCAATATTACAAAACATGTTTAGGATGGCAAAGAACATGCATTCACCGTAGAGCCCGAGCATAAAAGCTGCAAAAACAGGGACACTCCACAGGATACTTTTGTTGAAGTCTGGTTTGTACAGAAAATGTAAAGCAGAGTACAACCCTTGGTGACCTTCTCACGTTATTTTGTGGAGAGACTGGTTCACAGTAGAGTCCTGCTTAGACATGTGTATTTGTTTTTATTCATTTTGTTTCCTTAAAAAATGCATTCATCTTAAAATCAGAATTAAGGTTGAATCTGTCAATTGAAGGCTTATGGTGTCTGTCGAATGTTCTAAGAAGGTTCGATGAAGCAGCTAAAAGATTCAAAGCCAAAATCGTACATTTCTGGTCGAATGCTCCACCCACAAGCTATAGTAGATTTCTAATGTTGTATGACTAGTAATAATTATATTTATTATTATTATTACTAGTCAACCAACATTAGAATTCTTCTATAGCCTATGGGCGGAGCATTTGACCATAAATGTCCGCTCGTGGCGATCGTATGTTTTTAGCTGCTTTGCCAAATCTTCATGTCTGTATAATGTTGAATCTTTTCTCTCTATGTCGAATAATCTTGGACTAAAAGAGTTAGGTTAGGCACATTCAACTGCAGGTAAACAAAGATAGACATTTCGGATACTGCATGTTTGTTATTGTTTGTTAAATTCCTTGAAATTCGGACGAAAATGCACTCAAATGAAAACGAATGCACATGTCTAATCCTGCTGCAGAGATTGATGAACAATACATATATTTGATTGAGATAAAACGCTGACACAGCTTGTTTTTATTGTGAGTATTTTAATCCTTGGTGTATAAATAAAGCGTATGAAGCTGAGTGAGTACTATGGGTTTCTCTCTGTTTAATTGCAGAGGCTTCATGATCACTAGAGGCATCTGATATGGCTACATTGACCCTATCTGAAGAAAGAACTTTGAGTGGTATTAGAATTCATTGTTACAGGTAAGCAACATACTGAGAAAGTCTGAGGCCCCGTACACACGACCGAGAAACTCGACAGAATCAATCAAGAAACTTGGTGGGAGAGCTTTTTTGCAGAGGAAAATGCTTTTCATCGAGAAAACTGTCGAAGGAATTTGATGAGGGAAAAAGAGAGCAAGTTCTCTTTTTCCTCGATGGGAGTCTCATTTTCCTTGTCGTGTTCCTCGTCGGGCTGGTTTTCGACGAGAAACACGTTGGTGTGTATGCTTACAAACCCACGCACCTTTGGTAAAAGTAGCGTTTGTAATGGAAATAGCACATTTGTCACGCTGTAACAGACTGAAAAGTGCAAATGTCTCTTACCAAACTTTTACCTAACACGCAGTAACATGAGATTAGCAAAAGCAGCCCCAAGGGTTGTGCCAGTGGAATCAAACTTCCCCTGCCGTCGTATGTGTTGAAGTCACCGCGTTTGAGAACGAGGAGATTTGGTCTTGACAGTGTGTACGCAAAGACAGCTTGTCAAGTTTCTCGACAAACCTAACAAGGAACTCGTCGAGGAAAACGATATGTCTTTTCCGAGTGTGTACGAGGCCTGAGACTGCACAGTGGGGAGATATGCTGCATAAACTTAAAGTGATAGCAGACCTCATAATTTGTCTAGAGCAGTGATGGCGAACCTTGGCACCCCAGATGTTTTGTAACTACATTTCCCATGATGCTCATGCACTCTGCAGTGTAGGGGAGCATCATGGGAAATGTAGTTCTAAAACATCTGGGGTGCCAATGTTCGCCATCACTGGTCTAGAGGTTAGGGTTGCCACCTGCCCAGTATTCACCAGGACAGTTCGGGTTTTCAATCATGTGTCCGGGTTTCAGTCCATCTATTCAGGCTGTGGCTCCCCAAGTATCCAACATAGTCATACACAAATCTGGGGCCCCTGCGGAGAGGCTGTTTGGGGGCAGGTTTGGCATCACTAAAGGGTGGGGTGATGATGTCAGCAAGAGCAATTTGGCCACACCCACTGGTGTGCTCTATGCACTACATTGTTATTCTCTTTGGGGCACCCAAATGTGTCCCGTTTTTTTTATAATCCTATTGTGTTTACTGCAAAAAAGAAAAAATTGCCCTGTGCCACAAAAGTGTTCGGGTTTGGCTTGAAGAAAAGGTGGCAACCCTACTAGAGGTCCACATTGTGGGGTGAGCAGACTACACTTATGCGGTGGAAGGCACGATAAGGAAATATGTTATAGTAGTATTTAAAGTGGCTTCATATCAGAATCATTCAGATGTCTAAGATATTGGACACTTTAGGGTTGATTTACTAAAACTAGAGAGAGCAAAATCTGGTGCAGCTGTACATGGTAGCCAATCCGCTTATAACTTCAGCGTGTTCAATTAGGTTTTGACAAAATACCTGGAAGCTGATTGATTTCTATGCAGAGCTGCACCAGATTTTGCACTCTCCAGATTTAGTAACTCTCCCCCTTTGTGTAGTATTTTGAGAGCAAATTACACAGGTGGTGCCTTTAAAATATTTTTGTGTGTATTTGGATTTTTTTTTTACTTATCTTTTATTTAATTTTTTTTTCAAAAATAGGAAATAACAAAATATCACTGATACCATACATTTACAGACCAAGATATACATTCCTTATGATACATCATACTTCCAATATTGATCCATACATTTCCCCTCCTATTCCTTTATTCCCTTATGCTACCCCCCCTCCCCCACCAACCCCCCCCCAAAAAAAAGGGGGAACCCATTCCCCATCTCCTCCTGTCTCTCCCCCTACTTCTCCTCAAGGAGCCTCTTCCCCTCTTCTGATCTAATAAATTGATCCCATCCTGCCCAGGTTTCTTTATACTGTGTCCTCCTGTTTTGAGCAGAAAGAACCAAGTCTTCCATAGCTCCTACTTCCTGGGCCCTGATAAGCCAACTTGCAACTGAGGGGGGCCGTAAGTCCCTCCACCTCAGGGTAACTCCCGCCCTTGCCGCGTTGATCAGGTGACACACTACCGACCTCCTATACCTCTGCACCGGCATCTGTGAGACATGTAGCAGGAAGAAGGCAGGGTCATCTGGGATCAAGTCTTCAAAAAAAATTTGGGAGATTCTCCTTACCTCTCCCCAGTACTGTCTCACCTTTCGACACGACCAAAAAATGTGTAAGAGAGTTCCCTGTTCTTCACCACACCTCCAACATTTTTCCTCTACTTCATTATCGAATTTGTGTAGCCTTTCTGGGGTATAGTACCACTGTGTGAGGAGTTTGTAGTTAGCTTCTTGGGTTCTTGAGCACACCGAGGAATTTAGTGCCAGGAAGATTATTTGTTTATGCTGGGTTGGGGTAAAGGTTCTCCCCAGATCTCTTTCCCATTTGCTGATGCTCGGCATCACAAAATCTTCCGAAGGCGTGTTCAGAAACCCATACATTTTGGATAACACTCTTGAGAGTGGCTCCACCTCACTACAGCTTCTCTCCAGTATCGTCAATTGTCTTTGAAATTCCATTGCTGAACCTAATGATCTTAAGAAGTGGCTTACCTGCAGCGCCTGCCACATTGCAAGCTCAAATGGTCCTCCAACCTTCATTAGTTCCCCAATGGAAGGCCACAGACCTGACCTCACAAAATTTGGATTTTTGTCTGGTTTATATACTGTTTTGGAAATATGAAGCCCTATGTTTTTCTTGCCTAACTGCTCTGGATCTTTGGTGAACAGCGGAGATGAACAAAGATGAACTCATGACAAATAAAGAAGAGTATTGGTTTGGATATATTTACACAGTTACATTAATCCAGCTTGGGCCAATAGCTATGCATATACCATACTTGTGGGATCCCTCTAGAAGCTGAAAAATCACTGTAGTAAGCATCACTACCATAATGATCCTGTGTTGAGCAACTGCCCTACTGCATTCTGGAAACAATCCGCTCAACACGGGGCCATGCAGAGATCACTTTGCGTTTCTTCTATGGATGCAAAGCGTTCCCTGATTGGACAAGGTAGAGAGTATGGGGCAGTGATGTCAGCTTGTTCTTAATGCCCAGGACAGCATCTGCACAATCTGCTCTTGGTGAATTTGTTTTGCTCTCAAATTACAGTGATAAATCAATTTTACAGTAGAGCATCATAATGATTATGGAAAATTGTAGCCATTTTTTAAATTGATGATCATGTTTTGGAACTTACTAAAACAAAAATATATAAACAACATACATAAATCTGAAATTCAGTTGTGAGTCTGTAAAATCAGACTTGCCTCTCTCCCCATACCGTCAGCTCTTCCGCTTGTCAAGTTGAAATGAACAAGCCGTGCACTGATGCTGTCATTGATGTAAAACAAACTTTTAAATAATAGGAATAGAAATAGTTTAAAAAACGCTTCCCCCCTCCGAATCAAAACGAAAAGGGTGGGGTCCTCCCAAAAATTCACCCAGTCCTTTTTTCTGAGCATGCAGCCTGGGGGTGGGGTGGGCAAGCATGCACTCCCATCCTGAACCATACCAAGTCACATTCCCTCAAAATGACTGGGTACCTTACCCTAAAGACTCCCCTGGCAAGCAAAGCATCTTACCCCCATGTTGATAAGGCCTCTCCCTCACAGCTCTGCCCCTGAATGCCTCCTTCAAAAATAGGGCAGCTCCAAGATACCACCCCACCCAAAGTGAATAAGTAAGGTGTAAATAGTACTCCTACTTATTCACAAAAAAAGTGAAATGTAAATAAAAATACACGTCTTTTTAACAAATGAAAAAATAAAATAAAAAAGTGTCCTATGATGTAAAGTCACCATCAATCACGTCGTCAAACAATATGGATCCATGTCAATCACGATGAATGAGGGATTTTCATTTATAAAAATAAAAATAAAATAATCTGCTGGCCACCAACAAAATATTCTCCTGACAACTACTCTTCCGTGAATGACAGATCTGTCAGTTGACAGTTTAATATAAACAAAGGAGCAGAGTCTTCTGGGTAATGTTAGTAAATATGGTATACTGTATATATGAATATGACCATTTGTGGTCAATTACATTATGGGGATCTGTGATAAGGATCTGGTATAGTTGAAGGGAATGCCCAGCCAATTGTAAACTCAATTAAAGCAGCATTTTTTTTACAAAAATGTCCTTTTTGCTGCAGTAGGTTTTATATATTTAATACGTGACTATAGAATCAAACATGTGAGCATATACACAGTGGTAAGCAAGCCCACTCCCCCCTCCTCCTCCATGCCCACCAGCTAAACACAATGGAGGTGGGATATTACATGTACGTTAGATTGATGGAGGCTTTACCTACAATATACACCGACTGGAGGGGCATGCCCACATCATGTTATTGCTAAAAAAAAAGATTTGATTTCAATTATATATATTTGTATGGTGATTTAAAACAGTTTATTGATATTAATTATTTACTTTTATTCTGTATCCAAAGCTCCTCCTGCCTATGTTTTCCTGCAGACAGGCTGAGAAAGAGCTGAGTCACGTGACAGCTATATACCCCACCCCTTTAGAACTGACCCTCTTCCAATCCAGACCTCCTCCCTCCCCACCAGTACAGCCCCGCCCCCATTATAGACTCCATCCCTTCCTGCCAGTACAGACACCCCCTCCAATATAGATCCGCTTCCTCATCCTCAATACAGAGCCCTCCCCCTTCTTCTAGTACAGACTCCTATCTTTCCCACAGTACAGACCCCCATCTATTATAGACCCCTCCTTCCCTACCAGTACAGGCCCCATCCTTCCACACTAGTACATATTCCTTCCCTTCCCTTAAAGCGGAGGTCCGCCCACTGCTGCAAAAATATAAAGCCAGCAACTGCACATACTGCAGCTACTGAGTTTTAATAATCGGACACTTACCTGTCCTGGAGTCCAGCGATGTCGGCACCACAGCTGAAGTTTCCATCAGCTGTCGGGTGCATGCCGCCACCATTGCGAGTGAGGGTATGCAATTTTTTTTTACTTTTGCACGTGCGATGTACACTTTATTTATGGTAATGAGCCATCATTCACTAGAGCACAACACCAAATGTTGATTTTTATAGGTATTTTATAATGTGTTAGCATGCGATACATAACTGTATTAGAATAGCTTTGCCCCCTGAGAAGTTAAAAGCAGGTTTGCCCTGTAGTCAGTTCATTATAAAACACCAGATCTCCGACAGATGACATTTGTTTGAGTCAAACCAGGCTCATGTTGGAGAACTTTATTGAGCGGGGCTACCTTTGTGCAGAATTCTAGAAATCAATTAATAAAAACTTTGTCCAAGGATAGGGCATCCTTGCTTGAAGTGGATGTAAACCCCCCCAATTATTTTTTTTTATGTCACAATGTAGAGTATAAGATTTCCTATCATCTGTGCCCAGTCTTGCCACACAGAGTTAATCCAGATCTGAGTAATCCTCTTTTAATGTTCAGTAAAAATGAACAGCCTTCCAGATAAAAACCTGCCTAATTAAAAAGTCAGTTTTCTCTCTTCTTGCTTTGAGTGACCGGTTATTTACATATCTAGCTTGGACATGTTTATCATATGTTATGTTATGTTTATCATAACATGAGGTATAAAAAGTGAGAAATCCACCCCTCCCCCACATAACACATCCTGGTAATATACAATGAACTTTGGATCACCTCATGTTATGATAAACATAACATAGCATATTATAAACATGTCCAAGCTAGATATGTAAATAACCTGTCACTGAAAGCAAGAAGAGAGAAACTGACTTTAAAATTGGCAAGTTTTTATCTGGAATTCTTTTAATTTGCACTGAACATTAAAAGAGGATTACTCAGCACTGGAATAACTCTGTATGGCAAGACCGGGCACAGATGATAGGAAATCTTATACTCTACATTGTGACATAAAAAAAAAAAAAGCATTATATAATAGATTACTAGGATTTATCGAATAAGATGATATTTTTTTGGGTGATCCCCTATGTTTATAAGTCAGCTTCTCCCTTTTTAGTATATAATTACGTTTCTCACAACACTGTTTATAAGTCGGAGGTATAAAAGAAGTCCACTTTTGTAGTATAAGCATCTCTTCTGGTACTGCTCCATCAGAAATTATTCCCAAAAGTGCACGTTTAGAGGTCCCTACCACTTCAGTTGAGCATACTGAGTTCAAAGTTATAAACACTCTTTCCCAATAACAATAAAGTTTGGGACATCACCAAAGCATGTGAATAAGAAAACCATTGGCCAAAGCACAGCGAGGGCATACCGGGGTTATAGCTTTCCCCCAAGCTTAAAGTTTTGAAGAGTTGAGTCAACCTCTGGGATGGAGAAAGAGAGACCTCAGGCAGCACTGCCAACGCACAAGTCCACTCTTCTCCATCCAAAGGTTCTATATAATTTTGCCAATAGTAAAACTATTCATCTATATTTAAGTGCTATCTGCAATTTGTAAAGCAGAGTATAGATCTCCTATAAAACCTTGTTTCACATTAGATATAGAAATTGCTTTAGATAAGACCTTAGAGGGATTATATTTTAGCTGAAATTTTTAAATTTGTCTTTTAAGTGCATGGCGTATTTGAAGATATTGGTAGAAATTATTATTCGATAATTGGTATTGGTCTTTTAACCACTTCCCTACCGGCCTATAGGGGAATCATGTCATGGTGATCCCCTTGCCGATGAGACAGGACGTTGCACAACGTCCTGTCTTCACGGCGTTCTAGGGCGCGCGCCGTGATCGCCGCCGGGCACCCGCGATTTCCGGAAATCACGGCAGGAGTGTGGATCTGTGTGTGTAAACACACAGATCCACCTCCTGTCAGCGGTGAGGAGACTGATGTGTGTTCCCAGTACAGAGGAACACACATCGATCTCCTCCCCCTGTGAGTCCCCCTCCCCCTACAGTTAGAACATACTTTAGGACACATTTTAACCCCTTCAGCGCCCCCTAGTGTTAACCCCTTCCCTGCCAGTCACATTTACACAGTAATTAGTGCAGTTTTATAGCAATAATCACTGTGTAAATGTGAACGGTCCCAAAAACGTGTCAAAAGTGTCCGATATGTCCGCCGCAACGTCACGGTCACAAAAAAAAAACCGCAGATCCCCGCCATTACTAGTAAAAAAAATTAAATAAAAATGCCATAAATCTATCACCTATTTTGTAGACGCTATAACTTTTGCGCAAACCAATCAATATACGATTATTGCGTTTTTTTTTTACCAAAAATACGTAAAATACGTATCGGTCTAAACTGAGGGGAAAAAAAGTTTTTTTTAAAAAAAATATTGTGAGATGTATTAAATAAAAAGGAAAAAATATTGTGTTTTTTTTTAAATTGTCGCTCTTCTTTTGTTTATAGCGCAAAAAATAAAAACCGCAGAGATGATCAAATACCACCAAACGAAAGCTCTATTTGTGTGGGGAAAAAAACATAATGATTTAATTTGGGTACAGTATTGCCTGACCGCGCAATTGTCATTCAAAGTGCAACAGCGCTGAAAACTAAAAATTGGTCTGGGCAGGAAGGGGGTGAAAATGCCCTGTATGGAAGGGGTTAATGCATCAAAAGATAGTAGAAAGTCCCATTCATGTATCTGATATAGAAGTACTATACCAGCCTTCTTCCACCCTACAAACTCAGGCATCTTATTTCATTCAGGTAGGCAGGGATTGTCCCATATAGGCATATGTTTCCGATAGCCAATATGCTGAGTAATAATCTGTACTGCTTTCCATATCCTATCAAATAAATGGAAAGTAGGAAACGTTCTTTTCATATAGAATTGATGGGCCACTACTGATTGGACCAAAGGGGACAAGCTCACTTGAGATAATATAATCTTCTGTATGGGGTCCTTCATATCTACTACCATACCAGTGTTGTAATTGTGATGCAATAAAATATAGTCTTGCATTGGGTATCGCAAATCCCCCACTGTCCTTTGCCAACTGTAATATTTGAAGTCTAATTCTAGGCTTTCCATACTTCCATCTAAAAACTGAGTCAATGGTCTTCAATAACCACAACATCAGTCATATAGGGCAGTGATGCAGACAGTATATATAACAGTTTAGGCATCCACACCATTTTTACTAGATGCGCTCTGCCTACCATCGTCAGTGGGAATTTACGTGCCGAAATTTAACAATCAAAGGAATCAAATGTCTATATATTCAGTAAACTTTGGAGAAATTATCACTCCCAAATATTTAAATGCTGTGACCAGAGTGATCTGATGAGCCTGGTGTGGAAGCTCCTTACGTGTAGGATCAAGGGGTAATATTAATGATTTATCCCAATTTATATTAAATCCAGAGAAGGACCCATAAACATCAATTAAGGACATAACTGCGGACAAGAACACTAAAGTATCATTCGCATAGAATGCTATTTTATCTTCGCTTGTTGTTCTCTGAAATCCCACAATGTCCAGGGAGCTACGTAGGTCCATTTACCTGAACCCTAACACTCAGGGTATTATATAAAATTTGTATCCATTTTACATACCTTGGTCCAAACCCATGGCGTCTTAAACAATTCCACAAAAAATCTCACTCTATACTGTCGAATGCTTTGGCCGCATCAAGCTACAGTATAGCTCTATTTCCTGTATTATTTGTCGGGAGAAAAAATAAATTCCTAATACTGCTAGCTGTGGGTTTATTAGGAATAAATCCCGATTGATCAGAACTAGTTTAGCAATATGTTTTGATAACCTTTGCCAACCGCTTAATATCTGACGTAAGTAAAGAAATTGGATGATATGAGTCCGGACTGCTAGGATCTTTACCAGATTTTAGCAGTACAATAATTAATGCCTTCTTCATAGAGGGCGGTAGAGAGCCCACCTCAAAAGCATAGTCAAAGACCTCCAGCAGTTTGGGTAGCAGTACATCTCCATACTTTTTATAAATCTCCCCTGGAAGGCCATGCCCTCCTGGTGTCTTATATTTAAAGCGGATCTCCACACTAAAGTGAAGATCCGCTGATCGGAACCCTCCCCCCTCCGGTGTCACATTTGACACCTTTCAAGGGGGAGGGGGGGTGCAGATACCTGTCTAAAGACAGGTATCTTCACCCACTTCCGGCCTGCAGTCTCGGGCAAAAGTCAGGTTTTTCCCGTTGTGTGCTGGGAACTCTCGGCTCCCAGCACACAGCGGGAGCCAATCGGCGGGCGCAGCGTGACTCGCGCATGCGCTGTAGGGAACCAGGCAGTGAAGCCGCAGCGCTTCACTTCCTGGTTCCCTCACTGTGGATGGAGGGGGGAGCAGCAGAGAGACGAGCGATCGCTCGTCCTCTGCTGCGGACGCCGCTGGACTCCAGGACAGGTAAGTGTCCTATTTTTAAAAGTCAGCAGCTGCAGTATTTTTAGCTGCTGGCTTTTAAAAAAAAATTTCAATGGGCCATCCGCTTTAAGGGAGCTAGCTACTGCAAGCTTTAACTCATCCAATGTTAATGGGCCCTTCAACGCCTCCCTTTCGCCTTCTGATATGGTTGGTAGGTCGATATTATCAAGAGATTTGATCAGATCTTTCACTTGGTAGGCTACCCTACTTTTCTACAAATATTGCTAAAATTCACAAAATACCCCTAAGACCTCTAAAGTGGTATATACTCGTTTATTCGGGGAGGCTTATATTTCAAGTATATGTGTTGCGGGGCTTTGTGCCTTCACAATGGTCACCAATACATGTCCCGTCCCCTCTCCCTCTTCAAAATATGGTTGCTGTAAAAAAATATTTGCTGCATTCTTCATTGCTACCATTGTGTATTGTCGCTGGCTTTGAAGCCATTATTTTTAAATATCCTTATTATGATTAGCCGTGTAGGATTAGGAGATCTGTCTGCATCATATTATCAGCTAAAGTATTTTCCCATTGCCTAGATTTTTTTTATCTTTGATATCTGACTAATATCAAGGCCTTGGAGGTATGCTTCCGGCGATCCCAATATATTAAATGTGAGGTTGTAGATTTATTATTGGTACCAAAAAAAAAAAAACGAAATCTGACATAATTCCTTCTGGTGTAGGAAAAAAGGACAGCCAGTATGGGTTCACTTTCCATAATGAGAAACCTGGGTTAGTCCTAAGAGAGAGTGTTCTGATATACCCTCAGCCAGATATTTAATATCACAAACAAATGGCAGCAAGGGGGTATTTCCCAGTGCTAAGTCTATTCTAGAAAGGGTTTGTGGGTCCTAGAAAAACATGAAAATTGCCTCCTTGTAGAGTTACTCTGTCTCCAAAGATCCATCAATCCTATATCCCCTACGTACCTAGTCAAAGCTGTGGAGTCTGATGATGTCTTTTTTTTCATTGAATAATATTTATCCATTAAGGGATCCATATAGTTGTTAAAATCTCCTTTTAGTAGCCATGGAATATCAGGTTTAACAGATACAAACCAAATAAATTTCCTGAGTACTTCCGGAGAGTAGAGTGGGGGAATATAAATATTCCTTTCACATATGGTCTCCCATATAATGTGCAGAACAAAAAAACAAATTGCCCTTTACTATGCTTTTTAACCTGTCTGCACAGAAAATTCACTCCATTAGTTAAAAGTATAGAAACTACTCTAGAGTAAGATGTATACATTGAATGGTATTGGGCATTAAACTGGTTCCTCCTAAAATAATGCAATGTATCAGAATATAAGTGAGTTTCCTGCAAACAGATTATTGAAGGAAAATATCTTTTTAATGAAGTAAACACCACCAGCCGTTTAGAAGGGTCGCTAAGCCCTCAGATGTTCTATGAGATCAATACATCACTTAAAGAGGTCATATAAAGCCAATATCACATATATTATCCATAGTCCAGAAAAAAAAGGAGAAAATCAGATATAATGTATGCCCATAACCAGTAAGCTTATCTTCCCAATCCATATCTCCATAACCTTCCCTACCCCACATCACACCCCCAATCTGGCGATTATAATACTCAATTTCACAGAAATATAAGGAGGGGGAGAAGGAAGAATGAGAGAGGGGACAGGGAAGAAGGAAATGGGGAAAAAAAAAACGAGAAGTGTCCATAAACAAACAAGACAAGCAAGACAAACAAGCATGGACAAATACAACAAAAAACAGATACAACATACACATAGGGGCTATATGCCCAAGAGGGTCACAAAAATAGTGATCTATAAAAAAAAAATTCTCTTTCCAGGGGCTCAAGAAAAAAAAAACAAGATAATAGTGTTCATTTAGCAGACTATCGCTTATAGCATTTCCTTTCCTTTAACGCTTTCACGTAGAAAATTTCTCTTAAGCTTATTTACTGTAATTATATGAGAAGAAATGCTATCCCATCCCACAAAAAAAGGAAAAAAAATTATTGATTTAGGGGATTGATTCTGATTGATTGCCTGTAATTGTCCATCCACTGCATCGCTAATTCAGCAGATACAAAAAATGTGTAGTGGCCTATACCACCACCCTTAATTTAGCCAGGAACAAAACGGAGTAGGTAAGCTCTATCTGCCGCAGCTGCCGTTTCACCTCCATAACAAAATATCTTTGAACCATCCAACTGTATCTCTAAA